>CM075337.1:43876088-45097026 GCA_037788925.1 Mytilus galloprovincialis | reverse complement strand
TATCGTCTTGTTTTGGTGCTTCAAAGTGTGGCTATTCTGTAAGTAATTGAGTTTAAAAATTTAATGCATTCTTCTAGAATCACAAAAAAGAAAAATCAAATGGGACTGCAAGTGCAAGGCTAACCAAAAAATATGTGTGTTTATTGGTTCTTTATTGTTGCATACTGAAAGGGTAGAGTGGGGTGCTCATTTTCGCCATATCTTTCCATGTTTTCTTCAGTTTTAATATGTTCAGGTCTTTATGTTTTTGAAGTATACTGATATTTCTATATGAAGATAACTTCAAATGCAAAATATTCTTAGCTTGAAAACATGTTTGTTTTGAGAAAAATCATCTGAAAAGTTGGATTAAAGGGTGTTTGAAATTTCCTCATTTTTTGTCAACGGGGGACACATATTCGCCGTTTTTACACATCTATTTAAAACCAAATAACTGCAGCTTTAAACAATATTTATTAAATAAATTTCATTATATAGATGAGGAGGGATAGGACCTTTATCGGGACTCCGGGATCGAGTGTTTTTAAGCTGGGGATTTCGGGATCCGGGAATTCTTTTTTTCTGATTTCGGGACGTCGGGATTTACTCTATTTAAATTCAGGACCTCGGGATTTCGTGTTTTTAAGCTCGGGATTTCGGGATCAGGACCCCTCCTATCCCCCCTCATAGATGAATAGCAGACATTTAAAAGGTATAAAAAACTGAAATTTAGGGCAATCAGTCAAAGAATCCCTAGGAAATACTTCTTTGAAATCTTATTTTTCATTCAGGAAATTGGCTGAAAATTGTAATCTGTTTTTTGGTCCTTTGCGGTAAGTACCGAAATTTGGTCTCATTTTCAAAAATAATCATATTTGTTATAAAAATATAATGTATCGGCATATTTCTGCCATTTCAGCCATCCTTTGAAGTTTTTACACCTCAAAATCATAAAACGATGAAATTGTGTCCATTACGAATTTGAGCCCCCCCCCCCTCTAGGCGGAAAGGAATTTATCTTTATTTGTATTTTATTTGATCCTCAATCCTCAATCTTAAGGCCTGTTGGCACAAATTGTCCCAATGTGCAGTTTTCCTCAAGGTATTTTCTTCTCTGTACCAAGGATGTGTCCCTATACAAATCCTTGTCTGTGCTATGCGCTGGATTGGGATTGTGGAACAGCAGTATTTATTGGGTCAATATGGTAGCAACATTGTGAATTTAACAGTAATTAATAAAAAAAAGGTCTAAAATTAACTTGAGGTAGGGGCACAGTAGTCAAAATAATTATGACGTCTGGCAAGGCTATTTAATTTTTTTCTGGGACCATCCAAATAATTATGACCTCTGGCAAGGCTTTTTAAAAAAATTCTAGGACGGACGTATAGCCTTGCCAGACGTCATAATTATTTGGACTAGGGGCACAGTAAACATGCAAACTTTTTTGTTTGGCCTAAGCTTCATGGCTAAACTCTGGAACATAAAACATTGACTAAGTACATTTGTACCTGAGATGCTCCATTGTAATCGTCAAGATTTCTGATTGGGGAGATCACACAAACAACATCACCAGCTGAAGGTTTGGTTTCTAACACCGAAATTGCCACATCAACTCAAAATCCTTTACTTATCTTAAAGTTCATGCAGAAATGGCTCCTTTTCAACCTAGAATTTACTTTGAGTGCAGACAAACATGTGGATCCGGAAAACTTATAAGGCAATTGATAAATAAAATTCAAATAAAAGTGAGAATGGAAAGGGGGAATGTGTCAAAGAGAAAACAACGAGTAAACCCAACCAAAGAACAGAAAGCAGTTTAAGGCCACCAATGGGTCTTCAACACAGCAAGAAATTTTGTAGCCGGAGGTGTGCTTCAGTTAGCCCCAAAACAAAAATGTGCATTAGTTCAGTGAAACTTTTACATCAAACATAGACATGATAGAGGGGGGATAGAAGGGGTCCTGATCCCGAAATCCCGGGCTTAAAAACACGAAATCCTGAGGTCCCGAAATTTGAAAAAAAGAATTCCCGGATCCCGAAAGGGTCAATCCTGAAATCCAGAGCTTAAAAACACTCGATAAAGGTCCTATCCCCCCTCAACATATGCATTATTTTTTTTGAAAACTAAAAGGTTACCTGGATTTTGCAGTGATTTTTTTTCCTCCCTTCAGAAGATGATTAAATCAACAAACAGTTGAGTTTCTCTTGATATGGTCCAATCAGGTACACAGTATAAATCACCAATTATTGTCACATATATCTATTGTTTGTGTCAATCATTACAGTTCACTTTATTTAAAATCTATGGTAAAGTCCTCAAACCTCTTTCCCAACTTTGATTATGCTGGCACCTTTTGCATGATCTATAGGATGATAAAAAGTGCATTGCAAAATCCAAGTAAGTTTTATTTTTGCTTTAATATAAGTTTTAATCATATTCCTTTTGTAGAGCTGTCCTAAAGGAAAAGATGGGATGCTCAATGTTCATTTGGTACCTCACACACACGATGATGTTGGATGGCTAAAGACAGTTGACCAGTATTTTTATGGAGGTTGGTGGTATACATTTGCACATATACAATTTCAATGATCAAGAAATACAATCACATGTAAACTTATGCTGCTGGGTCATTCTGTTTGCACCAAAATCCATTTCAACTACTACATTGTACTAGTGACTGAATGCCAATATTCCAACATTTGTGCTGAAACATTTCTACAACAATAAACAAAACAAAATGTGGTATTAGGACTCAATTAAGTGGGTGAAGGGAAACCCTACAAAACCATGTATTTTTCAGGAGTGTTATTTTGGTTTGTTGCCTTTTCAACTCTAAATGAAATTATCAGTTTAAAGTAGAAGCAGTTGATTAAACAAACTCATACATGTATTCCTGTATTCTGAAATAATTTATTTAGAAAAAGTGCAAAATTGTTTTGTTTAAGTTGGTGAATCAATAATTAAAATAGTAACATTTCTATGTACATGTATCAAGTTTTTCTTATTTATATAAATGAGATGTGTTTTCTGTTTGGAAACATTGTTAGATTGTTATTTTTTCTCCAAATTGATTGTATATATAGCCAAATGAAATTATCAGTCTTTTCATTGAACAAGAATTGACCTTG
This sequence comes from Mytilus galloprovincialis, assembly GCA_037788925.1. NCBI lineage: Eukaryota > Metazoa > Mollusca > Bivalvia > Mytilida > Mytilidae > Mytilus > Mytilus galloprovincialis. The sequence goes on along the minus strand of CM075337.1, from coordinate 45,093,917 downwards.
ATATTTTGAGAAATTTTTACAGAATTTGAAAGTTCCATGCAGATACAATGTTAAGGAAAAAACAGACTAAATATGTAAATTGTTGAAAATTTGAAAGGTGAGATTACACATACAATCATGAACCATTTAAATAATAAACAGAGGGTTTTAAATTATATTTAATGCATGTATATTTATAATCAGAATAAAAATCTCATTAATTTTACTTTTACAGAAAAAAATAACATCCAGAGAGCTGGAGTGCAATACATTCTTGATTCTGTTGTTCAGGAACTGTTACAAGATCCATCAAAGAGATTTATTTATGTAGAAATAGCATTCTTTGCTCGATGGTTGAATGAACAAAATGATATTATGAGACATGCAGTCAAAGGACTTGTAAACTCAGGTTTGTTGATTTTCTTATTTATTTATTTCATTAAATAGATATAACTTATAAGATGTGGTGTGAGTACCAGTTTTTGTGGTTAAAAATTGAAGATTGTAAAAAACATTTTGAACTGTTTACTGTTTAATGGATTTTGTGGTTCAAACAAGTTTTCCAACCTACAAGACAATAAAACAAATCTTTTGTTCAACTTCTGTGGTTCACCTATTCTAATAATTCTTCATAGTTATTATCCCCAAAACAACAAGTTTATCCATAGGATATAACAAAAATTAACATGAATATAAAGATGTTCAACCCATATGTATTTTAAGCATTAATAAAAACAAATATGAATGTTAAAAAATGTATAATACTATATTTACAAGTTAGTTTTCGAAACTCCCAATAGATTTAATAATTATCCGTTCTATTCTTTGAACACTTAGAATTGATTACATTAATTTTACAATAACTTGACAGGTAGATTAGAGTTTATACTAGGAGGCTGGTGTATGAATGACGAAGCAACCACACACTACAATGCCATTATAGACCAGCATGCCCTGGGATTTGAATTTTTACGACAGAATTTTGGGGAGTGTGGTAGACCTCGAGTTGCATGGCAGATTGATCCTTTTGGACATTCCAGAGAACAAGCTTCATTATTTGCACAGGTAAAAAATTATACAACATGACTTCCTATGAGCTACTGCCGATTCCTCAAACTATTTATGGGATACCAATTTTCTTGTGTCACCATCCGATAATAATAGGGAAACCGCTAATTTAAGTTTTCAACAAAGTATTCATTTAATTTTTTATAGGCCTTTATTCAATCTCTGGCAAAAACCACAAAATCAAATATACTTAAAAAAGCAATATTTATTTAATCATGGATGTAAATTTGTATCCATAAAAGTAAACAAATCTACGTAATAAGAACGAAATAAATAGTAAGAAAAGCAGGTATTTCTTCACAAATCGAATTCCATACAAATCTGAGACAATGTATTTTATAAAATATCATTTGAATACCAATACCTGTTATATGGTGATCTACTGCCAGCTGTAAATTATAAGATTTTTTGATTGGATGGCTCTTTTATTTTCATACATAAGATGTACTGTTCTCTTTGAAGTTGCTATCAACAGCCTTTCATCAATTTAACATAATGATAAAAATTGTATCGATTAGTTTCTTATCAGGAAATTTTAAAATGATGTTAGGATAGGAAATGGTTGAAAATGAAACTTAAAAACAAAAAATAGTACTTAAGGAAAACAGATATTTTCTCTCCCATGCTTTTTCCATACGAATGATTATAATTATATTATTTTTCTACAAAGTCCATGACCAATGCATTTGTTTATCAAAAACCCTTCTATGAACATTTGAGATTTTCTGAACTTTTTAGCCACTTATGAGTGGAAAAAGGTAATTGTCTGACTAAAATTTTGTATAATTTTCTGCACATATATTTTCCAATCATTTGGTTATTTTTTATTAATATATAATTATATAAAAAGTAAAGTCACAAAAATACTGAACTCCAAGGAAAATTAAAAACGGAAAGTCCCTAATTAATTGGCAGAATCAAAAGCTCCAACACGTCAAAAGAATGGATAATATCTGTCATATTCCTGACTTGTTACAGACATTTTCTTGTGTAGAAAATGGTGGATTGAACCTGGTTTTATAGCTAGCTAAACCACTCACAAAAACACTAGATGATGTTGCATTTTTTGTTAAATACACATGTTGAACATTTTTGTCTCTGGTTTTAGATGGGCTTTGATGGTTTATTTTTTGGACGTGCTGACTATGAAGATATAGATCAGAGAAAGAAAACAAAAACCATGGAAATGATGTGGAAAGGAAGTCCTAAAAATTTAGGTAGTATTTAAACTTTCTATGTTCCACATATTATTAATGTTCAGATTGTCATTTACCTCTCTCCATTGGATTTTTTTTCTTTCTATTTCATCTTTAATGTTTGATATATAACTGTAGAGTTGTTGTGAGAATAAGTGAAAAAATGAAGTAAAATATCTCCTTCCTTGTTAATTATTTGTGTGGGGAACATGAAAGTGTAATAGGTGATTTCTTGTGACTGCACGTAGACATTCAAATACTACATTCAGCAATGAAGAACCTTATAGTAAATGTTGTTTAGCATTTCTGTTGACATATTTCTATTTTAATATGAAAAAAGGGAGATGTGTGCAGGATATGTTGATGAGACAACAACTAAATAACATAAAAATAAACAAAAAAACAACTTTAAATCAAGCTGGTAAAAAGTTGTAAATATTCCATTAACTAAGAAGTTTGTGTAAATAACAAACAAAAAAGACCGTTATTTACAGACAAATGTTCACAGTTTGTCAAGCTTTAAATCAGAATTCTGACTCTAAAAAAGTGGTAAATTATACATTTATCAGAAAAATTATTTAATATGTTTCTCTTCAGTATCAAACAATTTTATACCGTTTTATTTTAGGGTCCAAGGCAGATTTATTTTCAGGGGTCCTATTTAATGGATACAGTCCACCACCAGGTTTCTGTTTTGATATCAACTGTAATGATGATCCTATTATGGTAGGTAAGGTTTTATATTTCACACGTACATGTAGTCTCAGTACCTTTATATGGGCATACCTATATAAAAAAAGAGATATGATATGATTGCAAATTAGACAAACAGCCACCAGAATTTAAATGAAGTGGATTTAAGTTATCATAGGTCACTGTACAATCTTCCAACATGAAAAAAAAACAATATTGTACAGTGATGTATAAAAGGCACCAACATAAAAAGTTGAAAAATTCAAATGCAAAAACTATAACAGGCATATTTATAACAAAACAGAAATGGTATTTGTACAACAAAAAATGTTGAATAATGAATGTCTTTTTAGCTATATTATGTTTCCATATATAATATAGGTATTCATTGGTGAGCTTTAAAGGACCCACTATTACCAATAAGAAATATTTAAAAATTGTGCCAAATTCCTCAAACTTTTTGCTGAAGTCATAATAATGATCTCCAAATTAATAAGAATTATAACTTTATAATCATATAAACTTCTGGACTAAGAAATATAGAATTACTTATTATTTCAGGATGATGACAGATTACATGATTACAATGTCCAACAGAAAATCACACAGTTCATAAGATATGCTCAGTTACAGGTACATGTAACAACAAATCAAATGCCTCTTTCTCCAGTTATGCCTAGTTCACACATACATTTAATTTGAATTGGAACCAAATGGAATTAAATTCCCTAATCACGTTCACACACTCTTCTTTTTTAATTCAAATTGATTCGAATTGGCTAATTCGCATTAAAAATCTGTGTTTGTTGATACGAATTAAAAGTTAACCTTGTTCAAAGCAAATTTGACGCTCATTGCAATTCGAAATTAGAATTGACGTTTGAACGTTAAAGGTTTCCAATGCAAATCAAATTATTTGAATTAGTTAACTAATGACATTCAATGGTAGCGTTTTGTTTTGAAATCGTGTATAGTATTGTTTTACAGCAAATGAAATTATAGTTACAGAATATTTGAATTTTTTTGTCGCCTTGACGGAGTCAAAAAGCGAGACATAGGTATGCTGTTTCCGGCGTCGGAGACGGCGGTGACGGCGTCAACAATGTATTAGTTTGTGATTAGGTCTAGTTTATGGTGAACCACAAGTGGTAGGTCATTCATATTTGGTATGCAGTTGTATAGGCATTGACACATCTCATTTCCATGGAGATTATTTGGCCCTGCCCCCTCAGTCATGGTCTATTGACTTCGAAACTTTTGCTTATTTTACATGTATTAGTTTGTGATTAGGTCAGTTTATAGGCAACCACAAGTGGTAGGTCAATCATATTTGGTATACAGTTGTATAATATTGGCACATCTCATTTCCATGGAGATTATTTGGCCCTGCCCCCTCAGTCATGGTCTATTGATTTAAACTTTTGCTTATTTTACATGTATTAGTTTGTGATTAGGTCAGTCTATAGGGAACCACAAGTGGTAGGTCAATGATATTTGGTATACAGTTGTATAAGCATTGGCACATCTCATTTCCATGGAGATCATTTGGCTCTGCCCCCTTAGTCATTGTCTATTGACTTTGAATTTTTTTCTAAGTTATCATGTATTAGTTTGTGATTAGGTCAGTTCAAGGGGAACCATTAGTATTAGGCCAATGTTAATTGGTATTCAGTTGTATAAGCATTGACACATCTCATTTCCATGGATAATATTTGGCCTCGCACATCAGTCACAGTCTAATGACTTTGAAACTTATCTTAGTTTACATGTTTTTGTTTGTGATTAGATCAGTTTAAGATGAAATGCTAATGTTAAGTCAATGATATTTGGTATGCAAATTTATTGGCATTTTCAAGTATTGTTTCCATGGAGATTATATAGCCCCACCCCCACTTCATGGTTCATTGACTTTGAAACTTTTACATAGTTTACAAGTTAATGTCTGTATTTAGGTTTGGGAACGACTAATAATAAATCAATGGTATTTGGTATGCAGTTATATTAGCATTGGCACATCTCATTTACATGGAGATTGTTTAGCCATGTAACTCAGTCATGGTTCATTGACTTTGAATATTTGCAAAACTTGTGTAAGATGTTAAAGTATTGCTATTTTGATTTCAACATTTGCATATTTGCATAATTAAAATAACAAAAAGGCGAGACATATCTGTAATGACAGTTTATTTTATTTAGATGTTTGAATACCAGATATTTATATTTAAAAAAAAAAAATACTTAGTAATTTTCTGTTTGTAAATGTAACTAAAATAGTATATTTAATTTCGTGTCACATTGACATGCATATTATATAATAACATTAAAACAAATCAATTTGGCTTATGAGACACATTTCACAAAATATAAACATGTTCTTTAAAAACCAACAATACTTGGAAATTCTATTTTCAAAACTAATAAGTATACCATTTGAGTACTTTCAACATGAATAAAACAAAAGTAAAAATATATAAAAAAATCGTAAAAAATGTTTACTTGACATTTTTGTCGAGCCTTCAACTTTAGTCGAAAAAGCGAGACATAGCGATCGTACATTCCGTTGGCGTCGTCAACGGCGTCCACAAATATTCACTCTATGGTTAAAGTTTTTGAAATTTTAATAACTTTCTTAAACTATCCTTGAATTGTACTAAACTTGGACAGAAGCTTGTTTATGTTCATAAGATAGTATCCAGAAGTAAATTTTGTAAAAATAAAATTCCTTTTTTCCGTATTTTACTTATAAATGGACTTAGTTTTTTCTGCCAGGAAACATTACATTCACTCTGTGGTTAAAGTTTTTTAAATTTTAATAACTTTCTTAAACTATCCTGGAATTGTAAGAAACTTGGCCAGAAGCTTGTTTATGATCAGAAGATAGTATACAGAAACATTTTGTAAAAATAAAATTCCATTTTTTCCATATTTTACTTATAAATGGACTTAGTTTTTTCTGCCAGGAAACATTACATTCACTCTGTGGTTAAAGTTTTTAAATTTTAATTACTTTCTTAAACTATCCTGGAATTGTAAGAAACTTGGCCAGAAGCTTGTTTATGATCAGAAGATAGTATCCAGAAGTAAATTTTGAAAAAATTAAATTTCTTTTTTCCCGTATTTTACTTATAAATGGACTTAGTTTTTCTTCCAGTTAACATTACATACAGTCTGCAGTTAAAGTATTTAAAACATTTTTAAGATTCTTAAACTATCCTGGATTTTTACCAAACTTGGACAGAAGCTTCTGATAATCAAAAGATAGTATGGAGAGGAATAATTTTATTGATTTTTTTCATCATTTTTGATGAGTCTGTGATTAACAGCAAAAGTAGGCGAGACACTGGGTTCCACGGAACCCTTACAAATTTTTCAACTAATATATATATAATTTGTGTCATACAAATTTGATTATTTTTTTTGTAGGCTTCTCATTATGCCACTAACAACATCATCATGACTATGGGAAGTGATTTTAATTACCAAAATGCCCATACATGGTTCAAGAATATGGACAAACTCATCAAATATGCTAACCAAAGAGTAAGTTAGTTTGAAAAAAAAATAATTCTGATACCTAAATTGGGGCACATTACCATGATTACATATTCGATAAATTATTACGAAGTCCAATCTTTCATTTGCTTCAAAAGGTTATAGTTCATTAATGACTAAAGTCTTTCAGTGTTTTTGAAAAGGGTACTTTCAAAATTGAATATCTTATAGTCAAAAGCAACTTGTGTTTTCATCATGTTTTTTGAAGTATTGTAATGTCCTTTAAAAAACGCTCCTTTTTCTACACTGTATAAAGTAAATAATTTGATGACTTTTTTATCTAAGGAGAATATATTTTCAGCAAGTCAACGGAAGTAAAGTAAATTTGTTCTACTCCACGCCATCCTGTTATCTTCAAAGCTTAAATAATGCCAGCAAGACATGGACCACCAAACAAGATGATTTTTTTCCATATGCACACAGACCACACAGTTTCTGGACAGGATACTTCACCAGTAGGCCAACTCTGAAGGGCTATGTCAGACAAACTAATAATTTCTTACAGGTATGTTATTGAAATTAAAAGGTATTAAGAAGATGTATTAAAGAATATAAAAAAAAGAATAATTGTTGACTGCTAGTGTATATGTTCTGGACCATATGGGTATTTGGACCATACACGTATGGGTATATACTCATTTTATCAACTGTTTTAATATAAACTGACGTAAAAGTCGACATGCACGATAAAGAGTGTAATAGTTTGCTTACTTTTGAAACTTTATATAATTAGCATTAGCAGTTCAGAATTGTTTTACTTTAAATTTTAATATACGTGTTTTTGTTTTTTAAAAATGAATGACGCCACCGGCAAGGACCCTAGTTTATTTAAGTAATCTGGTGATATGATGTACTTCAGTCATGTTACGGTATTTGAGATCTAAAGCTTCTTAAAACACCGTAGACACATTGAAATGACACAGGACCCAAGCAAAGCTATGGTACCATATGGATTTAAATGTCACCCTATGCAAGAATACAATTAGTGACGAAAAACTAACTTTGGCATTAATATTTTTAAATGATTTTGTAGCCTTTGAATTGTAAATAATAAATTTTCATGTAGCCATTATTGTTTTTTTTTATAAAGATTTATAATGCATATTATTGAAAAAATTAACTATATGATCCAGCCCGTTAACCAAACGAGTATATACTCATATGGTCGGACCATACATGTATGGTCCAAATACTCATATGGTCCGGAACATATACATTAGGAAATTCAAATTATTTTTAACAAACTTGTGCATTTGTATCTCTGAAATAATCAATATGAGTTTGTATGAAACAAATCTCAATGCAGTGTTCTTTCTTTTGTGCCCTTAAGCATTATGGAAGGATGAGGCTACATTACTTGTATGTGTTGTTACCTGAAAGATTTTATAATAGACTGTGTTATTGATCTGATGCTATATAAATACTAGAAACAAGATGGTATTTCACTATTCCTGTTTTATACCAAGATGCTGGATCAAATATCTCCGAGAACACCATTTGAAAACTGGCGTGTCATTTAATTTGTAGATTTTATCTAAAAATGATGTCTTGAGTTTATCTAAAAATTGTGGTTGATATATATTTTTTGGGGGTTTACTGAGTCTCACAGATATATTTTTTTTTAGTTTTCTGTCACATCAGTGAATTTGATATACGTAAAGTGTGAACAGTTTAGTAAGAATATCTCTCTCAATACAATAAAAATAATGCTAATCTGGGATAATTAACTGAAAATTTTATGAAGTTTTATGCAAATTACTTAAGGTTATTTTTCTTTATCAGGTATTCATTAATTTAAGCATTAAAAAAGTTACATTTTATATTCAATCTGTTTTTGAAACTTAAAAATAGATTTCCTTTCGCACTGAAGTAGTAAATTAATAGTGTTTTTTTTTTCTTTCTTGTTGATTTTAGGTTTGTAAGCAGCTTGATGGACTTGCAGAATTAAAAGATACAGATAACAGCACATTCCATTTAAACATCTTACGTAAGTACAGTATTGTCATATCCCAAAATCATTACTTTTTCATATATCGGTATTTAGAATTTTCCTTCCATTAGTTTAGCTAATTCCTTAATTATTTCTATGGCCTCTGTGGCCAAGTGATGTTAATAGTTCATCTATAGTTATTATTAGCCGGTAAAAAAAAAAAGATTGTGAGTTCAAACTTCACAAAACAGTTGTGGAAAAATGTGTACATCTCGGATCTTATTTGACTAGCATTGCCAGTTTTCCCACTGAAAAGTTGGTTGTTCCGCTGGCTCCCACCATCAATAGAAACTGGCTGCAATGATGAAGCGAATAGTGCTGAAATTTGCCACAAACACCAACTGTCAATCAATTAATATATTAATTTAAGGTAAAACTGCAATTTGAACTTGCAAGTTTTATTATTTCATGAAGACCAATAGCAAACAAGTATGATATTCATACACCAACAACTAAAACCTTGATTTGTTCAAACCACCAAGGACGAATGAATACCAATGTTTAAAACAGCAAACCATCACCGATGTTTTTTCTATTGGCATCCTATACTGTAATTGAGTTGATTTGTGAAAGTAGATAACACAAAACTTTAACACATTACTTCAAAGCTTTACTTCAGTATTATTTTTCTAGGTTTTTAAAACCAAGTTATATCAACTTTTGCATTGAACTTTGAATTATGTTTCTTGATGAATAGATTAATTCTGGTTGTCAAGTTGTGTGTTAACAGTTTTGTTTATAATGTTACAGGGGAAGCATTAGGAGTTGCTCAGCATCACGATGCAGTGTCGTAAGTTTTTTATTTCAATTATATTTATTTGATATAGCATGAACAAATTGTTTATTTATGGAGAAAGTTTTATTGGTATAGTTTGAAAAAAAAGATGCCATGGACTCATTTCTTTTCATCGTTATTTAGGAAAAAAATTGTGTTTTTGTGGACACTTGATATTTTGTGATTTTGACTAATTCTGCATGCAAAATGCATTACAGAAATTTGTTTTTTTTTAACACTTGAAATCGTCATTTACCTTCACCCGTGAAATCCACAATGATTAGTGCCCCACCAAGAATAAGAATTCACATGATATTTAGCTACAGAATAAATAATCAATTATAAAAAATAATTATAATAATTATCTTTTCTTGAAGGAAGATTTTTCAAAGTAAATACCAATAGATATTTTTAATACCAGAATACTCAGAAAGATTTCCTTTTAAAATCTGCTGCAAAGACAGATGTTATAAAGAATTTCAGAAGGAAGTCTTGACAAATATTTGTTGTTTTAAATAATATGATTAAAAATGATCTTACCTTAATTAAATTATAAGTTCGAAGTCAAATATAGTATTTGAAATAGTAAATCAACCTGTTTGGCAATCAGATACAGCCTCATCAGATTTGAAATATATGCAAAATATATTGATGCAACAGCATAACCTTTCCTGTAGTTGAAAAATTTATTGAGAAATGGAATTTTTTAAGTAAATGATTCCATTTTGAAAATGGGAGACAACTCTTTTTTTCACATTTTAATATAGACCATATATGAACCTGCATGTGGTGAGTTTTAAAAATTGCATTTATCAAGATTAAAGGGAATGAAATGAATTCAACTGTCTCAAAAATCAATTCTTCAGTCATAATATCCGTTATTAAAAAAATGTATATTGTACAATCATGTTGAAATTGGAAAAAAAAAAGATTATGATAATAATGTGCTTAATAGACAGTATCAAGTGAAATACAGGAAAAAATCAAGTATTACAAAAGTGATGCTTATCAGCTAAAATTATCTCCCTTTGTTATCTACCTACCCTTCCAGAGCACCTGAGGTCACCCCAAGTTTTTGGTGGGGTTTGTATTGCATAGTCTTGAGTTTTCTATGTTGTTTTGGGAACTATTGTTTGTCTGTTGGTCTTATCCTTTTTAGCCATAGGATTGTCACTTTTTAATTTGAATTATGAAGTTGAATGTCGCTCTGGTATCTGTTCCTTCTCTTTTATCTACATCTTAGTATTTTTTTCACAGAGGTACAGAGAAGCAAGCTGTTGCTTATGATTATGCAGAAAGATTAGCTAATGGTGTAATGGAATGTCAGGTAAATATAACTGCCATGCACAACTTTCATTAATGGAAATATCCTTTCAAAAATTTTGTTTATTTCTTTCAAATTTTGTTACAACCTTTTAAAAGAATATAGAATCCATACAAAAAATTCAAAAGGAAACAATACACATTTTACCCATTTTTGTCCAGACTATAACATTGTTTTCGCAGAAGCTTAACATAGTAATTGTACCTTATGTTGTTGTCAGGGTCATTAAAAACATTTAGCCTCAGTTTGTTGTTAAAAGTATTTTTATGCCCCACCTACGATAGTAGAGGGGCATTATGTTTTCTGGTCTGTGCGTCCGTTCGTCCGTCCGTTTGTTCCTCTGTCTGTCCCGCTTCAGGTTAAAGTTTTTGGTCAAGGTAGTTTTTGATGAAGTTGAAGTCCAATCGACTTCAAACTTAGGCCAGGATTTTTTAATTTGTTGGTTTACGGATCCGCCGACCTGATTTTGCCTATTTCCAGAATAAAAATAAAATTGACTTTTCATGCTTTTTCATTCCCGCCGACCCTAACAAATGCATTATCCCTGAAAAATAAATAAATTAGCCTTTTTTTATAAAATGAAATGCATTATAAATCACTAACAGAATTGATAACACTTTCTGTTGTGAAAAAATGAAACTTCCAGTTTACGTTTCTAAAAATAGATAAATCAATTATTAATGACCTTGACATGTCGTTTGGACAAATATTTTTGTGGAACGAAACCCGTGTTTAAAACCAATTACACAATAAGTTCGTTTCTCTTATTTGTCAACAGTCCGTAAGATGCATCTTCTCATAGAAATAGACTTGTCCAAATGTGGACAGGTGGAAATTCAGGACATCAAGTTAAAGTACTGAATATTAACAGATCGTTTAAAATTTTCTTGTTTCATAGATAATAAAAAAATTTCGTCCATTTGGATAAAAACGGGAATGCGTGACATTAACCCGATATTCTCGTTTTTTCCAGTGGACGAGTCTATTACGTTTTTGACGCGTGTGTTGAAAATTATTTTCTTACCACGCTTTTACATTTATTTCTTTATCAGTTTTCGTTCTTGAAGATCATTATTCACCAAGTTTTCTGGAATTGATTAAGAGCTATGTTAATTTGTCTTCCTTTATGAAATTTAATTACGTCTTTGTCCGTGCACCCCCTTTTTTACGGGAAATTATTAGGCAATGTCATGCAATTTTTATTACAACTGAGCAATAATATTTCATTAAACTAAAATTTAAGAAATGATGACAAAATAGGATAACAAACATATTATTAGAAAGGTGAAATATATATTTATTTTGCATATCAGTTTTCTGTCTTGAAAGGTATTTTTTTTAATTTTTTTCCCGACCGACCGACCCGACTTTTTCATGGAGAAAATCCGTAAACCAACAAATTAAAAAACCGTGGCCTTAGTATACATGTTCCCTATGATATGATCTTTTTAATTTTAATGCCAAATTAGAGGGTTTACCCCAATTTCACGGTCCACTGAACATAGAAAATGATAGTGTGAGTGGGGCATTCGTGTACTGGGGACACATTCTTGTTTAAGATATGCATTACTTTTTTAAACTCATAATTTGACATTGATTCTATTTTAAATGAACAAGTAAAATTTTATACTAAACTTTTTGCCACAGAAGGCTGGGACAAAACAGAGGGCGAAAAAACTTTGTCAGTTTATGATAGATAAGATAAGTAAGGAAGATAAAGAAATGTTAGATAGAGATATAAATATCTCTGAAGTAGAAAAGGTACTAAAATTACTTAAACAGAACAAATCACCTGGCGAAGATGGTATAATATCAGAATTTTATGTTTTATACTGGAATATGATGAAAGACGATTTCTTTAGTTTACTACAAGAAATTTTCAATGATAGTATATTGAGTAACTCTCAACATAAGGGGTCTTAACCTTACTACATAAAGGAGGAGAAAGGGAAAATATAAAAAGTTAAGAGACCACTAACTTAACTAAATTGTGATTATAAAATAATTGCAAAGATTCTATCTGAAAGACTTAAGATAGTATTGCCTAAAATTATTCAGTCTGATAAGAAAGGGTTTGTTGAAGGTAGAAATATAAGTGAGGCTAAACGAATGCTTCAGGATCTTATAAAATATATTGACAACGAAGATGAAGAAGGAATTATATTATTTTTGGATCAACAAAAAGCGTTTGATAGGGTTGAATGGGAATGGATAGTTTTTGTATTGGAGAAATTTTAATTTGGTGGGAAATTTAGAGCATGGATAAAAATACTATTATACAATCCTACCAAGTGTATTAAAACCAATGGGTTTGTATCAAGATACATTTCTACAATCCTACTACTTGTATTAAAACCAATGGGTTTGTATCAAGATACTTTTCCATTACTTGTCCAATAGCGCCTCTCTTGTATATCATACAGGCTGAACCCATGGCATGTGCGATTAAGGGTATCATTAAAATAGAAGGATTAAAATTACCAGGAGAGGGTGGGAACTTTATAGAAACTAAATTATGTATGTTTGCAGATGGAATCCAGGTATTTAATAAAAATGAAAAATCTGTAGAAAATACTTTTAAAATTTTGTCCCTATACGAAAAAGCTTCGAGTTCTAGAATAAACTATGACAAAGCAAAAGGCATACTGTTAGGGGCTTGGAAAAGAAAACGATTTAAATTTGATAAAACCAAATGGACCACAGGCGATGTTAAAACATTAGGGGTGTGTCATTGTTATGAAATAGATGACTATGATATTTCGAGAAAAAAAATAATTTAAAATTGTATACACGTATGGAAAAGTAAAATAAACCATTAGTTTGACAGAACTTTTTAGTTGCATCATTATAAGGATTTTCTGAAATTTGGTTTATATAAGTCAGCTATTTCGTGTAAAAACATTCAGATTCATCACTCAACAACTCCCTGTTTACTAAAATATTTGGATGGGCTATAACTAGTGAGCAGAAGCTCACAGTTTCACTTGTTTTATGATCAATAGACAATATCCAGAGCAAAATTTAACTTTTTAATTTTTTTGCTTATTAGGCCCAAAACAGTAAAGTCTGAAATGGCCTATATCTGTACTCGACTGTACTGATTTTTACTCGACTAGTCTGAATTGGTCTGAATTGTACTTGAAAGTACTCGACCCCAGTCTTAACCATACTTGACTGTACTGATTTGTACTAAACCCTTATCTTTGCCATTGAAAACAGTCTGGACTAGTAATCGACCAGTCTGAAACAGTCTGAACCCAATCTCAACCTGTACTCGACCTATTTTTTTCAGTCTGAACCATACTCGACCAAAGGTCTGAACCATACTCGACCAAAGGTCTGAACCATATTCGACCAAAGCAACATATTTCGTAACCTTACCTCTGTGCTGCAAGATAATCCTTACCTGTTAATTATTTTACAGAAAGTTGTAAATGATGCCCTGAAGAAGTTATATAAGAAAGGAAGTACACCAGCACCAAATCAGCTGTTTTGTAACCTACTCAACATTAGTGTGTGTCATGTGACTGAAAACAGTAAACAGGTATGGTTAATTTGACTCGCAAAATAGTGAAGCTGTTTAAAATGTCACTTTTCTGTTCACATTCAAGCACTTGTTGTGCAAACTTTTAACTTGTTTCTTTGTTGTTATTTTTCATTTAATATTTACAAAAGAGATTTTTTACAAGTGATTAACAAAGACTTAAATGATAATTTGACATTGAATACTGTGGATTTATTTATTTTCATGGTTTGAGGAAAACTTGCATATTCATGGATATTTAATTTCATTCTTTTGGCAAAGTTCGAAATATTCCTTTAGAAAATTCATTGAACATTTAAATTTGTGGTTCCCTTGTACCCACGAAATCCACAGAAATTGATATCCAACGAATATTTATGAATCCCAAGTATATTATGTTTTTTTTATTTTCTTTTTCAGTTTACTTTGACTGTATATAACCCCTTGGCACGATCAGTTATTTCATGGATCAGACTGCCTGTTGTTGGAACAAATTATACCATACGAGGACCAAAAGGGGAAAACCTGCTATCTCAGGTAAATATTAAATGTAACAAACAAAGCTTCAGATAGAAAATACTTTATATAATATATATCTCACAAAGAAGCTATACTTTCACTAGATTTCTACCAAACTTGAACAGAAGCTTCTTACAATCAAAAGATATTATCTAGAGGAAAATTTTAATAATTTTTTCCCCATTTTTGTTAGCCTGCAACTAACTGCAAAAGAAGGCAAGCCACTGGGTTCTGCAGAACCCTTACAAATTTTTATTTATTTATTAAATTTTATTTAATGTAATAGATTATTCAAGTATCAGCTGACACCAAAAGGATACCAGAAAGAAAAGGATCCCTGGCAAAGAATGAACTGGTATTCCGTGCAGATCTTCCTCCATTGGGATTTAATACTTACTTCATTAGTATGACAGGTAATTAGGTTTAAATTCCTATTTATTGACTCTACTTTACCTTAGTTCTTTGATATTACTATAAGTTTTCTTTAAAACAGGGTTGCAGTTTATGTTTCCTATATCAAATTGTTTGATTACTTGAAAGATTCTGTTGGTATTGAGAGTGATAAAAGAAAACCTAAAGGGTCTGGAAGCGGCCATATTTGCCAGTCTTGTCCTAAACTGAAAGTATTAGTCCTAAACAAGTAATTGGGATTTAGGACTAATTTTATTTTTAACAGAAATAATTTGATTATTTCGTTGAGATCCAGTTTCTAAATCGCCATTTTGAACTTGTTTTTGTTATGTTATCCTTTTCCTGTAATAAAACTTCCACTCCAGTAAAGTGTTATAATCCTGAGGGCCCTCCTAATAACTATATTATTATGTGGTTTTGACAAAGTCTGCATACATTCCTAAAGAAGATTTGTAATTCTTTGAACATTTGAATTCATGGTTCTTGGGTACATAACCCTTGAAAATTGGTATCCAACAAATAATAATGAGTCCACAATATTAATTATTAATTATACAAGAGTTATTTGTTTACTCATTTAATTAATATTTTTACAAGTTCTATTACAAGGTTAGATTACTAACTAACAGCAACTTTATGCAATCTTCAATAAACCACATTTTAAAAAAAACAACAGAACCCACTAAACATCAGCTACTTATGTTGTAATGGCATCTCTAATTTTGTCCCAGAATATAACATTTCCATGTTCATCATTTGGATATTCTATATACGACTGTTTCTGTATAAGTTCATACAGCAGTAAAGGTAATTTCTCTGGTAAAAGTTTCTCATAAAAGACAAGAAAAAGAATATTTTTGCCTTCCCTAGAATGAACACTTTCCATTCTCGCCATATTATATTCAAACATACAGTAGTACGAATCAACAAAAGATCGAGTTATTATACAAATTGTCTTTCGACTGTTTTGGATAGCGTTAATAATGTTATCTGTGATATCTTGTCCTGGTAAGAAATCACGCTGATGTAAACACAGCCTCAATTTGAATTCATGTTCCAAATTATGAATACAGTCTTGCGTAACGAAAGTTCGGTCTTCATCAGAATATGATATAAATGCATCATAAGTATACTCATTCAAATTATCCTCAATGTTCTTTATAGATGTATATTTCAATTTAGCAGTGTAGAAAATGTAGCGTAGTTTCCATCTTTGTCTATAAATAAATCCTCCAAACAATACGATGATAAATCCAAAAATAGCAAAAGATACAGATATTATTAAATTTGCATAGCTAATACAGTCTTCTTGAAGATGTTTTATTACTTTTTCAAATGAATTCAATGTTGAAGAGCTTCCATTTTCATAAGTGCATTTGTATTGAATAAAATTGATGAAATGTTTGCGGTTTACTTTCATCCACTTCAGAAATGGGACTGTATAACAGGTACACTGCAAGGGGTTATTGATGAAATCTATTTTTGTGTCATTGTTTTTAAGAACTTTATCAATATTTCTCATTGATGCTGTATCCAAGAAATTTATTGCATTGTTCCTGAGATTTATTACCTTCAACTTTGTCAAGTTAGACAAATCAAAATGTATAGCTTTCAAAAAGTTGAAATTTAAATCAATAACTCTCAGGTGCTGTTGGCCATGGAACATAGTGAAATTAAGTTGGTGAATGGAATTGTTGGATAGATTTACATGCTCAAGTTTACTATCTTGCGTTGTCATGTATCGATGTTCAGCTAGGTAGCCTCCTAGCGCATTTCTGTTTAATTTCAGAATCAAAACATAAGTAAGGTTTAGAGCTATTTGCTTAAACATATTACCACTTAGATCCAGAATTTGAAGGTTCGTTGGTGGTGGCACAGGGAAAGTTTGAGTAGATATTTGTAAATTTTTGTTATTTGTGAAGGTCAGTTCATGAACAGAGGTTGTTGATAGGAGATCATAAATGTTATTCAAAGGAAAAATTTGTGATGTGTAGAAAACATTATTCATTTTCACAACTTTTACTGGTGTTTTAGCCAAGCTTTGGAACAGTTCTATAACTTTTGCCTGTCCAAATTTATATCCTGATGGACAGTCGAGATCAAGCCCAAAAACTTCAAGCTTTGTTAGATTAGAAAAAGCCTCAGATTTCACAACCATTTGGTGACAATGGTTGATATATAGATACCTTATATTTGGTGTATATCTGAATACGTCATTATAAAGAGGTAGTTGAAGACAATTTCTAAAATTGAGTGAAGTTAAATGATGTAGGGAAAGATAACCCTGACCAAGAACTTTTGTTTCAATTACTGGTATACTAACATCCATCTTCAGTACCTCTAACTTTTTTAAATCCGATATTGTTTCATTAGGAAAGGAAAACCGACCAAAAGTAGGTGTAGTTAGATCATTATTGTTTTGAAGAGATATATCTGTTAGTGACCTCAAAGGTTTGAAACTTCCTTTTGGAAATCGTTCCAATTTATAGCTCAGTTTATTATGATCAAGTTTAAGATGCTTTAAATTTCCAAGTCCTGTAAAAGTTTGAATATTTATCGACTGCAATTTGTTGAAGGATAGATTGAGTACTGTAAGGTTTGTCAAATGTTCAAATGAATTATTTGCTTTTTCCTGGGATAAAGTGTTGTTCAAGTAATTATTGTTCAGTTTCAAGTGCCTCAGGTCACTTAGTCCATAAAACACTTGCTGATTTATTGACACTATTTTGTTGAAAGATAAATCCAGTACTTTTAGACTATACATATTTTTAAAAGAATAATCTGGTATTTCACTGATTAAATTGTGTTGTAAATTTAAGTAAGCTGTATTTGACGGCAAATTAGGTATAGATGTCATATTCCTGCTTGAACAATCAACATATAGCTCTCCTTTTTGGTAAAACTTTTCACAGTGGAATTTTGGTTCTGGTTTAAAAGTTTCAGCTTTGCTGATGATAAGGTGATCATTGCAGATCACAAACATGATAATAAACTTGCAAACTTGAAATAACTCCATTTTCTTCTTCTGCAAAGGAAAAAATAGATTTTACTCATCATGCTGATATATGTAGTGCAAATGAATTATATTCTGTGTAAGAAAAAGAAATAGTTGTGTTATTCAACTTTATATAACTCTCTCTTGCAAGCCAGTACGTGTTTTATCTTATAACAGTGTTAAATTAATTTAAACTGTCCAGTCGGTCAGAAAATGGATTAGGAGACCCACCATAAAGCTAATATTGTTTGTAATAATAGTGAAGAAAATCAGGGAGGTACTGCACCCATGTAACAAATGAATGAATATTGATATAAAAAACAAGTTTTAAAACATGTGTCTGTCCCTAGTTGGCAGCCTACATTTCAGTGGTTGTGGTTGTTTCATGTCTCATATTTTCTTTGTAAATTTTCTTTATTATAAATAAGGTTGGTTAATAGTATTCAAATGAATTATTTCACATGGTTAGACCTTTTATAGCCGACTAAACTTAACAAGTTTTTATCATTGCTGATGGCCATAGTTTTATCATTGTTGATGGCCATAAGGTGGCAGAAAATTACTTATATTCATTTCAATTGAACTCTGGTGAATAGTCATGATAGTTGTCTCTTTGAATTGGAAAGCATACCACATCGTCTTATTTTTGTATGCAATGGTTGATCATCATCATGACCTTAAACATTATGTTTGTTAGCAGGAAAGAAAGATTTGAGGGACAATTGATTCACTTGTTCTCTTTATGTATATATTTACCTTTAGATGCTACATAAGAAAAAATAATACTTATTTAGAAATTGTTGACTATTAGTTGCAAGTATTGCAATAAACTTGTCACATTTGAAATTCAATTAAATCATAGACAATCTCTTTATGAAAACATAAAGTGAAGGTTATCCATTTAGATTTAAATTTATAAATCTTGTTTTCTAATAATTTTAAGATCAACATAATGTTATCATACCTTATAGTTTATCATCAGATTATTTGAAAATATATGTCTAGACACTTAAATGAGGAAAATATAAGTAATATAAGTTGTTAAGGATATTTGATATTGACATATATTATAGATCATATCCTGTCATTGAAGATACTTTTTTAGTGCTTACGGAAATTATGTGGGCTTTCATTCATTTTAATAATTATTTTCTATAATTAAGCGAACAGCAATTAATCAATGGATATTAAAGGTCACAAGATCAATCTATATTAAAGGTCACAAGATCGAGAAAAGTTTATTATCATTTATTTTGTCTGCATAATAAAAACAAACTTTTGTCAGACAAACATTTATATGAATGAAAGAGATATGTCAATAAGACAGCAGCCCAATGACAAAAATAACCAAACCCAAAAACACCTAGACTGAGAATACATTTTTAAACAATACATAACATGTTAAAACACACTCTAAAGTGTTCTACATGAGATATGCAATGTTTTGGGACACTTTTTGATTTTTTATTAGTGCATCTAGTATTATTTATGTGTTCTTCTTTAAATAGATTGTAAAATACATATTTATTACAGAAATACATTTTATAATGTTTCAAATATTTTGCAAATATGATTTTGATACCAATAATTATTATGGTAGATCCTTGGATATTTGATTTCATGGTGTTGCCAAAGTTTCTGTACAAGCCTATAGAATATTTGTACTTTATCGAACATTTGAATTAGGGGTTCACTTGACCAATGAAATCAATTAGGATCTAATGATTAATACTATGGATTCATTTATTTCGTAGGTACCAATTTTTTGGTTTGGCCATTCTCTGCATAAAAAGCCTATAGAAAATGTATGATTCGTTGAACATTTAAATTTGTGGTTAACCTGTACCAACAAAACCCACGAAAATTGGTATCCAACAAATATTTATGAATCTACAGTAAGATATTCGCAGTACTAGTAGTTCATATAATACAGGCTTCTGGTTTGCTGCTTGAGAATAACCATGATCTTAGTTTAAAGTGTTTTTTCTAGGTTTTAAGGAGAAACATTCCACTAAGTCATTTAAAATGAAATCCAACAGTGATCTAGTAATGAAAAATGAGGTAAATAATTTTGTTGTATATATTGCTGTGTATCATAATATATTTTAAAACACCTATTTCTTATCTTTGATGTGGATGTCATGAAATTTATGTAAAAATGAAGTAATCAAAACTGATTTATATCTGTTAACATACTGTAAACTTGAACCTTTTTTTTATGGTGTAGAAAAATAATCTGTATATGAGTTGTGGCAAATATATTAAACTTGGGTCTTTCCTTATTTAACTACAAGTAAATTTGAAAATCTTGAAATGGAAATGATGCCAAGTGGGACAGAAAAGAAGAAGCAAAAATAAAGTATTATTGAAAATAAGTCAGTTTACAGTATTAAGCTGTACTACATTTGAATACCAAGTGAAGCACATACAAAAAAGATCAGTATATTAGTATAGGAAAAAATGTCTGAGATTATAAAACACAGCTAGACAAGGGTTACTGTAAGATATATAGATAAGATCGAATAAAAAGATTTCAAACTTTAAAATGAAAAATAATAGTAAATGCATAATGTGTTTAATGATAAAAAAGAATAAACTTTTTTTTTGTCTTTAAGCATGTGTCCTTGACATTTGATGGTCCAACTGGTGCCCTTAAGCAGATAACAAATCTAGACAGTCGGGTAACAGTACAAGTGAAGCAAGAGTTGATGTACTATATAGGTGTATCAGGATCTTCAAAGTCTTCAGCACTCAATGCTCAGCCATCAGGAGCTTATATATTCAGACCAAATGAAACTGTTCCTTTGTCTTTCCATGCCGACTTAAAGAAAACAACTGTTATCAAAGAGGTAATTATAAAAATAAGAAGATGTGGAATGATTACTGATGAGACAACTCTCCATCAGAAACCACATGACAAAGAAGTCAGCAACTATAGGTTACTGTACGACCTTCAACAGTGAGTAAAATTTGTACCTCATAGCAAGCTATAAAAGGACCTGAAATGACAAATGTAAAATAATTTAAATGAGAAAAGGCCTGATTTATGTACAAATCAATAATCAAAAAAACAAATGTGTTCAGCTACAAATGACAACCTCTGAACTACAGGCTCTTGATTCAGGACAGAATAAGGTGTGTTTAAATATGAATATTTATATAGTATACATTCCATAATTAACAACTTAGAAATGAAATATCTTGAAAATAGCCCTGCCCATTGGTAAGAGTTGTTACTTGTAAAATAAAGGTGCAGTTTTAAATTGTTCCAATGCTGATGATTGAATTTCTGTTTCAGATGAAAATTGGACATTTCAAGTTTCAAACACCAATTATCAGATAATGCAGTTTAAAAAAAGTTTGACACATTAGTCTATGTTTTCAAGTTAAATTATTTATTGTTATTTCAGGGTGCACTTGTACAAGAGGTTTATCAGAAGTTTAGCCCCTGGGCAACACAAGTGATCAGACTTTATGATGGAGCACAGCATGCAGAATTTGAATGGACAGTTGGACCAATTCCTGTTAGGTAATCTTTGGTTTTCAGCCTTGTAATCAAGTAAAATTATTGGGCAAGGATTTATAGGGTGTACTGATTACCTAAAGTAAAAATCTTTTAATAGATACTAAAACCATGAAAACTAGATTCAGGTATCAAAATATACCAAATTTATAAAGATTAGAAAAAAAATTAGGTGCTTAAATACATAGAATAGAAAATAATGGGCAATATGAAAAAAAAAACATAGAAAAATGGCATAAGAATTTGAACATCCAGACCTGTATGCATGTATTATCTGTGTGCCTGCTACAGTATTATTATAACATTTGCTGAACTGTTTACAGTGATATGATCGGGAAAGAAGTAATATCCAGATTCAGTACTGACCTGGCCACTAAAGGTGCTGTATATACTGATGCTAATGGCAGAGAAATTCTACAGAGAAAGTAAGTTCAAAATCAATCCATGAGAATTAGTATATGATTACACAGTATGACAGACTTATTCTGTTATCAGCTCTTTGGTCGGTTTGTTGTCTCTTTGACACATTTGCCATTTCCGTTCTCAATTTTATTATGTGAAATTTTAATTTTGGAAGGTATTCATTTATTTCTAGAGTACCAATTTTCACGAATTGAGGAAAAAACTATATTTAACCGGATTTTTGTGACAAAAATGTCGGTTATTGATTTGGGGATGTACGGCGGGCGGGCGGCAATCAAATGTTGTCCGTGCATTAACTCATGAACTGTTCAACCAAAGCTTTTAAAATTTAATATGTTGTTACTGACAACTAAATGAAGGTCAAGTTCAATAATGGCGATTTTGACTTTTACCGTTCAGGAGTGATGGTTCTTGAAAGATTGAAAAATGGAGTTTCCAGTCGTGTCCATGCATTTACGCATGAACTGTTCTACCAAAGCTTCCCAAATTTTAATATGTTGTTACCGATGACAAAATGGAGGTCAAGTTCAATAATGACGATTTTGACTTTTACGGTTCAGGAGTTATGGTTCTTGAAAGTTTGAAAAATGGAGTTTCCAGTCGTGTCCGTGTATTTACGCATGAACTGTTCTACCAAAGCTTCCCAAATTTTAATATATTGTTACTGATGACAAAATGGAGGTCAAGTTCAATAATGACGATTTTGACTTTTACCGTTCAGGAGTTATGGTTCTTGAAAGATTGAAAAATGGTGTTTCCAGTCGTGTCCGTGCATTTTCTCATAAACCATTCAACCAAAGCTTTTGAAATTTTTATATGTTGTTACTGATGACAAAATAGAGGTCAAGTTCAATAATGACGATTTTGACTTTTACCGTTCAGGAGTTATGGTTCTTGAAAGATCGTAAAATGGTGTTTCCATTCGAGTTGTTGCATTTACTAATGAACCATTCAATCTAAGCTTTTCAAATTTTAATATGTTGATACCGACTACAAAATGGAGGTCAAATTTGATATTGACGATTTTCACTTTCAGCATTCATCAGTTATGGTTTTGTGATATTGCCAGGACACAAATAAATGTTAATAAATCCGGTTTGCTGTCGTTGTGACAGCCTCTTGTTAATTTGTTGATCAATAATAATCCATGATTAATCTAACCTATACACACAAAATGATCAATCAACAATTATAGGTTACCCAACAAATAATAATGAATCCAAAGTATTGTATTTGAATTTTATTAGGACTCTATAAATACGTTAAAATTCAGGTGTTAAAATTCAGGAATGGCAAAAATAGCACCCTATATATGATTCAATTGTTCAACATTTTTTTTTTATTCCAAATTGCAAAAATAGCACCCTTTATACGATTCAATTGTTTAAAGGAGGCTCAAGGGTACAAAAAAATTCAGAAAAAAAATTTCAACATTTTTTTTATTTTTTTTTTATTCCAAATTTTAGTTATTACACTTTCAGTTGTTACTTCATAATATTGTACAAAAATCAACCAAAAAAATCAATTTGTTTTGGCCCCAGATGACTTTTAAAATGTTTATATAATTGAAAAAAAAAGTTATCTCCCTTTGCTGAAAAAAATGTAATTTTTTGGCATTTAAATTGAAATATCATTACCGTTTTTCTCCTACTAGTTCAACAGAAAAAACGTAACTTAACAAAAATGCATGTTTCTTTAGAAGGCAGATTGTGAGCTTAAATGAACGGTGACCCCATATTTTAATTTTTTTCTTCTATTAAGTATAGGATAAAGTTCATTTATAGAAAAAAATAGCAAAATTTTATATTTAAAAAAAAAATGTGATTTATGCCGGTGAGCCCCCTTAAGGTCAATTATTTATGCTTTACAGGAGAAATCACAGAGACACATGGAATTTTACCAGTAAAGAACCAGTATCTGGCAATTATTATCCTGTTAACAGTAGAATATATCTTAGAGTAAGTAAAGGACAGCAATAGGTGTAAACCTTTCTTTAAATGTAGTCAGTTCTTTTAATCCGACTGTGCAAGGGCTGTACTGTATAGCCAGTCAAGGTTGTTAAAAACTTCCATTTGATTTGTTCTTTTAATACATCAAGGTGTTCAGAATTTTTTTAAACATTTTTTATGTAGTAGTGAGTACTAAGTATTAAACAGGAATTAACGAGGAATTGTATTTTTCAATCAACTTTTTTTTGTGTATTTAATTATTGTAAGCTCATATTTATTTGTATATCTTGCAAGTACAATTTGTGTATAGGGAGCAACACTCATATCATTAATAAAAAAAATATTAGATCTAAAACAATAGGTGATCTTATTTAAGAATTGAATGCTGCTTTTTGTAAATTTATTGGAGTGTAAAAGCGTTGACCGAAGTACATTTTGTATGAAGCGCGGAAGTGCTTCATACTAAAAATGTGCGCACGGTCAACGCTTTTACATCCCTATAAAGTTACAAAAAGAAGCATTCAATACTTATAATTACATTTTTTTTAGCTAGAATCATGAAAACACGATTTTTATCAAGTTTTCATTTAATTTACCTGTGCACTTTATTGTGGGACCTCGTGTCATCATGAATGATAAATGTTATTGTCTAATACAATTGTTTCAGGAATAGCATGTGATGTGCAGTTAGCCAATCAGAATAACGTATTATAATGAAACAATCATTTTATGTAATTATTCTTCCTTGAAGCAGATACATGCAATCAGTAATTTCTATAAAGTCAGCACATAGACAGAAAAAAAGACAAAAAGCAAAGGAACAGCACTTTTATTGCTGTTCTTCATCTCAAAGTTTCGCACACAATTTTACATCTTACCATAGTGTCAAAATAGTGCTATATACTTTATAAAATTGTTATTGTATCTTTTAGGATGAGACAAAGAAGGTACAGTTTACAGTACTGACAGACAGAAGTCAGGGAGGTGGTAGTATAACAGACGGTAACCTAGAACTCATGGTAATTGTTTTTTAGTAGCTTTTTTTTGGTCAAAGTTTTTAGATTTTTGGGGGCGTTACTTTTACCATTCTAGATGTAGAGTTATACCCCTTTACAAATGGAAAAAGTACCGTTCTCCTGTTATGCCTCTTTATAATTTTAAATGCTAAAAGGGCATCATCTGTGTCTCATGGACAAATTCTCCCTTTTATTGTTAATTAATTCAAAGATTACAGTAAAATATCATAAAAGAAAACTGTAAATCCAGAAATTATGGTGAGGTATATGTTTATTTTTTTTTCCAATGACAGTTATTAAACATAATGTCTTTTTATTTTTCTAGAAGAACTAATTATAAACAAGAATGTGTCCATAGTACACCGATGCCCACTCGTTCTTTTATTTTCTATGTTTAGTGAACTGAAATTGGGGTCAAAATTCTAATTTGGCATTAAGTTTTAAAAAATCGTATCATAGGGAACATGTGAACTAAGTTCAAGTTGAAAGGAATTCAAATTCATCAAAAACTACATCGACCAAAAACTTTAAACTGAAACAGGACAGACTCACCAAATTTTCTAATTTTTATATTTCAGATTTCTTCTTTTCTTTCTTTTTATTCTTTTCTTTCAGCATAGCTTTGCAAGAGTTATTTGCGTATGATGTAGGTTGTCACAGGGCAACCTTAAAGGAAAATCATTTATTTTATCATATATATATATTATATAATGCAATTTTTAGGCATTTACTGAAGAAAACTGTTTGAACTAGTTTTGATGTGTTACAATAAAGACTGATTATCAAAGGTTTGAACACATAAAAAAAAAATAGAATCTGAAAATGCATTAGAACATCTCCCCATGCATATGGGAGACAACTCTGATAAAACTTTGGACATAGAAAATAAAAAAATAAAAATCGTTAGAAAGTGCTATCTCATTATTTGGTACATAGACACCTGTTGTGTGCTGAATCAAAGAGTTATTGGCTTGATTACAGTAAAAAGTAAATAGAATATGAAAATGCATTTGGTCATCTGCTAATACACATGGCAAGAGGATAAAACTAACAAAACTTGTGTCATCAAAAATACAAAAAAAATAAACTAGTTGTTAGAACTGTATCTGATTTCTCATTGTTAGGTTCATAGACGACTGTTGTGGGATGATTATTTAGGTGTAGGTGAACCTTTAAATGAGACAGGAATGGATGGCAAAGGATTGATAGCTAGAGGTAAAATAAAAAGTTTATCAACAAATTTAAATGCTTACAACTTCTATTGTATATGTCAAATTTCAACAAATAATTATCTCCCAAAATTATGAAAGTGACAGGGAGCTTTTGGGTCTACTAATTTTAAAGAAATTGCCGACTTTACATATATTTTATAATTCAAATCTATAAAGTTGTGAAAAGGACTGTTTAAGTTTTATGTGACATTATATACATTTCTTTAAGTGGTGAGCTGTGTAAATTTGTTTAGAGGGTGTAGAAAATCATTTATATTAAACTCAAAACTGAGCAACTTTGTGTCATTTAATTAACGAAAAACAGAATTTCTGCAATTTTCATTTTTAATTGTTTAAAAAAAAAATTCCATAGAATTCCTATTAAAGTTTATGATAATTCTGTTAAAATTTGTGTTTAATGTTATGAAAATATAAGGGGGTTGCCCAATTATATATACTAATAATGTAATAGTGAATCTTAGACTCATGTCTTAGTATGAGATGATATTTGTGAATCTTAGACTCATGTCTTAGTATGAGATGATATTTGTGAATCTTAGACTCATGTCTTAGTATGAGATGATATTTGTAAATCTTAGACTCATGTCTTAGTATGAGATGATATTTGTGAATCTTAGACTCATGTCTTAGTATGAGATGATATTTGTGAATCTTAGACTCATGTCTGAGTATGAGAGGATATTTGTGAATCTTAGACTCATGGTATGATGCCTTTATTTTACAGGAAAACACTTCATATATGTAGATAAGATAGATAACTCTGCCAAATTCCACAGAGACATGGCCCTGAAACTGTATATGGCACCAAGTTTGTCATTTACCACATCAACAATGAAGCAATCTGATTGGACTAAAGTTTACCATACATCTGTAAGTCAGAACAATAGAGATACTATCTAATTCTAGTTTTAAGGTTTAGATCAAAACATGAAATTAGAAGCTAAGCTATGATCTTTTTAAATAAGTGCTGGTCATGCTAATAATTAAGCAGTGTAAAAAAGAGTCGACCTTAGAATTTAGCATTCTACAAAAGTCGAAGTTGTACCATTTTTGAATTGGGCAATTTTAATGAAAATTCACTGAAGTTAAGTATTTCTAGTTCATATTGGTCTTTTGTTAAGTTATTCTTTCTATAGGAACTTATGGTATGTGCTAATTTTTACAAGTATTTAAAAAACTGGAATGAATTATCTCCCCTTAATATGCAATTATCAGAACATTGCATTAAAAGTGAATTTTGCTTTTACATGTTATGTCTTAATCTGAATTCAACACATTTTTCTGCAAGATTTTCTATTGTGTTTTCCCATGAACAAATTTGTAAAATGATAAATGACTTGGAAGCTGTCCCAAAATTATATCAAATTTATATCTTTTCTCATATTGAGCTTGTACTATTATATTTTAGTGGAGTGGATTGAAAGCAGCTTTACCAGATAATGTCCATATGTTAACCTTTGTACAGTGGGCGGGGCCATCGTTCACTCCAAGAACTTCACAGCCATACCTTGTCAGATTTGAACATATTTATGAGAAAGATGAAGATGCAGAACTGTCTAAACCTGTTAAGATAGTTTTACAGGTACAAATGTTAGATTAAATTGTTTGAAATTATGTATTAGTTGATTGAGTTGAAATAATACACATAAATTTGTGCATTTTGTAATAAAAAAAATTGGTAACTTTTAAAGAAACTATAGATATTTACATCATAGTTCTGATTTGAAATAAAAACTGGATATACTGTGACTTCATTATAATTTGTTGTATACCAATGTTCGTGGATTTCGTGGGTACAGGTAAACCATGAAATAAAAAACCTTGAACATATTAGTTTCCATTCAGCCACGAAAATTGGTACCCACGAAAATAAACAAATCTACTGTAAGTAACAGTATTCTATAAAGGTGTTGATGTAGGTAAGTATTTTAATTTCGTATGTAAACTTTTCCATGTTATTTGTGGGTGACCTTTAGTTTTCTGTGTAGGGTTCTGTTATTGCTGTTCATCTTTTCATATTTATCTTCTTGGCCATTGATTTGTCTTATGATTATTTATTTCCTACTTAATAAAATTAATTATACAGTAGCTTGCCTCTCATGATAAATTTATATCTTTTGTTTCAGAATTTATTTGTACCATTTGATGTCCAGTCAGTAGAGGAGTTAACATTGGGTGCTAATTTACAGTTATCTCAGTTACACAGAATGGAGTGGAAAACTAACCAACAATTTCCTGGTAAGTATCTCAGTTACAGGGTGGGGAAATTATAATTTCCTATTTAGTATATTAAAAATAAATATAATATATCTGTTTGTTGAACATTTTGATGGAACATATCTTAGTTTGAAATAATTATACAGATTGCATCTGCAAGTATTAGCTAAACAGTACATAGAAAGTTTTTAAGGCCATATTATAAATAAGAAAAAACTTTCATTTAAGAATTGAATGCAACTTCATAAAGGGTGTAAAAGCGTTAACAGAAGTACATTTTGTATGAAGCCCAGAAGTGCTTAATTCTAAAAATGAGTGCACGTTCAAGGCTTTTACACCCATATGAAGTTACAAAAATAGGCATTCAACACTTATGATTATATTTGTTTAGCTAGGATCATGAAAACATGATTTCTATCAAGTTTTCTTAAATTTACCTGTGCACTTTATTATGGGACCTCGTGTCATCTTCATTGTGTAATGAATGTTATTTTCAGAAGGATGCAAAATTGCTGTTAGCCAATCAAAATAACTGTATCATAATGAAACCTACATCTAATGCAATTATTTGTGTATGTTCATTTTGTCTGACTAAGATGCATGGATGTTACAAACAAATACCATAATGAATATTTTAATGTGAATAGATATGAGAAGATGTGGTATAAGTGCCTACGAGACAACTCTCCATCCAAGTCACAATTTGTAAATGTAAACCATTATAGGTCAAGGTACAGCCTTTACTCACCCCGAAAAGCAAGCTTTAAAATCTTGTGAAGACTGTCTCCTATGTTGACAATTTGGTTTACAAGAATTTATTAACTTTTTTTTTGGGGGGGGGGGGTGTAGAGGAAATGCTTGTAACTGACACTTTATTTATACACTAAATCTGGTTAATTCATAATCTATATAACAGACTTAAATTAGACTTAGATTATTATTTCATGCTTTTCAACCATTTAATATTTTTGTTTTTTTACAGATTTATCAAGACAATCGCTGCCTGTTACTGCTACTGACAATTTCACTGTGGTACTCAATCCAATGGAAATTAGAACATTCCAGATTACATGGAAATGAAACATATTGGAATTTAAAAAAAAAACAACATCAATTTAAAAAATTGATTTAAGGTGATGAACTTGATACATTCCTTAGTTTAAAAATTCAATTCCAATGTGATAAAATAAGCTTAAGGATGATACTAAAGTTGCAATTTAATTTTTTATAAGCATCTTTTTATAATTTAACACTAATAATTTTTCCCACATCTCAGCTTTTATGCCTTATTTTTTAGTGCAAATGGGAAACTTTTCTTTCATTGCATAATAAATTCTGTAAATAATTCATTGTATATTTCTATACAGTTATTTAGCTGTCTCTTTTAATTTTTACATTTTTGTACCATCAATTACTTACACTGAAAATTGATATTGTTTTTTAGGAAAGACCATGTTTACTATTAATTACAATTTATTATGTATCAACTATAATGATTAAGTTGTTTTGGTTATGTAGTTTTTTGTTAGAGAGGAGTGTCAGGGCCTCTAATGATGGAGCAATTATTTATTGAGCTTACCCTAATGAAGCAATAATTATTTCTATTTGTATTATATGATTTCAAGTTTGATATGGTGTGGGTCATTTATCTTGTAGGTTACAATTTATGTCTGAATGACTAAAATTAATCATGAATGCATTTATGATTGTTATGGTGTTTTTATGTCCCTGCTTGAGGCATTATCACATGCTTATATGTTAAGGTCTGTGTGTCTGTTTGTTTTTCTGTTCATTCCTTTGTCTGTCCGTCAGCCTGTTCATCTGTCACGCTTTAGATAGTTTTTGATCAAGTTAGTTTTTGATGAAGTTGAAGTCTAATCCACTTGAAACTTTGTACACATGTTCCCTATGGTATGATATTTCTAGTTGTAGTGCCAAATTGGAGTTCTACCGCGATTTCACGATCCACTGAAGATATATAAATGATAGTGTGATTTGGGCATCTGTGTACTATGAACACATTCTTGTTATAATATGTTCTTTGGTCCCAGGACCTAAAGGACTAGCTCAATGTATCATTACAGATCTCAGTGATAATGGCATGACGGTCAGAATTGGGTTCACATAATAGAGAATGATGCTGCTTGTGCTACAGGAAAGTTGGCAAACAAAAATTAGAAATATATAAAAAAAAAAAGAAGGAGAATAGAGAAATATAAGGAGGAATGGAGAACTAAACTAAAATATAAAGAATAGAGAATAGTGGACAAATTTATAAAAAATAGAGAAAAATAGCTAATAAATTAAAGAATACAGACATGAAGGACCCCTTTATAGACTATCATGCCATTATTGAATTTGAAACCTCATGTCATGCAATGCAATACATTCTGTTGATTTTTGGTTTAATTTGTATGCTTCACTTACAATGTATAAAAGATGTTTCCTGTGTGTGCGTTCATC
Source organism: Mytilus galloprovincialis (assembly GCA_037788925.1). Taxonomy (NCBI): domain Eukaryota; kingdom Metazoa; phylum Mollusca; class Bivalvia; order Mytilida; family Mytilidae; genus Mytilus; species Mytilus galloprovincialis. The sequence continues at coordinate 45,063,069 of CM075337.1, read as the reverse complement.
TTTCCCTTCTTTTGTCTGTCCGTATGTCCTTCTTCATGTTAAAGATTTTGGTCAAGGTAGTTTTGGATGAATTTGAAGTCCTATCAACTTGAAACTCAGTACAAATGTTCCCTTTGATATGCTCTTTCTAATTTTAATGCAAAGTTAGAGTTTTGACCCAAATTAACTGTCCACAGAATATAAAAAATTATAGTGTGAGTGAGGCATCTGTGTACTATTAACAGATTCTTGTTTAGGATGAATGATGTCATATTGCAATATTTTAAAATTGTGACATATAAATGGAGACAGTATTCTCTATCTTTCTTGTCATAATTTCAATTTTTTGTTTTAATTTTTCGTTTGTTATGTTTGTACCTGCTTGTTATTTGTGTAAAATATTTCTCTTCATAATAAAAATATAATTAATATGAGGTATTTCACTTACTTTATAATCAGCTAGAACAAAGCTTACACTTTCTGCTAGCAGTTTCTGTAAAGTTAAGCCTGTTTCCTGTGTGTTATTTGCTACTCAAAGCAACAGAATGCATCCACTTTATGTTGTTTTCATCTACTGAAGACTTTGTTATAGACTTCTACCTTTATCAATAGATCATTTGAATAATCTCTGATTTGTAGCAGGGTGAATTAAGAATGGCCTATTTGGTTTCTGGAAGATGCTACCACCATATTATTCAGTTTGATATATAAGATAAAGTATGAGTTAGTAGACATGATTAATTACAAGTACAATGTACCTCCATTACCTCTATGGTATTGACTTGGTATATAAATCTTGCAAGGTTTTTCACTACCTGTGATGGTTCAAACAAAGTGGTGCAGTGAAAAGTAAAATAACAAAACTACCAAACTTTACGTAAGATTTAAAAGTCTAAAAGTCCCTTATCAAATGGCTAAATCAAAAGCTCAAACACATTAAAAAAATGGAAAGCTGAATTGGTATAGACTTTTCGTTATTTACAAAATGGTGGCTTAAACCTGGTTTTATATCTAGCTAAACCTCTCATTTGTAAATAGTTATCAAAGGTACCAGGATTATAATTTAATACGCCAGACGCGCGTTTCATCTACATAAGACTCATCAGTGACGCTCAGATCAAAACAGTTAAAAGGCCAAACAAATACAAAGTTGAAGAGCATTGAGGACCCAAAATTCCAAAAAGTTGTGCTAAGACAGTCTCATAAAATTCCATCATATTGAATAAAACGTGAACAAAAATAAACAGACACCATAGCTAGAAATGTTAAAAATAGGGAATCAGGAGTGAACAGGTTGTCAAAATTACTATAAAAACAACAAAGCAAACACAGAAAAATAAAATGGCATATAGATAAAGCACATGAGCAAAAATGAATAACAAGAATACAAAAAGAGACCACAGCACAAAACACATTTGCGGGATGCATAAGAACTGAGCCACATCAAAAGGCTATTACCAAAAATGAACTGAACAGTAAAGGTAAAAATTTACAAAGAACACTATAACACGTCATTTAGACAATAAACAATGTCATTACCTAGAATCTATACTTCAAGACCATCATGTATTATTTGTGAAGTTGATGCAGATTATTTATTAACAAGGTATGGGTATCTTCCGATGAATTGTTTTAGAAAAAAACCGAGACATTCTAGAAAGATGCGTGTGAAAGGAGAAAAAAATAGAACTGAACCCATAGAATATAATTGTAACATACCAAAGGAAGGAAAAAAGTATTAGTTTTCATCTTTTTTCGTCTATGGTTAAACATCACAGTAACAAGAGAAAGAGTTTACATAAACTTGATTCATGAACTTTTACTGGTGACGTTGATAAAGTATGTGGCAGCTGCAAGCTCTTAAATGACGAATGAGTTTGACAATGTATATCCTATATACAGGTGAATTTGGTATATTGCTACTAAGGTGGGGGAAGTTGATAATTTCAAAATTAAAATCGTCTCGTTTGTCATTGGTACTGAGATGACCGCTTATGACAAATATTCGAGATACAATAATTTGGGGAGGGGAAATCGTGTCTGTTGTTTCTTTAATTTCTAGTTCTGAAGAATATATTCATAGAACCCAATCAGAAAAGAACATAGTCAATATATCTGAATGAGACTAACTGATCTAGCTTCTTTGAATTTCTTTAATTGTTTTTTTACAAGTGTCTGACGGAACTCGCACTCATGTGAAATTAAAGAGAGTCATACAGTTCGTTCCCAAGGAATTATGACAATTTGTTGAAAAATTCTAACTACAAATTCAACAAGTATGTTATCAATAAGAAACCCCAGCATAATGATCACTTGTTCCTCTGTGTATCATATTTACCTTTTTGTTCACTCTAACAGTTTTGTTAGAATACATTTCAGAGAAAGATCGAGAATCCACACTACTGGAGTAAACAGTTTAGTGGTATTTCTGAAGGGCATCGTTCACTGCAGACATATTTTTTGTCAATCTAATGGTTCTTTTGTAAAACAAACTTAGGTATCAGATTTTCTTGTCAATGTAATGTTCACTAAAGCCACCAAAATCCTATCCTTGTCAAATGATATGTGTGTGTTTGTTGGATTACCTGAGTGCTTATTTATTCCTTATTATCTTGCAAGACACTTTACATACAAAGACAATAGTATTAAAAGCTTTATCCGCAGTAAGACAACTGGTTATAACAAAATACAAACACTAACATTACACGTTAGATAAGATAAATTATGAACGCGAATGTTTCCGGAATTTACAACCATGCTTTTGTGTCAAAGAGTTAACAGTCGCAAATGGATCTCGTGTTTCTTTTTTTGGTTACTATTAAAAATACTGGAAGAAACTATTTATTCTGAACGTAAAAAAGCAATTTAATTCACAAAATTAAATAGACTACCTCTAGTCATCGCTGTCATAAAGGGTTGCAATTAAATCGGCATTTCTGATTCCTAATCTATCCCATTTTGTTTGCATGTTGATCCCAAAAGATAGTGACCTTCATACCGAATGATCCATATTTGGAAAGAGACTGTTCATTAGAGAATATAGTGTTGATTGTATTGACTGACTTTGAAATTAACTGTGAATTTGTTGATTGTTCCCACTGTTAAAACTCGGAATAGTACAGTATCAGAATCAAATTGATCTGAAAATCTCTGGTTTGACGGAAACTGGCAATCACAGTATACTAGTAACACAAAATAAAGTAGTTAAAAAATAATTTTTTTAGATACAGAGAAAAAAGCTTACAGTTAACAAAGTACAAGAACGAAAGGGTTTCGAATAAACTCATCAAAGATACCAGGATTGAAATTTTATATTAACGCCAGACGCGCGTTTCGTCTACGAAAGACTCATCAGTGACGGTGTAATAAAAAAAATGTTAAAAAGGCCAAATAAAGTACGAAGTTGAAGAGCATTGAAGACAAAAAATTCCTAAAAAAATTGCCAAATACAGCTAAGGTAATCTACTCCTGAGGTAGACGTTTTGTTAATAGTTAATTTATAATTATGAACATATCAATGATAACGCAAGTCGAAATCTTTTATCTCGGTTATAGCGTACAAGATATTAATCCTGCATGGTATCAATGATGAGTTTATTAATATGATTCCAATATACTGTTTCAGTTGTATGCAACAGCTTGAACGAAGTCATACATAACATGCAATGTAAAACAATAACAGTTATCTATATACAGGATGAATGAATAGAATTATATGTTCATGAATGTAATACATTAAAGCTTGATATTGGTTAGGCGGATCTGAAATATGTGCATGTAAGTATCCCTTTCTATGTGCAGTGATTTATGATCATATAATGTTTTTCATTTGATTAATTTGTTTATTTTTGTTTGTGATCGTTTGCATTTCGTGATAATTTATAATTATTATAAAACAGGCTGAAGTGTCTCCTGTGTTGCTTGTTGTTGCTGGCATTAAACAAAGGATCCTTTCAATATAAGATATATATAACACAGAACGAAAAGAATCTGATTTCCAACGCAAGGACAGTTCTTCAAAAATTGGAAAAAATTTTGAACGGTATGTACTGTGGCATTTGGTAAACATAACTCACTTAATATTCATATGACCGTTAACAATTTAGTGTAACCTTAAATCCAGATGTGTTGCAGGACAATTATGCGAACTGTACAAAGAAGGATGTGAAATGAGGTACAGTTAAACTTCCAAACAATAAAGATGTGAAATGAGGTACAGTCAAACTTCCAAACCAAATTCTTGTATCTATGAAGGAAATTCGTAATTTATAGATTAATTGCATTGTCACTAGTAATTTCTTGTAACGAAATACCTAACTTGATTTTTGACCAGTTATTCATACCTGAAATCCGAAGCGTCACTACTCACATAGACACAGCGAACAAGTTGCGGAAATTAAAAATTAACATAATGATTACCATCCTAAAAGGAACATTAGGGAACAAACAAACTTATCTGTTACAGTAATTGATTTTCTTGACAATGAATGAAACGCGTATATATATCATATAGATGAAGTTTTAAATCGCAAATGATAAAATGCAATAATCATTTTTAGCAAAGATTCTGGTCGTCACTCGCTGTAATTTGTATCAACTTAAATCAAACGTATTCAATTTTACATTTGATCATGAATCAGGGCAACTTGCAGCTTTATTATATATAGGATAGGAATACGTGAATACAATTGAAGACACTGTGTTTGGCTTTTAATCTTATTATGTTGTTTTTAAAAGTGGGTTGTCTTATTGCCGTTTACCTTGTATTCATAAAAAAATATTGTATATATTGTAATTCTCTTTACAGGAGAGAAATTATGTTCACAAGGATGGGAGGAATATAAAGAGCATTGTTATCGGTTTAATACCAAGCTAATAAAATGGCATGACGCTGAGGTATGAACAAGTTTTGCAGAATGTATCTTTGTTTTAAATTTAAAAAAAATACTTTGCAAGAGTAAAGTTTTATCCTGTCCAGTATTATTGAAAAAAATTCACATAACAAGAACCATTATTGGAAATTTTCACCTCTTTTTTAACTGTGAAAAAGCTAACACATTTATTCAAAAACCAGTTGTTGGCATGACACAGGTTATGTTCTTCTCATATATGTTATGACGGTATGATACTAAACCCCTAACGGGAAGGATTGTGCCTGATGTTCATATGATGAAATCATAATCTTTCAGTCAGTTTAATTGAAGTCTGGAGCTGGCATGTCAGTTAACTGCTAGTAGTCTGTTGTTATTTATGTATTATTGTCATTTTGTTTATTTTCTTTGATTACATCTTCTGACATCAGACTCGGACTTCTCTTGAACTGAATTTTAATGTGCGTATTGTTATGCGTTTACTTTTCTTCATTGGCTAGAGGTATAGGGGGAGGGTTGAGATCTCACAAACATGTTTAACCCCGCCGCATTTTTGCGCCTGTCCCAAGTCAGGAGCCTCTGGCCTTTGTTAGTCTTGTATTATTTTAATTTTAGTTTCTTGTGTACAATTTGGAAATTAGTATGGCGTTCATTATTACTGAACTAGTATATATTTGTTTAGGGGCGAGCTGAAGGACGCCTCCGGGTGCGGGAATTTCTCGCTACATTGAAGACCTGTTGGTGACCTTCTGCTGTTGTTTTTTTCTATGGTCGGGTTGTTGTCTCTTTGGCACATTCCCCATTTCCATTCTCAATTTTATTTAGTAACCATGTAACCTCAAGTTTCTAAATTATTATAAAGACTCCCCCCCCCCAAAAAAAGAAAAAAATAATGCTTTAAAATACTTTAGATATTTATGTCAAATTCAAGTGAATATTTTTTTAACCTATTTTCGTATGCAACAGGATGTGACGTACTGTGATTTGGTGGTATTATACCTGTAGAATGATATATATAATCGTTTCTTACTACAAAGATGCTACTTTTTTTATAATAGTTTTAGATTTGGTGAATATGTGGACAAACGGTATCTTTAATCCTATATCAAAGATATCAAAAGAGTACAGATCCATGAGACCCTTTATCATACTGAGACATTACTTTAGCTCCTTGTGCATACTAAGTTTTAGATAATAGGTTTATTGATGCTCATGAAATAGTTTTAAAAGCAGAAAATGGAGAAGATATAAAAAAAATTATTAAATTTTTAATGTGTATACATGGTGTAGTTTTAATTACTTAACATCAAATCTAAGAAAATCGCATGCTTTGTATTTTAGACACCCCTTTGCAACCGCATTACAAATGGTGAATAATAAATGTATTACAGATTAAAAAACATACGTGTAAATGTGTTTTCGAACAAAAACCACCAACTCTCTCATCCTTTCAGGTATGAATACTTCTCTTAGTTTATCATCTTTTGGTCGGTGTTTTATTTTCTCAGATTGAATGTAGGAAGCAAGAAGGGTACCTGTTGAAAATAGAAGATGCAAATGAGTTTCGGTGGATAGTTGCAAGAGCAAAAGGTATGACTGAATATATAAATAAAGAGCAGAGAAACAAGTGCATTCGTTATGCAACAATTTAATTAGAATACAATTCTCTGATTTCATTTTTCTCAGATGATTTATATGTACGAGCAAACAATTTAATATAGGTCCGAATTGTAATCAGATTGTTTATGCAAAATTTACATGATTATAAGAAAAATAAACAGAAAATAAATAACTGTAAAATCATGTAATATCTTGTCACCAGAAAGAACAGAACATAAAAAAGATAATATGTATAATACAATATCGGAGCAGAAGGTATATTAAATGTTTTTGTACAATAGACATTTTCTTGTGTATGTTTTTCAATAGCGATTGTTAAACTGCCTGTCTTAAATACAATTTATTTTTAGCTCATTCTGTACACGACATATGGATAGGTTTACGAAAACAATATAACAAGTGGAAATGGGTTGTTGACGAGCAAACAGCCCGCTTTCAGAAATGGAATACTGGCGAACCTAATGGTGATGGTCCTTGTGTTCACATGTGGTCTCACTTCAATTATAACTGGAATGATGTGCCCTGCAGCAGACAGTGCTCCTTCGTATGTGAACAAAGATGGTAAGTCTAAAAAAAATTATGTTTGGCAATATCAGATTTCAGATTGTAGTCTTTTTTATGTTTTCTGTCACGAAAATTGCGAGTTGATGTTCATTTTTTTATTTTTTTTTTAGATAAGTTCAATATAAAACAACGGTGGTGTTTGCTAGTGAGACAATTATCTTCTTAAAGAAAAAACCCGTCAATTACAGGTCACCATAAGATTCAACAATGATCAAAGTCATTTACTTAGTGATATTAGTAAGCTTTGAAAGGATACATTAGATCAAAATGTTAAGTTTTTAACCCGGATATGTTTTCTCTCAATCGATTTATGACTTTCGAACAGTGGTGTACAACGGTTGCCTTATTTAACAATACAAAAGCTAACGTTTATCCCTTCAATTTTGAATCCATGTTATAAATCTTGAGTATTTTGATTGCACATTGAATTGTGATGGTTGTTTAATAAAAGTGTGTCATGTATACATGCGCTCGATCTTGACTTCTTGAAACTAAGATTAAAGGAGTAGCATATAGTAACAACTGTTATTGTAATAAAATCGTATATATAGGTAAGAGCGTACAAAACCACATTATATATATATATAAGTTAATAAATAAGTTAAATATTTAAGAATATTTATTGAAAAATATTAAACACGAATTGAAAAGGAAAAGAAGTAATCGATGCAATTTTTTGAGAGAATATACAAGTTATTTATAAATTTACTTTAGCAATTGAGCAAAAAAATCATGTTGTTTGATCGTGTCTGTCATATTTGTTTTTCGTAAATTGTTTTGTTATGAATTATAGGCCGTTCTTGTCGGGGCCTTATATATTCGAATATACGTTATTTTTTTTATCATTATGGAAGGTCGTACCGTAGTCTATAATTGCATAGAATGTTTTGTCCTCAGTACTGTTCAACTTCGTATTATTTTTGGCCTTTTAACATTTTTTCATTCGAGCGTCACTGATGAGTCTTTTGTAGACGAAACGCGCGTCTGGCGTTAATATAAAATTTCAATCCTGGTATCTATGATGAGTTTATTTATTCACTTTATTTGAACTGGTGAATAGTCGTCTCATTGACAATCAAATCAATCTCCTTATGTTCATATGATTCAAGTAAAGTATGATTTAGATACATCTAGTATAAACAGAATTGCGAACTTTGTTCTATATCAAAAGGACAAACAACCAAAACCAATGAAAACTAAATGTTAAGCATGTATAGACAAACTATTGAACGTGTTGAAGTATTCATTAAATTTCTTTTTCAGAAGAGGCTGATTTTCCTATCGAATGTTTTAAACGAATTAAGAAAAAGAAGATTTATCGGTCATTGCTTTCCAAATAAACATTAGTAAGCAATTGTGGTTTTTGTTTGTTTAATGGTCTAAAAAATGATTCTGCAACATGAGGTTGAACCTTTATTGACTAATTGATTGATTTATTAATTAATCGAATAATTGAATAATTTAAGGCTATTTACACGTCCTGTGACAAACAACTGGTAAAGATAAGCAAAACCCATATGTTTACATGGGAATCATCAATCAAATTACATAACAATACACCAAGAAGATATAGCAAACGCAGAGCTAAATAAATCATCAAATTTCCCAGTGGTCAAACCGGTATGAGTACATTTGAACTCGCCGTGGACTTATTTCAACGAATTCGTGATGAAGATGATAATACTTCTGTTGTAATGATATCAGCTTAGATTGAATAAGACATGAACAAAGATTCTGACAGCTGCATTTGATTTTCGTTTGAACTCATGCTTTTCTTTAAAAACCCAATATAATTATTTTTGCACTATATGCTGTTGATCAATTTACTTAGCTTACACCATATGGCTAAGTTCCCTCGTATATATATATATATATATGATAAGTTACCTAAGGATAATATGTAATAAAATATATATAAAATTGGGAATGGAAATGGGGAATGTGTCAAAGAGACAACAACTCGACCAAAGAGCAGAAAACAACCAAAGCCACCAATAAGTCTGGAACACAGCGAGAAAATTCAGCACCTGGAGGTGGGCATCAACTGGCCCCTAAACAACAATGTTACTAGATAAATGCAAATCAACGTCACACTAACCTCCAAAGCATATAAGTGAACTTAAATTTATAAAAAAAATACGTATACATGTTTGATCAATATTTAGATTTACATTTACAAAACATATGAAGAATGACGGAAATACAAAATCTATTGAACAGAACCACACCAAAGACAAACATCCAACTCCTTCAAAATATATACGTACAAAAAATGACAAACAACACTTATTCCAAATAGCCTGAAATCCCGGCTGGGTGGAATCTCATTATGTGGTTGAGATTAACCCGTATCACATCTATTCATATATTATCCTAAGCGTACCAAGATCATATGTTGAAAAATTATAATATATATAGCTACCAACAAGATGACACTACACTACCTTAAACAAGCATTATGTGAGTATTGTATAGCAATCCATAGTCCCCTACCGGTTACAAATTTATTGTATTGGAACATAATTCTAACTCGATCTATAACTTTTCATTATGTTAACTATATAACAAATAGCTAGTCAATATCTTCAAGCGTGACGAAAAAAAATGTTGAAAACTCAGTGGTCATGTTAGTGGATTTTCTAAGTCCTATGACCATAACTCTGCATAAAATTATCAGACCAGAACAAAATTGAAATGTAACTTGTCATGAAAAAAACTACATACCAATTATCAAATCAATATCTTCAAGCATGACGAAAACAAAGTGTGGAAAACTGGTTATTTCAGTGAATTTTCAAAGTCCAATGACTATGCATAAAATGATAAAACTGCATACCAATTATCAAATAAATATCTTCAAGCATGACGAAAAATAGTGTTAAAAACTGATTTGCCGGACTGACGGATTGACAGACAGACGGACAGGGTGCAAACATAAAGTCCCCTTCAACTTCGTCGTTATGGGAATAACAAGGAAATAAAAAAATTACTGTGACTAGACTGTAAGTGTAGCACTCCCATATTGCATTCATTTCAAATATCTGACCGAATTGCAATTAGTTTTATCAAACCAAACCGTTCAACCTGTTAGGAACAAACTGCTTCAGAAAACGTATCAAGTCACGAAACCGGTATACTACTGTTGCCTTTATATTTCGACCATGCATTTGACCATGTTTATTAGTAGATCTTCTCTTGGTGAACTGTTTTTCTCATGGAAGTTTCCATCTAAGTATCAATGTTTTAAGATAATAGACAAAAGCATGGGAAACTTCAATAAGCAAACAAATTCAAGATAAAACATCATCTATTCATAGTGACAACACATGTCAGACGGAGGTTGACAGACGCCAAGTGATCAGAAGAGTTAAAAACACAAAAATAGTAAAAAAAACCCAGATGGTATGGATGTATAAGGAGTGATTTAGGTAAGACAACAGATGCCAAAATGCTGGTTATTGCTAACACGGCCCATAGGGTTTGATGAGCGAAACAAAAATGTCTATTCAGAATTGTCTAAATATCATTGTACAAGAAAAATTTCCATTACAATTTTTATCTATTTTTTAATTTTAAATATTATAATTTTCCTCTTAAGATGACCGAATAGACATTTATAGGTTCAAGTATTACAATACAATTTGTTTAGATAGGGTGGGCTGTAGCTTATAAAAGAAAGGAGTCTTTTACATATTTTGGAAATGTTTCAATCAGTAAGGAGGTCATCACAATAGGTAAAAATAATGTTCAAAAACTTTGTTCTGAATACTGTCCTTTTGTCATTAAAAACTTATCTTTACATTTCATACAATTCCATAAAGGTTTGTCAACGATATTGATGTATAAAAACTGAACATTAAACGTCGCCGACAAAAAGACGATTTCATCTCGGATTTATATCTCGCTTTTACAACAAAAATGTTGCAGGCTCGACAGAAGACCTCAAATCATAATGAAATACTCCTCTCTGATTTGCTGCATCCTTCATAATAACATAATATATTCTGTTGTTTATTTTTATAATTCTACAAGCACTTGTTATTTTCTTGATTAGATTCCATAATATTCTAATTCATAAAGTTTGGCCTTATAAGTATCTGGACTTCCTTGTTTACAGGTACATCCAATATATAAATTGCCTGGTGAAGATAGAGCTAGAGAATATGGATGGATGATTCCTATATCTGAGAGATTGTGGTAGGACATTAATTGACCAAGGCTATTTAAAATATGTATTGTGCTGATATGCCTATCAATTACAACTATACTGCCTGATGACATGGCCAATACATCTGATGGTTTAAACGGGTTGTTTTGAGTGTTGATAGCAGGATGACCAGAATATATCTGTATGAAACCACCTTCGTCTCCTAACACTACCACTCTGCCAGGACCTTTACCATTAGCCATTTGCTTGTCTATCACAAATATATTACCATTAATAGTACTGGTTATATTACGAGGGTATGTAAACAATGGTTTGTTGTTATTGTCATATTCATACTCCTTTCGACGGTTCCCTTTCTGGTCCATGACTATCACAACACTTCTGTCTATGGCAGGGAATATGGGTGCTTGTGAAATAGCTCCTATTATGACTCTATGATCTCGTGTTACATGTATGCTACGTGATATTAACGGGTCCACATTGTGTACTGAAACAGTTATTTCTCCTTTCTTTACATCAACCATATTCAGCTTTGTATAACCGGTTGATACAAGTATTTCACCTAAAGAATTGACTGCTATGCCAAATATCTTAAAACTTAAATTAGATATTACTTGAAGACTGTGTCCCTTGAATTTCACATGTTGTAGTACTTCTGATTTATTCTCAGAAATCAGCAGGGTTTGATCACTTAACACGGTTAATTTTCCAACCCTTCTCAAGTCTGTAGTGTACTCTTTAACCACTTTGAAACTGACTTTTGCCTCAGAAACTTTGGCGTTAAGCTGACCAAAATTAAATGTTTCAATTTCACAATTCAATGACATTATTAACTCATCAAAGTTTTCAAGGAACTGGCAGAAATCTTGAGAACTTTTTATAAGGTTTACATTACGGATGACCTCCTGAAGCTTTCCCTTTTCTTTGTTTATATTTCTCAATTCAGTATAAATTGCTTGATTTACTGATTGAATTTGTTGGTCCAATTTAATGAGTTTTTCATAATACTGATCAACATCAAATGTTGCTTTATCCTGCATATCTTGTTTTGCTTTACTATACTCTGATTCCTCTGTTTCTTTGATCTCTTTCATTTTGGATTCTACCTTACACAGTTCATCTAATTTCTTCTTCGCTCTATTTTGTCCTTCCCATAACTTTTCCTTTTTACTTAGAAATTCTTCATCATCCAAAAACTCGTGTCCATTATGAACTTTCATCACACATTTCACACAGACAACTATCTTACAAGTTCTGCAATACGAGCAGCATACCTGATCAGAATGTTCGTTACAATGCACATCACTAAAGTTAAAACTTTGGCCATAATCTAATTCGCCTATATCTTTAATGTTAATAACCTGATGGTCTTTAGCAATCCTAAGATGAATGTTATCTTTACAACTACTGCACATTAAAAATTGACAGTTCACACATTTCCACTGAATTTTATTTCTACCCTGACAGAGCTGACATCCAATGGGAACCTGACTATTTGGGGCTGAATGTGAAGTTCCCATTTCAGAAATTAATACTAAAATAAATTACATTATTTCATATCTGAATTACAACATGCAGTAGCACAGTATGCTCTGTTGACTTAATTATTTTTGTTCTTTTTAATGGCTTGTTATAATAGAGGCATGACTATTAGGTGTTAAAACAAAGGTATGAAAAATCAGATAAATCAGTTATTAATCATCTATTGATTTATATTAAACCAATCAAGCCATTTATTATCAGATCTAAAAACATTTAAATATTAAGACACTGATTTTAGCCTTTATCCTAATTACAATTTTTCTAAAGAACCCGTATTAATAAAATTGATTTTTATTGTTCACATTATGCCATTTCCCCTTTACCCCTATGTCTATCAATGATGTCATCTTTTTGATAATCTTTAATGAAAATCAAAATTAACAAACTTATTGTGGTACCCAACACCTTGACTTCTATTAATTTTGCTTGTTTAATTTTCCTAAAATTTTGACAAAATGTTTACTTTGATCCTTGACAAAAATATATAAATTTCAAAAATATTAACCAACCATTTTATCAGAAAAATTTCATCGGTTATATTGCAGTTTGACAAACACTAATTTTAATCATTGAGAAGCTTAATATTTTGTTAACAATACAATGTGATTGAATCTTTCAGCTGATTTTTACACAGTTATCTCCCTGTAGTTTTAGGTACCAACATATGTTATAGTTTTTCTTGAGGAAATGTTTGTGTCTATCTCACTGAAATGTATTTCCAAACATTTCTCTTTTAAAGAAAAAGGTATGATAGAAATTTCTTTAGGCTAACACTAAAAGACGGTTGAATATTTTCCTCATTTACATATTATTTTCTGGAAGCTATAACTATTTTTAACAAGAATTATACAAAGAAATATCCTATTTTAGTATACCAAAAAATATCTGGAAGTGTGTATTAAAGTCAAATTGCAATTGTTATGGAATTAGAATAGAAACAGAATTAAGAGTAGGTATTAAAGTAACTAGTTTTAATGAGAATTAAGACTGCAAAATAAGCAATTAATATCAAATGATGGATTTTATGTCTAATAATATAAATTTTGACCACAACCTTTGACCTTCAGTAAAATATGCAATTAAGTTAAAATGATGGAGTTAAGGTATATTATAATAAAGGATATGATCTCAACCTTTGACCTAATGTAAGTGTTTTATTCTTTCCGTGGAGTATACCCATGTTAAACTTGGTGAATGTTGGTCATATAATCCAAATATATATTACCTGGAGACAAAAAATTAACACCATTTCAGTGTTCAACCACTGTATCCTCGAGAGGGTATATGGTAAGGAATTGTCCGTGGCTACTGTTAAAGAACGAATGGTTGAAAAATTCTGTAACAATAATACTTCCAGATTGGATAGCTAGTAAATCAACAGGTTTGATTGGCATGTTTTCCTAGTGGAAATCTAAATGACACATCCCTCCTGCCCTAGAACCACCACTAAATCACTAACCTTAGCATCTCCCAAGTCTAGAACAATAATATTTCAATTTCTGGTACTGGATATTCTCTGTATGTAAATAATGATTTTTCTGTCAGTAGCATATTTCATCTTCTTCCGACGTTCCCTTCCGGGACCAATAAAACTTACAATACACTATCACAACACTTCATTGTGAAGCAAGGTATACTGGTACTGGAGACTCGGTCACTATTTGGTAATTATGAAACGAATTTTCTAACTGTTGGGGCCCAACATCGAAAAATCTAAATACACAATCACTTTTGGCATTTTTTAAAAAACCCAAGAATTCAAGACTTAAAATTTAACCCCATTGAAATTGGTCAAGTTATAAGCAATTTATACAAAGTATTAGAAGAGTATTGTTTTTGGCCACTAATTCCTTAATAGTTTTGGGCCATAACGCCTAAAAACAATCCCAAACTTCCTTTTGAGGTATGATACCTTGTTGTAACATTTCACTCAGATCCATAAACTTATACACAAGTTCTATTGTAACCTTTTTGGTCCCTAATTCCTAAACAATTTGGGCCATAACCACTAAAATCAATCCAAACCTTCCTTTTGAGTTATTGAACCTAAGGGTACAATTTCATAGAGGTCCATACACTTATAAACAAGTTATTGTCCTGAAACCACAAAATGCTTATTTTTGGCTATGTATTCCTAAACAGTTAGGACAATAACCTCTGAAAAAATCCATCACAACCTTTTGTTTGTGGTATTGAAACTAATAGTACAATTGAATAGATATCCAGACATTTATACCCAAGTTATTGTCTAGAAAAAAAATGTCTTCAGATGACATGGCCATACCATTATATGGTCGCAAAAAAGGATTGCACTCGATGGATCAGGCTTTTTGTAAGAAAATTCATCTATTGATTAGAAGCAATTCTTTAATAGATTTAAATATAAAAGACCCAGCGAATACTATCAGCCTCCTATAATATGTTTTGGCTACTTTTAGGCCCCTAATAACTAAAGAGTTTGGACAATAACCCCCAAAATCAATCCCAATCTTTATTTTGTGGTATGGATCCTAGTGTTACAATTTCATAGAGATTTATTCATTTCTACTCAAGTAATTATCTGAAAACAAAATGTCTTTTGGTGATGACGACACCAACATCATAACATTATATGTGTGCAAAAAATTAGCAGATAAAAACTAGTATAACAGAATCTATATATTTAGTTTTAATTTTTTGGGTTGATTGTTATTTTGGTCCTTGCATCTCTGTGGTCTAGATCTTCAAACACTCAAATTATATAAAGGCAATATTTTTTTCAATTAAAAAAAATAATGAAACAAATTTAAAATAATAAATTATATTACACATATGAATTATAAAACAATAGTTATCACATTCATAATTTGGTCCTTTATAATATAGTTTGTTTTTAATTGCACTATTATGGATAAAGCTCTGCATAGTTCAATGATCTTCCATCTAAATCTTTATGCAACCTAAAAAAACAATTAAAAGATTTAACCATATGATAGTATAATGATGTTAGTATATAGTAGGGTCTGATCTAAATTTCTGTGTATTTGGATATTTTTTTTCCTGCTTTCTATTTTATACATTTTGTATGTTCTAGCACCTGGTATATCATTTGATATCATTGTTTGGTAATTTTGGTTGTATTATTTATCTTCTTCTCAAATTCATTAATATTCATGCATCACTTAACTAAATATCTGAGATGGAGAGAAATTATGTTCTTTGTCCTAAAAATAGTTTATCACACCATGTTTTAGAACCTGTACAAATCAGCATATTTTTTTATTACATTTTTTTTGCATTTGAGTTGTGTAAAATGTTTGTCCAGGAATATTTCCCACAATTTTCTCACAATACCAACCAGAATTCGAAATTGAGGATAAATGTTTAAAACTCATATTGCAATACTTATATAGTTCATATTTTTTACAGTGTAACATGGAAACCATTAAAAAATATGTAAAACCTCTTAAATAAAGTTTTAGGTTGGTTTAGGTTTCATCCTTTTTGCACCTATCAATTTTGTTCATGTTTTTTGTTAATCCCAACCATGTGTCCTTTTGAAATGATTATCTTACTTGACAAATGATGTTTCTGATTATTTATTCACCAGTTCACATCTATTTTAGTTAAAAAAAAAATAACTTTGTTCCGATTTTTATATGATTATCTCCCTTTCTTACATTAACTTACCTGTCATCATTTGTTACTGTATGGTACAGCAACAATGACTATTATAGCAATGAACAACAACACAATGGCTACCCAGTATCCTACAAAATATAAGTGAATCAGTTTACAGATATACAAAATGATTATGTTGGAATTGTGATTAATCCATCTACATCAAACTTTATTGGTTTTAAAAAGGCTCTAGGGTACAAAAAAAATCAGCAAAAATAGAAATGTTTGTTTTTTCATTACAAATATTATTTATTACATTATAATAGCTGTTACTTTATGATACTGTACAAAACTCAACCAAAAAAATTAATTCATGTTGGCCCCAGATGACTCTTAAAATGTTTATATCATTGAAAAAGCTCCAAATTATCTCCCTTTGGTGAAAAAATGCCATTTTTTGGCATAAAAATTGAAATAACTTTTTAAACTCATCGGTGACCTAAATTTTTTATTATTGTTTTCAAATGAACTGTACTTAAACTAAACTATTGTAAAAGGTGTAGGTCCAGTAAGACCTCTTTTTGGCCCCAAAATATAGCAGTTATACAAAATTGTTAAAATGTAAACTTTTAGTTATTTATTGGACAGTAGAATGCTTCTGCTACATAAATATGGCCTGTTTTTGACAATACAAAGCACATATATCGGGTACTAGCACCGTTAAGTCATGCTAAATTACTGAAATCTTCACTATTCTAGCTTTTTAGTTAAATTTTTGACGGTTTTCGTGTAAAACGAAAGTGGCCGCATTCGTGTTCATCCTTAATATTAAAATGTTAGTTGTATTTGATGATAATACATAACATATATAAAGGTTGAGGATGAACACGGATGCGGCCACTTTCATTTTTGACAAAAACCATCTGAAAAATCAAAGTGATGGAAATCACTCATGGAAAGATTAGAAGAGTAGTTTGAATTATTTCATATTAACGGGTAT
Organism: Mytilus galloprovincialis; assembly: GCA_037788925.1. Taxonomy (NCBI): domain Eukaryota; kingdom Metazoa; phylum Mollusca; class Bivalvia; order Mytilida; family Mytilidae; genus Mytilus; species Mytilus galloprovincialis. Next base: position 45,045,725 of record CM075337.1, on the reverse strand, counting down.
GGTGGGGAAAATGAACATTTATAAAGCACTTTTACTGAAAATTGCATTTACAGCAGGTCTTTAGAAGGAAACTTGCTTTTCCAGTATGAGGATAAAACAAGCTCAAATTAAATTAAAAACCAATTGTTCAGAGAACAATTGTAGGTCTTTCCACTAGAAAAGATCTATTTTGATATTGAAATATTAAAAATCAGTTTAAAATGTTAGTTCCTATGGCTGTATGATGTATTTATATGAATTTAAAGCAAAGGTCAAAATCTAGAACGTCATATTGACCTATGACCTTGACCTCAATTTCAAGTTCACAAACCAAGGACCTTAAATCAAAAGACCCAAGGTCTTTAATATGTTTGGTTTATTAGTAATATCACTTTACGCGTAATTCTAAATGTAAGATGGGCAAAAACTCCTATTTATTGCCTGCGCACCCTTTCAATCAAAATATACAAGTAAGGACATGTCGCAACTAACAATTTATGAAAAATTATTTGTCGATATGTCATAAGGTATTTGAAAATAAATGAAAATAAGCCAAAATCAAAATTTAGAATATGACCTTGACCTTTGACCTTGACCTCATTTTTATTATTTTGGACCAAGGACCCCAAATCTAAAGACCCTATGTCTTTATCACTTATGGTTTACCATTTAGAAATGCATATCACTTAATTTAAGGGAAAAGGGGGAATAACTCTCATATGGAGTCTCCGTAAAGCTTCGGTCCAAATGAATATCCTAATCCTGAAGATGTAACGAGCAATTTGGTAAAATAAATTTGTCGTAATCTTTAACGGTTGCGAAGGAGTAGTGGCCACAAGAAAAACAGTGTTTGGGGAGATAACTCTTACAACGTAAAGTATTTTGTTACACAGTTGTAAATTTTTAAAGCGTATAAACTATACGATACCATATTCCAAATATCTAAGCGACATCTTTTGAAACATCAATAATACGCAAGAAAAAAAATTAGGCGGAAGAAAAAAAAAAAAAATTAAAAACCAATTGTTCAGAGAACAATTGTAGGTCTTTCCACTAGAAAAGATCTATTTTGATATTGAAATATTAAAAATCAGTTTAAAATGTTAGTTCCTATGGCTGTATGATGTATTTATATGAATTTAAAGCAAAGGTCAAAATCTAGAACGTCATATTGACCTATGACCTTGACCTCAATTTCAAGTTCACAAACCAAGGACCTTAAATCAAAAGACCCAAGGTCTTTAATATGTTTGGTTTATTAGTAATATCACTTTACGCGTAATTCTAAATGTAAGATGGGCAAAAACTCCTATTTATTGCCTGCGCACCCTTTCAATCAAAATATACAAGTAAGGACATGTCGCAACTAACAATTTATGAAAAATTATTTGTCGATATGTCATAAGGTATTTGAAAATAAATGAAAATAAGCCAAAATCAAAATTTAGAATATGACCTTGACCTTTGACCTTGACCTCATTTTTATTATTTTGGACCAAGGACCCCAAATCTAAAGACCCTATGTCTTTATCACTTATGGTTTACCATTTAGAAATGCATATCACTTAATTTAAGGGAAAAGGGGGAATAACTCTCATATGGAGTCTCCGTAAAGCTTCGGTCCAAATGAATATCCTAATCCTGAAGATGTAACGAGCAATTTGGTAAAATAAATTTGTCGTAATCTTTAACGGTTGCGAAGGAGTAGTGGCCACAAGAAAAACAGTGTTTGGGGAGATAACTCTTACAACGTAAAGTATTTTGTTACACAGTTGTAAATTTTTAAAGCGTATAAACTATACGATACCATATTCCAAATATCTAAGCGACATCTTTTGAAACATCAATAATACGCAAGAAAAAAAATTAGGCGGAAGAAAAAAAAAAAAAATAATAATAATAATCAGAACAAATTCAATAGGTCTTTCCACGGAAAGGTGGAAAGACCTAAAAATAATAATAATAATAATCAGAACAAATTCAATAGGTCTTTCCACGGAAAGGTGGAAAGACCTAATTATATGGATCTCTTAATTTGCACAATTTTATTTAAACTGCAGTTTATATCTTATCGAAATTATGTTGCCGGTTCTGAACATGTTTCAAAAAAACAAAAAAATGCAAAAATTCTTCTAGTAAATGTTACCAACTATCCTTGTAAGACATAAATCTGGACCAACATCTTAAAACTTTCAAGTGTCAACAAAAAAAATTGAAAAATGTTGTTTTGGGGCATTTTGTAAGTTGAAACAGAGGTTATATGGCATTGAAGATTAAAAGTTTTAGAGTGCCTTTTGGTCATTTTTTTAAAGTATTTTTCAACACAGGGCATTGAAAATGTACTTTTTCAACGTTAACCAATTAAAAAACTTATCTTATTGAAATGTGGATTCTTTCTTGATTGTAAAAATAAATATTCACTTCTAATAAAAATTCAAATGACTAAAATAGACATACTGATTGATGGGAAATAAACTAATAAACAATGGTTTGTTATAATTAAAAGTTTTGAAATTTTTAAACTGTTTCAAGCCAATTCCTGATAAAAAAAAAAGTGTACTAATTTAATTGTTGATTAATTACAGATGATTATTAGAAATTTATCAAGTAAATTATAGGCCTTATTTGAATACCTTTTATTTATTCATATTTATATTCATATTTCATTTTTTTTAAGATCTTGTTAATCCATTAATAATTTATCTTTCAGATATAATTTACAAAATCACTATATGTAATGTAGATCAAAAGTAATTGGCAATAAATAAATCTATCATCCTTATAAATATCAAACATCTAATATACACATTTGTGGATTCAATTATGAGGTCAAATACTTGTGTATTAAGAATTATATGTATATTTAGTGGTCTGTATAATATGTAAGACTGAGGTTGATAGGTAATGTGGTCAATTTGATTGGCAGTTTAGGTGGGGCATTGTAATTAAAGGTCCACCTTGTCTCTGATTGTTTATTGATAATGACAGTTGTCAATCATACTTCTAGTTGAATCAATACCCAGTTACCTAATCAATATGTTTTTTTAAAAAAAGCCTGCACATCAACACACCTTAATTTCAAGATTCAAGATTTTATTCATAACCTCAGACACATACTTGTGTACAAGAGGACAATATATACAAACATATTAAGATAATACATAGCGAGACAGGACAAACGAAACACAAATACATAGTATATTTTAAAAGACAATTAATGACATACATTCTTGAATGAACTGCTCCAATAATATACCCAGTTTTTTTCAGTTTATATGTGTTTTATGTGCACATACATGAGAACCATAGGGAACTATATTTCAGTGTAAATACATTTAGTAACAGTAGCTAACCTGTCCTGTTGTTATGGAGGCCGGTGCCTAAGTCAAGATTTAGAACAAGTTCTAATCTTTCCAATGACATTTTTCAGCAAATTTGGTAGACTTTTCCTATTAGAGCTTGAATCGGATTGTTTTTAATGACTAAATCAGTTAAAATTTTCTAAATAAACTAATTGATTCAAAAGAAATAGACACTTAAGTGTTTAAAAAGTGGTCAAAATCTTTCGTCAGATGAACCTGAAATTTGGGGCCAAAATCGGTCCTTACCGGGACCTACTCCTTTAAGCGATTACTGTAATTTAGTTCTTTTTTCATTTCGATTTTAATTTTTTTTCTCCTTGTCCTATTAGTTCAACAGAAAAAAAGTACCTTAACAAAAATGCATGCTTCTTTCAAAGGCAAATTGTGAGATTAAATGAATGGTGACCCAATATTTTTATTTTATTTTTCCATTAAGTATAGGATAAAGTTTATTTATTGAAAAAAAAGGGAAATCCTATATTTAAAAACAATCTGATTTAGACCCGCGATCCCCCTTTAATCATTTTGTCTTCTCTTTTTTGTTTTTCTGTTATTTGAATTTTATGATCACTTTTACCTGCACTGATTGTTTGGAATCTTGCAAATTAATTATAATGAACAAAATACTAATGAACCTTACAAAAATTTCTTTACGTGATATTTACAGATAACGTGAACTCCAAATAACATTTATGGTCATTAAAAAAGCTTCAACTATTAATAATATGTCTAGCAAAATGGCAAAAGCCACATCATATCAATTTGAATGTTTGAAAATGTGAAAATACAGACTGTTAACAGCCTATACTTCAATAAGTTTTGTTTGGCAATTGACAATGTAACCTAGGAATCTTGCAAAGCCAGAAAAAAGTATATTCATCACTACTGATTGCAATTTACCTGAATTTATTAAATACATCTTTCAACAAAATGATACCACAATTTAGGATCATCACCCTATTAACAACCTACCACAAGTATTTGACTTTCGATCTACAATTTTTATATGTCTTGTTTCTTTTATTAATCTTTCACCAGTTCTATCCATATGCTCTCCTATGTCGTCAATTAATACTGAAAACCAAAAAAATACTCAATTATTTTAACAGATAATAAAGAGTCATATTTTGTAACAGTGGTATTCATTTGGGCTTATTGTTCCTCAATGTTATATTTCAAGCCTTTCCAATTCCACTATTTAATTCTATTTTTGTTTTCTTCATATTTATAATAAGTTCCCTTACAGATTGCCAAAATGCCTTTTCTCCCATTTAATTTCTCCTTGACATGATATTATTAGTTACATAGTGTGCTAGTGACCTAATACGGTATATATGGTGTCAGTAAATTTCATATGGGGTGAGAGCACACTATGTAACAAATTTATCTTACTAACTATCTTAACGTGTGAAATTTAGACTAGTGACCTATCAAAATGAGCAAGTCTTCAATACTGTTAGCATTAAGAAACTACTTCCATTGATTCTACAAAAACAGATGCCAACAATAACAACTTGTTAGATTTAAATGTGTTTTATGAATTTTATTCAATCTTAATCATCAATTTCTTTGTCTGTTGAAACCTTTAAGTTTTTTTTCTCAGTACAGTTTCGTTTTTATTTAAGAATTGAATGCTTCTTTTTGTAACTTTATTGGGGTGTAAAAGCGTTGACCGAAGTACATTTTGTATGAAGCGTGAAAGCGCTTCATTCTAAAAATGTGCGCACGGTCAACACTTTTACAACCCTATGAAGTTACAAAAAGAAGCATTCAATACTTATAATTACATTTTTTAGTTAGGATCATGAAAACACGATTTACATCAAGTTTTTATTTAATTTACCTGTGCACTTTATTATGGGACCTCGTGTCATCATGAATGATAAGTTTTATTGTGTGATACAACTGCTTAAGGAATAACAGGTGATGTGCAGTTAGCCAATCAGAATAACGTATCCTAATGAAACATACGTCTAATGTAATTATAAAGAGAGGTAACACCACTACTAACTGTGTATGAAATAAGTCCCGCCTCCCTTCTTACCTAATATGGAATATAAAGGGACGTTACACCACTACTAACCGTGTATGAAATAAGCCCCAACTCCCTACTAAACCTAATATGAAATATACAGGGTCTCCATGAGGACGCTTTTAACCAATCATATTCCTAGAAATGTATAGGAGGTAAGATATACAAGTAATCACTGAAGTGAGGATCATTCATGATCATGAAATTCAAGTTCATAATCTTTGAATAATATGTAAACAGAATGCACACATGGAATTAAACCATCTGATACCCACAATTTCATTGAGGCTTTAATCAAATGGAGGGGGGTCATAAGGCACTGTTAATCAAATTTGAAGAGTGGTGATTATTTTAGTAAGATATCCTTAACAATTATATGAAATTATCAATTTAAATTTTATGCATGTTGACACCCCCATATATTTATTTCTGGAATAGCCCTGACCTAAATTTTACCCTTTATACAATCAAACCCCTTCAATAAGTGTGTATCTCTATGATCATTACTTATACCTAGAAATACTAGAAGATGCCAGTGAAATCATGGTACAATTGGGAAAGTGTTGAAACAAAGATTGTAGACACAGTATAAGGTGGCTACAGTGAAAATGTGGACATGGTCAATGCATTCAATTCTTTTTCTTTAAAGAGATGAAAAAGATGAACATTATGTGCAAAACCCCATTTATCTCGGTTGGAAAATAAATATTTTAAATACCCTAAGAAAAGTGTGGCAAAGTGTGATTTTCAGTAGTTTTTTACTCTTTCACTCAATAACTGTATAAACTATGTAAAATCTGGTGACCCTACCCACAGGAATCAACTGAGGATGCTCTAAAGTGTATAAGACAGACATGGATCTTTAACAGTCTCTGAATTTGGATATTTTCTCACCTTAGTAGTAATATACCAACTTCACCTGCATATGGAATATACATTTCCCAACTTATTAGGTATTCAAGAGCTTGCAGCTCCTATTCAGACTTTGTAAAACGTCACCAGTGTCTGAGCAGAAAATTGATGAACCAGGGATATGTCAAAGAACGTCTCATCCTTTTTCTAAAAAAGTTCATCGGAAGATACCCAGAACTTGTTGATAAATATTCCGTATCAACTTCACAAATAATACAAGATGGTCTTGAAGTATAGATTTTGCGTACTGACGTTTGTTATCATCTTAATTACGTATTATAGTATTCTTTTATATGTCTTTTTTAGATATTCATTTGAAGTGACTCTGTGGTTATGTAAAACCACATACTTTGAACGGCAAAATTATTTCATTTATTGATATTACTTTTACTTAAGGATCTTGACATACTATGAATGACAAAACTATTTTATTCAATAAGACTACTTTTTCTGTTTAGTCTGTTTTTTATGATATACATTTGACGTGAAACTGTACTTATGTATCCCGTCATACTTTGAACCACACTATTGTTTTATTTATTATTATTACTTTTACTGTTAAATCTGGTTTTTGTTATATCTACTTTACGTGAGTCTGCATTTATGTATGCCGTCATACGACAAAATTATTTTTATGTCTACCTGTGCGAATTTCAAACGCGCAATTTTACACCAGTAATGAAAACCTTCTATCATTTATGGGTAGACTTTACATAGATAAATTCAGCCGTATTTGACGTGAAACTGTACTTATGTATCCCGTCATACTTTGAACCACACCATTATTTTATTTATTATTTTTACTGTAAGTCTGTTTTTTGTTATATCTACTTTACGTGAGTCTGCATTTATGTATGCCGTCATACGACAAAATTATTTTTATGTCTACCTGTGCGAATTTCAAATGCGCAATTTTACACCAGTAATGAAAACCTTCTTTCATTTATGGGTAGACTTTACATAGATAAATTCAGCCGTATAGGAAAAGCAAAATGAGAATGTTGAATTTGATGTATGCCTTTTTGTGCTACTTTGTTACATTTGTTGTTTATGTAGTGATATTAAGATGATAACACAATATTGACTGTTGTACCCCTATTTTTGACATTTTTACTCTTTGAGTATGTTTGTTTTGTTCATGCATCGTTGACAATGTAATGGAATTTGATGCGACTGTCATACAAGTGAGAGGTTTAGCTAGCTATAAAACCAGGTTCAATCCACCATTTTCTACATTAGAAAATGCCTGTACCAAGTCAGGAATATGACAGTTGTTATCCATTCGTTTGATGTGCTTGGACTTTTGATTTTGCCTTTTGATTTTTGATTTTCCTTTTTGAATTTTCCTCGGAGTTCAGTATTTTTGTGTTTTTACCTTTTAAGTGGAAAACAAGATTGTTTCAAAGACAAATTTAGGAAGTACCAAACACTACATTTATACGTTGTATCACAAATATTTCTGAGTTTGTATGGTGTCAGAGGAGATGTGGCTCAATGAAATCAGTCTCTTCCTTTAGTAGTATAAAAGTTGAGATAATACTTACCATTCTGACTGTCTACTTCATCACCTATATCTATGGCCATTTGTTTCTGCCTAGTAATAACATGAGAAAGTGATTCTAGACCTCTGTCTTGTTCTGAAAATTACCAAATTATACTACGTTAAAGATTTCAATCATACAAAAGGAAACTATGCAAAATATTTTGATTGCAAATTCATTCTGGTAAAAATAACTTTTGGCAGTTTTCACACTACAACATTAGTTTCTTTTTAGTATAAACTGAAAAACTTGTCAAATTTGACAGTATGAAAGTGTCAAAATATAACTACATGCATTTAAAACATTTTACGTACAAAGCATGTTAATTTTAAATGTCAACTTTGATATCTGCAAATCAGGATCAAATCTGTGTTTCATGTAAACATTTTACTATGGCTGATATATAAAAACTCCTTCTGTTGCATGTGAGCTTTGATTGTTCTGCACTCAAGATGTGAACATCTTAAATTTTTCCTTTGCAAGCTTTACCACATTTTTATTGTGTTTGTTCATAAAGTTACAGTCCTCAGAAAGACATGTAACACTTCATAATTTTTTTTCATAAATCTGGGTTCAAAAAAACTGAGACCTCCTTCACTTGAGAGGAGCATGATGCCGTTAGACTATTGAGACGGTTTGAAGAAAGATAAATCAATCTCTTGAAGATGTTCATAGGAACAACTTATAGATCTTACGTTGAATAATTTGCTGCTGTTGTGTTCTGACTTCAGTATTGGATCTTCCCTGGAAGTCTTCAGGTTCATCTTTAACACCCCAAGGATCATTATTACCAAATGTATCTGTACCAATCAGTGTATTTCTGTAATGAAAAAATTGAACTGACAAGATTGAATGACTCTGACAAATGGATTCAGAGTACAACCAATCTTAGCCATAAGTTTTTTTTTTGTGAAATTGACTCCATGCCCTTGAAAAAGTCTTCAAACTGATGTTTTCTGGTAGTAATACAACTTCATATAAAATATCATTGGTCTATAACAAGAAGTTTCTTATGCAGAAAACTTGACATTTGAAATTGCTTATTAATCTAATGTGGCTGGGTTCGCAGAAAACTTAACAGTTGTAGCTGCTTTTAATAAAACCATCCATGTCTCAATTTCTGTGACTTTCATCACAGGCCATACAAAAGTAAATCACTAGGCCTAACAACAAATATTTTGAATTATAATGAAACTAAAACATTGAATTCAAGTTACTCACCTAGAATTACTACCTTCATTTTTAAAAGCTTCATTTATCTGTTTTTCTTTAGTAATTAAATTATCAATTAACATCTGTCTACGTTCAACTTCTCTCTGTGTTCTAATAATACAGTTAAGGCTACTAATGTATGATTTTTATGACCCACTTAGGGGCATTATGTTTTTGGGTCTTTGTATCTGTTAAAACAATGACATCATTTATATTTCATTTGTATATTAAGAATAGATATAAGATTCCTGCACCTTGCAAAAGTAATGTAATTTTCTTGACAAGTGTTACATCATTTTGTGCCTTGAACATGTTGAATATCTGAACATATATTACATCAATAAGTTTCTAGAAATGTTCATTGATAGGATGTAACAGTATAGAATGTTATGATCAATGCACTATATCTTGTGTATCAAAAAGGTAGTGATAATAGTTATCAAAGGTACCAGGATTATAATTTTGTACGCCAGACACGCGTTTCGTCTACATAAGACTCATCAGTGATGCTCATATCAAAATATTTATAAAGCCAAAAAAGTAAAAAGTTGAAGAGCATTGAGGATCCAAAATTCCGAAAAGTTGTGCCAAATACGGCTAAGGTAATCTTTGCCTGGAATAAGAAAATTTTAAGTTTGGGAAACAGGAAATTTATAAAAATGACCACATTATTGATATTCATGTCAACACCGAAGTGTTGACTACTGGGCTGGTGATACCCTTGGGGACGAAACGTCTACCAGCAGTGGCATCGACCCAGTGGTGTAAATAGTTATCAAAGGTACCAGGATTATAATTTTGTACGCCAGACGCGCGTTTCGTCTACATAAGACTCATCAGTGACGCTCATATCAAAATATTTATAAAGCCAAAAAAGTACAAAGTTGAAGAGCATTGAGGATCCAAAATTCCGAAAAGTTGTGCCTAATACGGCAAGCCTTGGAAGATTTAGACATCAAGTCAGTCCCACAAGGTTTTGATTGCATTTTATGCAATCTTTACATATTATAAAACAATTCAGACGATAATATTTGTCACTCCAGTTCATGCATTTATTATTTCCCATTAGTCAGTTAGTCGAAGAAGAAAAATAGTATACATGTATTCCAAATCCAAAAGAGGGTATAAATGACATAAAATTGATATGAATTAATAAAAACACACACACTGAACTTGCTATAACTCGTAGACTGAAACACACTCAATAATATGAACCAAAGGATACATATGATATGATGATGATGCTCGTATCAAATTCTGTCTCAGCTTGTTGACTTCATTTGAGAATGTTTTCAATTTAACTCTAATCTGTGCTGACAGCTAAAAATAGAGAAAATATTTCTGGAATAACCAAACCTGAACATGTTGAAACTTCAATTCATTGCTATTGTTCATGAAGCTTCAAAATAATATCTATATATATATAAACAATTTACTACAAAATGAAAGGTTATTTTCCAGGAATATCCAGAGAAATTAATAAAATATTCATTTATATCTTGGCAATTTGCTGAAATATTTTTTTTTTTTTTTCATAAATCTAATTCTTTAAATTGTATTTTTTTAATTCTGGAAATACTGTTGTTATGTCTGTAATACTTGAGATGCTCCCATAGATTTTTGCAAAAATTATATATGAACTTTTTTTTAATTAAGAAAACCACAAAACATAAATAAGTAAACTGTTTCATCAGTTATTACTAACTGTTTATCATCCTGCTGTAAATGTATCTCAGACATTTTTTCCCCTATATTTAAACCTGGTGGCAATCATCTCTAGTGGTGGTAAACATAATTCATTAAAGCGGCATACATGTATCAGTTCATTTGTGGTTAACACTCAATAAACAGCAAATGGTCCTTTTAACAATAATTATATTTCTTATGAAAACTGCAACATCTTGACTCACATAAAGAGATGGCATCTAGGGTTGGTTTACAACAAAAATTTACAACATAAGAAAATGATAGCAGCTTCCAAACTCTTTCATCTATGTAGCAACATTCCATAAGTTGCATTTCCTATCATGACTTCTTTGATAAAGCCATTAGGACACACAAGAATTCATTGAAGGGTTCATCCCTTTGAAAGTTTAAAGGACACCAATACAGGTTGCTTGACTATAGTCAGAGATTACTCTGACGTCTAACGGCTGTTTTGCCAGACAAGCTGGGGCCATGTGACGTCTGAGCTCATTGAATCGTGGTTGGCTTCTAAATGTTAAACATCGATCTCCTATAAAGGAGGTAAAAAATATAAATATTTGCATATTTGAGTCTCGAGGCCACAAACTCTCTTGTAACTTGACGTCCATTTGAAAGTGAAAGTCAAAATGCAGAAATCGATAGGTCTCTGTGAAAACTGTTAAAATATGGAAAAATAAAGGTTGGCAGGTAGGTGAAACTTACATAAATGAAGAGATAAATGAAAAATGAACAGATTGATGCCCGATTTATACTATTCCAAGGCCCTCAATCGACACAAGAAGCGACGAGGCAGCGCATCTATTTTGGGTGGGCAAATATCCACTTTTTGATATGGGACGACCTCTAACGTCCCACGGCCCCAGCTTGTCTGGCAAAACAGCCGTTGGACGTCAGAGTAATCTCGGACTACTTGACTATGACATCACAGAAGGAGACTTATTACTGGGTTTGTTCTTACATGAGCAACATGACAGGTGCTACATGTGGAGTGAGAACTAATTACTGTTTATCCTTTTCGAGCACCCCATTTTTTGTTGGATTAGTGTTCCTCAATCTTTAGTTACCAATTAATGTTGTGTTTTATTGAGGATTGTATTTCTTTTACCATGGTGTGTTTATTCTATATTTTTCTTGAAATTATGAGCTATTATAATTAGCAGGGGGTAATTATCGTCACCTTGATTTGTTTCGTCTTTTTTTCTAAAGAGCATTGATTCTAATGTTAACCATAGCTTCTTTACACACATTGTTTACCTTTGTGTATGTAGAACTTGTGCGACCATTTTTATTTCTATCATTGATCAAAACCATAAGTTCTTGACCAACACTAGCACAGGCTTCATAGTCTTTTAACCTGAAGAAACAATTACAGCCAAATTATTCAAACATTATTTTTGATAAGCATGATAAGTGTAAAAATAATAATACTTATAAATGGTAAATATAAAATTTGTTAAATGGGTCAAAATCTGATTTATAACTACAAAAAAGGAATAACTATCATGTAATCATATAACTTACCTTTAAAGAGTATTTTCAAGTGAAATATATAAATGTAAAAAATATTATCAGTTGCAGGAGCTTTGAAACTGCCCTCCCCCTTTTTTGTTTTTGTTTTAAAACACTGGTTATTTTTGACATGAAAGCAACGTGAACTGAATGTGTATCTCGACAAATCATTTTACTATTGGGGAGAGAAATTAAATAGGTTTCATGCCTTTATCTATAGCTTTTGTATGCTATATATTAAACATTACTAACCAAGTATCGCTTGCCATCTTGTGATCGGAAGTTTACAATTTGACATTAGAATGAATAAAGGTAAGACTTTATCTAGGCTATTGCTCGGGTCACTGTAATAATAATAAAATTCTTTATTTAACGAAGGTAACACATTTAACAATTACATGTTAATCTTCCATGAGGCCTTCAAAAACTATTTATACAAATAGAAAACGGACAAAAATACATACAAAATTAAATACATAATACAGTTAAATATAGCAGCTTAAATATTGAATAAGCACATATATGAATTCAGTAGAAGAAAAGATATGCATTAGTTTCGTGCATCTTTATTCTGTTCAATTAGAAAATAGCTTGAACAGTTGGTCTTAAATGTATCTAAATTATCTATTTCTTTAATATTATTTGGTAAATTATTCCAGGTAATAAGACCAGAATATTTTTAAAATGTTCTTTTTAAAAAATCAGAATTAGGTCTTGGTACATGAAGAAGTCCTGATGTTGTCGACCTCAAACAATAATTATAAAGATCAGCACAAGCAGTAAATTTAATAGATAGATAGTCAGGTGCTAGACCATTCATACACTTAAACATTAACACAGCTTGAAAATAGTGTATCCTCGTAAATATAGTCATCTATGCAAGTTTTTTTTAAACATTACTGTTGATGGAAAATCAAAAGAAACAGATAAAACTAATCTTGCAGCACGTTTTTGGAGCTTATGTATCCTCTCCAGATTAATGTGTGTAGTAAGACCCCATACTGTACAACAGTAGTCAATAATGGGTAATATATAGCTATTGTAAAAAAGATTAAGACCCTTTAATGGTAAATAACGTTTCAACCTTTTTAACAAATATATTCTGGTTGAAATAGTTTCGCATATTTTATCAATTTGAATTGACCATGATAGGTTTTTATCAATATGAATTCCGAGAAGTTTTTCAACTTCAACATTATCTAAAGCGATATTATCTTGTGATAAAACACATAAACATTCATTACAGTTTACCAGTTTTCTGTCTGATCCAACAAGCATACATTTTGATTTCTTGCTATTAATTTATCGTCATATCATTTTCTTTACACCATTTAATAACATTGTCTAAGTCTTTATTCAAACACATATTTAAATTTACAATAGATTTAGATGAGAAATGTAAAGTTGTATCATCAGCATATAGATCAGATTCTGTATATTCTAGGGTTAATGGTAAATCATTTATATAAATGAGGAACAATAAAGGTCCAAGTATAGAACCTTGAGGAACTCCAAAAGTCACAGTTTGATATTCTGATTCAGTGGTTCCTAACTTAACTTTTTGTATTCTCTGAGAAAGGTACGATGAAAACCATTTTACAGAGTGGTCATCACATTTGTATAATTTGAGTTTTGATAAAAGTATATTGTGATTTACCGTATCAAAAGCCTTCTTAAAATCTAAAAAGAGAATGGCGGTAAAATTTCCATTGTCCAATTCTTCTAACCATTTATCAATTATTTTAATGAGTGCTGTATGGCAAGAATGTTTTTCTCTAAATCCAGACTGCTGTTGTATTAATAATTTGTGTGTGGTTAAGAATAGATATAGTTGTTTAAAGACAGTCTTTTCAAATAACTTGGACACAGTGGGTAAAATCGAAATGGGTCGATAATTGTTTGGGTCTGTTTTATCCCCTCCTTTAAATATGGGAGCAACTTTAGCAGATTTTAATATGTTAGGAAATAATCCTGTACATAAACTAATGTTTATTATGTGAGCAAGAGGGCTTGCTACAATCGACCTTGATAGTTTTAAAATTCTTGGTCCAACTCCATCAGTTCCAGTTGATTTAGTTGTGTCTAGATTTTTGAGACCTTGTAGAACCTCGTCATTTGTGACAGTATATAATGAGAATTTAGTATCATCATATATTTTTGAATTGACATAGTTATTAATTTTCTCAGATTTAAAACTTTGGTGAGGATTTGAAATAAGCTTCTCACCTACTGTGCTAAAATGATCATTTAAGCAGTTAGCAATATCATTTTTGTTTATAAGTACTTTTCCTTCGTGTGTTAAAATGTCAATTTCCTGTTTAGTTGTTGAATTCATATCCTTTAAATGCCTCCAAAGAATTTTACAGTTTTTATCGTTATCTATTGCATCCATAAAATATTTTGCTTTTGCAGAACGGATTAATTCACTAGTTTTATTCCTATATTTTTTATAATTTTCAGTGTCTTTCTTTTTGTGAAAATAATCTCTTTGGAATTTTGATTTACCAATTTCATTAGTATACCATTCAGGTTGATATTTATTTTTTACACGTCTAGTAACAACAGGTGTAAGAGGTACATGCTATGGGGAACTGAACCCTAAACACAATTTTTGTCCAATACATGTATACATAAGTTGGTCCAAGAACATATTTACAATAAATTTTATTATATAAATCCTTGAATAAATCAAAACAGTTTTTTCTTATTTATATTTGTAATATCGATCAGCGGATAAAAACCGTACAATTAGGTATTTGGCTGGTTTAAAACAATACTGGACTATATACACCAGACTGATTTTAATTAAGACATCAAAGACTAGTGTATTAGTAATCTATTAGCCTACTTGTTTGATGAGAAATGTGCCTGGTTTGATGTGGATTCGGATATGACAAACAATCCTTAAGAAATTGATTAGACGGATCTTTACCCGAGTTAGGTCATACACTTTGATTCTTTAAAACAATGGAAACAATACCAGTATAAAACAAGGAGATGTGATATGATTGTCAATGAGACATACATCTATATACATATTCTGTGAAAAGCTCAGTAATTAGAGCTTATGTTTGTAATGTGTGTCAATATACCGAATCAAAATAAAGTTTTACTTACTTACTTAGATATATGAAGATGTGGTGTGAGTGCCAATAAGACAACTCTCCATCCAAATAACAATTTATAAAAGTAAACCATTATAGGTCAATGTACGGCCTTCAACACGGAGCCTTGGCTCACACCGAACAAAAAGCTATAAAGGGCCCCAAAATTACTAGTGTAAAACCATTCAAACGGGAAAACCAACGGTCTAATCTATATCATGTATATATAAACGAGAAACACATATAAATTACATAAACAAACGACAACTACTGTACATCAGATTCCTGACTTAGGACAGGTGCAAACATTTGCTTACTTACTTAACAGTGACCAATACTGCATGGTAGGCTGATTTTCAATAAATATAACTATAAGGTCAAGGTCGTGTGGCCTTCAACAACGAGCAAAATCCACTCGTACTCAGCTGTTAACGGCTCCTTTCTTTCTTTCTTTCTTTCTTTCTTTCTTTCTTTCTTTCTTTCTTTCTTTCTTTCTTTCTTTAAGTTTTCCAGTCTTCCATTTGAATAAAGATGATAAATGACTGGTGCAGATTATCGTTGAAAACCGAGTCCTCCAAACGCAAAAAAAATCTGTTATCAATCTCATCTAACTAAAATATCATATATTATGGATCTGTTTTCAATATCCTCTTATATTATAATTGCGACGGGGCAAGCGAATTCTGATAGATCTGAATATTAACCAGATTGTCACACAATGTACCGGTCAGCTCCAATATGTGCAGTAGTCAATACGTTTTGAGTCGTCTACTGCACAAGTTGGGGTTGGACATATTGTGTGAACACCTGTCTTTGTCTAGTTGAACATAAAGACCTTTAGATGTATTTTGGATATTTTTGACGTTTGGGTTGCTGTTTCGTTGACGCATACCAGACACCTCCTTTTATTGATATCTATTTACTGTCAATGGATTAACTAATAAGCCGACTATGATCTAAGTATCACCCGATGGAGGACTTATCGGCCACCGTGCCGTACCGTCCGCAGTCGCCTTGTCGTATCGGACAAACTGCCGTACCGTTAGTTTAGTTGAAACATATTTATTTATTTATAGTGGATTGGGAAACAAGTTTTGCAACTTATATTAATCCTTTTCCACTTTGCGGGTGCGAGTGCTGCCTTGTAGCGGCATTAGCCTGCTCTTTTTACGAAATCTACAAGGGTGCCTTTTACGTGCAAGAGATATAACACGTATCAGCCATTTATCGCCCCCTTCCGACAGACTATCATCGTTTCCTCAAGACCATACTCGCAAAAGGTGTCAATGGAGAGTCGAAAATTCAGTCCCTGAAATTTTCATCTCGGAACGGGATTCGAACCAGGAACCTTTGTGTTGGTAGTCCGATGCACTAACCACTACACCAAGGCTCTTTACATGTCGTAAATGCCGTATCGTTCTCAGTCGTAACGTCCTCATACGTATTGGCCCAACTATCGTACGGTCGTAGTCGTTTCGGCCAAACTGCCGCACCGTCCTCAGACGTATCGGCCTAACTGCCGTACGGCCTTAGTAGTTTCGGCCAAAATGCCGTACGGCCTTAGCCTTTTCGGGCAAACTGCCGCACGGCATCAGTCGTTTCGGTCACATTGCCGCTCGACCTCAGTCGTTTCGGCCAAACTGCCGTACGGCCGTAATCGTTTCGGCCAAACCGTCGTACCGGCCATACTTTCTAAAGTCGTTTCGGCAATAATTTTTATTGTTATAAAGGGAGGATGTATAATCATTTTAGAATTAGAAGTAATAAAAAAAATATTCATTGGAACAATTGTTTTTTACTTTTCATTAAGAATGTCATAAAAAAAAATCGTACAATAAAATTAGGTGTTAAGATTGACAGCACACACTCTTATCATATTAAGGTGGTTTTTTTTCTTGTGGTCATTCATGTTGGTTGTCAATTCAATTCATGTTTGAACACCACGAAGCGAGTTATTAAAAAGATATTTGAATTTTAAACAAAGTCACACCATGTTGGTTCTTAATTCAATTTCCTGATCAGGTCAGACGGAGTACCCAGTAAGAACCAATTTTAAGCTTCGTGATATATATGATGTGCGAAATTAAAAAGAAACATATATATGATAAAAAAAAAATAGCACGTTATAACTTTGTAAGTAGGTAAAGAAATATGTTTTTATTAATAGTCGGCACATATGAACAATCAAAAAATTCTCTTGATAAATTATAAATTTATAAACGGAAAATTAAGTAAGTGTGTGTTTAGAATCATGAAGGTACCGAAGCACTGCCTTCGGGACTGATAATATTGTATTTTCAGTTGTTGTATTCACTAGACTATCTAAAACCGAGACTATAGTATTATACTGTGATATAGTCCCAATTCAAAATATAATTTGGTACTTTCTATAGATGCGATTAAACCGTAGTTATAACTGCATCATCTTTTTTGGAAAATCTATGAATAACAAAATTCTGATACATATAGGTCTCTTTTTGGTTAAAAACAAATAAGAAACTATAACTAGGTATTTTTCAATATCCAATATATGAAAAGTTGTGATACTGGATGCCTAATATAAGCTGCACATCTGTATAAAAAGATTAAAGTTTCATTTCAGGTCAGGGATTTGGGGTAAAAACTTTCATTTATTATGTACAAGGAATCAATTGAAAAAAATATAAGAAGTTATGTTAGCTCAGATAAATCTACCACTCGGTGTTAAAATCGGTCCATTTCTCAGTCTAAGCGGAGACTTATAGATAAATGTATTCTTCCTGTGTTCATGTCAGAATCTTGGCCTCAACATATATACAAACAACTCATGATTTTTCATTAAAAAAATATTGTGATAAAATATCAAACTTTTTCTTTATGAAGTAAATCTGTTGTTAGGAAAAAAGTAACAGAGTCTAAATAAATCGACATTACATTTTCATGTCTTTTAATAAAACAAGTTTACGTTGCGAGAACACATCTTTTACATTTTCAATTTAACTTCTTTCCTTTTCTCATCTATCTGACCTTGACACTGTTGCCCTACTGGATTCTAAAATATTTTTTAACCTTTTTACACATCGCTCATACGTTGACCTACTTTTTTCAAAGATCCAGGTAAATCAAAGTTTACAACCGTGGGAAAGTTTACTGAGCATGCGATTGTACAGGCTGCTTGCATGAATTGTAATGTGTCGGAATGCAGAAAGACACAAGTAAACATCTGTGGACAAGTGATGCGAATTTCTTTGCGAAGAATTTGCAAATTATTCCTTGTGATTGTCACATTTATTCTTGCACTTGTATTAATTTCTGTCACAAATACAGAACGCATACAAACAAAGCAAATTGTGTTTACAAAGTTTGTTAAGAGAAGTTATAGAAGACAGTTATCGCTGCAGAAAGAACAACAGGTGGTTTACCATATAAAATTCCAAAGAAAAACAAATGGAGTCAATTCTGTTGCAGATGATGAAAACTTGGGAAAAGATGAAATTGTAAACAAAAATGGTAAAATAAAACAGAACCGTATTCAGAATGTTAAAAATGTGATGAGGAAAACAGTTCAGTCTGATATATTTATTTCTGTTAAAACCACTAAATCAAACAGGAATTCAAGACTTGATTTGCTGATGGAAACATGGATTCCTTTAGCTAAGGATGAGGTGAGCATCTTGATTTTCTGATATACAATGTACATGGTACTTGATAAATACTTTTTTTTTTGACTGGAGATGTTTATAATTTACCATGACTGTACCTCTTTTTGTAGAATTTTCATCGATCAATATCCAGTAATTGTTTGTGCAAAGATCTGAAATTTTTAGACGATGATTTCTATCAATTTTGGATAGAATTGAAAGTTGTATTCGTTTTTTCAGACAGTCAACATGGTCAAATCAGAGTTCATAATCAAAACCAAGGATCCAGAAATTTTGCACACATTTTAGTCATTTTTGTCGAGCCTGCAACTTTTGTTGCAGAAAGCTCGACATAGGGATAGTGATCCGGCGGCGGCGTTAGCTAACTTCTTAAAAGGTTTATATTTTAGAAGGTGAAAGACCTGGATGCTTAATACTTTGTATATAGATGACTCATGTTACGAAGTTTCTGTCAGTCACATGTCCAATTTCCTTGACCTCATTTTCATGGTTCAGTGACCACTTGAAAAAAAAGTTCAGAATTTTTGTAATGTTAAATTCTCTCTTATTATAAGTAATAGGATAACTATATTTGGTATGTGCCTACGTTGCAAGGTCCTCATGCCCGTCAGACAGTTTTCACTTGACCTCGACCTCATTTCATGGATCAGTGAACAGGGTTAAGTTTTGGTGGTCAAGTCCATATCTCAGATACTATAAGCAGTAGGGCTAGTATATTTGGTGTATGGAAGGACTGGAAGGTGTACATGTCCAACTGGCAGGTGTCATCTGACCTTGACCTCATTTTCATGGTTCAGTGGTTATAGTTAAGTTTTTGTGTTTTGGTCTGTTTTTCTCATACTTTATGCAATAGGTCTACTATATTTGTTGTATGGAATGATTGTAAGGTGTACATGTCTAGGGGGCATATGTCATCTGACCTTGACCTCATTTTCATGGTTCAGTGGTCAAAGTTATGTTTATAAGTTTTGGTCTTTTTATCTAATATTATATGCCAAAGGTCAACTATATTTGGTGTATGGAAATATATTATGATCTATATGTGAGTCCCGCAGGTTTTATTTGACCATGACCTCAATTGCACGGTTCATTGCTCAGTCTTAAGTTTTTGTGTTTTGGTCTATTTTTTTTAAACTATAAGTAGTAGGTCAACTATATTTGTTGTATGGAAGCTTTGTTAGCTGTACATGTCTGCCTGGCATGGTTCATCTGACCTTGACCTCATTTTCATGGTTCATTGGTCTTTGTTTAGCTATCTTGGTTAATGTTAAGTTTATGTGACAGTTGTAAAAAAGCTTTATACTATAGGACTATCAACATAATATCAATGATTAGTAAAGAAGGCGAGACATTTCAGTGTGTGCACTCTTGTAGAATAAAAGTTTGGATCGTTTTTTTACTCTATCCAACTCATAATTTAGTCATGTCAAGGATTTGTATAGGGAAATTTCAAATCCTTGGTTATGGTTAGTAGTCACAACATTTAGGAAATGGTATTGTCAGATGGTTCACACCATTTACATTGTAGTTTATGAAATTTCTTGCTGTTTTATAAATGATGCATTTAAGATACAATGTATGCTGAATTTAAACATGTCATTTGATTTCTGATTTTGGGTGCAGTATTCAACATGTTCAAGTTGATCCAAATCAGGGTCCGAAATAAAACTGTGTTTGATGGGAATCAAATAAAATTGAATATGGGATTCTTTGAAATGCTGAATCGTACCATTCATCTTTTGTTCATTTAGATTTTTGATTTTGCGTCCTTTTGTATCAAATAAGTCCACGTTCATTTTGACATTGAGGTCAAAGGGTCCAAAATTAAACTTTGTCATGTTTGTTTGTTTTCATAAAAAAATTAAACTCTTAGGGTATTTTGAAAATTTAACCATGTTAAATATTTTAATATTGGACCATAAAACACAAATGTATGTTAATGGCTACATGATATAAACTATGTGTTCAAGTGAAACATAAACATGATAAATTAAAAAAAAACAAAAAAAAACTTGCAGTTAGGCCAACTAAAATTAATTAGTAGATTTTCATCCAAATTTTTGAAAAAAATGGGGCGGGTGGGAGGATTTTATTTTTTAAATTTTATTTCATATGAAACCTTCTTGTCACGTGTTATTCATATATGCAGTATAATAATAAGCTTATATCATGTAAATACATCCATAAAGTATTTTATATAAGACAATAACAATCAAAACCAAGGAGTAACCAGAGACTCATAAAACCAAAAGACATTTACATCAACAGTTACAAATAATAAGTAGGAAACAACACGAACTCCACTAAATTCCTAGAGTGAAATCAAATGCTCCTGAAGGGTAAGCATTACCTGCACCGTATACGACACCCGTCATGTTATTTCTTTGTTCAGCTCGGTAATGATAGAAGGTTGTTACGACTGAGGAAGAATATCACAGAGATATATATGATTGCTGACACACTTTTGTCATAATGGCCTATCAGCTCATGATGGCGACCATAAAATTGCTTGAGTGATGACCTTAATTTGATTGATTTATAGCCCTGTCTTAGCAACTTTTGAGAAAGCAGTTTTCCTCGTTCAACAAAAATCAACGTACTTTGAGCTAGATTTAGAGTCACGTATCAATTGAGACACATATACTCCATATGCTGGTGCCGCTTTTTGAAATTCATAAATATATATGATTTAGCAACCACTGTTCTACATGTAATTGCCGCTTTAGAAACCGATTTTATAGAACACAGCAGAAATGTGGAGAAATGCTCTCTTCAGTTGGACTATCTACATCAAATGTATTTCTTTCTAAGCAATGTTTTGTTGTCCTAATAAAATGAAGCAAATGCATTGGTATGCAATGCTAGTACGATAAGTACAGAATAAAATGAAAACTCAAACGGTGTTGAAATAATAGGCTTGGTCCTTAAAATATGCAAGATGCATATATAGTTACAATGTAGAACATAAAGTTGTTTAATGACTCTATCATGGGTATTGAGAAAGATAATGTTTGCTGTTTTTTCTACAAAAAACGAAAGACATGGCTAAGTCTTAATCTAAGAGGTTGCTAAAATTAATAAATTGAAAATGCGTATGTTTGTCGATTTTCTGAACTCAATATACGGTCACCAATCTAAAAGTTCATGCTCGTTTCAATTTCTTTATTCCAGTCAAATGTGTTCCACGATTCTTACGCTTTTGGGTTTCGTTCACAGTCCAAATTTCTTGACACAAAGTCATTGTATAAATAAAATAGATCGAAGGTGTGACTTGCGGTGATTTGTGTTCTTGAACACAGCGTATTACTCGTAACCCGAATATTTCATGCCCTTCTTGTAATCAATCTCTATTCTCGGTAAATGATGTTGTCATCATAGATCAGCAGAATATATTGACTTAAATATTCAGTAAGAATACTCTAAGAAATACGAAAACCGAAATTTGAAACAGGAAATTTTACATGAAACGAAAATATGACGGTTACCGGTAACGGAAATGAACAATATCCGGAAATCGTAATTTTATCAAAAATAAAAAAAATCGGGGCGGGAAGATTTCAGAGGGGCGGGCGGGGATGAAAATCTATCAATTAATTTTAATTGGCCTTAACAGAAAAAAAAATGAAAAAAGATTTGACTCAATCATGTTAATCTAAGTTTTCTAAAAATTAAAACTATTCCAATGCCATACATGTTAACATTGTATATACATGTATCATATTGTTTCTTACACTTAAAAGTGTTAGTAGTCATTGTATTTTCTCACATTCTGTCAGTTGTTAATTACATTTGTAAGATTTTATAAATTAGTTTGATCATGGTGATATATCAATGACAACTCAAGCTTGATACAAAATTTTGTAATGCTAAACAGAAATTCTGAATGACATGAACATGATGAATGACGTACATGTACATGCCTGGTAAATGTTCAAAATTTATTAAAATGAATCAGAAAATGAAAGAAACACAAATTCATGTATAAACAGAAAACGATAGAAACACAAATTCATGTATAAACAGAAAATGAAAGAAACACAAATTCATGTATAAACAGAAAATGAAAGAAACACAAATTCATGTATAAACAGAAAATGAAAAAAAATATGAATTTATACAGAAATCGGATAATGAAGTTACATAAATATCTTTAAAGTATAGGAAAATTATTAAATTTGTAGATTTAATTTAAAATTATAATCAACATAGTTTTATATACATGACATAATAATAAAAGTCATTGTATATATATGCGCAAAATACATCCAGCTTTTGTGTCATGAAAAAAATGTATTGTTTCATTCTAGTACATGATAACAGTTCTATATATTCTCCTTTTCAGACCTATATATTTACAGATAATGATTCACACATTCCAGAAAATTTTCATGGTAAGTTTTTCTATATTCAGGTATACATGGTATACATGTAAATGTTACATACATGAAGTTTGAGTTTAAAAATTACTATATTTTTTTAAGTCTCCCAAACAAAGTTTGGAGACTTATTGTTTTTGCTCAGTTCTTATTATTTTTATTATTAAGTCTCCCAAACAAAGTTTGGAGACTTATTGTTTTTGCTCAGTTCTTATTATTTTTATTATTCTTCTTTTTCTTTTTCTTTTTCTTTTTCTTTTTCTTTTTCCGCCACTTTAAAAAATGAACTTGTCCGCAGCGTTTCTCCAAAACCACTTGTCAGATTTACTTAGGATTTCATAAAATGTTAGACTAACATATCTAGGTGAGCCATCAATCATTCGTTTGTGCATTGGGGTCTATTAAGGGGTATTTTGGGGGGCTAAAAGAAGGGAGGGGTTTACTATAGAACCCTATGGGATTTTATTTTAGAAAATTTTCAAATGAATATAACTTTAAAACTTTAAGTGATAAACACACACAGTCTTCAGAAATGATCAAGTGACAATAAAACAAATCACGTGAAATAAAGGGGGAATCTCTAGGGGGTCATCCCCACCCCCTTAAATTTGAGAATATGCTATTATCTTGTAAAGGGTCTAAATCTCCACCCCTAAACCATGTATATTCTTGAATGGGACGATAAAACAAATTTAATGAATTAAAGGAGAAGTCCCTGGGGGTCACCCCCACCCTGTTCAATTTGAGAATGTGCTATTATCTTGTAAACGGTCCAGATCCCCACCCCTAAACCATATATATTCTTGTAGGGGACAATAAAACAAATCGAATGAAATTAAAGGGAAGTCCCTGGGGGTCACCCATCCCCGTTCAATTTGAGAATGTGCTATTATCTTGTAAACGGTCCAGATCCCCACCCCTAAACCATATATATTCTTGTAGGGGACAATAAAACAAATCGAATGAAATTAAAGGGAAGTCCCTGGGGGTCACCCCCACCCCATTTAATTTGAGAATGTGCTATTATCTTGTAAACGGTCCAGATCCCCACCCCTAAACCATATATATTCTTGTAGGGGACAATAAAACTAATAAAAAGAAATCAAAAGGAAGTCTCTAGGGGGTCACCCCAGCCCGTCGTGTTTGAAAACTTGTAAACGGTCCATATCCCCACCCCTAAACCATGTATATTCTTGTATGGAACAATAAAACACAACAACTGAAATATAGGGAGAGTCCATGGGGGTTACCCCTACCCCGCTCAATTTGAGAATGTTCTATTATCTTGTAAACGGTCCAGATCCCCACCCCTAAACCATATATATTCTTGTAGGGGACAATAAAATAAATGAAATGAAATAAAAGGAAAGTCCCTAGGGGGTCACCCCACCCCCTCTTGTTTGAAAACTTGTAAACGGTCAAGATCCCCACCCCTAAACCATATATATTCTTGTATGGGACATTTAAACAAGTCAAATTAATATGGGAGCTTTGTTTGGGAGACTTCGTAACAGCATCCTGTTACAATTACTTCTTGTTATGGCACCCTCAACGGAGTTGGGGTGACATACTGTTATTCTACGTTTCTTTTTTTTCTTTTTATGTCACCCGATCGACAATGTCGGGTGACATATTGCTATTCCTCTGTTTCTTTTTTTATGTCACCCGATCGACAATGTCGGGTGACATATTGCTTTTCCTCTGTTTCTTTTTCTGTATTATTATTATGGCACCCTCAACGGAGTTGGGGTGACATATTGTTATTGTTCGTTTCTTTTTTTTCTTTTTATTATTATGTCACCCGATCGACAATGTCGGGTGACATATTGCTTTTCCTCTGTTTCTTTTTCCCTATTATTATTATTATTATTATTTTTCTTCCACCTAATTTTGTCCGGCAGTTTTTTTGGAGCCAAAGGAACCAATCTGAATGATGGTGCACTATAACAAGGAACCCTGACTTTCCAGTTGCAGTGCAACTTTGGAACTAAAAAATGGCTGCCATCACCATGGAAACGGGAAAATGGTGAAAAAATATTATTTTAGAGTTCAGCCAATTATTTGAGAATGGTTATGCTTAAAATCTTTAGATTTTGATACAATGTAGGTGCCCACTATACACTGGTTTTGGGATGATTTTGACAATCATTGGAAATGCTATGTTGCCATGGATACTACACCAAAAATTTCCAAAATATGGAAATGCTCCAAATTTAATGAAACTTCACAGAAATGATGAGCAACATTGGAACATGTGGAATTTGGCATTGGAATTTCCAAAATGTCTGCCGTTTCCATGGAAACAATGCAATTATGGTAAAAATGGTCCAAAAACCCCTAAAAGTGGCATTTACTTTCTTAAAAGGGTAGGTCAAATCCATTGAAACTCTGATGGTATGTTCCCTCCCATGTACCAATGTGGTATCTGCCATTAGAAATTTGGAATGGTCTGTGTAACCATAGAAACCAGCCAAAATGTCGAAAATTTCAAAAATTTCAAAATGCTCAAAAAGTAATGAAACTTACTATAATTGTTGACCGTCAAGTCTGCTTGAAACTTTTGAAGTTGGAATTTCCAAAATGGCTACCGTTGCCATGGAAACTGGAAAAATGTCAAATATTTTCAAAATGCTCCAAACTTAATGAAACTTAATAATATTGTAAACTGGCATGTATAGATGAGACTTTTGACTTTGAAACTTTCAAAATGGCTGCCGTTGCCATGGAAACAGCAAAAATGTCATATTTTTAAAAATGATCTAAATGTACTGAAAATTTACAGAAAAATGTATAGCCATGCAAATATATGCATTCACTGTTAAAAGTTTTTGAAATGGCTGCCGCTTAGTGGCAATGTGGGGAAGGGTGACATCCGCTATTGCTTGCAATGGCAATTCTAGTTATGTCACCCGATCGACAATGTCGGGTGACATATTGCTATTCCTCTGTTTCTTTTTCACTATTATTATTATTATTATTATTATTATTATTCTTCCACCTAATTTTGTCCGGCAGTTTTCTCAGAGCCAAAGGAACCAATCTAAATGATGGTGCACTATAACAAGGAACCCTGACTTTCCAGTTGCAGTGCAACTTTGGAACTAAAAAATGGCTGCCATCACCATGGAAACGGAAAAATGGTGAAAAAATATAATTTTGGAGTAAGGTGAATTGTTTGAGAATGCTTTACCTTAAAATCTTTAGATTTTAATACAATGTAGGTGCCCACTATATACTGCTTTGGGATGATTTTGGCAATCATTGGAACTGCTATGTTGCCATGGATACTACACCAAAAATTTCAAAAATATGGAAATGCTCCAAATTTTATGAAACTTCACAATAACGATGAGCAACATTGGTAGAGGTGGAATTTGGCGTTGGAATTTCGAAAATGTCTGCCGTTACCATGGAAACAATGCAAAACAGGTCAAAATGGTCCAAAAACCTTAAAGTGGCATTTACTTTCTTAAAATGGTAGGTCAAATTGATCGAAACTTTGATGGTATGGTCCCTCCCATGTACCAATGTGGTATCTGCCATTAGAAATTTGGAATGGTCTGTGTAACCATAGAAACCAGCCAAAATGTCAAAAATTTCAAAAATTTCAAAATGCTCAAAAAGTAATGAAACTTAATATGATTGTTGACTGTCAAGTCTGCATGAGACTTTTGGAGTTGGAATTTCCAAAATGGCCACCGTTGCCATGGAAACTGCGGAAATGTCAAATATTTTCAAAATGCTCCAAACTTAATCAAACTTAATATTATTGTCAACTGGCATGTATAGATGAGACTTTTTACTTTGGAATTTTCAAAATGGCTGCCGTTGCCATGGAAACCGCAAAAATGTGATTTTTTTTAAAATGCTCTGAATGTACTGAAAATTTACAGAAAGATGTATAGCCATGCATATATGTATGTGCATTCACTGTTAATTTTTTTGAAAAGGCTGCCGCTTAGTGTCAATGGGGGGAAGGGTGACATCCGCTATTGCTTGCAATAGTAATTCTAGTTATTTTTATTCTTCCACACATTTTGTCCATACTATTTCTCGGAATTGGCCAGACCCATGTTGATAGAACTATACCATAATATGAACCGCCATGTGAAGTTGTGCAAGAGACATTGGAATGGTAAAAAATGGCCGCCGTTACCATGGAAACTGCAAAAATGTAAAAAAAAATCAAAATTCTAAATCTTTCGTTATAAGAGGCAACCTCTTGAAAGTTTATGTAAATGTTGGCAGGGGTGCCCTGAGGTACCAACAGTTCTTGGAATTTTCAAAATACCTGCCATTGCCATGGAAACAGCAAAAATGTCCAAAATTTCAAAATAATCAAAATGCTGCAAACTGGATGAAATTTTACAGAAATGGTACCTGACTTGGCCAGAGTTCTATTTTGAAGTTGGAATTTCCAAAATGGCCGCCGTTACCATGGAAACAGAAAAAATGTCAAAAATTTCAAAATGCTCCAAACTTTATGAAACTTAACAAAAATGATAATTTGCATGTGTAGATTCACTCTTTGACTTGGGAAATTTCAAAATGGCTGCCGCTCGCCTGGCAATAGGGGAAGGGTGCCATCCGCTATTGCTTGCAATGGCAAATCTAGTTATTATTATTATTATACTTCCACCTATTTTGTCCGGCATGTTTTTTGGAGTGAAATGGAACCAATCTTAATGATAGTTCACTATAAGGTGGAACAAAAAATTTCGGGGTGCAGGTGGGTCTAAGACCATAAAAAATGGCTGCCGTTTCCATGGAAACAGAATTATTGTGAAAAATTCCAGTTTTTGGTTTTGGTGAATAATTTGGAGATTCTTAAACTCAGAATCATCATATTTTGATACAATGTAGGTGCCAGCCATATACTGGTTTTGGATGATTTTGGCAATCATTGGAACTACTATGTTGCCATGGAAACTGCACCAAAAATTTCAAAAATATCAAAATGCTCCAAATGTTTTGAAACTTCATGGTAACGATGAGCAACATTGGTAGATGTGGAATTTGGCGTTGGAATTTCCAAAATGTCTGCCGTTACCATGGAAACAGAGCATAAGTGTCAAAATGCTCTAAAAATTTCAGGGTTTGGTGAATAATTTTGATATGCTTGAACTTGAAATCAACAAATTTTTACACAATATAGTTATCAACTATATACAGGTTTTGATTGATTTTGACAATCATTGGAACTACTCTGTTACCATGGATACAGGATCAAATATCTCAAAAATTTCAAAATGCTCCAAAATTGATGAAACTTAATATGATAGTTGACTGGCAAGTCTGGATGAGACTTTTGACTTTGGAATTTCCAAAATGGCCACTGTTGCCATGGAAACTGCAAAAAAGTCAAAATTTCTCAAAATGCTTTGAACTTAATGAAACTTGATATTATTGTTAACTGGCAAGTACAAATGAGACTTTTGACTTTGAAATTTTCAAAATGGCTGCCGTTGCCATGGAAACAGCAGAAATGTGAATTTTTTTTAAATCCTCTGAATGTACTGAAAATTTATAGAAAGATGTATTGCCATGAATATATGTGCATTCACTGTTAAATCATTTTGAAATGGCTGCCGGTTAGTGGCAATAGGGGAAGGGTGACATCCGCTATTGCTTGCAATGGCAATTCTAGTTATGGCACCCTCAACGGAGTTGGGGTGACATATTGTTATTGTTCGTTTCTTTTTTTTCTTTTTATTATTATTTTTATTCTTCCACACATTTTGTCCATACTATTTCTCGGAATTGGCCAGACCCATGTTGATAGAACTATACCATAATATGAACCGCCATGTGAAGTTGTGCAAGAGACATTGGAATGGTAAAAAATGGCCGCCGTTACCATGGAAACTGCAAAAATGTAAAAAAAAATCAAAATTCTAAATCTTTCGTTATAAGAGGCAACCTCTTGAAAGTTTATGTAAATGTTGGCAGGGGTGCCCTGAGGTACCAACAGTTCTTGGAATTTTCAAAATACCTGCCATTGCCATGGAAACAGCAAAAATGTCCAAAATTTCAAAATAATCAAAATGCTGCAAACTGGATGAAATTTTACAGAAATGGTACCTGACTTGGCCAGAGTTCTATTTTGAAGTTGGAATTTCCAAAATGGCCGCCGTTACCATGGAAACAGAAAAAATGTCAAAAATTTCAAAATGCTCCAAACTTTATGAAACTTAACAAAAAGGATAATTTGCATGTGTAGATTCACTCTTTGACTTGGGAAATTTCAAAATGGCTGCCGCTCGCCTGGCAATAGGGGAAGGGTGCCATCCGCTATTGCTTGCAATGGCAAATCTAGTTATGGCACCCTCAACGGAGTTGGGGTGACGTATTGTTATTCTACGTTTCTTTTTTTTCTTATTATTTTTATTATTTTTCTTCCACACATTTTGTCCAGGAGATTTCGGGAAATCCAATGGACCAAAGTTGATGGAACTCTACTATATTGAAAACCCTTAGGTGAAGAGTTGCAGTCACCATGGAATGGTTCAAGATGGCTACCGTTTCCATGGAAACTGCAAAAATGTGAAAAAATTTCAAAATTGTAAATCCTTCATTATAAGACCCAAGTGAATGAAACTTTATGGAAGTGTTACCTGATATGCCTAGATGTGCATGCATTATCAAGAAGTTCCAAAATGGCCGCCATTGTCATGGAAACAGTGCGAAAGTTTAACATTGATCCTATGGGAAAACACATTAAAGCTGCAATTTCTTGAAGAATATAGCATCAATCCCAATGAAACTTTATAGATATGTAACATGGCATGTACCAATGTGGCACCTGTCTTTGGAATTTTGGAAATGGTACCCGTTACCATGGAAATACCAAAAATTTCAAAAATTTCAAAATGCTCCAAAAATAAAGAAACTTTACAACAATGTTTATAAACATCTGTAGATGCGGTCTTTGACTTTGGAATTTTCAAAATGGCTGCCGCTCACCTGGCAATGGGGGAAGGGTGCCATCCGTTATTGCTAGCAATTACAAATCTAGTTTATTATTATTATTCTTCCACCTAATTTTGTCCAGCAGTTTTTTCGGAGCCAATGGAACCAATCTTGATGATAGTTGTCTATAATGAGGAACACAAAATTTCGGGTTGCAGTAGGTCTTAAGACCATAAAAAATGGCTGCCGTTACCATGGAAACGGAACAATTGTGAAAAATTCCAGTTTTTGGTTTTAATGGAATATTTGGAGTTGCTTTAACTTAGAATCATTATATTTTGATACAATGTAGGTGCCGGGCACATACTGGTTTTGGATGATTTTGGCAATCATTGGAACTATCATGTTGCCATGGAAACTACACCAAAAATTTCCAAAATATCAAAATGCTCCAAATTTAATAAAACTCCACAGGAACGATGAGCAACATTGGTAGATGTGCAATTTGGCGTTGGAATTTCAAAAATGTCTGCCGTTACCATGGAAACAAGTCAAAAATGGTCAAAATGCTCCAAAAACCTTACAGTGGCATTTACTTTCTTAAAATGGTAGGTCAAATCCATTGAAACTTTGATGGTATGTTCCCTCCCATGTACCAATGGGGTATCTGCCATTAGAAATTTGGAATGGTATCTGTTACCATAGAAACCAGCCAAAATGTAAAAAAATTCAAAAATTTCAAAATGCTCCAAAATTGATGAAACTTAATATATTTGTTGACTGTTAAGTCTGCATGAGACTTTTGAAGTTGGAATTTCCAAAATTGCCACCGTTGCCATGGAAACTGCAGAAATGTCAAATATTTTCAAAATGCTCCAAACTTAATGAAACTTAATATTATTGTTAACTGGCATGTATAGATGAGACTTTTGACTTCTGAATTTTCAAAATGGCTGCCGTTGCCATGGAAACAGAAGAAATGTGAAACTTTTGACAATGCTCAAAATGTACTGAAAATTTACAGAAAGATGAATTGCCATGCATATATGTGCATTCACTGTCTACATGCTTTTTAAATGCTTGCCACTTAGTGGAAATGGGGGGAAGGGTGACATCCGCTATTGCTTGCAATGGCAAATCTAGTTATTTTTATTCTTCCACACATTTTGTCCACGCTATTTCTCGTAATTGGTCAGACCCATGTTGATGGAACTATACCATAATATGAACCGCCATGTGAAGTTGTGCAAGAGACATTGGAATGGTAAAAAATGGCCGCCGTTACCATGGAAACAAAAAAATATAAAAAAATATCCAAATTTTAAATCTTTCGTTATAAGAGGCAAAGTCTTGAAAGTTTATGTAAATGTTGGCAGTGGTGCCCCGAGGTACCAACAGTACTTGGAATTTTCAAAATGGCTGCCATTGCCATGGAAACTGGACAAAAGTTTAACATTGACCCTATGGGAAAATGCGTTTTAGCTGCATTTTCTTGAAAAATATAACAACAATTCCACGGAAATCGTAATTAGGAGTGTGTGCATATGGTCACATGCAATTGCTGTACTGCTAACATGTACTAGAATATTCTAGAATAAAAATATGTATTTTATTTAATGTGCTTTAAAGAGAAAATCGCCACCGAGAGAACGAGAAACACTCAGAGTACAAATTACTGACATTTCTGCACTTGCGTTAAAGTACATATCCGTGAATGACACACCTGCTAAAATATACACATTAGCTGAAATCAATCGATAAACATGTAATTAAATTGTACACGATAAGTTACATGTATTGTATGATACGCGAGCTATTGAAGAATAAATTGAACAGTTAATACGCCGCTCCGTCAATATATACACATGTTGTCTGTCCTACGTCCCCTCTAAAAAGAATATTAATATGCTAAGTCCACGATAATATACTTCAGTATCACGTGACACCACCTTCCTACTTGCGTGCGTGTCTAATTTTAGATTTAAAAAGGATTCCCAAACTATGTATAGAACTGAAACGTATTCTACGGAAGAGAAAACAAAAAAAGGGGGGGGGGTGTTGTTTAGACATGCTGATTCCGACATGTATAATAGATATGCCATTTGACTTTTGTACACTCATAATTGTTGATGCTACTGTGACAATGTGCAGTACGGGGTGCCATCGTCCGCTATTGCTTGCAATAGCAAATCTAGTTCTTCTTCTTTTTCTTCTTTTTCTTCCGCCGCTTTAAAAAATGAACTTGTCCGCAGCGTTTCTCCAAAACCGCTTGTCAGATTGACTTAGGATTTCATAAAATGGTAGACTAATATGTCTAGGTGAGCCATCAATCTTTCGTTTGTGCATTGGGGTCTATTAAGGGGTGTTTTGGGGGGTAGAAAGCAGGGAGGGTTTTACTATAGAACCCTATGGGATTTTATTTTCAAATTTTTTTAAATGAATATAACTTGAAAACTATAAGTGATAGATACATGCAGTCTTCAGAAATGATTATAGGACAATAAAATAAATCACATGAAATATAGGGGGATGCCCTGGGGGGTCATCCCCACCCCCTTCAATTTGAGAATGTGCTATTATCTTGTAAACGGTCCAGATCCCCACCCCTAAACCATATATATTCTTGTAGGGGACAATAAAACAAATCAAATGAAATAAAAGGGAAGTCCCTAGGGGGTCACCCCACCCCCTCTTGTTGGAAAACTTGTAAACGGTCCAGATCCCCACCCCTAAACCATATATATTCTTGTAGGGGACAATAAAACAAATCAAATGAAATAAAAGGGAAGTCCCTAGGGGGTCACCCCACCCCCTCTTGTTGGAAAACTTGTAAACGGTCCAGATCCCCACCCCTAAACCATATATATTCTTGTAGGGGACAATAAAACAAATCAAATGAAATAAAAGGGAAGTCCCTAGGGGGTCACCCCACCCCCTCTTGTTTGAAAACTTTGTAAACGGTCCAGATCCCCACCCCTAAACCATATATATTCTTGTATGGGACAATGAAACAAATCACATGTAATTAGATGGAAGTTCCTGGGGGTCACCCCCACCCCGTTCAATTTGAGAATGTCCTATTATCTTGTAAACAGTCCAGATCCCCACCCCTAAACCATATATATTCTTGTAGGGGACAATAAAACAAATCAAATGAAATAAATGGGAAGTCCCTAGGGGGTCACCCCACCCCCTCTTGTTTGAAAACTTGTAAACGGTCCAGATCCCCACCCCTAAACCATATATATTCTTGTAGGGAACAATAAAACAAATCAAATGAAATAAAAGGGAAGTCCCTAGGGGGTCACCCTAACCCCTCTTGTTTGAAAACGGTCCAGATCCCCACCCCTAAACCATATATATTCTTGTATGGGACAATAAAACGAATCACATCAAATTAGATGGAAGTTCCTGGGGGTCACCCCCACCCCGTTCAATTTGAGTATGTACTATTATCTTGTAAACGGTCCAGATCCCCACCCCTAAACCATATATTTTCTTGTAGGGGACAATAAAACAAATCAAATCAAATGTAGGTAAAGTCCCTGGGGGTCACCACCACCCCCTCCTGTTTGAAAACTTGTAAATGGTGGAGATCCCTACTCGTAAGCCATATATATTCTTGTATGGGACAAAAAATCAAATCAAATGAACATGGGACCATATGAATGGGGAGTTATCGGAGCTTTGTTTGGGAGACTTCGTAACAGCATCCTGTTACAATTACTTCTTGTTATCTTTTTTTTTACAAATTATTTTGGGATACAATGAAGTACATGTGTACATGTATGCTGATAAACAATAACATACCAAATGTAATTTAATCTTAAGTAAAATGCTTTTTTCCCTTAAATTTATCATGTTTCTAAATACTTAAAAGTTAAAGGTTTATCAACAAATCAACTTCAAAGACTTTAAATTAAAACACTAATCATGCTAATTGAAAGAAACCTTAGAATTTGCTTGCAGTTTCAATTTTCAGAGAAATTACCCACTGTAAATGTCTGTTGGGTCAATACGTTAGAGGTTTGATGTATCAACACTGTAAATGTCTGATATGATATGTCAGCAAGCTAGAGGTTTAATGATGATCATGAAAGAAGTTTAATTTCAGTACATTTTTCCAGCCAGACAAGAATGCTGTCTCATCACTTTCATGACTGTAATAGAACATATAAACTCTCTTTAAAGTACATCTTTGTCCTAAGGGGAGATAACCTCTTGTCTGATCATTTTGTTCCTCATCATTCAAATTGGATTAATGCCAGCTTCCCTTTAAATTTATGTCTGATTGTTATAAGCTTAAGGTACATGTGGATGGTTAAATTGTACCTACATGTACAAGTACAAATGTACATATACCAATACCATTGCATATACATGCAACATGTTCCAGACTCGTAATCATTGTGGTATATTAATGAATCAATGATATTTCACTTCATACACATGTATGTTAGCCCCCCTTGTATTCAGGGAAGTTCTACTATTGTACAACAACCTATGCATGTTTAAATTTATGCTGAATTATAAACAGGTACATCCTTTTAAGTGTTGTATTTGAATAATCTTTCAGATACCCTTTGTTTTCAATAAATTCAAATTAACCATTCTTAAATTGTATAGTCTTGATAGTACAACACATTTGACAGATCTGTCAGTCCAATATTGCACCTAACCAAAGCTGTATACAAAATTTTGTCAAACACTGATTGATGTAAATACAAGTTCATTTTTGTATGTCTGTTAAATGAATTTAAACAACATTATTACATTGGTTGCAATGAATTACATTGATTTCCCAGTTAAATTAAAACTGATAATTTCACATGTGAAATAAGCATGGTTATTTCACTCTCTGACGTCATACAACAATAGGCGTTGTCAAGATGTCAGTAATGGTGGATCAAAACAAATTGTGAATGCGTAGAAAAAAGATATAGTTCCTTACATGTTCTACATTAATTTCTTTAAAAAAAGCCATTTGCCAATGTAATAAAAAGAATAACTAATTAAAGAATTCAAATATCGAAAAATATTCAACTCGTGCCCGAAAAACACAGTGATAATTAACTCATGTGCTTCGCACATTCATGAATTAATGTGTTGTTCGGTCACTCTTTGAATATTTTTCTCTATTTGAATTCTTCGATTAGTTTTTCTATATTGAACAAAGATACTTATATATCAATTAAAATGATGAGATTTTCTTTTATCATATATGTAATTATATGGTAACTTAAATTTAAGATTATTCAATATAAACCTGATAAAGATCTTAGAACTATGGATTCATTTATTTTTTGGGGTATTTCAATCTGGTTGTTTGTAAACATCTGCATACAAACCTATAGACAATGTTGAACATTTAAACTTGTTACTTTTACTGATGTAGTCCAATGAAAGTGTATCTCTTGAATTATACTGAATCCACAGTATATTTTGATGGGATATCTGTCCTTATAATTTTATTTAGACCAACTTGAATTTAGAATAAAAATCTGACATGTCTGAAGAAAAATAAGAATTGTTAGCATAATCTTTATATTTTCTTTTTTTAAGCTGATCATTTCATCAACACGTTTTGTGCAGATTCACATTACAGGTAAGTACTTAAGATTGAAATGTAAATATGATCAGAGAAATGTCAACTACATTATATCAACATTCTTTTTGCAATTTGAGAACATAATTTCAGTGTATTGTCATTTCTTTCTTACTTGGAAAATAGTTGAAATTGCAATAGTTACAGTTGTCAAGTTTTCAGAAAAAAAAGTGTGAAATTTTTTATCTGAAATTTAGAATTATTCCAGGGTTTAGGGTAGCAGGACAAGATTTACAAATAAGTTGTGTATATTGTCAGCCCATTCGTTATAGTTAAACTTATTCCCCTCAAATGAAGATGATTTTGTTACATTTTAGTCAGAATTTTGGTCATGAATTCAAATTTTCTTTAATTTTAGTCTATAATGTTGGAGAGTGGCCAAAGTAAGACACTTTTTCTGCTGTTCTAAAAAAGCTTAAAACATCATCTATATTAAAGTTCTGCATGCTGTTTCATATAATGGAAACATAAATGATATTAAAAACAGTTAGCATTTGTAGGACAGAAACATGTTGTACTATTGTTTTAAGATCAGCCACACCTATCCGTCTGTTATTTACATCTTAATCGTGTATAATTTGTTTTAGGTATGATTAAATTTTAAGTTTTTCCTTTGAGCTATCATGATTAAGACATAATTGAAATAAAATGACTATTTCAAAACGATTTATAAAGAGATTGAAAAATAATTACAGGCTGCAAGCTACATTTTGGTAAATTATTTGATAATGATAAATATTTGTCTTCAAACTGAAACAATAAACCAGTGATACAAAAACTGCTTGTATATGCATTTTATTTATGTGTCATTGAATCCCAGTTGACCCACATATAACTTGTGCAATACGCACAGGATGATTCAGTAAAATTCACCCCTTTGGGTTTAGAGTAAATTACAATAACCACACAGATGGTTACTCATTTTCTGGTGATTTGAGATAACAACACTGGTATATCACTCTTTAATATCTAGGGAGATTTTTCATAGTGTATTACTGTACAAACCATCACTTAGTTCAGAATCCCAACCCTGCCTTTAGGAATGTACATATAATGCAACAAAAGATATTTCTCTATTATGGAAGTTTATATAGTAGATTTACCTATAATCCCCTGGCATTAAGATTTATCCCTATTAGTCACAACAATCCACCACTCAACCAGTGGCATTCTTTTATGCCTGTGACTCTTTCCTTTAAACATCTTACAATTAAATATGTTTATAAGTTATACTGAAATGTGTTGGACTTGTGAGGATTTTTACTGATAAGATTTATTGCAAAAAGAGCCGCAGATTCTTAGAGTATTTTGTTAGTGAAATAGGATTTCCGAGAAAGTTGTTTTTTCAGCATCATTAAAAAGGGTGGTTGATGAAATCATGGGGGTGGTAGTGGCTGAGTGGTCTAAGTAGTAATACTACTGTGCTATTAGCTTGTCAGAACTGATGTTGTGAGGTCTAGTCCCACATGACTAGGATTGTAAGTTTTCCTACCAAAGGCTGGTGGCCTGGTTCTCTCTGGGCACTGGCTTCCTGCACCGATAAAATCTGACCATCACTCGATAGCATCAAAGTGCTGATAGTGGTGTTTAACACCAATCAGTTTACTAAGTTAAATCTGATAAAATTATGTAACATTGATATTTTCCTTTGCATCTGCCTTGTATTGCTGAAGTCAAATGATGTGGAAGGAAAGACTATAATAGGTTTGCACTTAGAATACACTTTTCTAATTTTCACCTTCTTATTAATTACATTTCTGAAATCTTAGGGTCATGTGAATTTTTGTTTACCTAAAATTTTACTGATATTTCATGCAAATGATGTATAGTTCCTTACTTTCTGATAATATTGTGTGACTAATTTCTTTAAAACAAGAAAGGACCCTGAGAAACTTACTATCACTGAACTTTGCATATTGCCTGTTATATATAATTAGTAACTTATCATTTGTCATATTTGTGGTTATCAAGTTACCTACCTGTTGGAGAGTGAGTGTTTATTGAATAATGTGAAAATATTTTCAGTTGTTGTGCATTGTTTAATTTTACAGGAAATTCACAAGTCATAAATACTGGCATGACTGGGTTGAGCACAAAAACATATGAAAATAACCATCTACCATGTCTACTTCTTAGTTTATTGTGAAAAGAAAGTATGAATTTGTTCACTTGTAAATCATTTTAATACAATAACATTTTCAAATAATGATAAAAACATTGATCTACAATGTACTTATGTGTCATAGAAGGTTCACATGAATTGTTATAAAAACCATCTTTTAAACATTATTGGTTTTTGTAAGCTAACTTTAACTACTTGAGGTATCAGCAGGTGCACTCATAAAAGGCAGTCATGTATATATATTATATATTGAATTAGGGTGGGAAAAGATAACCCACATGACGATTTGCAGAAAAAGTTTGTTAAATTTTTGTTAAATAGAATAAAAAAGATTCTTGTTAATGTTAATGCTATCCACGTCTAGTAACTGGACTGTTATTGTGACAAATGATGAAAAAATATCACCCTCTTTTGACTCTTACCATAATGAAAAGGGGGCGTTTGATGCTTGACACTAAAGGATTTTCCTGTCCCCATTAAAGCATTCTTAAGAAATAGACCTTCCATTAAATTCCAATAAAACTTGAGGTACATTATAATTACTTGGACATAATAAAGGTCTTATATATATAATGTTATTCAGTGCTAATACTCCATGTACTCTATCCACAAAAATGATCCAATTTTCTTTTTTCTATTTTAGACAAGGATTGTGCTGTAAGATGGCTAGAGAATATGACATCTTCATGGAAAGTAAAAAAAGGTATAATTTAAAAAGAAATAATTAAGACATGCAGTTGATGAAATAAGTTGATAACTTTTTAAATGATTAACAGCAAATCAAGATTAATTTGTTTCATCTACACTGACCTAACCTGAAACATTCCATTTCCAAGAATGTTTTGTTTATTGAATTAACATTATAAACTGCCAATTTTAGGACTAAATGAAGATAATATTTATTGCCATGTATGACCTTATCATTATATTTTCTCAAGAACTATATCATTTTCCTTAAATTTGATATCAAGCTTCATGTGAACTTGTTTGACCCTAAGGTTGGCTGGGGGATAGGAATACGGTCCCTTGGGTCTTCTTCTGACAAGCGGTATAACCCTTCCAGGCTTGCCAGAGTTGGGTGTCCTTTAGCCTGTGCAAAATATCTGTCCCTAATTAATTTACATATACATTGTACCTGCATTTTCCAGTGATAGCCCAGATTTCACTCACCTTCATCGCAGACATCATTCTTAACAGGACCTGATTGTATTAATTGTTAATCTCTTCTCGTCCTCAACATGAATGAAATATTTGCCACTGAATATTAAGCAAAAAAATTAAATCAATCATGTGAGCTTGTGGTACCATGCATGTGATACATTTTGAAGTCAATCAGTCATCAATTCCATGTTTACCAAATACTTAAAGTTCACATTTCAACTTGATAAATTCTGCTAAATATACATAAAAAGGAGAACAGGGATAACCAAAATGCACAGACAATTAATTCCTCTGAAGAAAAAAAGAAAATACATTGTACTCCACATAATGTATGACTTTCTTCTACAAGTGACACATTTTGTAAACAGAACACATTGTGTAACTTGTATCTTCAACATGTGACAAATTGTGTATAGTTTATACACTGACACATTGTGTAACTTTAAACAGATAACATGTACACAGCACATTGTGTAACTTTTAACAGATAACATGTACACAACACATTGTGCAACTTTTAACTACAATACAACATGTAAATGTACAGTACACATTGTGTAACTTTGTACAACACATAACACATTGTGTAACTTTTATCTACAACACATATCACACATCATTAGAATTGTGTAGCTTTTATTTACAACACATAACACATCTACAACAAATAAAGCATTTTGTAACATATCTACAACACAATATGAACACTTATTAAACATTTTGCAGGTGGTTTTGTCATGTAAATGATTCTACAACAAATAAAGCATTTTGTAACTATTATCTACAACACAATATGTTAACACTTTATTAAAAATTTTGCAGGTGGTTTTGTCATGTAGATGATGATAACTATGTGAATGTACCAGCTTTAGTTGGGTTTCTGCAGCAGTATAACCACAGTGATAACTGGTATTTAGGCAGACCAAGTATAAGTCATCCAATGGAAGTACTAGACAGAGCTAACCCAGGAGTAATTATATTTCCACTATTATATTCTTTTGAATTGCTTGGATTTAAAATTTATTTTGAACTTGTATTGACGTTAGTTGACTAAAACCAAGCCTAATGTGTACAGTCAGAGCTCAGACATAAACAAGTCGATTTTTGTTTTTGACT
This sequence comes from Mytilus galloprovincialis, assembly GCA_037788925.1. Taxonomy (NCBI): domain Eukaryota; kingdom Metazoa; phylum Mollusca; class Bivalvia; order Mytilida; family Mytilidae; genus Mytilus; species Mytilus galloprovincialis. The sequence continues at coordinate 45,005,437 of CM075337.1, read as the reverse complement.
TACAGAAGTCAAAACATGTATTTATTATAAAAATGTGTTTTCAATTTTAGACTTATCTAAGTCAGAAAATGACAGACTTGTTTAGGTCTATTTATGTTGATGAAAAAACTTAATTTGACTTGGTGGCCAAAGTGCACCTCCTATGACAGCAAAAACCTATCTGAGAGTTCACAAGGACTTGAGCTATCTATATTTAATTACCTAATTGAACATCCTTACTAAACACAGAGGTTTTATCTCATTAACTGTGGCTCCAGGTGGTTGCATTGTAAGGTTAATTAACATTATCTCCGATTTGTTAGACTCTCATTCATATTTTTCTCTAGAAGACAAAGCATTGTTTTTCAATGTTGTCATTATTTGATTTAGATGCGTGACCTTTTTATAAATATGCGTGGGTCTTGAAGTTTACCAATTTTGGTAACTTATCGACTTGTAGGAGTCGATATTTGCAACTTTTTGATTCTGGTCAATTATTTCTTGCTTAACAATATTTCAGAGCTCCAGATAAGCTGCGTATTTGCGTGATCACGCAATAAAAATAATTAAAAACCCAATGCAATTGCCCATTGCAGGGTTCAATAACCCACTTAATTCAAAGGAAAACCCAATAAAATGCCAAAACTATGAGTTCTTAACGCTTTTACTCGCTATCGTTTGCGTTATTTACCCTTATCTGATTACAGTCGTAGCGTAAATCTATTTTATAATATTTATAATTGGAAATGTCCTTTCGTTCTAAAAATAGAGCCCTGCATCAAGTAGATGAAATGGGTCCCTGTTGGAATTTTCCGTTGCTCAACAGGTACACGTGAATATGAAAACATTTCGATCTTCTCGGCGTTTATCCAATTAGCGTGTGTCATGTTGTCATATTTTTTCGAATTGCTCGGGACTTATCATAACATAACATAATCATAAAACGAAAGTAAATGTCCGCATGTTTTCATCTTCTTAGTGATAGCTTAGGGAAAGTTACGATAATAACAAAACTCAGCTAGTGTTTTTATGAAGCATCCATCAAACGCACGTGCGTGTTTGCATACCTTAACAATAACATTGCTATAAACACGGGGTTAAGTCAAAAACGAAATCAGTTGGAAAAAGTGAAAGGTATATCTCAAATCTGGGAACCCCTTATTATTTTTTTCTGGCAAATAGGTGAGATTACTGGCAAAACTTTCTCACATCACCTAAATTTCTCATAAAAATCTAAACACTTAGCCGGCCAACGCCTACCCCAACTAAACTGTAGGGTGATCATATGGGATCTAGAAAGGTAATTAGTTACTGCCCAACTAGTGACACCAGCTGCAGTTTATATAAGTTGTGAGAAAATAAAAAAAAAACTGGAAGAACGTTTAAAACGGGACATAAATAAAATGTACAATTGCTCGTCAGTAAATAAACTAAATAAAACAGCTAGCACATATTCAAGATGGAAGATATAATGTGAATATAACATGCCTGAATATTCAATATTGTGTTGATGAAAAAACCCAATACATAAAGGAGCTTAGTGGTTAAAAACCCAATTTGATATTTGCTTGAGGGGTGAACTGAAATTGATAATGCAATTAAAAATCTTTATCACCCAATTACGTTACAAAATGGTGGGTAAAAACCCCAATTTGTGAATTCTTATCTGGAGCTCTGATATTTGACTTATTAAAGTCGTATTTTGTCTTGCATTAAAGGGAGACAAATCCTAAAACTTACAAATTTAGACCTCTATGAGTCAAAAGCAGATTCAGACCTATTTATGTCTGAGCTCTGACTGGTGTAGTAAATTGGATGTGAAATCTAATAAAAAAATTCGTAAGGGTTCCACGGAACCCAGTGTCTCGCCTACTTTTGCTGTTAATCGCAGACTCAACAAAAATGAGGAAAAACATCAATAAAAATTTCCCTCTTGATACTGTCTTTTGATTGAAAGAAGCTTCCAAGTTTGGTAAAAAAATCCAGGATAGTTTATGAATCTAATAAATGTTTTATAAACTTTAACTGCAGACTGTATGTAATGTTTCCTTGCAGAAAAACTAAGTCCGTTTATGAGTAAAATACGGAAAAAGTGAATTTTTTTTTTACAAAATTTACTTCTGAATAATATCTTCTGATCAGAAACAAGCTTTTGTCTAAGTTTGGTAGAAATCCAGGATAGTTTAAGAACATTATTAAAATTTTAAAAACTTAAACCACAGAGTGAATGTTTTGTTTCTGGCAAAAAAACTAAGTCCATTTATAAGTAAAATACGGAAAAGTGGAAGTTTATTTTTACAAAATTTTCTTCTTGATACTATCTTATGATCATAAACAAGCTTCTGTCCAAGTTTGGTACAAATCAAGGATAGTTTATGAAACTTATTAAAATTTTAAAAACTTTAACCACAGAGTGAATGTAATGTTTCCTTGCAGAAAAACTAAGTCCATTTATAAGTAAAATACGGAAAAGTGGAAATTTATTTTTACAAAATTTTCTTCTTGATACTATCTTATGATCATAAACAAGCTTCTGTCCAAGTTTGGTACAAATCAAGGATAGTTTATGAAACTTATTAAAATTTTAAAAACTTTAACCACAGAGTGAATGTAATGTTTCCTTGCAGAAAAACTAAGTCCATTTATAAGTAAAATACGGAAAAGTGGAAATTTATTTTTACAAAATTTTCTTCTTGATACTATCTTATGATCATAAACAAGCTTCTGTCCAAGTTTGGTACAAATCAAGGATAGTTTATGAAACTTATTAAAATTTTAAAAACTTTAACCACAGAGTGAATGTAATGTTTCCTTGCAGAAAAACTAAGTCCATTTATAAGTAAAATATGGAAAAAATGGAATTTTATTTTTACAAAATTTACTTCTGGATACTTTCTTATGATCATAAACAAGCTTCTGTCAAAGTTTGGTAGAAATTCAGTATAGTTTAAGAAAGTTATTAAAATTTCAAAAACTTTAACCACAGAGTGAATATTTGTGGACGCCGACGACGACGACGACGACGCCGACGACGACGCCGACGACGACGGAATGTAGGATCGCTTAGTCTCGCTTTTTCGACTAAAGTCGAAGGCTCGACAAAAATCAGTATTTTGTTTATTAAATTGGGAAAGCTTTACAAAGCTTTAAGCAATCCAACATTTTAAAAACAGAAATATATGGATGATTATCATCATGTATAGTCTATATGTCCAGTATGGTAGATTATTTATAAAACTTTTATATTACAGCAAAAGTTGGCATTTTGGTTTGCAACTGGAGGTGCAGGTTTCTGTATAAGCAGAGGTCTAGCTGATAAAATGGTACCACATGCTGGGTAAGATATATACCTTTAAATGTTATTTGTATGGATCAATTTTTAGGACCATCAAAAATTGAAATAAGAATTTTTCAGTGGTGTGAGATTCTGAAATTTTCAGGAGTCCTAGTTTTTGATAATAAGTAAGAATTGTTTGTAGGGTTAAAGATGTTTGAAGATCATTGTGACAGTAACCTGACTAAAGTACATTTATCATTTTACTGCTGTTTCAGAGGAATATGATACTCAGATTTACCTCTATATGACACATTTCTGTCATTTTTTGAACAACTTGAACATATATATATATAGTACCAAGCTTCATATACTCATGTCAAACATTGTGACAAATTTTGTTCCATTGACGTTCTACCACCTTTTTGACTAAGACTTGTATCTATAAAATATTTTCTAACATAGATCGTCGATTTGACTAAATGATCACCATAAAAATGATATTCATTCTTAGTATGTTTAATTTTAACTTTGTATTTTCAGAGGAGGAAGGATACAGACGACAGGAGACGCCATAAGGTTACCAGATGACTGTACTGTGGGATATATCATAAGTAAGTGTCTCAAAAAATCAATAATTCTCATTTCTGTACATACATGACATACATTAAAAGTACAAAAAAAAATTAAAAAAATTACTTTAACAGATTTGAAATACAAAGAAAAGAATGCCTGTGAAGCCTATGATTACACCATCAGTTGAATCTTCCCTTTTAACCGTTTATGTCTTCTATGCTTTCCATGACAATATGCTATCTGACTTTAGTTTGTCTCATCAATTTTTCTGAAACTCTTACACAATGCTAAGAACAAAAACACAGATATAGTTGGATTTTAGGTAGCGAGTCATTTGCCATTCTAAAGAAATGCCTCCTTTTAAATTGGAAAATTGCAAAGCTTGAATGGGGCATTCGTGTCCTCAGACACTTCTTCTTTTATTTCAATATAATTTTCAATTTAGGATGAAAATGCTGCATATTGCAATCTATAATAGCTTTGAAGCTTGCTTGCAAATTATCATTGTTTATATGATAACCAATCAATTTTAAAAACTTATTGTCTATTAAGTTGTTAAATAATACTTTAACATTGAAATACACTTGCTATCGCCAGAAAATATCAATTACATTTCTCAATTCTATCACTCAACTGCAAAATAATAGCAATAATGTTAAATTACAAATTCTAAAACAGAAATTTGGCAGTTTGATTATGAACATGATGACATGCTCATGTATTTAATGCTGTTCTTTAGTTCCTATTATACCTTTAACTAAGAAAATGCACAAACATCAACACAGGACTAACGAAACTTTTAAACACAAATTCATAAGAAATTCTTCATCTGAACCATACAAAATTTGTTTGTAGACACTGTGATACTGTACAAACTTGTTGGACACCTTTCTAATTTAAATATTTATATTGTCTAAATATGAATTTAAATATAAATGTGTTATTGAATTTATTAGAACAGGAAAAGGAATAGTAAGTTCGCTGACAGTGAAGTTGTTTGCTGTTGTTTATCATGTGTTTTATGTCTGTAAATTTAATGTTTGCTTTATTTTCAGTTTACTGCATGTTGTTCATTTGTTGTTTATTTTTTTAATAGTTTCAACTGAAATCTTGTTTATTATTCTGCAGTGTCTCATACTTTGACTATTTACATGATTTAGTAACTGTGGATTCATTATTTTAAGTGGTACACCAATTTTTGTGGACAGGTTAACCTAAAGTTAAAAGATATAAACACTTTCTTAAGGCTTGTTTGCCGAATTTAGCAAAAACCACAAAATAGAATATTACCAAAAAAGCAAAGTTATCCTCAATCCATGGAAATTGGTACATGTACCTACAGAAATAAATGATTCTGTAGTACCTAATTGATTTGCTTTAATATTTTTTTTTATCATTTACATGTCATTCATGATCCTAAAATAAAATATCATTGAACAGACAAGGAAGTGATCACAAGTATTGAAAATAGGGAAATCATCACTACAATTGAAAACTACTGCATATTTTCATGAAATTGTTTAATAAGATATATATTATGTGTGCAACAGGAGAATTTAAAACCAGAATATGATCCTAGTCTACATGTCTAGATGTAAAGCTAAGGGGTATTTGATTTATATTATTGAAACTTCTTTTTTACTTTACAACCTGTTTTGAGAGGGTCCTTTCTTCTTTCAACTTACCAAGTAATTGGGATGACTTTACCTTTATTTTGGATCTTTTTGTCTTTCAACTTAAATTGGACAGCTTTACTTTTATTATGTTTGGATTGATATTTTTTGTACATGATTGCATTTTGTAAACACACTAGTTGAAATCTATATATGGAACAGTTGGTGGTAGGATACTTTGAATTGGGTACCAGTAGATTCTATTGCTCACTTATTTCTAAGAATTGACCTCCTTATTAATCTGCTAATTGAAAATCCATTTACACATCTTGTCCAATTTTCCAAAAAAGGAAAGCCAAGATAACAGTATATTTCAACATCATCAAATTAATCTATTTATACTTTTTAAAGAATTTTACACTTATCTATGAAATTGAGAAAGGCAATGGGGAATGTGTCAAAGAGACCCCACAAGAAAAATAGGCTTGTAAAATGTTGTGTCAATTGAGAAAATCCATTGCTTCTTTTTGCTGAACTTGATTTGTAACTGTCTAATTTAAGTATGTCCACATTTCTTCTTATTTACATTCATTGTCTTATAGAACAGTTTGATTCAATTTTCAGGCATAATATTTTTTAAATGTTTGTGGAAAGTTCTTTTTAACTTTTTAGCTCACCTGGCCAGAAGGGCCAAGTGAGCTTTTCCCATCACTTTGCGTCCGGCGTCCGTCGTCGTCCTGCGTCCGTCGTCGTTAACTTTTACAAAAATCTTCTCCTCTAAAACTACTGGGCCAAATTTAATCAAACTTGGTCACAATCATCATTGGGGTATCTAGTTTAAAAAATGTGTTCGGTGACCCGGCCAACCAACCAAGATGGCCGCCATGGCTAAAAATAGAACATAGGGGTAAAATGCAGTTTTTGGCTTATAACTCAAAAACCAAAGCATTTAGAGCAAATCTGACATGGGGTAAAATTGTTTATCAGGTTAAGATCTATCTGCCCTGAAATTTTCAGATGAATCGGACAACCCGTTGTTGGGTTGCTGCCCCTGAATTGGTAATTTTTATGGAAATTTTGCTGTTTTTGGTTATTATCTTGAATATTATTATAGATAGAGATAAACTGTAAACAGCAATAATGTTCAGCAAAGTAAGATCTACAAATAAGTCAACATGACCGAAATGGTCAGTTGACCCCTTAAGGAGTTATTGCCCTTTATAGTCAATTTTTAACCCTTTTTCGTAAATCTTAGTAATCTTTTACAAAAATCTTCTCCTCTGAAACTACTGGGCTAAATTAATCCAAACTTGGCCACAATTATATTTGGGGTATGTAGTTTAAAAAATGTGTCCGGTGACCCGGCCATCCAACCAAGATGGCCGCCACGGCTAAATATAGAACATAGGGGTAAAATGCAGTTTTTGGCTTATAACTCAAAAATCAAAGCATTTAGAGCAAATCTGACTGAGTTAAATTGTTTATCATGTCAAGATCTATCTGCCCTGAAATTTTCAGATTGACCCGACAACCGGTTGTTGGGTTGCTGCCCCTAAATTGGTAATTTTAAGGAAATTTTGCCGTTTTTTGTTATTATCTTGAATATTATTATAGATAGAGATAAACTGTAAACAGCAATAATGTACAGCAAAGTAAGACCTAAAAATAAGTAAACATGACCAAAATGGTCAATTGACCCCCTAAGGAGTTATTGTCCTTTATAGTCAATTTTTAACAATTTTCATAAAATTTGTAAATTTTTACTAACATTTTCCACTGAAACTACTTTGCCAAGATCATTATAGATAGAGATAATTGTAAGCAGCAAGAATGTTCAGTAAAGTAAGATGTACAAACACATCACCATCACCAAAACACAATTTTGTCATGAATCCATCTGCTTCCTTTGTTTAATATTCACATATACCAAGGTGAGCGACACAGGCTCTTTAGAGCCTCTAGTTTAAGATACTTACCTGTAATAACTTAAAGTCATAAGAAACCTCAAATCAAAAAAAAAATGCATACGTTTTTAGCTCACCTGGCCCGAAGGGCCAAGTGAGCTTTTCCCATCACTTGGCGTCCGTCGTCCGTCGTCGTTAACTTTTACAAAAATCTTCTCCTCTGAAACTACTGGGCCAAATTAAACCAAACTTGGCCACAATCATCATTGGGGTATCTTGTTTAAAAAATGTGTGGCGTGACCCGGCCAATCAACCAAGATGGCCGCCATGGCTAAAAATAGAACATAGGGGTAAAATGCAGTTTTTGGCTTATAACTCAAAAACCAAAGCATTTAGAGCAAATCTGACATGGGGTAAAATTGTTTATCAGGTCAAGATCTATCTGCCTTTCAAATTTTCAGATGAATCCGACAGCCTGTTATTGGGTTGCTGCCCCTGAACTGGTAATTTTAGGTAATTTTTGCTGTTTTTGGCTATTATCTTGAATATTATTATAGATAGAGATAAACTGTAAACAGCAATAATGTTCAGCAAAGTAAGATTTACAAATAAGTCAACATGACCAAAATGGTCAGTTGACCCCTTTAGGAGTTATTGACCTTTATAGTCAATTTTTAACCATTTTTCCTAAATCTTAGTAATCTTTTACAAAAATCTTCTCCTCTGAAACTACTGGGCCAAATTAATCCAAACTTAGCCACAATCATCTTTGGGATATCTAGTTTAAAAAATGTGTGGCGTGACCCGGTCAACCAACCAAGATGGCCGCCATGGCTAAAAATAGAACATAGGGGTAAAATGCAGTTTTTGGCTTATAACTCAAAAACCAAAGCATTTAGAACAAATCTGACATGCGGTAAAAGTGTTTATCAGGTCAAGATCTATCTGTCCTGAAATTTTCAGATGAATCGGACAACCTGTTGTTGGGTTGCTGCCCCTGAATTGGTAATTTTAAGGAAATTTTGCTGTTTTTGGTTATTATCTTGAATATATCTTGAGTTATTGCCCTTTAAAAAAAAAAGTTAATTTTTAACATTTTTCATAAATTTTTGTTAAGTTTTAGAAAATATTTTCCACTGTAATTACTGGGCCAAGTTCATTATAGATAGAGATAATTGTAGCAACAAGAATGTTCAGTAAAGTAAGATCTACAAACACATCACTATCACCAAAACACAATTATGTCATGAATTTATCCGTGTCCATTGTTTAATATGCACAAGACCAAGGTGAGCGACACAGGCTCTTTAGAGCCTCTAGTTTTATATCTAAATGGATAGTTTTTATTATAAAACTTATGTATATAAACTTTTTTCTGAAGAAAATTCTTTAAAGGGAAATTCCGCGATTTTTTACTTATCATCTAATTATGTTCATCTTAACATAAAAAACACATTTGCAAAGTTTTAAAATTATATTCCTTCTAATAACGGAGAAAATCAAGTATTTGTAACTTTTTTGGTTGAATTCTCGAGTGGGTCGTGACGTTTTAGCCCGATGTGTTGAATTCTGGGAAAAAATAAAATCTGTTTAACTCTTATAGCTTATCGACAATATACGTAATTAAAAGCGCACAGCTGACGAATGGTCGTAGTTATTAACCACAATATAAGAATGAACAAAAATGAATATGCATATACCGTTTTGTATTGATTGAATTAAACTCCTATAAAATTATCTCTAGTAAATGTTTTCGAATAAATTTCATTAATTATTGTTGAGATTTTTTTCATAAAATAATTTATTGAACATTTTTACTGATATTGAACTGAAAATATTTCAGTTCTATTTACCGTTATTGTTTTGATAATCATTTCAATGCAACTAATGTGTGAGCAGAGTGTGTATATTATTTTGTAAAGGTCACTGTATATTTCTCGGCTTGAGGTCAATTCGTTTACCTTGTAGCTATTTAGCCGCAGGTGTGAGTTCAAGCGTACACAGGTATGAATGTTGTTATTTGGAAAGGATAACTTGACAGAAAGGATTAGAAAGAGTATGCTGTATTTAATACACTAAGATTTAATACACATTGAGAATAAAGATACAATAATTAAATTGGGCCGATTAAATTGTGTAAATTAATTGAAAATAAAATTCAGATTCGTAATTCCGAAAGTGTATAAAAATAAAAGGAAACATTTTTTTATTACTTTCTTAGCGGCAATTGGCGTAAAGATTCAAATATGAAGTAAAAAATAGTAGTTTTAATCTTTAATAAAAACTAAATGCAATATTACCCAATTTGATATACCATTGCACATCTGTTTGATATCATTGACTTTACCGGAATTTCTTAACTTGTATTCAAATCTGGCTGTGTTTAAATGCTCATAAAACTATCGCAATTTTTTAATTGAAAAAAAATACAACATACAACATGCATGATTTTTTTTTTTAGTTTCTTTTTAACATTTCATTCTTACATAATTAAATTCATTTGACAATCATTTACACGAACTTTTTGTGAAAAGAATACCATTTATCTAAGCTAAGGCATTATTTTTTTTGAGGATTTTTGAGGATTTTTTTTTTTAATTCTATGATAATATTTGTGCAATGTTGAACATGATAGCCGTCATTAATCCAAATAAGTAATACAGTAGTTGTAATAAAACTTATATTTTAGTCATGCATAACTGATATTGACGAATTTAGAATAGTTCGTCCATACATCGTTGTTCTTGAAACAATCATTATTAGTATACATGTAAGTTTCCTGACGTATAAGCGCCATTGAGGATGAGCTCCAGAGAAAGCAGACTAGTAGCGTTTCGTTAGTTTGTTTGTTGGGAAAGGAGAGGAAATGCAACCACTTGTACAGATAAACGATAGAATTACCATACAAGCATTTATAGTCAACACAACCAGAAAGAGTTCCCATCGTTGGACGGGGAATATGAAGGCTTCCAAGAATGAACAAGTGACATGTCTAACTCTGAACAGTTAGAAAACGGACTATCGACATCGACCGCTTGTTCTTGATATTTGAAACTGCATGCATATATACATATACTTTTATGATAGTGATGAGTTCTTGGGTCTGACAAAAACTAAATTCCTTCATGGTTATATCTTGCCATACGTTTATATTGGGTTGTAAGGTGATTACTCAAAATCGTTATTTGAAAATCCTGTTTGTGAGATGTAGATTCATTTCAATACAGAAATTTCGTCTATATATTAAGTTTCACAAGTGTATAACACGGAGAAGCTCTGAAGGTACATTACTCCCATTTTGTTTGGGTGTGAACCATCGATGTTTACAGCAATATCAAAGAATAAGATGATGATGGTAGAAAGAACTATGGGCGTCATGTGGCAAATATTACATGCATATCGGACCATGAGTTGTCAATCTGTATGAAAAGTTTTCCAATACAACCATATTATTGAGAAGGAATGTTTACATGCTATACTCTCGTACTAGTATTACAGGGTTCTTGTGGCGTTCACCTTAGACACACATCTTTTTAACAATGTTTAAAAAAAGACAGAACCAATTTAATGTCATATTTCCCTATTTTTTAAATATAACTAAAAGTCTTTTATCTGACAAGAATACCCCTATTTAGCGGACAAGTAATTTATTCTTTTTTCTGTTATTGAATACCAAGAAAGAAAATAAATCCCGAAATTAATTTGAAACTTTGATACTCAATAGTTTCCCAGCAAAATATTCACATCCCTTGGGGATAATCAGTGTTCGTCCAGTGGCATATATAACAATTGTGATGACGAATTCCTTCCTTTGTTCGTGAACAATCTTATTGAAATATAAATCTGTGATTTTACTATGTCCACAACTTCGATGAACCAAAGCAAATTATACATCGACCTGTATTTAAATCAAATTGGTTCTCTTCTTCTTCTTCTGGTATACAATAGTCTATCGACATTCGATGATTACGTACTGTTGGCATACGTGGACTAGTCTATTTACAAATCTTTTACCCCAATTTATTCAAAATATATGTTTTTTCTTATGTTCAATGTACACATGTATATATTTTAAATTGCGCTATAGTTCCGTAACTTTCTACCCAGTCGTATAAACGAATCGTCGACAAGTGCATACATTTTTTAAAATCAATATTTCTGGTATGTTCCAATCTGTCCTTCACTATTGACAATGAGTATATATTACATTTTCCCAAATTCACCCTTGGAAAAAATATTTAAATAAAGTTTAATTTCATCAAATCTTATTTTTTGAGTATTATTTATATTTTTATGAATAATATTCTTTACACCAGAAATGTTATTTATAAACAAGCGTATGAGTTTAGTAATGACAAGTAAGACAGAGTTGTATATTATACATCTGATAGTTCAAAATGGAAAGTTATAAGTTATCGGCCGTGTACACTGATCAATACCTGCAGAAGTGAAACGATGCATGAACTTGCAAGCCCGACAGGAAATCGCTTGAATACCTGGACGTGTCACCTCACACCCCTCACAATACCTTTGGAAGTAATACCTTTAGCCATGCTGTTGATCAGATGAGGGAAGATCAGAATTTATTTGAAAAAAGTTTATTACTTTAAAGAATTATGAACAAATTAGATTTTCGAAAACAATTTTCACGGAACACTTATTTATGATTTCAACTTTGACTTTTTACCTAATTCCAATATCAACAGTTTAAAAACAACAGACCATGGTAATTTAAAAAAATAAGAATATTTTCCGTATCAAGTTAGTTAGTCGGATAAAACAACCGTACGATTGACAAGATATCGACACGCAATTACGACTACATCGGTTACTGTAGTTTTGGTCCTTTGTGGTTTATAGATATATCGTGATTTTTAATCGGAAAAGATGACAAAATGGCGGAACACAGAGATTTGATACTCAAAATTTTAAATCGATGGTGATCTCTTATCTAGCGGAATAAAACTTTAATATCTATAAATTTGAGCATTTTTATACAGAATGAACATAATATCAATTTTTGATTTTTTTGCGAAGTTTCCCTTTAATTTATTCATATTTAGAAGAAGTTTACTTTATTTTAATTGCTTCCTTCCAGGAAGCAATTCCCCCGACATATATTCCGTTTGCAAAGTGACCTAAGTGTGACCCATCTCGTAAAAATCCGGTGATCACAATACGCATGGGTGTCCTTAAAATAAACTATTATCTGAATTTACATGTTAAACGCGTGCTCAATTTCCATGCTTTTTTGTTGATTTTTTGTCGATTGTTGACAAACAGGTGACAATCGTTAAACTACGGCTTCAAAACATGAACTTTAATTACCTGCCATATTTTTACACAAACACTGACCGATTGAAAAAAAAAAATAACGATTATACGAAATTTACACGAAAAAAATGATAAATTCCTGCACAGAAGACTAAGTTTATGATGTTAGTATGCATTGGTTCAAGAATTGAAAGAACATTATTTTTCACCGGTCACTCGTTTCTTATGACTTTAATGTATGAAAGTTCAACAGCTCTCGAGAAGGAGCCTAAGATTGAAAGTTTAGAGATCTTCATTTCTTGTTTAGTTTATAACTTATGGATTTAGAACAGTCTTTAAATGTTGTTTGGGTATTATTTACATTTTCTTCAATAGTAGATGTTGTTTTGTAAGTTTTAAAGTTTTATTTTGTTTGAGTTTCAATATTGTTAGATTTATCAGGCTTAAATAGTGGGAATAATTAGTTTTATTAGGTTAAGAAGTAACAATAGTATATAGTTGAATGAAATAGTATAATGTACATGATGTTAAGAATAAATAGTAAAATGATTTCAAAAATTTTGATACATGCTTTATCAGTTGGGTTTATTCTGTATGATTATGTGGATATTTTTAACATACATGTACATGGTGTTCATTCCATTTGTAATTAATAATTTAACTGATTATCATGTTTTCTTTGCTAAACTTCATTTTAACATGATCTAACAGTTTTGACATTTTTAAATTCTTTTTCTTTTATGAATTTTGAATTTTAACAACCATAACTTTAAATGCATATATTGAATGCATTTTTTCTTCAAAAGATTACTGAAATTATATTAAGAACTAAAAGCAGATATGAGTACTCGTAAAATGAACAAATTCATGTATTTCATTTATCACTAATTTTTGCATAACTTACAGTATTAAGAATTTTAACATGAGGCTAGAATGCAATATCTATGTTTCTTGCGTTTTTTTTTACATTTTTGATAATAATTACAGAATTTAGCTAAACTATACTGTTTTAGCTGTTGAAATCAAAATTGCGTTTTTTGAATAGATTTGCTTAAGCGCAAGAGAAGATTGATATCTAGTATGGAGATTTCTGAAGTATTAAACCATGCACAATTAATAAATAAAAAATATAAAAAAATTATCTTAATTTTCAGATCATCTGTTGAAAGTGCCATTAACAAAAATTAAAGAATTTCATTCCCACTTAGAGGGACTACATAGGATTCCTCAGCATCAACTCTCTGATCAGGTATGTGTACGAAAGTCATTGAATGCAAGACTTAGATGTTGCTTTTCTGGCAGCAGCATCATTGTCCATGGCAATGTCAACAATTGTTAGATTTGTTGCTTAAGTTAGTTTAATAGGAACTACATGTGATAGGTCAATGATATTTTCTATGAAGTTGCATTACTATCAGTACATATAAATAACTATCAGTACATATAAAAAAATGTGCTATGAGTGCCAATGAAAAAACTTTCCATCAAAGTCAAAATGTATAAAAAGTATTATTTGTCAAAGTACTGCCTGCAACAAGAAACCTTGGTTAACAACAAGCTTTAAAGAGCCACAAATAGTAATAATAATCTTTTATTAAAAATGAAAATCACTTGACTCAATCAGAACTTTAAGTCCCAAGATTGTGTTCTGTTTGTATTTGTAAAAAAAAATATTGCCATTATACAATGAAAAATTATTTATGGTCAATAGCAGCAGTTGTATTTTTCTTTCAGCTGACTTTAAGTTATTTTAACAGTAATGTAATAGATGTAAAGGGGTACAGCCATGAAAACGATCCAACAAGGTAAATATAAAATCAGTTTCTACAATATTTACAAAATATGGTTACTGTGCATCGATGTAGTATCATAAAGTTTTATACTTGTATATGAGTTATATAATTATCTCCCTTTGAAACTTTTTCTGAACTTTTCAATATAATCATGATAATGAGATATATTGATACTTTGAATTTAGAAGTGAGGTTTTGAATAATGCAATTAAGGGAGTATCACAATAGTAATAACTAACATTTTAATATCTGCTACCTATATCTGTATGCAGCTTTTCCTGAAATTGCAATAATCAATGTTGCATTTTTATCCGTTCGTTTAAAATTGCAATAATTAATGTTTAGTTTTGTCCTTTCGTTTAAATTTACAATAAAAACTGAACGCAATAATTTTTTGATCTTACAGTTATCATGAAAATGACATCAACAGTATTAGAAATAATTAAAATTTAATAAAAATGGAAGAAAACAACATTGTCAGTTGAAAAAGCATAATAATATATATAGGTAAATTAAAAAACAAAAAAAGCACAAGAGGATCTGTGAATTTCATTTACTTGTTAAAAACAGAAATGATGAAGAACACCAATAATAGTTTCAGCAATATTTTGAAATTTTCTTGTATATCTTGAGATTGTGTTCTTATTCTCATTTCTTTTCAGATTTAAAACAGTTCACTGTCATCTGTATCCCTACCTTTCTCAGTGTGTAGACATGCCAAGATGGTGACCAGTATTACATAGTGATTACCTATACCTACTGGCTTCAGATATAACTATAGTGCTGTTGCTGAAATGCTGCTGCAAGACTTTATATTTATATTATAGATTCAAGTCTTTTTGTAAATGTATCATGCACAAGCTGAACAATTTTAACGAGATCAACAAAAGATGAAAACTTTTTGATACATTTGTAAATGATAAGTTTTATAATCTGTGATATTGGCATGAAATGGTTGTAGTAGATTATATTTTTATAATTTGAATTATTGAAAATTATTGATTTTGTAACTATGTTTCAAAAGTGTTGCAAGTATTTTTTTTTGTTATGTTATTTTTTTTGGAAAAAAAGTCCCACTGAATTTGTGTTATTTAAGGGAGATAATTATGTAAATCCAAGTTAAGTTAAACCCAAATATTTTTTTAGACAACTGTATGCTAAAAAAAAGTGTTACAAAAATTAAAAATTAATTAGTACAGATAAAATAAAATGAAAAGGATGTTATAAATTTTATAAAACAAACAATATTCACTTAATTTTAAGAGAGATAATTGCACAAGATAACAATGCATGCAGGTATAAATATTACATGCTGTTGGTTTGCAGTAGTGAGCCTAATACAGATGCATAGTGCCTCAAAATTACTTTAAATGTGATTAAGATATAATTTGATATCAACATTTAAAGCTGCTGCAGATTGTTTTGAAAGTTTAATATAGAAAAAAGTGCAAAGTTTAAAGAAAAATTGAAACTGAAATATAGTAGTTACATTATTGTTGCAATACATTCCAGTTAGCTTTAAACAGTTTTAAAGGAAACATAGTTAGGAAGAAGAAAACACATCATGATTTTTTGGCTGATTTTATAGTTGTAAAACTGAGCTCTTTATGTTTTATATTTTGCAAAATTGCTGATACAACAAATGATAAAAAAAAAGAATTTCAGAATAGATGTTTGGTGCTTACATGTGAAGTGCAATTGATTGATAAGTTGGTTGTGTTCTGATCTCATTTAAATTTTATGTAAAATTTCATATCACATTCATCAAAATAAAGTTGTGACTAAAGTTTTATAATGAGAAAATACAATATTTTTATTGTGAATTTGTCCTTTATTTTATTTTTCATTATAATATCCATGACAGTTAACACTTTATTAACTAAAAGCTGATTTATGATTTCCTCTACCAGTTGATTATTTTTTTGTAATCAGCACATGGTTTGTTTTATTTCAGTCCTCCATTGTTCAAATTTAAATTTTAAAGTAAAATTTTCTTGCTTTCCCCTGATTTTGCTATTGGAATATCATGAAAAAAGGATGACCTGTCTGAAATAACTCTTTATGCAGATTATTGAAAGCAAGATAAAGTTTGTCTAAAAGTCAATCTAGAAACAGATTTTCTACTGAATCAATATATCACTGATCTCATCAGTTTAACTGTTCAGAGTGGAAAAGTACTTTATAGCTATACTGTGTATTTTTCCTTGGTCTTTCAAGCTTTAGTACTTTTCTCGGTCACATCTCACCGTAGGGCTATTGCCTTAGTTGAGATTGTAGCTGAGAATCTCTGTATGGTTTGAAAACCCATCAATAAGATATAAGTAAGTATCAAACTCATTGCAGTGGTAGAATCTATATTTTAACTTTCACATGAGATTATCATATATGATGTGATAACATCAGAGAAATAGACTATGAAGGAAAGATAACTCTCTTAAATGGCTTACTGGTGTGTGACTATATTGTCTAACTTGTTAATTACTTGTTTACATTTTGTTCATGTTTAAAAATGTAGTATTCTATGGATATATTTCTAATAGACTGAACTTATTTTTATTTTTCATAGAAATTAAGGTTAGTGTCCTTTTTTTAGTAACTTTTATTGCTTTTATGTTGATTTTTACTGTATTATAGTGACTAAAATTATATAAGATCATATAATTAAGTATTATTGTTTTTATCTGTCAATATGTAATATGAAATGCCTGTATTAGATATTATGTACAAAGGGTGATTATGTACAAATTGTAATTTGTTCAGTAATTTTGTACAAGTTATGTTTTTTTTTTTGCAAATTTCTTTACTTAAATAGATAAACTAAGCCCACTGTCTTTGATAAAGCTTATCATTGTTGTATAAATCTGACCGAGGAAATATTTGCCACTGGACATTAAGCAACCAACAATCGATCATTGACTGTAAGTTTAGTCTGAAACATAACAATTATACAAAATGTCTATAAGAACACCAAAACATATTTGTTTGTCTTAGAATTTGGAATTACCAAAACAATACAAATAGAATCTAACCCAATCTGGTATCCTCATTTGGAGCTTTATGCCAAAGGAAATTATGAGATTCCAGTATAGATATTCATATATAAAACCTCAAGAATGTTTATAAAGGAAGATCAACTTTCAACAACTGATGAAAGAGGATTTGTGCATAAAAAAGATGAAACTTGTATAAAAATTCTGTACAAAATTATAACTAGTACATAACATATACACAAACAATTGTAGAAGAAAGTATTGTATCAATTATAAATTGTTGTCTCACATTTCTGTAGATATTTATATTTGTTTATGTTTGTATTTTACATATGTCAAGATAAAGTCTGGCAATATAAAATAGATTCTCCCCTTTATTATGAGGTTTATGTAAGAAATATACCAACAAGGGGTAAGGAGTAAAATCAGTATTCAGCGATAGCTTTAAATGTAATCACAGGTTTCAAATAAAAAGCAAACTCTAATGACCTTTCTATAATAAACATGGAAGCTTTTGTTTAAAAATGCCCCCCCCCCCCCCCCCCCCCCCTTAAAAAAATTCATTAATTTTTGAAGCAGGGGACCTAAGGCTAGATATATCAATTAAGATGAAATATAAATAGGATTATTTGTTATAAATCTTTTTATCAACTGAATTCAACAATATAATGTTTATATAATGATCATTCAAATTTCGTTATAAATCAGTCACCATTAAGCTAGCTTATCACAAATACCCTGTATTCGAATATTTATAGTACTGTCTTTACTGTCTTGCTTGTGAACTATTCAGTATTTTAGCAAAATCTTGGTGAAGTTTGTAGAACTGTAATTCAATCATTAATATTGATATTGATTTTAAGATTTGTCAATAGAAAGTATTCCCATTTCAGTTATAATATGTCTCGTCAAATTCTGTCTCTTGGGTTCTATCTCACACTTTAACCCATATCAACCAAATAGGTTTCAGTATTTTACATGCAAGAATTTTCACCTAGAAATAATCATCAATAGACTATACAACTACACTGAATGCTGAACATGAGACAGCTTTGATTTCTCCATTTTAGAATCTATTCAAATGCATTTTGGGTAATATTTGTGAAAGCCTACCCCAAAATGCTGTGATTGGCAAAATAGCATCCCAAAAAATTGAAATTCAGCCAGTAATGTGATATTATTTTCATTTTGGGGGTATACACAATGAAATTACCAAGAACGAGGAAACTAGGCAGAACAAAGGCAGAAAAGGGCCCCTTGTTTATTTCTATTTTCCATGTAATTGCTAATGAGTTAAGTGGTAAATTACACAAGATTTGTTATAATCTGATTGTTCTTGTGGTTCTTACTGGAACAGGCAAATGCATGCTTGTAGTTTAAATTCACTGAATTATTATTGCATTTATTTTTCTCAGCTTTTCAGTCTTCTTTTGGACACACAAATTTTAGATTTATGTATTTTTAAATAGTATGTATAACTACTGTTACAGTGATTTATATTCGGGTAATTTTATAGAGGAACTTCAGTAACTTATTATAAATCAATTTTTTATTTACAAATAAATTTTGTTAGGTACTTGATGAGTAGTTAAAATATAACAAATTACTGATGTTTCACGTTAATTGATTGTCATAAAGATGCCATAAAGGTTGTGCACAAATAGATATTAGATCTGTATATATGTATTTAGTGTTTCAATTCAGTGCCATGAAAAAAGAAATTTTTCAAATAATTGGAAATTTGAATAAATATGATAATGTTTGCAGGACAAATTTTAAAATATATAAACAGTGAAAGTGCTTTTACATGTTGATTCTAATTATTTGGTTTTCTTCAATGTATCATTTATAGTCTAGAGTTTTAGTTTTGATTGTTTTTCGGAAAATATCTTCAGTACCTGTTTGCATCAATTATGGTATAAGTAAATATTAGCCTTTTTTAAAAATCATTTTTGGAAATCAGCATGCCTGAAATCAGTAGAAAATATTGTTTCATATTATAGTTTTAAATTAATGGCTTTCTATTTTGAGAAAAAGATCTATAAAATAGGTAAGAAAATTACTTTCACTTTCAGATTTATATTAAATGGGGGAAAGGAAGCACTTTGATTAATCAAATATGGGTAGTTGCATTTTTTGTATTTTAAGGCCTACAATTGAATTTTTAAAATATTAGATTTATATGCATCATTAGATTTTTATGTAATTGTTAAATAAGAAGTTGTATACAATTTTTATTTCAATAAAGGGACCAATATATATGACCACAGATATTTTGTAAATGTTTGTATTTTTTGTAAAATTGTTATTTTTATCTGTTGATAAATAGATTCATTATATTTTGCTATTTAGCATCACAATAAAATATTTTATGAACTATTGACTTGTTATACTGTCTACATCATCTGTCTGGATGGTCAGTTGGTTTGTCTGGAAAATATTTTGAAGGCATTAATTATTCTTTGACAAGTTACAGGAAATGTTTGGAAAAGTCCTTTCGTTAATATATGAGCCGAGTCAGAGAGAAATCGACCTTATGCAAATAAATATCAAATCATCTGTTAAATTATTTCTGGTTAATAGTTGTATTAATATTCTCAATATGTTTGGCAATTTATTGGTGAATTTGTTTTCTCTGTTTCAGATCTCCACATCTCCACTTATCACTCACACGACATTAAGTGTGTTTTTGGTGGTTATGACTTTGGAATGGCACGGCAAGTGATTACTATACAACAAAATTCGACTACAAATACCTGGTTCCACCTTGAAAAATAGTGCAATTTGACGGACATCAATACAAAGCCCTTAATCTATCTGCATCCCAGTTCTTTGTTAAATGGTGGATAATTGTGATACCAGCAATTATACAATATCACTGTGTATCTATTATATTTCGGGTAAGTCTTTTCACCACTGCACACCACCGTACACTGACAAACACCCCCAAAACCAGGTGTGTTCGGCGGTTTGCGGTGGTGTTAGGTGGTGAAAAGACATACCGGTATCGGACATATATATATATATATGACCATATATGTCTCTGGCCGTTTTAGGTATATACAAGGCTACAGTGAAAATCAAGTCAACTTAAATTTCACTCATTATTAATCTAGTCTAGTATGCATAAAACCAAAATATCAGGTCAATTTTTATACGACCGCAAAAATTTTAATTTTTCGTCGTATATTGCTATCACGTTGGCGTCGTCGTTGTCCGAATACTTTTAGTTTTCGCACTCTAACTTTAGTAAAAGTGAATAGAAATCTATGAAATTTTAACACAAGCTTTATGACCACAAAAGGAAGGTTGGGATTGATTTTGGGAGTTTTGATCCCAACATTTTAGGAATTAGGGGCCAAAAAGGGCCCAAATAAGCATTTTCTTGGTTTTCGCACTATAACTTTAGTTTAAGTAAATTGAAATCTATGAAATTTTGACACAAGGTTTAAGACCACAAAAGGAAGGTTGGGATTGATTTTTGGAGTTTTGGTTCCAACAGTTTAGGAATTAGGGGCCAAAAAAGGGTCCAAATAAGCATTATTCTTGGTTTTCGCACAATAACTTTAGTATAAGTAAATAGAAATCAATGAAATTTAAACACAAGGTTTATAAACACAAAAGGAAGGTTGGGATTGATTTTGGGAGTATTGGTCCCAACAGTTTAGGAATTAAGGGCCAAAAAGGGGCCCAAATAAGCATTATTTTTGGTTTTCGCACCATAACTTTAGTATAAGTAAATAGAAATCTATGAAATTTAAACACAAGGTTTATGACCATAAAAGGAAGGTTGGGTTTGATTTTGGGAGGTTTGTTCCCAACAGTTTAGGAAAAAGGGGCCCAAAGGGTCCAAAATTGAACTTTGTTTGATTTCATCAAAAATTGAATAATTGGGGTTCTTTGATATGCAGAATCTAACTGGGTATGTAGATTCTTAATTTTTGGTCCAGTTTTCAAATTGGTCTACATTAAGGTCCAAAGGGTCCAAAATTAAACTTAGTTTGATTTTAACAAAAATTGAATCCTTGGGGTTCTTTGATATGCTGAATCTAAAAATGTACTTAGATTTTTGATTATTGGCCCAGTTTTCAAGTTGGTCCAAATCGGGGTCCAAAATTAAACTTTGTTTGATTTCATCAAAAATTGAATAATTGGGGTTCTTTGATATGCCAAATCTAACTGTGTATGTAGATTCTTAATTTTTGGTCCCCCTTTCAAATTGGTCTACATTAAAGTCCAAAGGATCCAAAATTAAATTAAGTTTGATTTTAACAAAAATTGAATTCTTGGGCTTTTTTGATATGCTGAATCTAAACATATACTTAGATTTTTTATTATGGGCCCAGTTTTCAAGTTGGTTCAAATCAGGATCCAAAATTATTATATTAAGTATTGTGCAATAGCAAGAAATTTTCAATTGCACAGTATTCAGCAATAGCAAGAAATCTTCAATTGCACAGTATTGTGCAATAGCAAGCAATTTTCAATTGCACAGTATTGCGCAATAGCAAGAAATCTTCAATTGCACAGTATTGTGCAATAGCAAATATTTTCAATTGCACAGTATTGCACAATAGCAAGAAATATCTAATTGCACAATATTGTGCAATAGCAAGAAATTTTCAATTGGAGTTATCTTTCTTTGTCCAGAATAGTAGTTGAATCAACTTAAATCATTGTTTTATACAATATACAATATTAAAACAATCTTTACCATTCAGTGATAACAAGCACTTTATTTTACCTTTTAATATTTTATGATGTATTTAAATGAGTAGTTATTGTTGCAAACTCCATTAGGAATTTGAATTGAGATCAGTTTTGGAAAAAGGGAAGGGGGATGTAAAAAAAAATGGGGGGGGGGGGGGTTGTTTAAATTTTTCTCATTTTAGATTTCATCAATAAAAATAAAATTTCTTCAAACATTTTTTTTAGAGGATTAATATTCAACAGCATAGTGAATTGCTCAAAGGTAAAAAAAATATTTTAAGTTCATTAGACCACATTCATTCAGAAACCTATGCTTTGTCAACTATTTAATCACAATCCAAATTTAGAGCTGAATCCAGCTTAAATGTTATGTCCATACTTACCCCAACTGTTCAGGGTTCAACCTCTGCGGTCGTATATAGCTGCGCCCTGTGGAGCATCTGGTTATAATTTAATTTTCAAAATTATAATTCAAAGTAAACATGTAAACAGTTTTTTTGTCAATAACTTTATTGCAAAAATAGTGATACCTGAAGGGTTAAAATGCAAACATAATTTTATCATGTATATGTTACAGTAAATAGGTGAAATTAGGAATTACATGTAATTACTAAAATTTAGGAATTACATGTAATTCCCGGTGCACTTAGTAAATACAAGTAATTCCTAAAACGGCCCAGTAATTACCAGTAATTACTAATTTTAAAATGAATTTTTACACCTATTTTCTTACTGTTAAAACAATGTTGTAATATGGTCAACTGATCAAAAGTTTTGGTAATACTAGGAAATCAGTGAATACTTTTAAAAAGTGATAAAATGTACCTTTTTGCCATAGGTGCATTAGCTACGAGATTTGAAAAAAATATATGATTTTTGTTGTTGTTAAATCATAAATGAAAATGGTAAAGTGAAATTATATTTCACTATCAGCAGCCTATCAGTTTCTATTTTGTTAAATAAGCTGAGAAACATGGTTGATGAGTTGTGTACTTGGAAGTTAATTATTGGACCTTATTGAATACATATTCATTTGACCCTCAATTCAACCCCTAGCTGGAGATGGGTTACCGATGTATTCAGCTATCAAAATTGTAAGGGTTTCACATAACCCAGTGTCTCGCCTTCTTTTGTTGTGAGTCGCAAGCTCAACAAAAACAGGAAAACAAATATTAAAATTTTCCCCTAGATACTATCTTTTGGCTAGTTCTGTAAGAAGCTTCTGTCCAAATTTGGTAAAAATTCAGGATGGTTTATGAAATCCAATAAATGTTTTAAAAACTTTAACTGCAGAGTGTATGTTATGTTAACTGAAAAAAACTAGTCCGTTTTTATACGACCGCAAATTTTGAAACAATTTTCGTCGTATATTGCTATCACGTTGGCGTCGGCGTCGTCGTCGTCGTCGTCGTCGTCGTCGTCCGAATACTTTTAGTTTTCGCACTCTAACTTTAGTAAAAGTGAATGGAAATCTATGAAATTTTAACACAAGGTTTATGACCATAAAAGGAAGGTTGGTATTGATTTTGGGAGTTTTGGTCCCAACATTTTAGGAATTAGGGGCCAAAAAGGGCCCAAATAAGCATTTTTTTGGCTTTTCGCACCATAACTTTAGTTTAAGTTAATAGAAATCTATGAAATTTTGACACAAGGTTTATGACCACAAAAGAAAGATTGGGATTGATTTTGGGAGTTTTGGTTTCAATAGTTTAGGAATAAGGGGCCAATAAAGGGCCCAAATAAGCATTTTTCTTGGTTTTTGCACAATAACTTTAGTTTAAGTAAATAGAAATCTATGAAATTTAAACACAATGTTTATGACCACAAAAGGAAGGTTGGTATTGATTTTGGGAGTTTAGGACCCAACAGTTTAGGAATTAGGGGCCAAAAAGGGACCCAAATAAGCATTTTTCTTGGTTTTCGCACCATAACGTTAGTATAAGTAAATACAAATCTATGAAATTTAAACACAAGGCTTATGACCATAAAAGGAAGGTTGGTATTGATTTTGGGAGTTTTGGTCCCAATAGTTTAGGAAAAAGGGGCCCAAAGGGTCCAAAATTAAACTTTGTTTGATTTCATCAAAATTGAATAATTGGGGTTCTTTGATATGCCGAATCTAACTGTATATGTAGATTCTCAACTTTTGGTCCCGTTTTCAAATTGGTCTACATTAAGGTCCAAAGGGTCCAAAATTAAACTTAGTTTGATTTTGACAAAAAATGAATCGGTTGGGTTCTTTGATATGTTGAATCTAAAAATGTACTTAGATTCTTGATTATTGAAGTTTTTTGGTCCAGTTTTCAAATTGGTCTACATTAAGGTCCAAAGGGTCCAAAATTAAACTTTGTTTGATTTCATCAAAAATTGAATCCTTGGGGTTCTTTGATATGCCAAATCTAACTGTGTATGTAGATTCTTCATTTTTGGTCCTGTTTTCAAATTTCAAATTCTACATTAAAGTCCAAAGGGTCCAAAATTAAACTAAGTTTGATTTTAACAAAAATTGAATTCTTGGGCCTCTTTGATATGCTGAATCTAAACATGTACTTAGATTTTTTATTATGGGCCCAGTTTTCAAGTTGGTCCAAATCAGGATCTAAAATTATTATATTAAGTATTGTGCAATAGCAAGTCTTTTCAATTGCACAGTATTGTGCAATGGCAAGAAATATCTAATTGCAAAATATTGTGAAATAGCAAAATTTTTTTTAATTAGAGTTATCTTTCTTTGTCCAGAATAGTAAGCAAGAAATATCCTATTGCACAATATTGTGCAATAGCAAGAATTTTTTTTAATTGGAGTTATCTTTCTTTGTCCAGAATCAACTTAAATCTTTGTTATATACAATATACAATGTATATACACTTTTTACTACCAACTGATAAATTTAAATAATCTTTACCATTCAGTGATAACAAGCAGTTTTTTTACATCTTAATATTTTATGATGTATTTAAATGAGTAGTTATTGTTGCAATCTCCATTAGAAATTTGAATTGATATCAGTTTTGAAAAAGGGAAACGGGGATGTGAAAAAAAAGGGGGGGGTTAAATTTTTCTCATTTCAGATTTCATAAATAAAAAGAAAATTTCTTCAAACATTTTTTTGAGAGGATTAATATTCAACAGCATAGTGAATTGCTCAAAGGCAAAAAAAACCTTTTAAGTTCATTAGACCACATTCATTCTGTGTCAGAAACCTATGCTGTGTCAACTATTTAATTTTAGATTTAAAAAGTTTGAAGAAGAAATCTTTAATTGATTTGTAAAATTTTGGCATTTGTTTTGTGTAAAAAAAAACCATGTAATGTCAAAAATTTGATCACAATCCAACTTCAGAGCTGTATCATGCTTGAATGTTTTGTCCATACTTGCCCCAACTGTTCAGGGTTCGACCTCTGCGGTCGTATAAAGCTGCGCCCTGCGGAGCACCTGGTTTATAAGTAAATATACGAAAAAAGATTTTTTTTTACTAACTTTACTTCTGGATATTATCTTGTGATCATAAACAAGCTTTTGTCCAAGTTAGGTAGAAATCCAGGATATTTTGAGAAGGTTATTAAAATTTAAAAAGCTTTAACCACAGTGTGAATGTAATGTTATCCGTCATAAAAACTAAGTCTATTTATAAGTAAAATACGGAAAAACTTGATTTTATTTTTACCAAATTTACTTCTTGAAATTTATTTTTTGATCATAAACACATGATAAATATAGATTCTTCCACTGCATCGAGTGTAATACGATATTTATCCACTCGAGACAGTAGAAATCCAGGATAATTTAAGAAAGTTATCAAAATTTAAAAAAAACTTGAACCACAGAGTGAATATTTGTGTACGTCGCTGGCAGCGGAATTAAGGTTGGTTCGCTATGTCTCCAGGGGCGGATGCAGGAATTTTCGAAAGGGGGGGGGGGGTGCTAACCCAGGGCAAAGGGGGGGTGCAAAACATATGTCCCGATACAAATGCATTGATCGGCAAAAATAAAGGGGGGGTGCGCACCCCCGGAACCCCCCCCCCCCCTGGATCCGCCACTGGTCTCGCTTTTGCGACAAAAGTAGCAGGCTCGACGAAAAGGAAAATAATGTCAACATTAAAAGTCAAAGAAAAGGGATAGAACATTTAGTTGACTTATTTAATCCACAAAAAGATTATTCTTTTTCAGGTAGAAACGATGATAAAATTTTGTTGCAGGTATATAAGCTTCAGTTTGGAGGTCTTGAAAAACTCATAAAAAAGAGACACACATGCAGAAACACGGAAATATGAAAATGTGACTCTTAACGCCATCAATTTGTATAAATTTGCTTGTGAAGAATGTCATCTTCATCGCAAATGTCTGACAAAAGAAGTCATAGTTAAACCTATTTTGTAAAAGAAATTTAACTCATGTCATTGGCCAAGTTGAGTTGCAAAGTATGCCTGATGGAGATTTGAATTTAACAAAATTATGAGATTTTAAGAATTATCAAAATCAATTAACCAAATTTGACATAATCTAATGTATATCTTAAAAAAGAGCTGGCTAAGTTGCCTATAAACTTCTAAAAAAATTATTTCTCAATTTTGGATTAATATCATGACATTGTCTTGCATGCTGAAAATGATTTTTAGGGAGTTTCAAAACTTATAAAACAACCATTTTCAAGTTTATATTCACAAACACTAAAGTGTATGCACTTTTAATGTGCCTTATAATCCTAAATCCTTAAGTAAGCCCTAAAAATCCCTACCCCTTTACTTTCTTATTTGATATCTTGAATTATGTCTTTAATTTTTAAACAAAAATATGAAGTTATTAAATAGCTGTAAAAATGACAAAAAAAATCAGTGAATACCAGTAATCACTAAAACAACTAGTAAATACATGTAATTACTAAATTGACTAGTAATTACAGGTATTTATTGAAATGTTTAGTAATTACGTGTAATTCCTAATTTCACCTATTTACTGTAACACATACACAATTGACATGAAACATAATACATGACAAATGTTTTAAACAAGTGAAGTTGATATTAATAACATGAATCTATGATATATACTACTATAAGTATATAATTGACCAATGTGGACCTTATTTTTCCAATTCCATAGATTGCTTTATATAGTGTACAACACTTAAACAAAATATTTTTATTTGGATCTCGAATACTTTTAAGTTTAGAGTTTGAGTCAAGCTGGTTAGAATTAGGATTATGGGTTTTAATTGCATTTATAAGGGGATTTCTAAAATTACTGTTAATTTTGCAATGAAGTGTTCTTCGTCATCTAAAATTTTACAAACTTTGCACAGTCTGTGTTCTCTTTGAATTTTTTTTTATACCGTCCTATTTCAATTTCCAAATTATGGTCACTTACAGTGTAAGTGACCATAATTTGGAAATATGATAGACATGGTAATATGAGAGAGGCGCTACCTTTCATGCCAGCTTTATACCAAGATTTTGTCCTGCATATAATTTGTATTCAAAATAAAATAATAAGTTTAGATCAGAGATATATATATATATTCCAAGGTTCCAATGGAATATGTTTAGGGGACGACCATTAAACCTCATTTCTTAGATCATGGTTAATTTATGTGATAGTTGTAGTAAAGCTTTATATATATAGGACTATCATCATAAAATCAATGGTATGTAAAGAAGGTGAGACATTTCAGCTTGTGCACTCTTGTCTTCTTTGCCATTATTACAAAATTTAAAAAAAAAAAAACAAAAAAAAAAACACCAAACTTTATTGCGGCATATGTTTACATTAACAGTCTCATATACAAATTTGATGAGGTAAAAGAACTACTCACAGATTATATAGTTAACTTACTGATGATTGCCGAATCAAAATTGGACAGTACCTTTCAAGACAACCTATTTAAAGTTGAAGGTTATAAATTACAAAGGCGTGACAGAAATCAGTACGGCAGTGGCTTACTTACTCTGATTAATCAAGTTGAAAACAATGTTTCAAATCTGATATACTTGAAAATATTTGCTATGAAATTTATATAAATGATGCCAAATGGCTTATTATGGGAGCATACAAGCCTCCATCCATGAAAAATTATGACTTTATTGAAAATTTTACAAAATCACTAGATAAATGTTTTGTGTCATATGACAATATTATTTTTTTTGGTGACCTAAATTTTGATATGTTGTCTGCTGAAAAATCTCAGACTCTACATGATATATGTGATATTTTCAACTTGTCCCAACTGGTTAAAGGCCCAACATGTTTTAAAAAGGGTTGTAACCCATCCCTTGTAGATGTTATAATTACCAATAAAAATAAATTTTTGTTTTAAAACAATAAATAGTCCAAATGGTGTTAGTGACTGTCACAATATTATTTCAACAGTTTTGAAAGGGAATTTACCTGCACAAAAATGCAAGATGTAACATATAGAAGTTACAAAACTTTTGATATTGATGAATTTACAAATGATTTACAGAAAATAAAGATTTCCAGGGGCGGATACAGGATTTGACGTTGGGGGGGGGGGGGGGGGGGCAGAATAAAATTTTTTGAGGTTAAAATGATCAAAGTTATTGAAATATTCTTGTAGAGTGGGTGCAATATAGATAGATATCTTGCCAAGCGAAGTGTGGCGAGAAACATTTGGGGTAAAATGAGCGAGAAATTAAAGTTTCGATCTAAAACCGCATAATTTAAATGACAATCTACATTAACCATAATTAACAAAAAATCTATTAGTTTCTGTTCATTGACTACCTCTATATATTTACCAGAAAACGGGACTGAACAAAAGTAGAATAGAAACAATTCTGAGTACACAAACTGATTCTCCATATAAAAATGTGAGACGAAGCAAATGACGATAGCTCATCTGACCAATATAAGATATTGAAAACGAAAATTATTACTGGTACAATTTATTTGTCAATTCATAATACGTGTTTTTATTTTTGTTCTATTTTCGGAGGTCGTGCTAGACTTTTTACATACTGTAAAACAAAACAAAATGGCCGCTAACCACTAAAATCAAAATGAGATCCTTAAAAAATTCATTGTGCTTATTTTCTTGGGATCCCATGTAATACGGTAGTACCTACGGGTTTGGGCCTTGACCATTTATGCATGCTTCGGCAAAATTAACATGTTGCAAGTGAGAATCATATATTGTCACACACATATTAAATAATGCGTCAAATTAACAAACTAACCTCTCGCTTGAACCATAATCTTTATCTTTCCTTTGTACCATAGTTTGTTTAATTTTCCATTGAAAAAGTGTGGGGGTATCTACACTAAGAAAGAATCTAACTTAGACTGCTTTCTTGGTCGTGCCATGATGAAATAACCAACCGGTTAACCAAATAGCGGGTAGGGCACTTCCACCTTCTTCGTGGGAAAGTGATGTAGGGATGTTTTTGAACTTCGATTATCAAAGAAATTGTTTATTAAAACTGCAACTACAATGTCACAATTGTTTTATTCTAACTGCTAAAAGCCTATGATATTTGTCATCAAACGCAGTACCGCATTTGACACCTTCCTTTGAAGTGTAACATGTTTATAGAACTTAAATAAACAAAAGGTCAGTTGATTAGTAATCACGTTAAATGATTCTGTTAAATTACTGTTTTATATAGTAATACTTGTTTGAATGTTAAAACAGATTGAATGCGACGACATTAGCTTTCGTCGGATACTTTATTACGTCCGGACAACCCATGCTTTGCAAAGGACAAGGTACAATAAGGGCCATTTTTGGCCCCCTCTTGAAAGACATTAAATTTTATAATTTCAATAGACTAGGTATAGAAGCTTAAAAAAATGGCTTTTTTTTTGGTGATTCTCATTTTTTGGTTGCCTAGCAACAGACTTGAAACCTGCCAATAATATGCTATTTTAAACCTTTTCTAACAAAAAAAACGTATTTTTCATATGAATCAAAATGTATAATTGTAAAATACATATATGGAAATTTAAAGCAGTAATGTTTTGTTTATCTATATTAATTGAACGAGTATTTATCAACACCTTAACCACCAGTATGGCCCTTAGCAACAGTAATGTATATTAAGCAACAGTAGACTTTGGTATATGTTCATGGCTTATGTAAACAATAATATGTTAACCAAAGCTATGTTTCTATTGCTAGGTACTTTTAGGACAAATGTACATAATCTAAAAAATTTGTTTGGCTTGTTTTTTTCGCTAAGAAACTACCTAGCAACCGTAATAACTACATAGCAACGACCTTTTTCATTTATATTGTATTTTTCTAATAATATTTTGTCGTCTAATTAAATGAGCTTTTTTAGATTAATCTCTATCCGACTATGGATGAAAATAGCTTGGTGTTCACTTTCAACAAACACCCCCCCCTTTTCCCCTAAAAAAAATAGCAAATAAATAAATAAATAAACATGACATACGAAAAAAGTGTTTATCCAAAATTGAAATTATATCGACCTTCATGCAGACCTACTCATGACATCATAAACATAATGATTAACCTTTGCCCTATAGTAATTACATTAAAATCAGACTTCATAAAAAAGGGACGAAAGATACCTGAGGGGCAGTCTAGGGATTTTTCAACCCTCATATTTGGGTCCGATTATGGGCCCTGTCCCAATAAAATATGCTCTTTTTTCTCAATTTTCAGATCTAAAATCACCAGTTGTATATCATTGTATAAAGACATCGTTGCAAGATTTTGTTGGTGTCGTAGTGTGGTATTTTATTTACAAATCTCTTGAATTTTGTTCACAATTTATGCAATTATAACTTATTCCTTCTCAGAATGCAGAATTTTGCACATAATTTTCCAAAATTTTCTTAAGGACCTAGTCCCCAAACCCCATATTCTGTTACACCGTTCCGTAGTTTATATAGTTCGTTTGATTATATTCTTAATCTATTTATGTGTTCCAGTCTAGGAGGATTATTCATCTTTAACGTTAAAACATCGTACCGTCGCTACCTTTCCCTCTCTCACACGGATCCGTTACATGAAAACTGCAAGGTCATAACGATCACGAGGAACATTTCATTTCAAACGTCATCTAGGACACAATTCGTGGCTAACCACAGAGTGAGTTAACTTTACAACATTGTTTTTGAAGCCTTCAAATTACTCTATACATATTTGAACATTCTCTCTGTGAAACACTTGAAATTTAACTGCTCTTGAAAGTACAACATTTTCTCAGATTCAACGGACTGTGCTATCTATTACCTTTGACATTTCGTTTTAATAACATTAATTGAACACATTGTAAAATTGTATTTTATTTGTTTTTCAGCTTTTTACCATTTGTTAGATTGGTTTAAGAATAAATTGTCAGCACCTGATACTCTTATTGCTTGAGCCCAATCGTGGTTATACTTAATGGTCAGGCCATTACAGTAAAAAGTCTACAACTTGCCTGTTGTGTCTCACAGATAACGCCACTCCACATTAGTTCTACAGCTACATAACAACCTACCTGTTGACCCCTGCATGAACGCGTCATCCCTTGACGTACAGTAAATTGACGACAACCTGTCTTTACATATCCAGACAAGGAACGACAACGTAGCAACGTACATACGTACATACCTTTACACTGACAGTGGACTACATATCTTGTGTGAACTCGACAGCAACCCAACAACGTTGAGTCAACATGGATCCCAGTCATGTGGAACAACAAGAAGAGATTCAGCCCCAAGAAGGAGATGTCCCTGAACTATTAGAAAATCCGTCTAATACATCACAGTCAGATGAAACTCCCGAGGCTAGGCGAGTACGTGACCTCACGGAAAAAGGTCAAGGAGCTTTCACTGAAAAACGTGACAAGTTCTGTCAGGAACTAGAGGCTCTCTGGGCAGACATTGAATCCCAGTTATTGGAAGTAACAACGCCTCCTAACGATCTCCAGCAACTCCTAACAGTCCAGGACAAACTTGTTAAAGCCTGTAATAATTATCGTAGGCTCACAGATGAATACCTAGACTTTCTGAAAAGGACCCGAACATTGGAGAGTCAAAAAGAAATTGATGCATGTAAACTCTCCTTGGATTTACGTCTGTCTAAAGTGGAGCTAGTTATGGAAAAACTACACGAGCATCGCCTCGCTCTAACAAAGGCCAAATCCACTAAAACAAAGACCTCAAGGGATAAGAAAACCTCGCACAGCGGTAGCTCTAACGTGTCAGACATGTCAAGCCTGGCACGGAGAAAGCGAGCCAAGGCAGAGGCTGCAAAGTCTAAGATAGCATTTGTCGAAAAACATGCCCTTATCCTACAACAGGAAGCAATGTTAGAAGAACAAGCCCTGTTCAGACAAAATGAAATGGAACAGGAAGCAGCACGCAAAAAGGCTGAAATGGAACAGGAAGCAGCACACAAAAAGGCTGAAATGGAACAGGAAACCAGTCGTAAACAGGCAGAAATGGAGTAAGAAGTCGCTCAACGTAAACATGAGCCGCACAGAGAAAAGTACAATTAGAACAAGAGGCCGCTCACAGAAAAACGCAATTAGAACAAGAAGCTATGCGCAGGAAGGCTCAAATGCAACAAGAAGCCGCACGAGTAAGCCGGGAAAAGGCCGAGCTTAAAGCCAAATTTAACCTTCTTGAAGCACAGAGGGAAGCTGCAGCCGCAGAAGCCGAGGCTCGTATCCTGGAATACGATGATAGCCAAGCGTATAGCGATCTCCCTGACGAAAAGGAAGACCCGCTCCTGCGTGTGCAAGATTTCGTCAATAAACTTCCTGTATCAACTGTTGTTGAGGAAGTAACAGGACCTCAAAAGAAAAAACAAATTCCTGTTAAGATCGAGCTGAGTCACGAAGCACCAGCGTTCGTGCCATCCGTGGCATCGAACTTGCTGTCACAGACATCTGCCGTCTTGCCTTCCGATAATAAGTCACCGGAAGTTACCTTTAACCCAGATCTGGGATTAGTAACCGGCATACAAAAACTAGGTCTTTCAGATGAGAGCCATACTGAACACCAAAAACAGGGTGTTAAAGAAGCCATCCCTGTCTTACGCACAAAACAAGACTTTATAGAAGAGATCCCTGTTTTACACAAAAAACATGGTGTAAAAGAAGAGATCCCTGTTGCACACCAGCAACAAATCAACCCAACATCGGAGATTACTAGATTTCTCTTGCATAAGGACCTGCTTTTCTCCCGATTAACAAGCTTTAATGATCGGGCAGAATCCTTCCATACATGGAAAGCCAGCTTTAAAAACGTCATAGACGAATTACAAGTTTCTGACTCGGAACAAATAGACCTACTGATTAAGTGGCTTGGGCCAGAGTCTGGTAAACATGCCATGAGTATTAGGGCATCAAATGCCAACAACCCTACTAGAGGCCTACAGAGGTTATGGCAAAGACTGGATGAGCGATATGGTGCTCCAGAAATGTTGGAAGCCTCTATCACGAGTAAAGTCGTCAATTTTCCTACCTTGACGAACAAAGATAACGCACGTCTTTATGACTTGTCTGATATTCTATCAGAAATCGAATATCACAAGGAAAATCCCAAGCTGGGATGTTTGCTAGCATATTTTGACTCTTCGTCCGGGATAAATCCTATTGTAGAAAAACTGCCATACGGACTCCAAGAAAAGTGGATTACAAGGGCTTCAAGATACAAGTCTAAATATGAAGTTGCCTTTCCACCTTTCACAGAATTCTCTGCCTTCATCAGGGAAATTAGCAAAATTAAGAACGATCCTGGGTTCATCTTTGGGTCAAAAGTAACATCAAATACAAAAGACGCTACGCCAAGGTTCACACCTCAGACGTACTCTAAAGTCAACGTTCATAAGATGGCTGTTGAACAGCAAACTGAAGACAGCAGTCAACAACAAGATCTGTGTATCCTACACAAGACAAAGCATACCTTGAATGAATGCCGAGCATTCCGAGCCAAACCAATCGAGGAACGCAAGGAACTGTTAAGACAAAACAATGTGTGCTACAAGTGTTGTGAGTCAACCACACACAGAAGTCGGGACTGCAACGCAAGTATCAGTTGTAACGAGTGCGGAAGTGAACGACATACCACAGCACTTCACATCACTAGACCACAACAATCTGAAAGTTCCCAGTTTAGCTCACTCAGACAAGACTACGGCGGGGAGCAGACAGAGTCAGCTGAAACGAAGTTAACCTCTTGTAAGTTCGATCTGCACAGAGATCTACAAAGATCATAAGAGCGAGAAATCTTATGC
This sequence comes from Mytilus galloprovincialis, assembly GCA_037788925.1. NCBI lineage: Eukaryota > Metazoa > Mollusca > Bivalvia > Mytilida > Mytilidae > Mytilus > Mytilus galloprovincialis. Next base: position 44,971,109 of record CM075337.1, on the reverse strand, counting down.
CAAGATATTACCTGTTGACATGTACCACAAGGACAAGACAGACAAAATTATCAGGATGTACGCCATTGTTGACGACCAAAGCAACCGGTCTCTTGCCTCGCCTGAATTCTTCAGTCTCTTCAACGTTCGGGAGAAACCTGAAAACTACTCTCTTACAACATGCTCCGGCAGAGTAGCTACTTCTGGGAAAAGAGGAAAAGATTTCGTCATAAAATCTGTACACAGTGACGTACAATTTGATCTGCCTACATTAATTGAATGTAATAATATTCCCAATAATCGAGACGAAATTCCTACTCCTGAAGTTACAATGCATCATCCTCATCTGACAGAACTCAGAGGAAGCATTACACCACTAGAGGAACGTTGTCAAATTCTACTCCTAATTGGAAGGGACCTTATAGAGGCACACCACGTCCTTGAACAACGCCTAGGACCATCCCGAACTCCATTTGCCCAAAAGTTGAGACTTGGTTGGGTCATAATTGGAAATACATACATTGACAAGCAAAATGTTCCTATTGAAGTCAACACAAAGATAACTTACGTTTCAATCACGGAATCAGAACAACGTCTTGCCTCAAGACCGGAAATAGCCGTCAAGGACAAAAATCCAATTGTTGTTCAGTCTAACGACAAAAACCTTCATTCGAATGTCAAGGTGGCAAAATCGCATTCAATACAATCCCTTGAATGTACAGGACCTAGTACCAAGCCTGGTAAACGCACGAATTCTTCTAAAGGGACACCACTCGCGTCACTAAAAGCAAAATCTTTGACTTCTATAGAAAAATCTATAGATAAAGAAAATTTCATTCCGAAATCAACAGGACATGAAGTTCATGGTGTGGAAATCAGTAGCATTCACAAACCTATTCCGATAGAAGGACCTATTGCCAATATCAATCTGCCTTTAAGCAAGCAACCTTTACTCCGAGGAGGAAGCAGTATTGCCAAATCTGACTTGAATTTTAGTGAAAAGGAACCAGTAGTCTTATCTGGACATCGTCACAGAGTAACACCTTTTCTTGGACATTACTACGACAAAATCAAACATAGAGGACACCACTCTACAGATAGAACGTCATGACGAAACGCCTAATTTCGTCTGATACTCACAAAGATGTGTCATATCGCCAAATCGGAAGACAACCAACTACTAACTCTTGTTATACTTCGATCTATCTGCGATCGTCATCGCCGTCTAACTACGTTGGAGAAAACAGTTCCCATTATCGATACAGCAGTAATAGAACATTCTACAGAACACAACAATGTCCTCTAAGACACCCTTCTTCTAAAGGACAAGAAACTGTGCCTACCCAGTTTCACGTGGAACGTACTTATTAGGAACCTTTATAGTGAAAAATCGTAGAGATCTGATATTTCTCACACGAAATAGTGGACATTTCACCTGTATATATTCAATTTATATTGGGATTAATTCATTTGTGTAAATCTTGTATTCATATTCGAAAAATTAATGGAAAAGTGATATCAGATAGACATCAGACGGGGAGTATTCTGTTACACCGTTCCGTAGTTTATATAGTTCGTTTGATTATATTCTTAATCTATTTATGTGTTCCAGTCTAGGAGGATTATTCATCTTTAACGTTAAAACATCGTACCGTCGCTACCTTTCCCTCTCTCACACGGATCCGTTACATGAAAACTGCAAGGTCATAACGATCACGAGGAACATTTCATTTCAAACGTCATCTAGGACACAATTCGTGGCTAACCACAGAGTGAGTTAACTTTACAACATTGTTTTGAAGCCTTCAAATTACTCTATACATATTTGAACATTCTCTCTGTGAAACACTTGAAATTTAACTGCTCTTGAAAGTACAACATTTTCTCAGATTCAACGGACTGTGCTATCTATTACCTTTGACATTTCGTTTTAATAACATTAATTGAACACATTGTAAAATTGTATTTTATTTGTTTTTCAGCTTTTTACCATTTGTTAGATTGGTTTAAGAATAAATTGTCAGCACCTGATACTCTTATTGCTTGAGCCCAATCGTGGTTATACTTAATGGTCAGGCCATTACACCCCACTTCAAAGCTGCAAACGGCTGGTGATGTGTGCCATCGGTATAAATAAACTAATATATTTCCCCACAATCCAACATTTCACGAACTTTATTCTCAATTGCATGGGCCCTGGGCTCCTTCCCCTAAATACTAGGAAAATCACTGCTGTCAAACTCAAAAAAAAAACTGACAACGACATGGCTGAAAATGAAAAAGACAAACAGACAAGCAATAGTACACATGACACAATATATACAACTAAAGAATAAGCAACACGAACCCCACCAAAAACTGGGGGTGATCTCAGGTGCTCCGGATGGGTAAGCAGATACATAACTTTTATTCTATGATTGTTCATAACGATACATAATATCATTTTTGAACTCCGATTTCTATATGTTGTTAGATTCAGCAAATCGAAGAACCGCACTAATTCATTTTTTTATGAAATCAAAGAAACTTTAAGTTTAATTTCAGACCTCAATGTAAAATAATTTGAAAACATGGCCTAAAATCTAAAATCTATATAAACGGTAACATCAAGTATCCCATGTATTCACTTTTTATGTTGAAGAATTTAATTTGAACCCTGTTTTGCACCAATTTGAAAACCAGTTCCAAAATCAAATATCTTAATACACATACAGATTCAGCTCATCAAAAGAACCGCAAGAGTTTTATTTTCGTAAAACCAAAAAAATATAATTTTGGACCCTTTAGACCTCATTGTAGACCGATATGAAGGCGGGCCCAAAATAGACAAAAATATATTCACGGATATATTTGGCATACATGTTAATGTTTGATGAAATTAAACAATTTGAAAGTTTAATTTTGGACCTTTAGACCTCACGTTTAGACCAATTTAAACACGGGGCCTTGAGTCCAAAAACATAGTTAGATGCAGCATTTTAAAGAACCCCCGGAATTAAGTCCCATTGAAATTGGTCAAGAAATAAACAACAAACACCAAACAACAACATATGATGATATTATACGGACGCAAAAATTTTCCCGGTCGCTTAAAAACTGATTTGATCTTTGAATACAAAAATCAGTAAGTCTTTAATGATATACAACAAAATAACTATACCATTTACTGAGAACAGACAAAAGACAGTCCATGTATTGCATTATGTTGCGCCCATGGTTTACATTTTCAGGATGCCAATTTCATATTTGTAAAAAGACAGGGTTAGATGTAAAGTTATCAATTGAAAAAGAGTTTGCGAGTAATATATATATTATAGCAAACGTTACATATCATAATGATCAGATTGGCCATGATTATTTTTATACCTTTTTATCATGTCATGATTATTATTCATTTCAACTTTTAAAATACAAAAATCATTTTGTAAGGACATCTGTCTGCTATCCCGCCACTCCCCCGCCTAAATCCGCCCCTGAATTTCAGAAAATTGTACTGAGAAAGATTTAAATAGTATATATGATGATTATGAAGAAGATTTTAAAAACATATTAAATAAACATGCACCTGTAAAATCTAGGGGTCAAAGAAATAAACCACTTAAATGTATGAATAAAGAACTGAGAGGGGTCATATATAGAAAACAAATGCTTTATTCACAATATACTAAAAACCGGAGTGACAAAAATTAGGAGAAATTTAGAAAACAAAGAAATTTGGTAACAAAGGTAAAGAGAAAATCAATAAAAGTATACTTTTTAGAATGTTGCTCTGGTGGGTCAAAATCTTGCGATTTTTGGAAAACAGTCAAACCATTTTTCTCAAAAAAGGGGAACTGTGGAGAGCAAAAAAAATTATTATGTGAAAATGACAAAATTGTGAATTGTTCAAATGAAGTTTCAAATGTTTTTAATAATTTTTTCTCCACAGTAGCAGACAAAATTGGAGCAGATGTGGTATATATATATGAACCTTCAAATCACCCAAGTATAAAAGAAATTTTAAGTAACAGAAAACATAATTCTGTTTTTGAGTTCAAAAAAGTATCTAAAGATAATGTTGAAAAAAAATTAAAATAAAATAAACATAAAGAAGGCTACAGGAGCTGATGGTATTCCAGCAAAAATAGTAAAAAATTGTAAATCTTATATTGCACCACAGCTGACAACTATTGTAAATTTGCCAATTGATAATAACTGTTTCCCCGATAAATATAAAGAAGCCCGAGTGACCCCCCTTCATAAAAAGAGTGACCCATTATTAAAAACAAATTATAGACCAGTTAGTGTCTTACCCATATTTTCTAAAATCTTTGAAAAAATATATGAAACTGATTATTTTGATAAAATATTAAATCCCTTTTTGTGTGCATTTAGACGTGGACATGGATGTCAGACCACACTTCTCAGAGTGTTAGAAGACTGGCGTGAAGTTCTTGATAAAAACCAGTACATTGCGGCGGTATTAATGGATCTTTCTAAGGCTTTTGACTGCCTGCCTCACAATATCATTCTAGATAAATTATCAGCATATGGTTTAACCCCCAATGCAGTTGCTCTTTTAAAGTCCTATTTATCTAATCGAAAACAGCAAATTAAAGTCAACAATGTTCTGAGTGGTTGGGATGACATCCATAAAGGCGTACCACAGGGTTCGATACTAGGGCTATTAATTATTGTAAACTAACATATTTATAAATGATATTTTTCTTTTTGTTAAAAATGGTTGATTATATAACTATGCAGATGACAATGCTTTGTCTTTCTGTACTCCAGATTTCGATTTATTAATTTCAACTTTGGAATCTGATTCAAAAATACTTATTGAGTGGTTCAGGGTGAATAAAATGCAAGCAAATCCCAGGCGCGTAGCTCCCTATACGCCAACACGCAGTTGCGGCCGTGCACATCGTTTCTTTCATGCAAAAAAAAAGGGAATTTTTTTTATGAATAAAATGTTAAAAGGAAAAACAGATATGATGGGTTTTTTTACTTGATGAAACGTCATTAAATAACGGCATTTGGTTCCAAACAAAAAGTTTTCTATAAATCATCATCGGACGTATCATCATTATCCGTTATTGTTTCTGGTATATACGAACGTGACATTTCCGGCGTTGAACACGGCATGGCGTCGAAACGTAACAAAAAAAGGTGGAAAGTCTAAATGGAAAACTATTGACAGTTTTTTTACCAAACCCGTTTCAACAGAAACGAAAGATTCTTCAGATGAACCCATATCCCAACAATCCTTGCCAGAGTTTGAGAGTGACAATGCAACTGCAAGCTGCAGCTCAGTTTTGGCCGTCACCTCCAAAGGCAAAGTCAACACACCTCCGTACCCAGACATGTCAAGTCTGCACGATTCCAACTTGCAGATGACAGAAGTTAAGATGCAGTTACTAACATCCAAATGGAATGATGTAAATAATTATGACTTCCCGGCGAGGTATGTTGCGTTTTTATTCTTCCAAAATGCAAGTCATTTTAATTCTGTGAAACGTTTCCAAAAAATGGAATTATATCATATGCAAGGTGTAACCCTTCAAATTAAATGAGGTATGCGGAAATGACTTCAAAATTGTGTCCAATACTATACCGGCAAATTTTTTAGTTGTTATGAAAATCCATCAACTGTCCGAAAAACAGCCAATTTCAAAAGGTTCACACGTCGTAAATTAAATTGATAAAAACAGACCCAGAATGAGATACTAGTAGTCTGTGTAAATTGCAAAGTTTGAACCCGCGTTTCAACCCGAATCTATCTTAGTTCTTCGTTCCCCGGGTAAAAAATAACTCAACATGAGAAACTCGTCTAATTTCCGGCAAACTGTATATTTATACAGGGATTTAAATTTAAAAAAAGGGGGGTATGTTGACTTACTTTGCGCAGAAATGCATGTATATAATAGGCCCTATATAATAAATTTACATAATTTAATAGCTTAATAATCGTCATTCTTTACAGGGAACTAGGTAAAAACAGTCGTCGCCTTTCGGCTAAATGGTTGTTGGAAAATGATCGAAAATAGCTGGATGCGCTATTCAGTCTCTGAGGATGCGTTATACTGTGGCCCTTGTGTGATTTTTGGTCGAAAGGAAGCAAAAGAGAAACTTTTTATTAATAAAGTTACAGATTGGTCCAATTTGTCTTGCTTCATAAAGCGCCATACCAGGGAAGGTTCTCCACACTTTCAATACCAGGCAATGGCAGATAACTTTGTACACATACATTCAAAAGATTCTGCTGATGAAGCAATCATATACAACTTTCTGAATTCAAAAAGACACAAGTTCTTAAAAATCGTCATGTTCTGTTGAAAATTATTAAGACACTTTTGTTTTGCGGGAAACAAAATATTGCAATACGTGGACACACACCAGAGCTTAGTAACTTTTTGGCAATATTAAACTCAAAGGCACAGGGCGACGACATTTTAAGGGACCACTTATCAAACAGTAGTAGCAGGGCAAAATATACGTCCCCTGATATTCAAAACGAAATAATAAACATAATCGGAAATCAGATTCGCCCATCGATAGTTGAAAGCTGCAACAATAGTAAATTTTTCACATTAATCGCAGACGAAACGACTGACACATCAACCCGTGAACAGGTATCTGTATGTCTACGCTACTTGGAGAGAGACACTATCACAAACAAAATATCTATTAAGGAAGACTTTCTAGATTTCGTGATGGCCACCAGCACTACAGGTGAGCATTTGGCGGGACTTTTGATTGAAACTCTGATCAGTGCAGACATCATCACCATGAATATGAGGGCACAAGGCTATGATGGGGCCGCCAATATGTCTGGTAAATATAAAGGGGTTCAAGCAAGAATATGTGAAATGGTTCCTGGTGCTATGTATGTTCATTGTAAATCTCACTGCTTGAATTTAGCCACAGTCCATAGTTGTAAAGATACATCGGTTAGAAATGTAATGTCGACCGTACAGGAAGTTGCCTTTTCGTTCGATTATTAAAAAAGCCGGACAGTACCTTGCATCTATTACAAGATTTGAATTTGTAATTGCTCTTGTAGTTTCGGAGCACATTATACAGAGTACGGTATATCTATCGAAATATCTGCAAGGTATAGAATGTGATCTGTTAGAGGCTACGAAAGAATGTAGAACAGTTATAGATGTGTTACGGGCCGAACGCAGCGATGAAGCTGTTTGGAATGAAATTTAACAATCAGCATTAGATTTATCGGACCCATTTGATATTGTGGAAAATATGCCGATGCGATGCGGTCGACAGACAACCAGAGCCAATCACCCTGCAAACACGCCAAAACAGTATTGGAAAGTGTCATTGTATTTTCCATTCATAGACCACATGATAATGGAACTCGAGTCGCGTCTAATATCGTCCGAAAATTCGCACAGTATCTGCTTCCTCGTGTTGTAGAAAACGTATCAAACGATCAAATCACAACACTGTTTGAAACATATGAGGACGACCTGACATGTAATCTAGACGAATGTAAACGGGAGGTCGCTCGATGGCGAACACGATGGTGTATCACACCTCGCGATCAGATGCCAACCTCGCTGTGTGAGACACTCGATGCGGTAAGCCCAGTGCTGTATCCTTCTATAGATACTGTTTTAAGTATCATGTTGACAATGCCGGTAACAAGTGCTACCGCGGAGAGATCGTTTAGTGTACTTCGTCGGTTGGAAACGTATGTACGATCAACCATGAGTAACGACAGATTATCATCGCTGGCATTAATGCATATCCATCGGAATTTCAATGTTGATATTGACCCTCCTATGACCGAAAACCAAAAAAGAAAATATTTTCAGCATAAAATTGTCCAAAAATTTTTTCGCCTCGCTCCGCTCGGCGGTACAAGCGTGCACTTCATTTTACTCTAGCTACGCCCCTGAATCCTGACAAATTTCAAGTTTGGGCTGTTGACAAAAAAAACCTTTGAAAAGAACCCATCTATACATATTCAAAATTCGAACCTTAAATGTGAAAACACAGTAAAATTATTAGGCATAGAAATAGACTACCGGCTAAACTTTGATGTTCATATCAGCTCAATCTGTAGGAAGGCATTACAGCAAATAAATGTTTTAAAACGTTTAGGCTAAGTTTTGGATAGACTTAGTAAACTTACTATATTTCATACTTTTATTCTTAGTAATTTTAATGTTTGCCCCTTGGCATGGCATTTTTGCACTGAGAAAAATTCCAAAAAACTAGAAAAGGTGCAGGAAAGAGCACCCCGTTTTGTATATGAGGATTTTACCAGCTCCTACGAGGACCTCTTACTTAAAGCTAAGGTACCCTCCTTGCAGATCATACGGATAAGAACAATGGCTCTAGAAACTTTTAAAATTATTAACAACATAGCTCCTGTGTGCTTACAAAATTTGGTGAATGTCAAAAAATCTAAATATTCTTTCAGGTATGTAAATATTCTTGAAATTCCACAGGTAAAGTCAACCCGTTACGGTAAAAAAATTCGTTCAAATTTGCTGCTGCTACATTATGGAACAGCCTTCCAACCCATTTCAGGACTGAAAACAGTTTTTCACATTTTAAAAATTTTGTTCAGTCCTGGAACGGTTTGGAATGTTGCTGTTCTGCTTGCAGATAATTCTCGAGCTGTTTATTATTTATGCTGCTTTTGGTTGATCTGGTCTAGCATGTTTTTACTTCATTCGATAATTTGTTGCTTATTTTAATTTCATGCTATGTATGTGAGATTTCAACTTTGTATTACAGGTTGTTTTATATGTCTAAATTAATGCACTGTTTTTATATGTTATTTATATGTTTTTATATTCGGTCAAAAGCTCCTTAGAGCTTGTCTTGCTTATTTTTACTTATGCCGAATCAAAATAAATTTTTCTTAATTTATCTTATCTTATAATCCATAACTTTATCAAATTGTAAATTTTCATGAAGATCGAGGTGGAGAATTTGGAAGGAATAGTTGATTTCTATCTGTCAAAGTTACATACCTGTCAACCTGTGAAGATGAAAATGCAGGTCATGACCTGCATTGAAGAATCAAATCTCAGGTCATAACGCGTACGAACTTTTTCGAGCTGAATTTCAGTATTTATGGTACATTTTCTTATAATGTATATCAAAGATACCAAAACATCAATGCATGTGGACTTTGTTAAGTCATTTTAAATCTTATTAAATATTATTTCATTGCACTTTTAAAGATTTTTATAAATTTGTGTAACTCAGTCTTATGTGCTTTACTTTTTGAGAAAAAATACTACAATCATCAAACACTAGAATTTAATGTAATCCTTAAATGTTTGAGACTATTGACTATGTAGCCTTTAACCATATTTTTTTCAGTTCACAAGGAAATTAGACTATGATAAAATGTAGTAATACAGTTAAAGGAAGTATAAATATAAAAAAATAATTTTCAACTTTAAAAAAAAAATTGTATAAAGGTATAAAAATAATGAAAAGTTATTTTTCAATTATGTATTTTAATTTTATATTTTTATGATTTAATCTTTTTCACCCATAAAACGTAAATATAAGGAATAATTCTGAATGGTGACAAATAAGGAGAGTAACTCTAGTTCAGTTTGTAAACCAATGGTGCAATTTATTTACAACCTAAAGCTAAGGTAATTGGTGTTAATTAGCAGTGTGTTTGACACCAAAGCTGTCAAGTGAAGCCATGCACTTAATGGGTCACTTAATTTGACAGTTTACATAGCTAAATAAACTTCCTGTTCATGGAAGAATTACGAATTGCCGGTATTTCAAAGGAATATTACTTATGAAATCAATCTCAAGGCTAAGAAATACGGGTGAAATCGGGTCATTTTCGGAATTCCCGGGTTATTTCAATGACCCGGCGGGTGTTCCGGGTGATCCCTCAGAATTGTGAAAATCTCGGGTCACACCCGCAGAATACGGGTCAGTTGACAGGTATGATTAGTTATCGCAAAAAATGCAAAACATGGGTAAAATCACCAATAAAAGGCAAAAGTATTATGTAAAGCTATAAGTATGGTAGCCTTATATACTGAGGCTACTGACGATTCCAACCACATCAAGTTATGTGTAGGTCCTATCAAGCGAATGGTTTTTAGGGGTTTGGGACTTGCAAAATTTTAACAAACACCGCAAAAAGAGAAAATATCTCTAATTAAGATTTTTCACAATGGTCAATAACATCTTTAAAGGCTATATTTACCATTTCTATAAATTTGATATATGAGTAAGGTTGTCTTAATGATAATCAAATTGTTTTTCTCAATAACAGTTTTGAAGAAAACACCCAAAACATTGCGCAATTCGCTAAATATTGACATTTAAAGAAAGATAACTAAAAAATGATCGTCCGATTTTTTCAGAAAATGAATCGTAAGATCATGTATAAATTGTTTTTACTGCTTTAATAATTAATATTTTTTCCGCTTTCCTCGCTTACAATTATCAAAACTGCATTAAAATTTATAGAAAACATCACCGTGTATTACTTATTCCATATATTCAAAGCGCTCTTTCCGTCGCGAAGTAAGGAGAAACTTAGTGACAACTTCGATTGACGTCGGACGTCATAATATCTTCAGTAGCAACGTTGTTGTCGAGCGAAACAGTTTATATTTATTTTATGCACAGAGAACGAAGAGAAAAGAAAGAATAGCGTATAACCTAAAAGATGAATCAGGAAATGAAAGAGTTGAGTAAGTATAATTTATTCTTATTTTAGAAATTATATTCTTGCATTTGGGATATTATTAGTTACATAGTGTGCTAGTGACCTAATACGGTATATATGGGGTCAGTAAATTCCATATGGGGTGAGAGCGAAGCTCGAATCCCCATATGGAATTTACTGACCCCATATATACCGTATTACGTCACTAGCACACTATGTAACGAATTTATCTTACCGACTATCTTAACATGTGAAATTAAGACTAGTGATTCTCAAAACGAGCAAGTCTTCAATACTGTTAGCACTAAGAAAATACTTCCATTGATCCTACAAAAACAGATGCCAACAATAACGACTTGTAAGGTTTAAATGCTTCGTCTGTTGGAACTTTTAAGATTTTTTCTCAGTACCGTTTTGTTTTTACAAAGGGACATAACACCATTACTAACCGTGTATGAAATAAGCCCCGCCCCCTTCTTACCTAATAAGGAATATAAAGGGACGTAACTCCACTACTAACCGTGTATGAGATAAGCCCCGCCTCCCTACTAACCTAATATCAAATATACACGGTTTGCACGCGGACGCTTTTAACCAATCATATTCCTGGAAATGTATAGGAGGTAAGATAAATCTTCATATCAATTCTTATTTTAGAAATTGCACGTTTGCATGTCATCTGCGTCTTTTGGAATATATCTTTTTCGACATATGCAATGGAAACTTGTAATGATTGCGAATGTCACAACATGTAGTCAACATCTTCCGGTTGTTCGTGCTTCAAAATAACTACTTGTATATATAAAGATTGGTTTCAAATGTATGATTTGTTAGTGTGCTCTTCAGCTTTGCGCATACGGTAGGAAAATATCAGGGTTAAACTATATTTTTATTCATATAGTTGAACACCCTTTCCTCGTTTTCACCTCGGCTGTCTACGCGACTTTTAACTTTTAGTAATCAGTGTATGTAAAGTGCGGATCCTAAAATATCATTTTTACTGTATATGCCATAAATGTCTCATGTAGAATGATAAATAAACAGACGAACTTTTTTTTACTTTCGAAGAAAATGAAGAAAATTAGTTAAAATGTATATGTTCAGAAATACATAATACTAATATAACAAAGTAAGAGATGCGAGCGGGGTTTTATCGCGCCTAAAGCCATCCAGCTTTGAAATATATACCAAAATAGGTGAATATTTATGACATTTCACGAACAGATCGTGCAGGTGCTTTACAACTAACAGGCAAGATGTTGTTGCAGTACAAAATATTCATTTTAATACAATTAATAAAGTTGTATAACGTAGAATATGTTTTGTCATTCAGTTTCTTCATATTTAACTAAATTCCACTATGATGATTTCGTAATGCTAGTCATGTTTACTGTCGAATAATGATACTATTCTTTCATTTTTACTGTGGAGCGAATCATTAGTACTGTATATGCGGTGCATTTTCACTGTATAATTTTTTATTTATTTTTTATCTATTACAGCTCATTTCTTTAAGAATGTAGAGCAAGACTTTAGTTGACTTGCTTGTTTTTCTTTTATTGGATAATCGTTATGATAACACCCAATTTAATTCAAATATTAAAAATACAGGTTAAACTATCATATGCCTCATCATATTGTTTAAAAATGTCAATCTTATTTACAAAGTTTGTATAAACAATTAAACAAACAAAGCAAGCAAGCCAACCAAAGTTTTGCTTTGCATGCATTATGAAATTGGCTGTAAGGCCTTAATTTAGCCGACTTGCTCAAACAATAGATAAAGTAAGAGAAAGATTTGATAAAATTTACTGACCCCATATATACCGTATTACGTCACTAGCACACTATGTAACGAATTTATCTTACCGACTATCTTAACATGTGAAATTAAGACTAGTGATTCTCAAAACGAGCAAGTCTTCAATACTGTTAGCACTAAGAAAATACTTCCATATGCCTCATCATATTGTTTAAAAATGTCAATCTTATTTACAAAGTTTGTATAAACAATTAAACAAACAAAGCAAGCAAGCCAACCAAAGTTTTGCTTTGCATGCATTATGAAATTGGCTGTAAGGCCTTAATTTAGCCGACTTGCTCAAACAATAGATAAAGTAAGAGAAAGATTTGATAAAATTTACTGACCCCATATATACCGTATTGCTCAAACAATAGATAAAGTAAGAGAAAGATTTGACAAAATTTAACTTTCGGAGGAAAGTTTGGTTTTAAAACACTCTAATAAATTCAATAGAAATAACATTTATTTCAAATGTATTCCATTTAGTTTCTTATAAAGCGTATAGGGATCTTTATCCTTATTTTTTTTTATCCATTTCCATGACACTTCACCACTAATTACGTACATCTTGATATAGATTGAATCTTTGTTTTCCCGTTTAAAAGGTTTTACACTGGAGCCATTTATAACTTGCTGTTCGGTGTGAGCCAAGACTCCATGTTGAAGACCGTATGTTTACGTATAATGGTCTACTTTTATAAATTGTGACTCGGATGGAGAGTTGTCTCATTGTCACATACGACATCTATATATGGCTCAAAAACGAAACGAGACGGGATAAAAAGGTATAAAAAAATCCACACTACTTTTTTAATATATGTATAATGGGCTTAATATGATTCAGAATAGAGTAAAGTAGTGGGTCGCATTTGGGTATAAGCGTGACGCCGGATTGCCGATTTTTTGCAAGCGTGACAGGTGAAAGTCAAATGATTGTGTCGTGAAAAACGAGAAATGAAGTCTAGCGGGACACAGGAATCTGACAAAACAATAAGCGGAATACGGGAATCTGCCAAAACAGTAAGCGGGATCCGGGATCAGAACCCCCCCCCCCCCCCCCCCCAATGAGACCCCCAGAATAAGATATTTGTGTATATCAATCCTATTGTTACAGTCATGCCTTCAATAACAAATGTATCCGATGCATGCATTTTTTTTTATATTTTTGGTCCTTTTTTCAATTTTGAGGGGTCCAAATTTAAAGACAAAAGTCCTTTAATATAGATATTTGGGATTCGTTGACATGCTGAATCTAACCGTGTATCTAGTTTGGGGATTTTTTGTCTAGTTGCTGAAACAGCCCACATAGAGTTCCAAAGAGTCTAAAATCAACAAAAATGAATTGTAGCAATCATTTCGTGTACAATTCAATAACCCAAATGTGTATGGTTTTACCTCTGCGGTAGTATCCATTCGCGGATCTAGAATTTTTCATTTTGAGAATCGCTTTTGTTACAAGTTTGAAAAGCTATGTATTTGATGAAGAATGAATGAGGAGTTTGTATTTCAATTTGAAAATACATGTATCATAAATCCTAAAGTCATCAACTAAGTTTTTTCGTTTGTTGCAAGTGCATTTATCACATAATTCTACAATAAAATTCCTCGCATCTTTGAAAATTCTACATTAATAATGACTGCACTAACAGTGATAATTCATCGCATCTATAGCTAAAATGGATCGCTTTCAATAATCGATATGCTATATTATGATGCTTTTATAACACTTATTTGAACTTTAATGCTATGTTTGTATATTATAAAGACATATCACAATGAAAATATGTTAAAACTTATCTTCAAATCACTTAACTTGATATTTTCAAAACATAAACAAATACAGTTTTCCCATGATCCTTTATTCTACAATAGACATACCCGCATATAACAGTAAAAATGAACTAGCTGGATTCGCACTTTATATACACTGGTAATACGATACTATATATTACGATTTAGTTTCGCATTTAATGCTTTATGAAGATATGAAAAACCTTAACAATTACTAGTATTATAGATAAGGCAGTTGCTATTCGTCCGGCTAGCCGAATAGTACCAGGACTATGTGTCCGGCCAATACAATGCGCATGTCACTATAATATTTGTGTGTGCGTGTAATATTATCTTCAGCATCACCAGGGGGTAGCACATGTTTGAAATCTTTTGTGTTAGGGTCTAATCTTGCTACTGGTAATTGAAATTGTTGTTTTCTTCATACTAGTATATAGTCCAATGTGGATAACGAATAATTAGAGTAAAATTATATATATCCCATATTTTTTATATAAGAAGAGAGAGGAATTTACTTGTAAAACAAACTTGGGTATGACTCGTGCATTTTAAGTTAACGTAAAGGCCATGATTTTGTCTAGCTGAAAAAGGTACAAAATTATTATGTCTGTAGCTGTCAAAGAGAATTATAGACCCCTTTACATAAAGTCATCCATATTTTGAGTGAAAGGTGAGAGGTTTTTCTATAACCCCCCCCCCCCCCCCCCCCCGAAAAAAAGAGTAAAAAAACACTGTTTTTTTGTTTTATTTACGTGAGGGGATCGGGTGTGCTCCTTTTCCCAAATTTCTCTTTTCTTTTCTTGTCTTGCAAGACTCATTTTTGGATTATAACTAAGCTAAATTTCATTCAGTTAGACCTGCAATTGTAAAGGCCTTTTTCAACTACACTTGCTTTGAACATCTTTTCCACCTGTACACAGCTGTAGCGAATCGAATAATTTTGTAAAACTAATTCTCCGATCAATTATATATAATTATCTTTTATTTCCCATTTTCCATGTGATTTTAATTTTCCCTTTCATAAGATTATATAATTCTTGGAAGTTCATAATATCGTGTTCCATAATTGTCAAATTCCGAAAACTGCAAAATTTATCACAAATATTCCAGCCATGATCTTAAAATTGAAAATCAGTGATCAGATTACACGCGCCCCCTTGGTGCTACTGAAGTTAATGTTACACGCACTTCCGAACGCACATTATATGACATTCGCATTACAATGGCTGGACAAATAGCCCTGGCACTGTTCGTCCGGCTAGACACTCCGTATAGATAAGTGGCATTAAAAAGAAATTTTTTTTTGTAGTTATTTCAGGAAAGTTTGAACGCCTAACATAATGAAGGCCTTACACATGCACTCTTGATTTTAGGGCAATACAAGTTGTTAGACTTAACTTATATCCATTTTTGACGTTAACAAAGAAAAAATATAAATCTAAAGAAAAAATGGAACGTAGCGTGATTCAAAGTTCGGCGGTCAAAGAATTAAAATTTTTGAGGGCCTCAATGAAAATTACTTATAATTGAGTTACCCTCTTTAAATAAAGAATTTGTTATGATATATTCGGCACCATGGAGCAAGCACGCTTTAGATTGATACTTCTGTATATAAGGAAAATTTTCGGATATACTATTTAGGAAATGCTGGAAATATGGAATATAAAATTAAACTGATTTTTTTGTTATTAATCCGACTTGGATAATCTAATCTTTGTCAAATTAACCGGGTTTTTTTCGGCCGTCAGCCTGGCTTTTTATAAATTAATATATCGTTGTGCCATTTGCAGGTATGGATGAAGATAACGCGATCTTTGAACGCAACTTCGGCGGGTTTATCCTATCTGTATTGCATTCTGCTTGCAGCGAAATGGAATCAAATGCAGTGTCCGTTCAACAAACAATAGACACAGACACAGCGAGTGAAGAGGAAAGAGTTGCTTTCTTTCGAGATTTCAGAACCAAAGAGTTTGAGAGACTTACTGCAACCACGACAGAACAAAACGCTGAAGAAGAAAACACAGAAACAGCGAGTGAAGACGAAAAAGTTACTTTCTTTCGAGATTTCAGAACCAAAGAGTTTGAGAGACTTACTGCAACAATGAAAGAACAAGTTGAAAAAGCAGAAATTCAGGAAGTCCAAGCCAAACCAATAATTCGTACAGAGGAGATTATACAAAATCAAGTCGAAACAGAGGCACTAGATACAGAAGAAACAGCTATTGAGGAGGACCGTGTAGCCTTCTTCCAATCGGTTAGGGATGCAGAGCGAAAAAAACTTGTTGAAGCATTTGAGAGAGAAACCCTATGGAAAGAAGAAAGAGACGAAAGACGAGAGAAAAAAAGACAGGAACAGATCAGGAAAATGTTTGAGGAGTTTCATACACCAGCAGTTAGTCCATTATCGGCCTCATATGAACCAGGTTCATCAAAAGAGCAGTACCATCTGGTATTTAAAAATATACTATAATTTTGCATCCTTTTTAAAAAACATAAATAAATAACGAAAACAATAAGTCAGTATATATTGGTACGAAGTTTGAATCACTATATAATTGTTCCATACGATCGCATTCAGACGAGTCGTTGTTGGTCACAGGTGTCGGTAATGGTATTTTTTGGGATTGTATATACATGTATGTAAATTGTTAAAAAGTTCATTGATGACTAGGTGTATTCACTTGATTTCTAGAATGTTTGTTTCGATTTTGTAGAAAAGAAAATGACTAGTGAATTACACAATGTAAATGCTAATTAAATAATTGTTTTTTTTTTTTATTTTCAAGTATCCAAGCAGCAGTAATACTGAGTACAATATAATGCTAAAATCCTCAGTCTCAAAACTCCACGAGAGAGTGAAAGCTTTCACCGAAGAACAAAAAGATCTCCAGCGAAAACTTGAACTATCACATGCTACAAACCCCAGAGCGAATACAGATGAAAATAGAGAAAATAGTGAGTTTTATAACAAGTTATTTGTGAAATAGTAATATTGAAAGTAAAGACGTGTACTAGGAAACAAAAAACAATAACAGGCTATATATTTTTTTAATTTTATTTGGCGAAAAAATAAGTCAAGCTGAAATTTTTTATAATCTGGTCATGGGCTTTGCTCATTGTCGAAGGCCGTACGGTGACCTATAGTTGTTAATTTCTGTGTCATTTTGGTCTCTTATGGACAGTTGTCTCATTGGCAATCATCTTACCACATCTTCTTTTTTATATACGCTAAATATATCAGTAAGTTTGAAGCACACTTTTTTAGAAGAAATGAAATTCTAATTTATGTTCTCAATATTACTGTTATGATATGAAAGCCGGCATTAGTAACTATAAATGTCTAAGTAACTTTAGTTAGCAAGCAATAGCTTATTTGGAAGCTCAGCTGAATATCAACAGATGAAATAGGTTCATGGGGAAACTAAATATAAATTTTACTTTTTATATTATACGTTATAAGTATTTTATACACATGACGAACAAACAAAGGTAGTAACTATACTATCATTATATTTTCATGCATTTAAGATTAATTTAAACTGTAAGGTAATGTATAGAACTTTTTTATTTGGTTGGTCTTTGTTGCTGTTTTAAGGTGGTATTGTTCTTTGTATTTCCATACACTGTTAATAGATTGATTTTTTTCATTTTCGCTATTTTATGTCGTCATGCATGTTGCATGTTCCTTTCCTAATTGTTTTACTCCTATATGAGGATTGTTCTAAATTGTATAGTTGTCTCTATATTATTATATATTAAACCTGCATCTTTCTTATTTCATTAATCTAAAGCATTAAATCTTAATTGTTAATGCAACTGATATCGTATATATGAGTTATTTTGAAAGAAAGAAACATGTTAACAAATTAGGAGAAATATAGGAAAGCAAACTCTAAAAACCGCGCTTATTATATTGGTTTGAAATCTACCGTCATTTATCATTGTTATTTTATTCCATTGTTTATTTTTTATCCATGATGATAACTGGGAAAGAAAAGTCCTTCATGCGTTAAATTAGCTTATGCCCCATCCCCTGTTTACGTATCCATAGAGAGTTAGTAAAATCAGTATATAGATGATATGGACGAAAATAAGGTATGCAGGCGACCGAAAAGGTTTTACTTACACTATTTGGATCTACAAAGGGTCAGCAGCAAATCATTTAAAAAACTGTTAATTATGTTTTAAACACGTGACTCAAATACAAAGGTTGAAATAATTAAACTACTACATTTAATTCAATAGGTCATATCAGCATAAGAACATGTAGTGATGCAGCAATACTTAAGACCGACAGAATCAATGACGTAAAGAGAACAGGCTCCGCTAGGAGTTTTGTGAACAGGATTTTCAAGGTAAATATATGATATGAGAGAACTTGTTTGATGAAATATTCTCATTTTAATGTTCTCTTTTAAGAAGCTTAAAACACAAATTTGACTGAAAAAAATACTTTTCCATGTTAAGAAAAACAGCACCACAAAATGGTAACTTGTTGGTGAAAATTAGAAGGAGAGAGCTTTTGAAGTGAAAACTATATATTTGCGGAGGGATACTTTAAAAATATTTCTTATAAAAGAAAAGAATGGAGAGTATTGATTCTAAAATCTTCAGTCTCAAAACTCCACGAGAGAGTGAAAGCTTTCACCGAAGAACAAAAAGATCTCCAGCGAAAACTTGAACTATCACATGCTACAAACCCCAGAGGGGATACAGATGAAAATAGAGAAAATAGTGAGTTTTATAACAAGTTATTTGTGAAATAGTAATATTGAAAGTAAAGACGTGTACTAGGAAACAAAAAACAATAACAGAGGCTATATATTTTTTTAATTTTTTTTTGGCGAAAAAATAAGTCAAGCTGAAAATTTTTATAATCTGGTCATGGGCTTTGCTCATTGTTGAAGGCCGTACGGTGACCTATAGTTGTTAATTTCTGTGTCATTTTGGTCTCTTATGAACAGTTGTCTCATTGGCAATCATACCACATCTTCTTTTTTATATACGCTAAATAAATCAGTAAGTTTGAAGCACACCTTTTTTTTAGAAGAAATGAAATTCTAATTTATGTTCTCAATATTACTGTTATGATATGAAAGCCGGCGTTAGTAACTATAAATGTCTAAGTTAGCAAGCAATAGCTAATTTGGAAGCTCAGCTGAATATCAACAGATGAAATAGGTTCATGGGGAAACTAAATATGAATTTTACTTTTTATTTTTATACGTTATAAGTATTTTATACACATGACGAACAAACAAAGGTAGTAACTATACTATCATTATATTTTCATGCATTTAAGATTAATTTAAACTGTAAGGTAATGTATAGAACTGTTTTATGTGGTTGGTCTTTGTTGTTGTGTTAAGGTGGTATTGTTCTTTGTATTTCCATACACTGTTAATAGATTGATTTTTTTCATTTTCGCTATTTTATGTCGTCATGCATGTTGCATGTTCCTTTCCTTGGTTTACTCCTATATGAGGATTGTTCTAAATTGTATAGTTGTCTCTATATTATTATATATTAAACCTGCATCTTTCTTATTTCATTAATCTAAAGCATTAAATCTTAAGTCTTAATGCAACTGATATCGTATATATGAGTTATTTTGAAAGAAAGAAACATGTTAAAAAATTAGGAGAAATATAGGAAAGCAAACTCTAAAAACCGCGCTTATTATATTGGTTTGAAATCTACCGTCATTTATCATTGTTATTTTATTCTATTGTTTATTTTTTATCCATAACTGGGAAAGAAAAGTCCTTCATGCGTTAAATTAGCTTATGCCCCATCCCCTTTTTACGTATCCATAGAGAGTTAGTAAAATCAGTATATAGATGATATGGACGAAAATAAGGTATGCAGGCGACCGAAAAGGTTTTACTTACACTATTTGGATCTACAAAGGGTCAGCAGCAAATCATTTTAAAAACCGTTAATTATGTTTTAAACACATGATTCAAATACAAAGGTTGAAATACTTGAACTACTACATTTAATTCAATAGGTCATATCAGGATAAGAACATGTAGTGATGCAGCAATACTTAAGACCGACAGAATCAATGACGTAAAGAAAACAGGCTCCGCTAGGAGTTTTGTGAACAGGATTTTCAAGGTAAATATATGATATGAGAGAACTTGTTTGATGTAATATACTCATTTTAATGTTCTCTTTTAAGAAGCTTAAAACACAAATTTGACTGCAAAAAAAAACAAAAAAAAAACTTTTCCATGTTAAGAAAAACAGCACCACAAAATGGTAAAAATTAGAAGGAGAGAGCTTTTGAAGTGAAAACTATATATTTGCGGAGGGATACTTTAAAAATATTTCTTATAAAGAAAAGAATGGAGAGTATTGATTCAAATATATATATAGAGACTCTGACATGTTAATTTCTGACACTAAATTATGTGTCTCGGCATACCAAAATCCGATACTGGTTCTACCACATACTAGTTCACAAGATACACAAAAGAACAAACGTTTAGTGGAAGCTAACATTCTAGATCTATTGACTTATGGAACTTATAGTTATGATTAAATAATATTGCTTGATAGCATTTTTATTTTCATATATCGGTATCTCATTTGATTGCCGTATATATCAACAATATCAAAGTCCACAAGTCATCAAGTCGCTGAATCAATGAACCAATTTGTACTCCATGAACTAACCAAATCAGATCCGACTAAAATACCAGTTCACACGGGTTCTACTGGTAGATTTCAGCGTTTTAGGAAATGGTTCAAACGACTTTGCTGCTGTTGCTGTAGGCAGAATACCGAAGACCAGGATACAGTTTGCCATTGATTTTTTTGTTTACTTATTTATTGTTTATAATTCTTTTGTTCACTTATAGTTAATTGGTTATTATTTTTATTATTAAAATTTTGTTTTGTTTTCACCTGTTGTTGTTTTATAGTGTTTATGCATACATATAGAAAATAGCTTCTGTTCTTTTAAAAAAACAAAATACTCAACTTGAAACAAAATTACAATTAAGGACCTATATTAACTGAGAATTAGAAAAATGGCCACATCATGCAGAAAACAGAAGCATTTAGTAATATGCAAAACGTTCCAAGTGTCTGAATTGTTTGAGTGTGTTTGAATTTCGTGCTACACTTAGCCACGTACACTTGTAATTTAAAACATCGGATAACAGAAAGCCAGAAGGAAGCAGGAAACAGATAAAAAAATGTCCTCATTTAACAATTAATCTGATGAATAGAAAAAAAAAATATTTATTAATTCATTTGAAGTACATGCACCTAAAAATATGATACATTTTACATATATATTTGCATTGTTTTGGTCAAATTTACACATTAATATTCGTGAAATGTCTCGCCTACCAGTAACGGATCCAGCCATGATCCAGTGATTTATTCAATAAGCAAACAAAGTTTTCATGGAAAAGAGGGAAAGCAGGATTTTTTTTTTTGAAAAGTTAAAAGGGCCAAATAAAGTAAAAAAGTTGAAGAGCATTGAGGACCAAACATTCCTGAAAGTCTTGCCAAATAGATCAAAGGTGATCTATTCATGAGGTACTGAAAAGCCTTAGTATTTCAAAACTTCAAAGTTTTGTAAATAGATAATTTATAATTGTGACCATATAAAAGATAATTCATGTCAACTCAGAAGTGCTGACTACTGGGCTGGTGATACCATTGGGAAAGAAAATCTCACACAGCAGTGGCATCGACCCAGTGCCGGGTTGTTAATAAAGTCGTCCGATAGTTATCAAGATTTACATTTTGTATTTGCGCAAGACGCGCTTTCGTCTGCAAAAACACATCAGCGACTCTAAAATAAAAAAATGTAAAAAGGCCAAATGAAGTACGAAGTTGAAGAGCATTGAGAATCAAAAATCTGAAAAGTTTTGTCAAATGCAGCTCAATAAACTCATCATAGATCCCATGCAGAATTGACATTTTAAATTTGCGCCATAAGGTGATCTTTTCCTGAGGCAGAAAAGCCTAGGAATTTCTAAAATTAATTTATAATTATGGCCATATCAGTGACAACTCAAAGTCAGGTGAATCCTATCTGACGGAATAATTCACCAAGTACAATTATTCTATATAAAACTGTTTCACTTATTACTTATAGCATCTGAGAAACAGACTTGAACACAAAAAAAGCTACAAAAAAAAAATCCCAATAACCGTGAATATTATGTCCGAATCAAATGATTTCAGCCAAACGGAAAACTTTAATTTTTTTTACCGTAATATAATAACTTGAGCGGTATCAATTTTTCTGTATCAGAAGCGCTTTTCGACAATAAATTGTTTTTTTGCACGATCTTTTGATGCACCCGTAGACAAACATTTAAAAAAAACCGGATATCCCATCTAAAGGAGTAGGTCCAGTAAGACTCCTTTTTGGCCCCAAAATATAGCAGTAATACAAAATTGTTAAAAGTAAGCTTTCAGTAATTTATTGGAAAGTAGAATGCTTCTGCTACATAAATATGGGCTATTTTTATCAATACAATGTACATATATCGGGAACTAGCATCAATAAGTCATGCTAAATTACTGAAATCGTCACAATTTTAGCATTTTAGTTAAATTTCAGACGGTTTTCGTCTTGAATGAAAGTGACCGCATTCGTGTTCATTCTTAATGTTAAAATAAAAGTTATATTTGATGATAATACATAACATATATAAGGGCTTGGGATGAACACGGATGCGGCCACTTTCATTTTTGACTAAAACTATCTGAAAAGTGACATTTTGGCATATTTGATAGATTTTTCACATTTAGGCTTAAATCGGAGCGTTTTAATGACTAAATCAGTGAAAATATTTCACATAAACTTATAGAATCAACCGATATTGTCCAAAATCTTTTGTCAGATGAACCTGAAATTTGAGGCCAAAATCGGCCCTTACCGGACCTACTACAAATTTTACAGTGATGTTGTTTACAGAGACCATATTTTGAATGTAAACTCATAGATTCTTTACATAAACTCATTCTCAAATGTCACCAATTCAACAGTGTATTTTGTTTCAATCGGTACAAATACTGATTGTGTTATCAATCAAACCAAACATAACTTAATATCAAAGCTACAAACATTAATTATCATATATATATTCTTTCGATACTAATATGTTGCCATTGCAAAAGATCATGCATGTTGTTTTTTCTCTGACTATATATGACGAATTTACATTAAATGTTATCAAAAAGTAATATATTCAGATCTAATCATCTTACCACACTCCCAGTAAGTATATTTCGGCATATTTACTTTTTTTATTTGCAGAAGTAATGATCTTTTCATATAGTGGCAATATAGTATAGGTATAATATAAATAACACATTTGCAGATTTTTGTTTTGTAAATATTTATTTGGTTAAAAATTATTGCAAGATTTAAAAGCCATATATTAAGATCTTATCATGAAAATACGTGTCAATAATCATGTGGTGTTTTATATTTTTACATTGTAATTACAATCATATCACTAGATATTAATAGACTCTATAACTAACACATTAAAACAAAGACAAACACATTATTCAAAATATACAATGAGTGGCCTTGGAATACTACATTTGTTCAAATCTGTATCTGAGCACAATTATAAATATAGTTACCATCAATGGCAAATCATTGACTCCATCTGATCCAAATTTAAACTATGAGTACACACGTCGCTGAAGAAATATTAGTAAAACGAGATTCTATAAAGAAGGTTTCAGATCTTGATAAACGAAGCGTGGACAAAGGAAGTGTTTCACCCAGACTGCCATTGATGGAACAAATGTCCAAATCACATCGGATCTGACAAAAGGTAAACGAAAATAAACTGCATCGTCAAAAAAGTCAAAGGTACAGAATAAAAGTCAGATGACAGAACGTACAGACCAATATGTCAGTAGTTCAATATGAAGTTCCCAAATTTATAAGCACAAACAGTTACATAACAAACAGTCACAATCAATAAGTTTACAATTGTTAAATACGACAAACGTTTGCTTTTTGTTTAGTTTAATAAATGTGCATCAGCATTGTGTTAACAAAGATGTTTAATAAATTAGTCAAAATAAATCCCAATTGTTTTTTTAAACTATGGTGTTTTATTCCTATAAGTATTTTCCAGAAACATCTATTCTCAAATCGGAACTCCCTGTTTGTACTGTTTTATCTGATTTCTTTTGTCCCGTACATTTCTGTGATGCAGTCGACATATCAGCGACTCTCAATTTCGTCTTTGAGATATAATCATCGTTCACAAAGTAGCATAAGCATGCAATGGATTTGTACTGTACATGACGTACATGTACTATGAAACTCAATTTATCAAAAAATTTCATGCTTTTACAACCTTTTTAATTATCAAGTGAAAAACAATAACAATACAATATATTTTATAAACAGTATAGTCTTCTTTACAAACAGGGAAATCATCGGTGAACAAGTGACTGAAGTAGTTCATGACTAGAAAAAAAAACTGGCCTGTCAACACTGAGATTCGAAACCCGCACCTGGAAGGAGCGTTCGACTCTAATAATCTTAATTATCTAGGATTGCCCGTTTTCCTTTCCATTTAATTTCAAGCTTTCGAATTCCAATACCAATAAAAGAAACTGACTTCCACGGCAATAGAAAATGGCGTTGTACACCAGCAATCAATTACTAAAATCTTCATAACGTTCAGATTGAATAACTACACCGTTAGCAATGGATAATTCAACGACGCAACATTATATTAAAGAATAAACAATATCACAGAATTCTTTAAGATTAAACAGCTAGGAAGTAGCAAGTCATGTACACATTTTAAGTACACAACGTTTAATCTTTAAAAAAACATACAACACTTATTCATCACTGATAATTGAAACATATATAAATGAGTTAAGCAAATGTACCACTATTAAGCTCTGGATGACAATTTCAAAATTCAAAAAATATATACAATTAAAAGATTGCCTGGTAAATGGTCAGAAGTTATGTAAATGAAAAATATACACTAGTACCTTGTAAAATATCAAATTAAATCACAATAAGTATACCCAAATAAAAAGCACACTCGTTTCTTTTGTAGGTAAGGCACACTGTGACTTTTGTGCTTTGTCACAACTTTAAGGTTCAAGAAATGTTGGGAGACTTGAAAGTGGGGATTCGCCTAAATGTAAATTATATTAAAAGAACAACGACGCAAAATACATAAAGGTGACCAGAATTATGGAAGTAAATACGTGTTATATTTCATTTGGGCGAGTAGTTTTGACTTTATAAATATATTTTATCATTTCTATTAGACCATGTTGACGATATATCTGTATAATTACCCCATGATCCACTATTATGTTTCAAGTCTTATCACTTAGACTGTAGGCTAAAAAACATCACTTATGTGACGTATTAAGATAATCATTAAAGGTACTGTTATACTATAATGCAGACACATTTACAAGTCTTCTTATTAGACTTCCGAGTTTCTTCTGAAATCTCAAATTTAGCCTGAAAAAGAATAAACTAAATTAGACAATGTTACAAAGGGAAAAACATTTCAACAGTTCAAAGAAACAACATATACTATAGTACTTAAAGTATTCGGTAGTGATTATGATACTGAAGGTTCTGGGGCGGGGATAGTTTTATATCCCAAATTAATAATTGACTGAGTGTTGTTCGGTTAACGCCAAGTTATAAATATGCCATACAAATTCAGCTCGAAAACAAACTATGATATACTTTGTTGAACAAAGATTTGTAAAGTTTCGCAAATGGAAAGTGTGTGCCGATATCTTATATTATAACATGTGTCTTTATTGACATGATGTATAAGGAATTGCAACGCGTTAAATCACAATTGAAATAGATTATACCATTGGTAAAAGATCAGTAATTGGTTTATTGTATATCTTTCGTTAACTATTTCCACTTTCAGATTCTTGAGTTACTATTGTCTAAATATATTTACACGTGTTCTATTCATATGATGATATAGCAGTTTTTTTTAACTGAGACTTAATTGTAGAAAACTGTTGTCTTTAACTAAGACTTGTTTGAATTGACGTATAAATCATCAAATAAAGCTATCACTTTTCAATGTAAAACTTACCGCCTGGCTTGACAAAATATCAGCTCTAGATTCCAGATCCTTTAATTTACCCTCCCTCTCTATTACATTTATCACCTGATTTTGTACATATTCTAACATCGGTTTATTACAACCTGCCTCTCTATCGTCTACCGGACTGGAATTAGTTGGGTTTTCCTACCAATATTAATGATTAAGCAATATGAATGGCCGGCAAAAGATTGACAAGTCAGTATCAGCCTGAGAATATCACCAGATATCTCAAACCATGGAATTTTCCACATAACTGAAAGATGTATCAAATTGACATACATAGAACAGGGTCAACTTATCTTAATAATAATCATTTTGTTTATACATATCACCAACAATCCATAATTGTGCTGTTGCTAACTGACAGATTGGTTTATAAATGGTCATTTATTATCTAGGTCAGTTGGTCCCTCTTGGTCATACATCTGCTAACGTTTCATCATGTTATATATTTCTGACTTAAACATTTAGGTTTGAGCATCCCTCATAAATCGTTTTCGAGAAATGCAATTCAGACTCATGAAATTTATATGTTGTGTCTTGTGTACTATTATTTGTCTGTTTGTCTTTTTCTTTTTTAGCCATGGCATTTTCAGTTTATTTTCGATCTTTCACCACTCTTTTATAAGCGTTATTTTGGTTTATTAGTACTTGTTTTGATACCAATGGTGCGTGAATTTTAGTCACAAATGGTATCATCAGATCAGTCGTCATTTCGTATTTATTAACATATTTATAAAAACTTTGACAAATTGTTTGTGTCGCCGCCGCCATCTTAGTATCGCATTTTTAACTTAACCAAGGCGAAAGAGAAAATATTAGGATCGGAAGTTCCTACTCTGGTAAAGTTGACCTTGCATGAATGTTTGGATTTAATGTCTTTTGGCCATTTATTATCGCCCCATATCATACATTCAGTTCTTTTGTATATGCGTTTGGTGACACTGATTAGTAATTAGAATTCAATAAGTATTATAACGACAATCATCATTTTCACACACATCTTTAAATAGACTATCCTTATGCAAATTAAAACATAAGCTCCGTCCGATCAGTTGTAATAACATTGGTAATACATTACATTAAACCAAATGTAAACATGTTTACTGTACACGGCGTTTGGTGTGAACACGGCCTTACACTCTCTTAAATGAATGCGAAGTTTAACCGGATTTCTCTCGTCGTCTTTTTCGAAGTACGAAGCCACGTCCCTTTTGAATCATCGACACTTTAATTTGGAAGCCTAGTTAAGGAAGTGACGTGCAAACTGCAATCTTATAGAACGAAGGGGTTTGTTTGGTGGAGTTTTGTTTCTCACATAGAATGTTGAAATAGCAAGTGTAATCAGATTTTATATCCAAGGATGTGTCCCATTAAAAGCTTTCCAAACTTTTCTTTTTTTATTGTATGTTAAAAAAGTAGCTATAAAACAACTGGTAATTGCAATTATCATAGATACCAATTAGATTTTTTTTAGCCATGGGGTTGTCAGATGGTTTTCGATTTATGAGTTTGAATGTCTCTCTGGTACCTTTCGTTCCTCTCTTATGGGGTTGTCAGATGGTTTTCGATTTATGAGTGTGAATGTCTCTCTGATACCTTTCGTTCCTCTCTTACATTATACGCTCGTTCCGTCTAGAAATCAATGACACTCAAATTTAAAAAGTGAAAAAGACCAAATATCAAACGAAGTTGAAGAGCTATGAGGATCGTGAATTTTGAAGGATTTTGTCAAATAAACTAAGGCTATCTATTACAGTGTGGAACAGCCTCAGTATTTTGAAAAATGCAAAGTTTGTCAAACAACATGGACCATATCAATGCTAATATATGTTAAAACAGAGCACTGACTGCTGGGATTGTATTATCATCGGGAAGGAAACATCGATCGAAAGTAAAAGAGGGACGAAAGATAACAGAGGGAGAGTCACACTCATAGATACAAAATACACTGAAAATGCCATGGTTTAAAGTAAAAAGACAAACAGACAAATAAAAGTACAGAAGACACAACATAGAAAACTAAAGACTAAGCAACACAAACCCCACTAAAAACTTGGGGTGATCTCAGGTGCTCCGGAAGGGTAAGCAGATCCTGCTCCTCATGTGCACCAGTCGTGTTGCTTATGTTATTACAAATCCGGTTAATAGTCTTATTCGGTAGGTCACATTCGTGAAAAGGGAAGGGTTTTGTAGTTACGACACAAGGAACATATCTGATATCATCTTTGAAACGGTAATTCCATGACGGTCACCCAACTCGTAATGGCGTCCGTAAAATTTAGGAAGGGATGATTTCAATTTCATCATTTGAAACTCTTGGTTCAATAGCATCCTTTTGAGTAGCATCCTCTATCAAGGAAATCATGATGGTGTAAAACCACTAATTCGGGCCCGGCCAGAAAGCACATACCAGAAAGTAGTACATATTTAACACAAAATAGTTCCTACGCATGAGTGTGACTTTCAAAATACGTAGAATATTTAGTTTTTTTTGTATTAAATGAAAGCTGAAAGACTGGTGATCATTGTAGAACACTTTTGGACTTTTAATTTTGAATATAAAAAAAACTGCACCAAATTTTAAAAAAGAGGGTACATTTTGTCTGTTAGTCAGATCTGAAGTACCTGTTTTGGTACATCCGAAGTTCCGGGAACCAGTTCTTTCTTATATGACATTAAAGGTTTGTTGATTTTTTAAGTACAGAACACCATAACGTATTGCTTTGACATGCAATGATTTCCACTTTATTGGAACTTAAAACAAAAGAGGCGTGCTTGCTTAAAACGGAGGAATTTAACATAGCAAGCAATGGGACCATGAATTAGTGTTGTACTTCCGGGAATAATGTATCAATTGGAAGATATATACTCCGTATGCAGGTGCTGCTGAAATGATACTACATAGAAATGTAAATTTCACAATTGGGAAGCTGAAATCATCTCTTTTGTCGTAAAGTTTTGTATTCAATCGACCCTCATTGTCAATTATTAGATGTAAGTCAATATATGAGCTATATCTGTAGTCTCCTTTATCTTTAGTTCGATGATATAGATTCGTTCAACATAGTCGCCAAATTTTGTATTATTTAGTGAGGGAACATCATCTATATAGCGGAACGTAAAGTTAAAGGATATTGTTAACTTCTTATCTTTCTTTATACTGTAAATTAACTCATCATGGATACTAGGATTACAATTTTATACGATTCATCTATATAAAGTAAAGATGTCAACTAAAGTATAAAGTTGTAGATTATTAATTCCGAGTGGTTTAGCAAAACATACAACTAAGGAAGAACAGCCTTCAACTGTTTTTTTTTCTCTCGAAAAAATCAGTTTTGTAAACAGTTAATTTGTACTAATGACCATATATCAATGATAATTCATCTAAAAAATAAGAGCTGACTTATACATTTTTTGGATTCGAGCGTCACTGATAATTTTTTTGGAGATGTAACGCGCGTCTGACGCAAATATAAAATTTAAATCCTGGTATCTATGACGACTTTATTTATATAAATATAAGCTCGTGATACCATAATTTTACAAAATTGATTTCATTTCCATTTTCCTTTGACGTATTTTTAAAATAATTTTAAAGTTCTCAATTTTTTTCGCTTTTCTTTAACAGCAACTCTTGACCACAAATCTGCTTTAAGTTTATTTCCTTTTCAATTCGTTTAAAACCTCCAAACCACGGGGTTTGTAAAATTATAAAACAATCAATTATTCTACGCAATGCACAAATTTTGCCAAACCAAATACGGCGTATCTCCCTTTTTGGATCGGTTCTTATAGTATTTTTTCAAATTTGTTCTTGATAATCCATGTGTTAAGATGACAAGTTTACTCAGTAGGTAAACCATTAAAAATGCATGATAAAATTGAGAAAGGAAATGGGGAATATGTAAAAGCGACAACAACCCGACTACAGAGCAGACAACAGCCGAAGGCCACCAATGGGTCTTCAATGTAGCGAGATTCTCCTGCACCCGTAGGCGTCCTTCAGCTGACCCCTTTAAGATATGTATACTAGTAGAGTGATAAGGGACGTCATACTAAACTCCGAACTATACACAAGAAACTAAAATTAAAAATCATACAAGACTAACAAAGGCCAGAGGCTCCTGACTTAAGCTTGGGACAGCTGCATAATTGCGGCGGGGTTATGAGTATGAATTAAAGTTTATACAGATCATTGTCGTTTTCACGACAGTGATACAAATGGCATTATAATAACGAAACTATAAAAATTTCTTAAAATAAATAATTACTATAGATATACAATACGCGTATGATTTGACCAAATGAGTATATACTCGTTTGATTACTACCAGGCCAGAACATGTAAGTATTTAGATTATAAAATCAAACTTCCTTAACAGACACAGCTCGTTCGTTGAACCAAAATCGGCACAAGCTATTAACTGAAATTCCTAATCTTGTTTACATTTTCGAATATAGGTGAGTAAAAATTCATTTTATTTCATTAATCTCGTTAAAATAATAACCTAATTTTTATCTGAGCCAAATTTCATTTTTCAAACTCTAAATCTATGACATCTTACGAAATTACTAATCAACGTTCGCCGCGTTAATTACCGAAGCCAGACAAGTATGGTAGGACCATAAGTAAATACGCATATGGTCATGACCATGTGCGTATTATAAAAATATTCATATTGTCTGGAACATGTTTACTATAGCGTTGAGGTTTTGACTTATTCGTATGTGTCTATTTTTTGTGATGCATTTGTCGGGTTATGTAATGTATTTCGGTTGTTTCCTGTAATTAGTTTATACTTCAGTTTTATCATGTATATCTTTTGTATAGCCATTTTATAAAATTTACTGTTTGCAAAAGTATAAATTATTCTAAATTATTGGGATGTTCTGGTACCTAACAGAAAACCCTGGCCGTTTTTGGCACAACTTTTTTGAAAATTTGGTCCTCGATGCTGTTCAACTTTGTACTTGTTTCGGCTTTCAAACTTTTGTATCTTGGTGTCACTGATAAGTCTTGTGTGGACAAAATGAACTTCTGGCGTATTAAAATTTTAAACTTGCTGCCTTTTGTTAGCTTTTATTCGTGTGTTTCTTTGTTAATTGTGTCCTCCTATTTATTTTTATTGTAGTCCTGTAATGTTGTGTTGTCATTCTTATGTTATATTTCACGTGGCTATAAAAGAGGGAGGTTTGGCATGCCACAAAACCAGGTTCAACCCACCATTTTCCCTTTAAAAATGACCTGTACCAAGTCAGGAATATGGCCATTGTTATATTATAGTTCGTTTATGTGTGTGTTACATTTTAACGTTGTGTTTCCGTTGTGTCGTTTGTTTTCTCTTATTTTTTAGTGTGAATACACATTACTATAAGACTTGTCACGGCATTTATCTATCCCAAATTCATGTAGGATTTTGTCTAATGCTTAGTCTGTTTCTGTGTGTGTTGCATTTTAATGTTGTGTCGTTGTTCTCCTCTTATATTTAATGTGTTTCCCTCAGTTTAAGTTTGTTACCCCGATTTTTGTTTTCTGTCCATGAATTTATGAGTTTTGAACAGCGGTATACTACTGTTGCCTTTATTTACTAAAATAATTGTGTCCGAAATAAACTAAAATGAAGAACATATGTACAAGTACATAATGAAATATTATTTTTTTTACTTACCATTATATATTAGTTGTGTTAATATATTGCTCTACCAGAAGTGGTTCTTCTCAAACCTAATTTGGTTCTCCCAGTTTAATCAGTAATGGACCCAGGAACTATCGAATAAAAAGTGGTAACTTGTGAATAAGGAGTGAGGAAATATGTAATACTAACTTTTGCTCGATTTCTCAACACTTTTGAATACATTCGAACTTGTTAACATAAAATCTTTTCCCGCTATCACTTTCCTTACTAGGGAAAATGAAATCATACTTTAACACCGATTTTCTTTTTCGTACTGGTATAACAGTGTAATATTTCGTAGGCGCTAGGTGAAGGCGGAATTAAGGATATCACTTGACCGTTCATCTCCCGTCGGTCTAATTTACGTTTCTGTGTTAGAGTAATGCTCCGTTATATTCCATGCAAATTCTATTGGAGAGGATACTTATGATGATATTCCTTGAGGATACTCTCTGATCAACATCAGTCGTACGACTCATTTATCTCATCAAATAGTTTATTTGGAGGGTAATTATAATAACGTCATACTTATTACGTATGCATTATTTAAGAAATGATTCATGGAAGCCATAGATTGTTGGAAATTTACACATGGCCTGGGCCGTGATATTCGAATTTTATCCTCAGCGTTAGTGAGGGATAAAAATAACGAATATCACGACCCAGGTCATGTGTAAATTTCCAACAATCTATGGCTTCCATGAGTTATTTCGATTCTAATAGGACAACTATGGTCATTAAAATACTGAAGCGAGGGTTGGTTTGGTGTGTGTGTGGCTGATCTTTTTTACTCCCTGTTAGATAAAGCTCAAATATCTTAATAAATCCGTAGCTTGCATGGGTTATTTCGTGAATAACCGCTAGAAAAAACTGTTTAATTCTTCAAATTCTCAAACCCAACATTTGCCATTTTTAATTTACATGATTTTCTCGTAAGCTTCCATCAAATCCAAAGATAACATTTCGTAGCCAAGGAGCTGCCATGTTGACTTGCTGAATAAACTCATTATAGATACCAGGACTAAATTTTGTATATACGCCAGACGCGCGTTTCGTCTACAAAAGACTCATCAGTGACGCTCGAATCCAAAAAAGTTAAAAAGGCCAAATAAAGTACGAAGTTGAAAAGCATTGAGGACCAAAATTTCTAAAAGTTTTGTCAAATACAGCTAAGGTTATCTATGCCTGAGGTAGAAAAGCCTTAGTATTTCAAATATTCAAAATTTTGAAATGAGTAAATATGCAAATAATGCAGTAGAATAGAAAATAAAACAAAACCTACCTCAAAAATCAGTTTTAATACAATATTAATGTACGTTTTTTGATTGAGTTAAGCCTGCCAATTGATATTTTATCGTGTATTTTTCTATGTTGTGATTTTATGCTACTGTTTAAGAAAAAGGGAGAAGGTTTGGATCCATTAAAACGTTTAATCCCGTTGCAAATGTTTGCACCTGTCCTAAATCAGGAATCTGATGTACAGTAGTTGTCGTTTGTTTATGTAATCTATACGTGTTTCTCGTTTCTCGTTTTTTTTTATATAGATTAGACCATTGGTTTTCCCGTTTGAATGGTTTTACACTTATGTCTAGTAATTTTGGGGCCCTTTATAGCTTGTTGTTTGGTGTCAGCCAAGGCTCCGTATGAAGTCCGTACATTGACCTATAACGGTTTACTTTTTTAAATTGTTATTAAGATGGAGAGTTGTCTCATTGGCACTCACACCACATCTGCCTATATCTGTCTACACACGAATTTCGATGGTTCACGTAACAGAAAACTTTCAACTTAAGCGGTTTCATTTGTATGACGTCATGTTTTGAAATGACTCAAATGCGCCAAAAAAAAAAATAATAGACTTTCGCGGAATTATATTTTTATTTTTATTTTGTTGATTTCTCCGAGCTGTTGTACATTACTGCTCTTTATTATGCATCCGAATAAAAGAGGGACGAAAGATACCAAAAGGGACAGTCAAACTCACAAATCTAAAACAAACTGACAACGCCATGGCTAAAAATGAAAAAGACAAACAGACAAACAATAGTACACATGACACAACATAGAAAACTAAATAATAAACAACACGAACCTCACCAAAAACTAGGGGTGATCTCAGATGCTCCGGAAGGGTAAGCAGATCCTGCTTCTCATGTGGCACCCGTCGTGTTGCTTATGTGATAACAAATCCGGTAAATGGTCTAATTCGGTAGGTCACATTCATGAAAGGGAAGGGGATTGTAGTTACGACGAATACGAATAACAGTTATTTTGTCTTTTTTTAATTGCACTTTTTAAATCAATAAAATCGGCAAAGAGTCTGCAAATAGGTTCTAATTCTTGTAGATTGACGTGGGAAGTATATTGTAACAACCATTAATATGACTATCTATGAGTCTGTGCTAAGTATATATATATCGAGAATTTTATCACAGTGTTATTTACAAAGCGAAAGAAACACGTCATATCAGAATTATAGATAAGTATAATTATATGCTGCAAATTGTTTGTAAGTTATCCTTTGATTTATGAAAATTCTCCTTTTTTTAATTGATATACCAGATAACCCATCTATGTATTCAAGAATCAGGAAGATGAAGATACTTTATCCTCTTTGCACGACAACTATATGTCGTTGTTCAAGCAGATTTAGTCTTCATATGTAACACGATTACTCACATAAGAGTTTACAGCAAAACTGGAAACCATGCATATTCTTTACCCTCATTTTGAATTATAAAGGATCGGTCCTTCTTTTATTTGTATTAACATTAAACATGTTAAAGAAAGTGATCAAAATATACCGTTATTATACTAGATACCAAAACTTCACGAAATTAAACTTTCGATTTTACTACGTTTTACACTATTTTTTCTTATGGTCAATTAAATAATCGGCTTCACTATCTCATTAAACAAAGTTTTAAATAAAGGTAATCATAAATAAATTTGACAAAATGCTAGACTCTGATCGAAAATATATTTGTTGAGTTTTGAGGATTGATATTTTAAAAGACAATCGGTATTCAAATGGGAACTAATTGTGCTCACTAACCGATTTGTTTTTGTACACGTAATAAACAAAATTCATTCAGAACCCTTCTACAAGACAAAGAGGAAAAGCACTTTCTGGAATTTTTAAATTTCACTTTCAGATGTATTGATGATGTCCAATCACTGTATAATTGTGTTTCAGTCAGCTTTATACATTATACCTTAACCTTTCGTCAATATTTACGCAAATGGACGACTACACTCTAATATCTTTGACAAACGGGACAATTTCAACTTCCCAATTATCAATTTTACCAAGATTGAAACTGCCATTTGTGATTGTATATTATCTTTAATGTAACTATATTTAGACCCATCAGATGCCAAACAACTACGAGTTTTAAGTAATCTCACTGAAAAACCAAATTTGCTGCACTAGAAGCAGCAACACTTCATTTACTATGTAAACCAAATTTACTCTGGTCTATTCCTAAAGATTCATGAGCTTCAAGCAAAATCGATCGTGCCCTTGTATATGAAAGTGGAAAATTTTTGCTGCAAATCTGATTCCAGCTCAATATTAGCTGATTGTTTATATTTTAACAACAACTTAACGGGACAAAGATTTCCTACGGTTTTAGAAATAATAACTGAACTATCTCGCCTGTAAATATTGGTTTCACCTTTTGCAAAAACACTAGACATAGAACTGTGCGCAGGCAAGCTTGATCATGCAATAAACACCAGACGCAATATAATATAGGGTTATTGCATGAATATTGGGGAATATTGTCCCGAGTAGAATTTTATATTGCACGAGCTTGCGAGTGCAATATATGTTCTACGAGGGACAATATTCCCCAATATGCATGCAATAACCCTTTTATTGTATAGCAATATAATATTTGAATGTAAAAATTGGTTTAAACTAAGATTTTGTCGTTAATGACGTCATGAATTTTAAAGATTTATTGCACTAGTGCAATATTAGAATTTATTGCACGCTAACTTTTGGTTACGTTCTGTGGAAAATATTATATTGCTATACAATAAAGTCAATTTATAAAACAATGAGAATGTGATTATACAGGAAAGCCCCTAGAAAACGCATACTCAACCCCTAAATAGCATCATAATAAAATAAACTATGGATTAATTCAGGTGTGAAGGCCCACGCCAGCTGGGTAGAAAACGGTTCTACACAAATAACAAGTCCACGCGCGTAATTGAAAAATCACACTTATTCCAATAAAACCCATACGTAAATTAAACATAATCCAAACCATACAGGTGAAAATAAACCTTAAAAATCCATGAAAAATTCTACAAATATTTTGATTTGCCAACATACAAAAATATGGTTTCTAAAGAATTTATAAATGTTTGAGTCTATAACCGAACCATCATAACCAAACTGTTAAGAAATGAGTATTGAACACGAATACAATGAAACTAGAGTACAACTTACCAGTTCTAAAGAAATAGCGTCCAAGCTCGAGAAAAAACGTCCCAAGCCGAAACTTAACGGAAAAACCTTGTTACATAGTATCTAAAAATGGAAACAAGAGATTTACGACGACTCAAAAACGTTGCAAAAAGAAGTGGTTACCTGTGCACAAAGAGAGAGAAAATTAATCAATGTACTTACTTTCACTCGATTTTTACAACAATTTGAAGAGCAATCGTAGTTGTACCCGCAAATCCTTTCCCGGTTCTATTTTCCTTACTATAGGAAAAATCATAAGTTGACATTGATTTAATTTTTCGTTTATATATCTAGTATAAATGGGTAATGTTTTTATGCACTAGTCGAAAGGGGAATTAAGTGTTACTCTTGACCTTCTATTATTACTCGTTCTGTTCCTCCGTCCATATTATTTGCGTGTTCGCACTGTAAGTAAAGTTAACTTCCTCCTTTAATTTTATGACATTTCTACGTACACAATGCTGAGAACCACAATTCACAGACAGTGTTTTTATTTGGGGAATAGGTCACTTACTGTGCTAAGGTTATGCTCTGTGATACTCCATGCAACACTCTGACTCATCCTCCAGTATTCAATGACTTAATAATCAATTTAATAAATTATTTTTTTGGGAAGATACTTATCATAATTACGTATGTGTTATTTATAGATAAGTATATGTTGCATAATGTACGAAAATTCCTTGTCTGTTAAAAGATATACGGGTAAACCATATATAAATTTGCATTCTAAAACATATTTATTCACTGTGTAGATAAATAAAAGACAATTTATTTATTGACTCTTCTTGAATTTCATTATATATGATATGTTAAAAAAAGAGGGACGAAAGATACCAAAGGGACAGTCAAAATCATAAATCTAAAACAAACTGACAACGCCATGGCTAAAAATGAGAAAGACAAACAAACAACAGCACACACGACACAACATAGAAAACTAAAGAATAAACAACACGAACCCCACCAAAAAACTAGGGGTGATCTCAGGTGCTCCGGAAGGGTAAGCAGATCCTGCTCCACATGCGGCACCCGTCGTGTTGCTTATGTGATAACAAATCCGGTAAATAGTCTAATTCGGTATTAAAAGCGTGTTTTAACTTGTCATTGTTGTATGAAATAATTGTAATAGGGGCACTATAGTATGTTATAACATTTTTTTTAGGGTATTCGATGTTTGCTTTACCATGGTTCATTTCAACGCTGTTTACTTTATGACAATACCACTATATCTATCAGAATGAAATTTTTGCAGTGTTTTAAGAATAAATTTATTTTGTATCCATGTATTTTTTGTGAAACATTAAATGATTTTAAAGGGCGCATTTTCGGTATATAATATAGTCAATACTTATGTAGACTTTAGCAGCTCACCCTTTCTATAGCTTCAAATACGCAAATGAGAGATCTGGAAATTTTACCCACGTAGAACGACATGTTTCTAAAAATATAGCAATGCATTTCACTGACATTTCTTTTTCGATATTGCTTTCATATGAACTAAAATATCTTTCATTTTCTCCCTATATCCTTATTTCTTATATGGATGTGCACCGTTTATTATTTTTGAATCTTACGCTCTTTAATGACGACTTTTATCAACATTGAATTTTACTGCCTATTATCTGGAAAACTACAAAAGATAGATAAACACTTTGAATAGCAAAAATTACCCAAGACCTTCAAAAAACGTCAAGGTTTTACAGATATCGTTAGTAGGCCCTTCAAAGGAGTGATCGACATTATTATTTTACGCTTTTCAGGTTTAGAGCACATAACAGAATACAGAAACTGTCAACAGAAAAAGAATCATTAATACAAGATCAACAAACAGAATTTGTCATGAATTTTATACTAGTGCACAATGTTGAAGAGTGTCAATTGTTGAATATGCACACACATTTAGGTGAGTGACACATGTTCGTAGAGCCTCTACATGCTATATGTAAAAGTTAAGAGAACAATGCAGATAGCTGCATGGGGGAGTCCACAAAAGATATTGATGTTTGTTTTGCAACTTGTTTTTTGTTTGTTAAGAAGAGTGTAACATTCAAGAGTAGGATATTAACCTCATATTAACTTATAAAGCTGCCTTTTTAGCATGAACTGTAAGTCGTTACGCACGATATTCCGTCTCAAATGGTAACGTCAAGTTTTTACGTTTTACGGCGATTATTGATTATTGGGAATATTTTTTTATAACGTAATTTTTGTTTTGCACATCAATATGGTAACTTCTTAATGTTTGGTTGTACTGAATATGCATGAAATATTTCCCACTGAAAGTAACGTAAGTTACAAGCAACAAAATACATCGTATTTGGGTAATGCATAAGTCTATATGAAATGAGAAGATATTACGGTATGATGAGTGCCAATGAAACAACTCTGTATCAGAGACCAATTTGACATAAAACGTAATAAAATGCAATTTTCCCCATTTAGATCCGAAAAGAAAGAAGATATATATTTTGCTTTAATTAAAATAAATGTCGAGAATTACAAGTTAAACGGGTCTTGCTTATAAAATTGACTTGACTTTCTTTAATTATGGAACAATTAGATTCAGAAATGAAACGATTGTCAGAAAAAAAGGTTAATTATATTCATCTCATATGTTTACAAGCTTTGTATGATATGGAGAGGTATATAGCCACGCTTCATGCCCGATTTTATTTTCGTTTTCAAGTTCTAAACATATGAGTCTTATTGCAGAGACATAAACAAAAATCGCAGTTTTACCCTTCCCAAATTTAAAATTTGAAAAAGATGATTTTTTATCCTCTCGTAATACACAACTTTTTCACAACTGAAGAACCTCCTATAAACGAACAACCTCAGTCATCGGATTTTGTTATATACTGGTGGTCATTTTGATAGTATATGACTACAATGAAAATACTATCTGAGGAAATATATAGAGATGATCCACCATAAATAGCGTCCCGGCGTTGAAAACGTATGAAAACGTCCAGTGGACAAACTTGCAAGACATTTCATTTCTTTGAATATGAAGTCGTTTTGACTACGCAAGTTATCAAAACGTATGAAGCTGTTTTGTAGAGTTAAAGTACAATTACGGGAAAGCACTATTTAGAATGAAACAAATCTAAATTTTCAATAAATAACGTCGCAAATGACAGTTTATTTGTAAAAAGCGGCGAAATCCGATATTGGACATCTTGCAAGACATTTGCCAAAAGCCGTTGTATTTTTATATGTGGTGTGAGTTCTGCAAACATTCGATTTCGATATGGTCTATTATGTACTTTTTTAAGCATAATTTACACAAACGAAATTTCTTATAATCTTATATTTTAAAGCCTATAAATTTTGATAACTTTACATTTCCCTAAATCTGACCATAATGAACACTATTTGTTCTTGCCAAAAAAATAGCGTTGGTCGTTACAGTAACGCATATTCAGTAATATTGTAATACTTTATATATAAAGCATATCATTCATTCGAATTTTCACGGATATAACAATGTTTTGAAGAACACAAACACCCCTGCTTAATTTATTATTTGTAATGTCTGTTACGTCTGACATTCATATTTTTGACGTTTTGTCAATATGTTGTCCTTATTTTCGAATATTGTAAAATAGGATAAACTAATATTTTTTGGATTAGTATTTACCTGTCTTGTCTATTGATATAAATTTAATATAACTTAACTGTTATGATTTTATAGAAAAGCTGTTTATTAGTGTGAACTGGTTGATTATACGGCATTGACGCAATAACGTGCGTAACGTTTAAACAAAGTACATTGTGAAATAAGTTACAAGTCAAAACATTGCATATAATTTGTTTTTATTATTATTTCATAATAGAACAAAAACTAAAAAAGATAAACAATTACGTAAAGGGGCAGTTCAATATCACATTAAACATACACAATAAAAAAAAATCTTCTTCAAACCAAAATATATCTCAAAATCAAATTGTGACTCTTTTTTCCTTGACATTTTGTCGAATTTATGTCGTCCCGTGCCTTTATGTTCTACAGTTAACATATTACAGAGTTATACAATTCTTACACAAAATAGTGAAAACATGTGGTGGATCTGTACGGTACAAGTACAATGTGACCAATGATTACAGTCAAATATAATAATTCATCATAACTTAAACACAACGTTGCTACAACCTATACAGTAATGCAATTTTGATAAATAATTCACGTCTCTTTAATGAACGGGGCCTCGATTGCCAAGTTAACTAGTACATAAATCTTGACTTTAAAAAACGACAAGCCTGTCAACACAGAATCCTGATTAAAATACAGATCCTGTGTCCAAGCTTTGCTTTAAAACCATATTATCTGTATTTTAAGCAGATTTGTCAACTCTGACGTTATGAGTTCGATTCCCGCACGTGGCAGATGCGTTCTATTCCAATCTTAATTGAAAAGGATTATCAATTTTGCAGCCTATGTTGGTTCTCTCTGGGCACTCCGGCTTCCTCCACCAATACAAACTGACGGCAAAGCCAATAATGCTGAAAGTGGCGTTGAACACAAACCATTAATCAATCTCTCAAACCGTATGAGAAATAACGACAACGTAAGCAATGGATCCACAAACGATGTAACAGTGTTTTCATTTTAGTGAATAAACAATGATTTAATTTTAAATGTAATGCGTCTTCTGATTGGCAGACAGTGTGATGTCTATCAGCTCATGCATAGACATGATTTTGTCATGTGATCGTGACGTCATCAATTATTTCGGCGAAAAATGGAATTTCGAATTAAATTATAAGGAATGACTGTCATATGTGTCTGTTTATTCGAAATAACATAAAAAATATGGTGACACTTCAGTTTACACCAAATTTTGTATTTTACTTCTTCATAGACAGAACAACTATGACAGTCATTCCTTAAATATCACAAGTTTCTTAAGTTTTTACAACGTTATGGCTTGTTCCTTTTAAAATTGTTATACGATGATGACTGATGTACCCATATTTTGACTATTTTATTTATTGTGTCTGTTTATTTAACGCATCAATGTAAATATAACGGAATTTGATGAGACTGTCATTAAAGTGAGAGGGTTAGCGATATAGAACCAGGTTTAATCCACCATTTTCTACATTTGAAAATGCCTGTACCAAGTCAGGAATATGACAGTTCTTGTCCATTCGTTTTTGATACGTTTTGTTATTTGATTTTGCCATGTGATTATGGACTTTCCGAATTGATATTCCTCTAAGTTCAGTATTTTTGTGATTTTACTTTTTATAGGTTGCATAAA
This sequence comes from Mytilus galloprovincialis, assembly GCA_037788925.1. Lineage (NCBI taxonomy): Eukaryota > Metazoa > Mollusca > Bivalvia > Mytilida > Mytilidae > Mytilus > Mytilus galloprovincialis. Next base: position 44,929,325 of record CM075337.1, on the reverse strand, counting down.
GTTGAGTATCATGTACGCATTGTAGATACTTTTAAAGTTCAATCATTAAACACAAGCCACACGTGTTCATTATTTACTAATTATTAAAAAAATAAATACGACATTGGTCCTATATTCAAATGAGTAAAACAAATGCACAACGATTAATCTCTGCATGACAATTCGAAAATTCCAATTACACAAATAGCAAATTGAACAGAAGTTATGTAAATGAAATATATACCAGCACTTTACAATAAATACTTAAGTTAAACATCACACTCATACTCTTTTGCAGTAAGGCATAATGTGACTTTTGTGCTTAGACAAAACATAAAAATTCAAGCATTGTTGGAAGACTTGTCAGTGGTAATGAAAGAAATCTTTGGTCTTTATGAATGCGTTTATGCAAATTATATAAAATGAACGACGATGCGAAAGAAATGAATTTGACTAGAACTATGGCAGTATCATCGAGTTATATTGAGTATTTACGTTTTACGTTTTGGTTGATCTCACGAATTACCAATACAAAAAAAAAAAAAACAAGTTGGTACCACTCGCCCAAATAATTTGTAATAAGTTAAACTTTTTTCTATAGGATCTTAAAATTTGAATTAAGAAATTAATGCGTTCATTTATTACTGCGAATTTGAAAAATAGATTATTTCGATTTCAGAAAAATTACATACAGATATATGCGTCAGACATAAAAATGTGTATTCTTATTATTGCGATTCTCATCCAGTCGCAATATCTGCATTTTATAAAAACCCCGCAATTATATATAAATTTACAGTATCCCAAAAAGGATATTAATTCACAGTACGAAAACTATAAAAATTGCTCACAAAAATGTGTTGCCTGTAACTGATTAAATGCAAATGCATTCAAATTAAAATATTTTTGTGAAAATTTGTGATTTTTAAAACCCAACATGAGTTTTGAAATTATGATATTTTATTTGGGCAGGTGGACCCAATTTGTTTATTACCCTTAACGTTTTTGTCCAATAGACTTGATTGCGAAATATTATATGTTGTCAAAATAATAAGATAATTACTCGATGATCACAAATCATGCTTCACTTCTTATCACATTAGCTGTCACCTAAAGCACCGGTTCCATACAAAACAAGTATTAAGATTATAAGTGCTACTGCAATTACTATAACGCCGACGAGAATATAAGTCATTTTTTTAGACTTCTTTTTAGCTTTCTGTCGAGTTTTTACTGCAAGCTTTTTAAATTCGGCAGTCTGCAAAAAAATAAATAAAAATAAAAAAAGTTTTTTCAATTGAAAAATTATCATAGTCAAAGCAAAAACAAACATTTCAAATAATCTAATAAAAACCAACACCAAGTATTGGGATTAATCGGCAGTTGTTATAATGATACAAACATTGAGAGTTGGGCGAGAACAAATTATGTAATATCTTAATATTTTATTAAACACACTAAGTTAGTAAACAATTACAGTGGCTATGTATATAAGTTTTCAAAATTACATAACGTCAACAGAACTTCATTGAAAGATCAATGATTTTTTTTTTGAGTATAGCAGACATTTGTTTCTTCAACTTAATAGTTATCAAAGGTAACAGGATTATAATTTAGTACGCCAGACGCGCGTTTCGTCTACATAAGACTCATCAGTGACGCTCATATCAAAATATTTATAAAACCAAACCCTTGCCTCGAAATTCAAAAGCGTGTACCGATGTCTATTAAAGCTTATACGGGTATTTTTAGTAACATGGTGCATAAACAATTGCAACCCGTTGAAAAAAGATATTAACATCATGGACGAGAGATCAGAAAATGTGCAGTTGTTCTTTTTTGATAGTTACCCCACTTTTAGACTAATTGCGTTGCTATTGTCCCGACCTATCAACATATTTTCTTTTTGATCCGAATTCATTTGCTTCTACTTATAGTAGTGTTTATCTAACTGAAACCATGACGAAGAGTGAAATTGAAGCTTTAAGGTGGTATGGGTGTCTTCCTCCATCTTGGATTGTAAAAAACAGAGAATCAAAGGTCCAGATTTTCCATCAAGTTAGCAAAACTTGATGCAGGAATGCAGATGTTTAATGTAGATTTTCATTTAAAAGTACCAATTTTTAAGAATATAACTTCTAAATATTGATATTTTTGCAAATGTTAATTATTTGTGGTTGTTTTTATCTTTTTTAAAAATTGGCATTTTAAGGGGAGATAACTATAAAAAAGTGCATTTTCTGAAGGATTCTGTATGGAATTTTCCTATTTTGTATTTTAGCCGGAAAAAACGTACGGTGACCCTATCTTTTCTTTTGATATTCTCAAAGCAGTGTCTGAAAGCTATATTTTCCTGAAGTATTTAACAATTCTATCATTTTGTTTAGTTTCTAATCACAAAATGGTGTTTTTTCCTGTATAATCCATACAAAATGTGTCATTTTGTCCCGTCCTGTAGCTTGAGAAAATGCGCGGTGACCTATCATTTTTATTATATTTTTCAACATGTATCAATAGATACAACGTTTTGGCAAAGTATGAACAAATTCTATCATTTTTATTTTAGACTCCCATACCACCTTAAAGGATCAAATTTATAATTTATAATTTACCGTCTGTTCCGACAGAATTCCAGCTCTAGATTCCAGATCCTCTAATTTACCCTCCCTCTCGTGCATCTTTATAATATTGTTTGACATTATATCTTTAGTCTCAGACACCTGATTTTCTAGAGTTTCTAACATCATATCACTAGCCCCTGTTTCTCCACCATCTCCATGTCTGGTCTTTCGGTTTTTCCGCGGCTTTAAGATGAAAATAATAAAAATACAATTATCTGTTATGATGATGGTAGTTAGAAAAACATCGTTATCCTTTTTCTTTTTATGCTTATTAATTGGTTGAATTGTAAATAAAATTATCTTTGATACGATTATTACCATTTTGTACGTTTCATCTATAAAAGACTCATTAGTGATTCTCGAATCAAAAAAGTAAAAAAAAAGAAGATCATTGTCAGAGGACCCAAAGTTGCGTTTTTGTTGTTGCAAAATTCAGTTAATGTCATCTATTGCTAGGTCGAACATCCTTTGTATTTCGAAAATTTATGTATTAATTTTATCTCTAAATCATAGTAAAATAATCAAAATTTAGATAAATATATACGCTATAAGTTGCAACATTATTGCCAAAACCAAAAGTTACCCGTTGACTCCCTCCTTTTTTATATATATATATCTGGCACTAATTCCCGTGACAGAGTACTTGGACATCAAGATTCCCAAACAGATAACGGAGCATATATCTATCAATAACGTCCAGTTGCTGTTTATATTTTATATGTCTATTGCATGTTCTCGATACTTTTGGAAGTCTACTAGTATGTATAAAGTGTATATAGACTACTTTCGTTTCATCTTCCGATATTGATTTGTATGTCATTATAATAACGAAACCATTAAAGTTATTCAAATAAAACTACTACAATAAACAATGTAGATATATGTTTTCAATATTATCGAGGATTTATCTTCAAGTTACCTGTGTACATTGATACGTGTATTAAGTATACTATAACTAACATAATGGCGTCCAACATACACAAAAATGAAGGACATTTGTACATAATGACATATTAATTTTGTGTTAACTTACCATTATGTATATGCCCTGACTAGTTGCTTATTTTACTTCCCTGTTTACAAGTCACTTTTAAACAACATATCTTCTTTCATTATTAATGAATACTTGTTCTCCACAGTCAGTTGTTGATCGACTGAAACATGTGAAAGGTTAATCTACGTACTGAATAATGTATTTATAGACATGGGAAAAATATTTACGTGTTTCGTGACGAAAATAACTATTAAAAAAAGTAATTATTATCAATCTTATTATTATCAAACATTATATATGGTTCATTATTATGAACATTATCTTATATATACATATTTTGTGTACAAACTGTAATGTTGTACAATTATAATAATTTGTACAGAATATTTGTACAAGTTGTAAGCGTTTTATGAAAAGCTGAACACACATGGATGATGCAAGAACACAGTATTTTGTTTTGCATATTTCTGTCATATTTCCATGACGTCATAATAAGTCTTATATTAAGCATTGATACAAATACCATTTAAAAGAAGACAACCAGACTTATTATGGATATGATTTTGCCTAACGAGAAAGATAGAAATAGAAATTAACCCATTCTAGACCTTACTGCATTCAGGTGTCCTAATTTACAGTTTAAGGACAAGGAGAATAGCATTTAAAGTTTAGAGGTTGAAGTATATAGATTTTAATTTTAGACATAAAGCTGATAAATTTTAGAGATAAACTTTTATCACCTAAACACTTATAACTTGGACGTACCAAAACTCTGTACAAAATACACACACAACTTGTACAAACTTACACCTTTTACACAACATATATATGAAAAGGGAATAAAATATGAATTAATAAGTTTAAGAAAAGCGAGTGTAGATATTTAATTTTAATTGGATCGTTTTTCAAATATATATTTTTTGCATAGATAGCCTTTGCGTTCAACTCAAGGAATTCAATTAATGTTCGCATTCCGATCGATCAGACGTGATTGTGTATAAAATACTAGACTACGGAAAACAAGAATATGTACTACTGTGAGAATTGAAATTTTAGGTTGTTTTCCTTCTCCTTAAAAATATATAAAAAAAAAATACAAAGATCTTTCATCATAAACTTTTTTAAATACTGTCTTTTTCTTTGATAAATTTATATTGTTGAAAGCAAAATAAATCGCGCGTATTGTTTGCGACTTGTCTATAATGGCAAAATTGATCTATAATACTAACTGGACGCTTAGAGACAACAATTAAACAACACAATAATACTAATCACAGTTCTGACATGTTTAAGGTTAACTCGGATGACCCCAAGATCTGACACTGTCTAAATTTGATGAATGATCGCATTCCGAGCTCACTAAATAATATATATAAAACATCTAATACACAACCATAATATGCAGCAGGAGAAGTTTCAGGTGGACATGACGATCTCATGGGACCGACCATGCGTTAACCTTATGGATAGTCAATGAGGTCAAACACTCCCCTAATATGTTACACGTGCTGATGTGAACAGTATGGGGTTGCATGCTGTCCCTTTTCCGTTATACTCCACACATTTGATCGTTATTATTTTCCATACTGGATTTTTATCCCATTATAAGTTTTAAATATAGTTCAAATTTCAAAAGCATAACCTCGAACATCTTTAAGTTCGTGCATTTATTTTAATTTTAATTTTAATAACATAAATAGCTCAAACAGAAGACGTACTTCACGAACGTATAGTTTAGTGCGTCTAGTTTGATCAGTTGTGGATCCAGTAACTATTAAAAGAAGAAGTGGCTACCTGTGCATAAGGGGAGAGGAAATATGTTGTACCTATATTTTCTCGATTTCACAACAATGTGGAGAAATTAGGACTTGTAAACCAAAAATCTTTTTTCCGGTCTCATTTTCATCACTATTAAAAATTATATTTCAATTAACACTGACTAAATTTTCGTTATATATTGCTTTAATAAATTGGTATTGTTTTGTATGCTCCCGCTGCTAGGTAAAGGGGGTATACAATAATACTCTTGACCGTCCGTCTCTTCTTTCGTCCCTTCGTCGTCCCATTTTCGTTTTCAGGTCGTAACTTAAGATTTCCTGATCCAAATTTAAGAAACTCGTACACAATGATAAGAACCAAAACTCAAAGACAGTGTCGAATTTGATCAATGGGTCACTTACTGTGCTAGAGTTATGCTCCTCTTAAACATGGAACATTCTATTTTTTTCGTTTCAGAATGCTAAGCACAAAGCGGAGACATTCGTGTCCCCGGACACGTTATTCTTTTAATGTTTTATAATTTATCCAAAATGTTTGACATTTCCACTATTCTTAATGGATGGATATATGATAACATAACCTGAAAGATTGTGATTAACAATCAGCAGGCAAAAAGGGATAGATATAGAAAATTTTGAGTGAATCGGATACACAACACAGTTTAGCCTTCAGAAATGCCTGTTAAGTTCTTGCTCAAAGGGATCACAAACGTTCGACCTAACGGGAATGTCTGACGTTTTTTTTTTAATCTATAACAATGGTTTGTTAGAAGTCATTAAACCCACCGAACTGCACCAAAATCCCACTAAAAGATGTAAACAATCTTTTTCTGTCTTTTTTTTATTAATTAAATTCAAATATAATTATTAAAAGATGTGAAAGGTACAAAGTTCAATTTCCAACCGCATTTGCTGAAAAGAAATTGACAACACTTACAAAAACGAAATAAGCCGAACTACAAGGGGTATCCAAATTGGAAACTGCGGAGGGATCAGAATCCCGAGGAGCTAAATTAATAAAAAATTTGTAATGGTGGGTGAGTAAAATCTTGATTAGAATAATTTTTACGATATTTGAATTGAAAACTGCAATAAATGAAGGATTATAAGTTACAAAAGCGGTGCGAAAGATACCAGAGAGTCATTCAAACTTATAGATCGAAAACAAACTGACAATGCCATGGCTAAAAAAGAAAAAGATTTACAAGTGAATATTAAGTGGACAACGCATATTGCTGCATAGATGAGTACACATTTAATATTGATGTTTTTGAAAGTTTATATTTTGTTACAAGAGAGTGTAACATTTAAGAGTAGATTTATAACATAAAAGAAAGTCGAAAAATATCAGAGGAACATTCAAACTAATATTTGGTAATAAAACTGTTATTTTAACATGAAATTTAATAAAGTATTTTGTAAAATGAGTTACAATTAAGAAAATAAATACGTTTTATTATTTGTTTTAGCATACTAATAATAACTTAAAAGATTAACAACTACGTTAAGGAACAATTTTTCTTCAAAACAATGCAATAAGAGGAATGGGACTGTGATTACGCATGTAATCGTAGCTTCAGGGGCTTATTCAAGATTTTTGAAAGGGGTGTAATTCTAATTTATTGGACGATTTTAGCTAAAAAACATATAATCCGTGAAAAACATTATAGAACAATGAAATCGGGGTTTACATCCTCTACGTCCCCTCTGGTCTGCCACTGAACCTGGGACTAGTGCACGTGTTCAACAGGCATATATGAAATCGTCAATGACACGAAAAACCTTTCAAACACAAGTGACAAACGCTCTGTACACATCTGTTGAAGAGATAAAACCATACCAGTCTGATATTAAGCGAGTCGTGGGCCTAAGATGTATTTTAATCATGCCATCGTCAGCTAAAATATAAATAAATGGAACTAATGGTCGATCACATTTCCGATTTGATCTGACAAATAAGGTAAATGGACATGAAAGTCATAGACCAAAATATTATGGGACAGAAAATCACAAAATTCAATACAGGACAAACAGTGACAATTGATGAGTTTACGTTTGTTTGAAAATTTATAAGGCACTAGAAATTATTTCATTTTGAAAGATAGATTATTACTAAATTTCTTTACATAAAGCCAGTCCATAAGTAAACCACTTCGACGGATTTTTTCGTAACAATTATTTACTCATCATCCATTTGATTTTACCGGTTTTGTTTTCTTAACAAAGTTGTTTAATAAGCAAGAGTCCACGTATTAAAATGCCATTGTTTTTTATACTTTATTTTTCCAGAAAAATACACCTCAAAACTGAATTTTGACTTTTTGTCCGTGACATTTTGTGATTCTTTACGTCCGTGGATTTCTATACTGCAGTCGACCCATTAGGGACTCTCCATTTAATTTTGTACGAACAATCTTTTCACATAAAGCAGTAAAAGAGGTGGATCTGTACTGTACATGTTCAAAGTTACATATAATGGCAATCATATATGATATTTTTTATACACCAGATCCGGATTTCGACAATAAATGTCTCCTCAGTGATGTTAGGAATCGAAACGGTATTTGGAAAGCCATATAATTTACCCTCAATTTAAGATAGACTTTTTAATTTTAAGAGTCAATATAGGATGAACCAATCATATAAACCTGAGGGAAAATATGATACGAACGAAAAATTATAAACAAGTCTAAATTGAAAACTACGCTCAAACCTATGATTGCGTTGGATAAAAACCGCAATTTTTATACGTGTGCATGTAAAACAAATTTCGTTATAGAAGGGTCTAAATACAGCACAAACATCAATTTTTAAAAGACCAAAAAAGTGAAAAAGTATATTTAAACAAAACGCAGTTGACTAAATGGTCGAACAACAGATGTTCTTTAACCCTGCTGGCTGCCATTGGCGATTGCCAAATAAAATTGATCACAAGATGTAACAAAATGGATCTTAATATAAATTTAATACTAAACAGAAAACAATTAACTTGTGGCTAAGATGTTATGCCACAGCCATAAGGTGTCAATATATTTTTTGTACACCAGATCCGGATTCCGAAATAAATGTCTCTTCAGTGATGTTAGGAATCGAAACGGTATTTGGAAAGCCATACAATTTACCCTCAATTTAAGATAGACTCTTGAATTTTAAGAGTCAATATAGGATGAACGGATCATATAAACCGGAGGGAAAATATGATACAAGCCCAAACGAAAAAATATAAACAAGTCTAAATTGAAAACTACGTTCAAACCTATGATAGAGTTGGATAAAAACCGCAATTTTTATACGTGTGCATGTAAAACAAATTTCGTTGTAGAAGGGTCTAAATTCAGCACAAAGAACATTTTCCAAAAGACCAAAAAAGTGAAAAAGTATATTAACACAAAACGCATTTGACTAACAGGTCGAACAACTGATGTTCTTTAACCCTGCTGACTGCCATTGGCGATTGCCAAATAAAATTGATCACAAGATGTAAAAAAATGGATCTTAATATAAATTTAATACTAAACAGAAAACAATTAACTTGTGGCCAAGATGTTATGCCACACACATGAGGTGTCAAAATATTTTTTGTACACCAGATCCGGATTTCGACAATAAATGTCTCTTCAGTGATGTTAGGATTCGAAACGGTATTTGGAAAGCCATATAATTTACCCTAATTTTAAGATAGACTCTTGAATTTTAAGAGTCAATATAGGATGAACGGATCAAAACCGGAGGGAAAATATGATACAAGCCCAAACGAAAAAATATAAAAAAGTCTAAATTGAAAACTACGTTCAAACCTATGATTGCGTTGGATAAAAACCGCAATTTTGACACGTGTGCATGTAAAACAAATTTCGTTGTAGAAGGGTCAAAATACAGCACAAACAACATTTTCCAAAAGAGCAAAAAAGTGAAAAAGTTTATTTAAACAAAACGCATTTGACTAACAGGTCGAACAACTGATGTGTTTTAACCCTGCTGACTGCCATTGGCGATTGTCAAATAAAATTGATCACAAGATGTAAAATAATGGATCTTAATATATATGCCACAAACATAAGGTGTCAATATATTTTTTGTACACCAGATCCAGATTTCGACAATAAATGTCTCCTCAGTGATGTTAGGGATCGAAACGGTATTTGGAAAGCCATACAATTTACCCTCAATTTAAGATAGACTCTTGAATTTTAAGAGTCAATATAGGATGAACGGATCATATAAACCGGAGGGAAAATATGATACAAGCCCAAACGAAAAAATATAAACAAGTCTAAATTGAAATCTACGTTCAAACCTATGATAGAGTTGGATAAAAACCGCAATTTTTATACGTGTGCATGTAAAACAAATTTCGTTGTAGAAGGGTCTAAATTCAGCACAAAGAACATTTTCCAAAAGACCAAAAAAGTGAAAAAGTATATTAACACAAAACGCATTTGACTAACAGGTCGAACAACTGATGTTCTTTAACCCTGCTGACTGCCATTGGCGATTGCCAAATAAAATTGATCACAAGATGTAAAAAAATGGATCTTAATATAAATTTAATACTAAACAGAAAACAATTAACTTGTGGCCAAGATGTTATGCCACACACATGAGGTGTCAAAATATTTTTTGTACACCAGATCCGGATTTCGACAATAAATGTCTCTTCAGTGATGTTAGGATTCGAAACGGTATTTGGAAAGCCATATAATTTACCCTAATTTTAAGATAGACTCTTGAATTTTAAGAGTCAATATAGGATGAACGGATCAAAACCGGAGGGAAAATATGATACAAGCCCAAACGAAAAAATATAAAAAAGTCTAAATTGAAAACTACGTTCAAACCTATGATTGCGTTGGATAAAAACCGCAATTTTGACACGTGTGCATGTAAAACAAATTTCGTTGTAGAAGGGTCAAAATACAGCACAAACAACATTTTCCAAAAGAGCAAAAAAGTGAAAAAGTTTATTTAAACAAAACGCATTTGACTAACAGGTCGAACAACTGATGTGTTTTAACCCTGCTGACTGCCATTGGCGATTGTCAAATAAAATTGATCACAAGATGTAAAATAATGGATCTTAATATATATGCCACAAACATAAGGTGTCAATATATTTTTTGTACACCAGATCCAGATTTCGACAATAAATGTCTCCTCAGTGATGTTAGGGATCGAAACGGTATTTGGAAAGCCATACAATTTACCCTCAATTTAAGATAGACTCTTGAATTTTAAGAGTCAATATAGGATGAACGGATCATATAAACCGGAGGGAAAATATGATACAAGCCCAAACGAAAAAATATAAAAAAGTCTAAATTGAAAACTACGTTCAAACCTATGATTGCGTTGGATAAAAACCGCAATTTTTATACGTGTGCATGTAAAACAAATTTCGTTGTAGAAGGGTCTAAATTCAGCACAAAGAACATTTTCCAAAAGACCAAAAAAGTGAAAAAGTATATTAACACAAAACGCATTTGACTAACAGGTCGAACAACTGATGTTCTTTAACCCTGCTGACTGCCATTGGCGATTGCCAAATAAAATCGATCACAATATGTAACAAAATGGATCTTAATATAAATTTAATACTAAACAGAAAACAATTAACTTGTGGCCAAGATGTTATGCCACAAACATAAGGTGTCAATATATTTTTTGTACACCAGATCCGGATTTCGACAATAAATGTCTCCTCAGTGATGTTAGGAATCGAAACGGTATTTGGAAAGCCATATAATTTACCCTCAAATTTAAGATAGACTTTTGAATTTTAAGGATCATATAAACCTGAGGGAAAATATGATACAAGCCCAAACGAAAAATTATAAACAAATCTAAATTGAAAACTACGCTCAAACCTATGATTGCGTTGGATAAAAACCGTAATTTTTATACGTGTGCATGTAAATATATATCTAAATAGGTGATTAAGGGGTGATTTCTCATTCAATGACAGAAGTGGTTTTTTTCTCGTCAGGGACGGAGGAATCACTAAATACCAGTATGTCTTTTGAATTTTTTTGGAAAAAATTGACGCAAACTTCAACCTATCCTAACTTCAGGATTCTTTATTTGCTACATCAATCGTGGGAGACGTCCTTACATTGGTAGCATTTAACTAGAACATGTCTTGTTATATGTTTCTAAATATTTTTTTGTAAGTATATCACAGACGACACAAAGGTGAACAACCAGATTAAATTTCTGAACAATTTTATGATACCTATCAATTAATAATGTACATTTCATTAGGAACTATTTTTTTTGTCATTTTCATATTACATTTTCTTTCTGTTTTTTTCTCTCTACATATAAATACGTCTTAGAAACTCAGTTAACCATGTTCGTCAAAGTTTCATATAATTACTCGCCAAAACGTAATACTAAAAATAAACAAAGGACTGAAAGTATATATACATATTAATATCTATTTTATATGAATTTAAGGCGCAATTACTACATAAGTAAGCCGCCTACCAAAATCAATAACAACAACAACAATACATGTATCACAAAAGTCTAAAGATTTTAAAACGTTATAACAACGAATAGCTGAGTTATCAAAAAGAAGCATGTTATGCACACATTATCTACTCGTTAACTATCATAAAAACAAACTTGGTTATATATACAAATGAGTTAAATACATCTGCCTTGACTAGGCTCTGCATTACAATTTGAAAATTCAAAAGGTACACAATAATTATTAACAAATTTCACAGAAGTCATGTCAAAGAAAAATATTTAATAGTACTTAGTTAAATATCCAAGTAAATTACAATAAGTAATCAAATTAAAAATCACACACATTATCTTTTGTAGGCAAAGCATACTGTGTTTTTTTGTGCTTTATGTCTTGTATGAGTGTTTACGTATTATCTTTTGGCTAATCTCACGAATTATCAAGACGACAAAAACCCAATCACATTAAGCCAGTTGGTACCACTTTCCCAAATTGGTGTTAATAAGTTAATAACCCATTTGATGGTTCGTATATCTATATCCCAAAAAGGGATATAAATTCACAGTGCGAAAATTTTTAATTTTGGATTGCACTAAAACATTTAGATCAATACTCACAACTTTAGGAAATGGCTTTTCTAAGAAGTGGACAATTTTCTTGATTAATCATATGAAAACAACCATTTTCCTAAGTACATTTACCAATCTTGTTTTAGCAGTCTGGTATTCAGAAAAGTTGCTCACAAAAAAAATAGCTGTTTCATTTTAACTGGGTAAAAAATCCCCACAATATAAACATTTGTTGAAATCCGAGATATCATAATCAAAAAGGGTTATTGATTTATTATGATTCATTTGGGCGAATGAACCCAATTTGTTTATAAATATGAATTATTTCGCCCACTATATTTGTTTGCGATGTATTCTATGTTGGTGGACATTCTAAATACTTTCTTTATGATCACAACTTATGCTCCAATTCGTATCACTTCAGATGTAGCTCAACAAACCAATTCGATGAAAAACATAGAAAGAGATAATAAGTACTATTGCAGCTACTATAGTGCCACCGACAATATAATTCACCTTTAAAGACTCCTCTCTAGCTTTCATTCTAGATTTTACTGCCAGCTCTAAACGTTCGAATTCGACAGTCTGCAAAAATAAAATTAAAACCAAATAAAGTATTGGTATATTAAAAGAAAAACCCATTTCAACCAGTCGAAGGACAAAAGGCAACATAACATGCCTTCCAAATATTGTATAAAATAATAAATAGTTCTCATGTACGTGTGGGAATTTTAAATATTTCAATTAATTCATTTTTTATTATTATATCTATATAAATGCAATCGTCAAAATTTAGTTATTATCAGAGCTAAAATGTCTGTGCTGTTCTATGCGCTTAACAGTTCAGTTTTTGAACATTTCATTGTAGAAAATAGTTCAGGCATTTTGTAAAATACCTTTCAATTTTTCTGGACATTACTTAAAATGCCTGAACAAATAACCAATATATAGATTTAGAAAATGCTAAATTTTTTAGGCATTTTACAAAATGTCTAAATTAAAATTTCCTGTAACATATGTATCAAATTAAGCTATCAGTTACAATTATTATTTTTACCCTCTGTTCTGACAGAATTCGAGCTTTAGATTCTAGGTCCTCTAATTCACCCTCTCTCTTTATTTCATTGGTCGACATTATGTCATTAATCTCAGGCACCTGATTTTCTAGAGTTTCTAACATCATGTCACCATTCCCTGCGTCTCCATCATATCCACGTCTAGTCTTTCTGTTTTTTCCTCGGCTTTAAAATAATAAAATTACATTAAAATATAACGATGATAGCATTTATAAGTACATTTGATCCCTTCTATTCTGATTTATTTGTCATTTATTCGAGTTGCCCTTTCCGAAATTTAGAATTAAGGTATGCGAGTGGTATGCAAATACTAAAAGTGATCAATATCAGAATAAGAATATCAAAACATTTTATTAATACATACTCTCATCTTCCTTTAAATTACTGAAGCATAATATATTATTGCTTGTATTTATTTATATTTTGGTGTGTTGCAAACCCGATATTCTGAACATGTTAGAAACCAAGCAAGAAGAAGATTTTAACTAATTTTTATAATCATTTTATCTAAACATTCAATCAAAAATTGTAATCCATAGCAGCCAATTCTAACAGTATAAAAAGAAGACGGGAGATACAAAAAGGAGAATCAAAAGATGTAGAGAAACCGACAAAACCGTGGCAAAAAAAGACAACAGTCTACAAAACAACACATAGAAAACTAATAACTGAACAAGTAGAACCCAATAAAACCGAGGGGGATCTGAGGGTAACCAGACCCTGTTATTTACTGAATTGATTTAGTATTTTTAAAGGTTACAATTGTAAATCCATTTGTGAATATAAATAGCAGCAACCGTTGAGAAGTCAATATGTTAACTGCTGTAAACGTCCAAATGGTATATCTGCTTTCATCAATATATAAAAAAGAAGATGTGGTATGATTGCCAATGAGACAACTGTCCACAAGAGACCAAAATGACACAGACATTAACAACTATAGGTCACCGCACGGCCTTCAACAATGAGCAAAGCGCATACCGCATAGTCAGCTATAAAAGGCTCCGATAAGACAATGTAAAACAATTCAAACGAGAAAACTATTGGACTTATTTATATAAAAACAATGAACGAAAAACAAATATGGAACACATAAACAAACGAAAACCACTGAATTACAGGCTCCTGACTTGGGACAGGATCAAGCCAATTTTATTGACGTTGGCTGTCACTGTTCTTTCATGTGTTTATTCCTTCAAAATGTAGTTTAGATATAAGTATATACTTATTGTCTAGGCTTTTTGTAATTTTGAGCCTGTATATAGACATATTATGGTCATCATCCTTTAAACAAAAAAAATACTGAGAGAAAAGTCACATGCAATTTATCAGGTGTTATTTTCACTGATGGCATTTCTGTAAGACTATTATATGTTTTTTTATGGTTAAATGCAATGATCAGCTATTTTGGTTTTATAATTTTATATCCTTAACGAGGCACACAAATCAAAACAGTTACACTGCATGCGTCCCTATCTACGTTAGTGAGTCACCATTAAAGGTTAGAACATTTCCCTACATATACAGGTATTTTCAAATATTTCAAAGAATGAAACTAGTTTTACCTTCATAAAAACCAGAAAAAACAGGAAACAAGAACACGCGTGGTATCCTCGCTTGATTTAACAATTTATCCTTTATTTGTACTTGACATTTGGGTTTCAACTACAAGGGTAATTTAATGAGAAAATCTCAATTAATTAGATTTAAAATCCGGTATTTGCGACAGAACTCAGGGGTGTGTCTAAAAACTTACTTTCAAAAAGTCATTTAAGCAGTTATAAAGAAAATGGTAAACACACTCATCATGGTTACAACGATCAGAATTTTGTAGGCATGGAGCGCGCTTCAAATACAAACCACGCTTAAATAACTAAATGTTAAAAAAAAAGCCAAATAAAGTACGAAGTTAAAGTTGAAGCTTTTAAAACTCAAAATTCCGAAAGTTATTGCCAAATACAGCTATGATAATCTCTCCCTGTGGTATAACATCTTAAACATTACAAAAAAAAATCAAAGTCTTGTAGACAGTATATTTATAATTATGACCATATCAATGATAATTCATGTCAGCACAGAAGTGTCGAATACTGGACTTGTGATAATCTCGGAGAGGAAATCGCCATCAGCAATTTAATTGTCCCGTATTAGCTCATGGTACACTTAATGAATATTATAAAATTGAGAATGGAAATAGGGAATATGCCAAAGAGACAACAACCCGACAAAAGAGCAGATAATTTGTATACTGATAAATAAACTCATCATAGATACTAGGATTAAATATTATAGCGTCCGACACTTAAAACATCAGGAAGGACATAAGAATATTTTATCATATGTATTATAATATATTAATTTTGTGTTAACTCACCATTATGCATATGCCTTGTGTTGTTTATTTTACTTCCATGTTAACTAGTCGCTTATACAATACAGATCGTCTTTTATTATTAATGAATGCCTGTTCTCCACAGTTCGTTGGGTTTCGACTGAAGAGGATAAACTGCTTACTGAATAATGTGATATTTATAGAAGAGGAAATGTATGTATGTGTTTTGTGTTGTATATTATCGGAGACCATATAATATTATATATTTTTTGGTATTATATAATTGTATATTAACCTAATCAGAGTCGTTACCATATGATTTTTTTTATTAAATCAATCTTATTTAAATTGAATATCCCAACTCACACTTGTTTATTCTTGATCATATTTGGTTCAGGTTCAAAATGAATAGGTAAGGAAATGAATCAAAAAAGTATGATAAATAAAGGGTTCATTACTTGTTAAAACAAAAGCCCTGTCTTTTTCACAGCCGACAGTCTCGCCGTAAGTACACAAACGCAAGCTGAGAGCCATATCCGATTCTCTTTCCGAGCTTCTCTCCGAGCATAGGTGACGTGTTCTCTATAAGGCCGGAATGTGATTCTCATCCGTTTCTTGAAACATAATTTAAATTATCACTTAACAATAATGTCACTTAATTTAGCAAATAGTGAATCCGAACCCTTAGAGACAGAGTACGAACTATGATTTATGACTGTGCAGACTACCAAACTGATTAAGTCATGGCCATGAGAACCCGACACGGGTGCAGTCATAATATTGCGATTAAGTTAATCCGTATCACGTTACTACAATCCATCTAACCCTATCAAGATCATATGTCGAAAATAAAACACACTATAGAAAAAATCGTGCAGCTACCAGCATGATGACCATCAACTTTATCTGGTAGATATTTAATAAAAAGTTATCAAAACACCCAGCAAACGTGTAAAGATTAAAAGAAAAGACACGATTTGAAAATAGCCCTGTACACAAGTGGCGATACAAAGCTGGTTGTCAATTGTATATCATTGGATATCGTATATTCGACTTTGAGATAAAAAAAAAAAATACTCCGTAGTATTCAGCTGTTTTGATGTCTCTCATAGTTATATCGCTTTTCTCAGAAAGCTTGGCTGTTCCAAATGGTAAAGCTATTTTTTGTTACAGTGTCGAATGCAAAAATCGCCTTTCTTAATTGACAAATAATAGTAAATCTTATCAATATATATTATAAAAAATATTTTTTTAGAACAATATTTATGATTCGGACCAACAAGCTTACATACAAAGAAAATGAAAAACAATGAAATATAACTCGATTACGTCTATTTTTCTGTCGTGTGTATTTGTAGCAGCTGTTTCTGTTGTTTTGTTTTTTTAACTCTTATAATTGACGTGTTTCCAACAATTTTGGTTTGTTACGCGGATTTGTTTCAGTTAAATCGATAAACGATTATTGAACAACGGTATACTTCTTCTGCCTTTACTCCGTCGATATAATTGTTGTTTTACAATTTAAACGAAGAGTTGATGATTGTGTGCTATTTAACAGTAAAAGACAAGGGAATCTGAGCTCACTAGCTTGATTACAGTTTATACAGGAATATGAACTTACCATGCGATTTCTTAACTTGTTTCGATATATTGATGTCGACATCCAAACAATAATTTTAATATATCTTCCTAAAATGTAGTAGCAAGCATTTAAAACAAAGTATATACAAATGAAATGCAAAGCTTTATTGAAAATATTAAATGCATTGCACTGACCATTACTAGACAGGAATATGACAGTTGTTATCCATTCGTTTGATGTGTTTGAGTTCTGTACTTGTGTGATTTTACTTTTTGTTAAACATTAATGAAGATTGTATTTTTTTCATTTTCGAGTTACTTGCCCGATATGGAATGTCTGTTTCACAATTGTTATAAATACAAACCCATTTCCTTTTCCCGAATGTGATCTACCGAATTATCAACCGAAATAAATTAACATGAGCAACACGACGGAAAACATTTGGAGCAGGATCTGCTTACCCTTCCAGAGCACCTGAGATTATTCCATGTTTTGTCGGGGTTGATTGTTACCCAGTCTGTAATTGTCTATGTTGTGGTTTGTGAATTACTGTTTATCGGTTTGTCTGTTGGTATTTATTTTTAGCCATGGCGTTGCAGATTATTTTCGACTTATAAACTTGAATGTCCCTTTGCTATATTTCGCCTCTCTTTAACCATGTTTAATAGTGCATCCCACCCTAAAGTCAGACCTGTATTGACGTCGTTGCATTATACTTGAGTTATATCAATAAAAATAAAAAAAGTAATTGTACACCTCTCATTTTTAAAAAAAATAATTTTTACACGTTGTACGATTAAGAAAAGAAAATAACTTATAGAATGTTGAATAAGATAACTAAGACTATACAAAAAAGAGCTTTGGTTAATCAAATTGATTAAAAAAAAACAATATTTTTTTCTCTCAAGAAAACCAACAATCAACGGTTGTCTATTGGTCCCTTGTGGAGAGTTGTCTTATTTGACAAGCATACCAAAATATTTTAAAAGATATAGGACGAAGTAGAATATTTCATTGATAAAGATTGAAAATGTAAAATTACTTACCTCGTGTTTGTGTCGATCAATTTCGTAAACCCCAATTTCAGTTTTTAAAATTATAATTACTTTTTCAACGAAAGTCTTGTGAACTGCTTTCTCATTTACAATAATGATAGGTAATACACTGTATGCAATTATGATATTAAAATTCATAGAATCAATAATGACTTTAAAGTGAGTAACATGAGTATATCGAAGAAGTGAAAGAAAAAACCCGAAGATAATGACTTGTAATGAAATAAAAAGTTGTTCAATTTTGATACGTTAAATCTATGAAGACACTATACAACTTGTGAAGCAATTTGCATGCAAAGCATTGAAAGCAACGTTAGGATGAAAGTAAACATGTACATTTTGTTCACAATAAGTATATCCTATTTATAGACGAAGTAAAAGTTGAATATGAAAAAAATAGATAAACAATAAACACATGTAGGACGGCAATACATTATAAGCTACATTTAAATATATGAAAACAAAATATTATGTAACTCAATATTTATATAACCTCTTCAACTATATTATAAGTACGTGTGTTTAAATTATGACACTTCACAACTGAGTGCAAAGGAATTCATTTTTTCAAACTGCCTTTTTTAAAAGCAAACATGATGTTGGATTGCTTTCATTGTTTATAGACTTTTATCTCACATTTATAATAACTGAAGCATATTCAAAAAGCAAAAAAAGAAATTTGAGTTACTATTAGTTTTACTACCAGGTTAAATCCACCACATTCTACATAAGGACATGTCAGTACCAAGTCAGGAATGTGACCTTTATTTTGACTTTTGAACAACGGTATACTACATTTGCCTTTTTTTAACATTCGTTTGTTTTGTGTTTTGTATATGATTTTGTCATTTTATTAAATCATTACCGTTTAGAAATTTCATTGGAGTTCTTTTTTAATACTTATTTTTTTTTAATTGTAAACCAAAGTCGATATGTGACGTTGCTTATTGTTTAACGTTATCATAAATTATAACAGATAATTATAAAATATTGACATATTATTATTCTAGTACCTGATTGATTAAATACAAATATACTGGTAATCAAGCTGGTACCGTTATACAGAACAGTTGGTGTGAATCCAGGTGTTTTAGTTACCATGAACAACTGATTATTTATAGTATAATATATGTACCTATCAAAGACCCCAATTGCATAGTAGTATCTACGAACATTTGTTGAAATGATTGTTTGAACATCAGAGCCATCGTCCTTAGCTGATTTCATGTCCCCATTATAATTAATCCAATACAGTCGGTTTTCATCATAGTCTACAATACGAGAAAACAAACGGTGGAACAATCGAACTCATTCTTACATCATAAATATATGAGTGTATTGCAATTATAGCTTTTAAATCGGGTGTATTTTTCAATGTTTGTTGTGATCAGATGTCAGAACATGGACGCAAACAAATCATTGTCACGAACAAAGAAATGTTTATGTTTATATATCTTACCATTTGTATTTTCTTCAATGTATACTCTTATTAGTAAAACATCTGATTCGTGGTACTATTTTAAAAGAATTGAATGCTCTTTTTTGTAAATTTGCTTGCCCGATATGGAATGTCTGTTTCACAATTGTTATAAATACAAACCCATTTCCTTTTCCCGAATGTGACCTACCGAATTATCAACCGAAATAAATTAACATGAGCAACACGACGGAAAACATTTGGAGCAGGATCTGCTTACCCTTCCAGAGCACCTGAGATTATTCCATGTTTTGTCGGGGTTGATTGTTACCCAGTCTGTAATTGTCTATGTTGTGGTTTGTGAATTACTGTTTATCGGTTTGTCTGTTGGTATTTATTTTTAGCCATGGCGTTGCAGATTATTTTCGACTTATAAACTTGAATGTCCCTTTGCTATATTTCGCCTCTCTTTAACCATGTTTAATAGTGCATCCCACCCTAAAGTCAGACCTGTATTGACGTCGTTGCATTATACTTGAGTTATATCAATAAAAATAAAAAAAGTAATTGTACACCTCTCATTTTTAAAAAAAATAATTTTTACACGTTGTACGATTAAGAAAAGAAAATAACTTATAGAATGTTGAATAAGATAACTAAGACTATACAAAAAAGAGCTTTGGTTAATCAAATTGATTAAAAAAAACAATATTTTTTTCTCTCAAGAAAACCAACAATCAACGGTTGTCTATTGGTCCCTTGTGGAGAGTTGTCTTATTTGACAAGCATACCAAAATATTTTAAAAGATATAGGACGAAGTAGAATATTTCATTGATAAAGATTGAAAATGTAAAATTACTTACCTCGTGTTTGTGTCGATCAATTTCGTAAACCCCAATTTCAGTTTTTAAAATTATAATTACTTTTTCAACGAAAGTTTTGTGAACTGCTTTCTCATTTACAATAATGATAGGTAATACACTGTATGCAATTATGATATTAAAATTCATAGAATCAATAATGACTTTAAAGTGAGTAACATGAGTATATCGAAGAAGTGAAAGAAAAAACCCGAAGATAATGACTTGTAATGAAATAAAAAGTTGTTCAATTTTGATACGTTAAATCTATGAAGACACTATACAACTTGTGAAGCAATTTGCATGCAAAGCATTGAAAGCAACGTTAGGATGAAAGTAAACATGTACATTTTGTTCACAATAAGTATATCCTATTTATAGACGAAGTAAAAGTTGAATATGAAAAAAATAGATAAACAATAAACACATGTAGGACGGCAATACATTATAAGCTACATTTAAATATATGAAAACAAAATATTATGTAACTCAATATTTATATAATCTCTTCAACTATATTATAAGTACGTGTGTTTAAATTATGACACTTCACAACTGAGTGCAAAGGAATTCATTTTTTCAAACTGCCTTTTTTAAAAGCAAACATGATGTTGGATTGCTTTCATTGTTTATAGACTTTTATCTCACATTTATAATAACTGAAGCATATTCAAAAAGCAAAAAAAGAAATTTGAGTTACTATTAGTTTTACTACCAGGTTAAATCCACCACATTCTACATAAGGACATGTCAGTACCAAGTCAGGAATTTGACCTTTATTTTGAAGCGGAAACGCTTCATACTAAAAATGTGCGCACGGTCAACGCTTTTACAACCCTATAAAGTTACAAAAAAAACATTCAATACTTATAATTTCATTTTTACCTATAGGATCATGAAAACACGCCTTTTATTAAGTTTTTAATTCATTTACCTGTGCACTTTATTGTGGGACCTCGTGTCATCACGAATGAAAAGTTGCATTGTGTAATGCAATTGATTAAGGAATATCACGAGATTGCTAGTTAGCCAATCAGAATAACGTATTATAATGAAACATACATCTAATGTAATTATTATTCTATACCAGGAAAAATACACAGCCGTAAATAAACATATGTCAAGTAAACTTGAGGACATAACTTTAGATTCATTCATATACGATGTCTGCTACTATACCAATTTCAAAAGGTTTTCTCTGACAAACTTTTGGATTGATCATAAGTGAATATAAATGTTGTATCGTGAAATGAACAACATACTAAATTAAATCATTTTATGAGCATTAAATCAACGATAACTTGTAACAACGTACCTATATGCATGCATCGAACAGGTGTTGATACAAAGTTCACAATGGTCCGATTTTCACCTAAATCAAATTTAGATTTCGATATTCCTAAATTCTCTTCAACTATATACATCCACTTGAATAAAATTTTTGTCAACTTTAGAATATTAGGTTTTAGGATAAATGTGTGTTTGTGTATCTGTATCTGTATGGTTACGTCGTAGCTACCAATTCTGGCTTTAATACAACGTATATATGTGTTGTTACTGAATAAATAAACTATAATGGAACTCGTCATCATCAAGACGAAAATTGTGTATTCCAGAAGCGAGTTTCCTCTACGAAAGACGCTCAACTTAAAAATGTTAAAAAAGATGAAAGTACGAAGTAGGAAGGCATTAAGGAACCATGTTATCCAAAGATTTTGATATATACGGTATATGGTGTAATTTGTTAAAACATCAGAGAATTTTATTTTGACGAAACTCTATATCCCTTGTTAGTTTAATGGCATGCAAGCAGAACTCTTGTGTGAGGGAAAATTTATGAGTTCCAATGGTCGAATACAAGGTGGGGGTATTGTGATTTACATGCTTATAATAATTTGGAATGTGTCGTTGGTTCAACCGTCACGAATTTTTGGATAAGCTTAATAGTTTTTCTATGTAGGAACTCCGTTTTAAAATGTACATAAATTCTAAATCGTACATTTAAAAAAAAAAAGGTACCGCTCTTTTCATTTGTAGAGCACTCGCCTAAAAAAAATTTTTTTTTTTAAGAAATAAAATTTAATTATTAAGCTCGATATTTTTGGAGGATTTGTCCGAAGAACTACAAATCAAATTGGTGTGGTCTTAGCAGTATTTGGCACATTTTATCATTAAGCATGTTAATGTTGTTCTTCAATTATCTTCAACATTTTAATCTATTTGTCCTTCCAACTATTTTTTCCAATCAACAGTGATTGGGAAGCATGGTTATTACTCGAAGTACGACTTTTGTAACATATTTTCTTGGGTCTTTCAAAAATCTTGGGTCTTTCAAAAAGTACGACTTTTGTAGCGCAAAAATAAAAAAAAAAACCAAACAAAACACAGAAAACAGCCAAAGCCAACAATCATTATAGATTTTCAACACAACAAGACAACGACACACCGAAGGCGGGCTCAGCTGGCCATCAAATTGTATACAATATTCTATTCAGTTTTTGGTGTAATATCACCAAATCATATGACGTAACATCCGAAAATAGGTCGAAAAAAATATTTCTTTGAATTTGACAGTTGTAGGTAATGAATTCTACATTTCATTGCAGTACAACATTTTTGGATCATAAACATACATTAATATTGTTATTTGGGGTTTCTATAGAATATTTTGGAAACTTGAGGTTACATGGTTACTAAAGCTTGTATATAGGTTAAAAGAGGTGCAAATTTGATTGGTAACATGCAGTGATGGTTATTTTCTTATATGCAATGAAATGTTATTTAATTTTTTCTATAGTACTGGACAGGGTAAAACTCTACTCATGCCAAGTATTTCTTTATTTGAAGCAACGATAAATTCTGCACAATATTTTGAAAAGTGCAAATTTAACAAAGACTAAAAGGGGAAAATCAATAGTGGTATTACACCTTTTGCCCAATTTCTTCATCAAACATAATACCTTTTTGAAACATCAAGTCGTATCACCCAGGGTTCACTCAATGTTCGAAAAACAGTCATATTGGTTCCGTTCAGATTACATCTTGAGAGTGTGTTACCAAATTGATTAATCCAATAGATATGATCATTGGCTGAATCAACAGCTATTCCTACAGGCAAGTTCTCTGTTTGGACGACTATCTGTAATGTTCTGCTATTTGAAGGATACGAAAATCTATATAAATAATAAAAATTTTCTGAAATTTCTGAAATTCATTTAGATTACTTTTATTTTTATTAATATTTACCAGACTATAAAATTGAGAATGGAAATGAGGAGTGTGTCAAAGAGACAAAGAGATTTACATCAAACACAGAATAAATTAAATCATTACAATTCGTTTGGTTTATTAAAACTTGAATCATTGTTTAGACAGGGATATTTTAAAGTAGGATATAGAGGTCCAAATATCACCTTTTAAAGAAGTCGTATCATTTGATAGCAGCTTTTATTTGCGTTATACGTGATTTTACCATTTTGGTTCTTTGTTTCCCTAACTTTTGTCATCAGTAGAATAATAGTTTGCATACCGAACTATATCATGAATATCGTATCTTGGGAAGTATACGTATCTGTTCTTGTAATCGTATTCCAAGGCAAACACAGCATTTGTGCCATGCTCTAACAGTACAGCCACATTGTGTGTACCAACATCATATTCCATTATTGCAGTGAGATTTGAAAATAAAAGTTTTCCACAACTGTAAGCTGTAAAAAACATTTCAGATTCTTATCTTTACTATTTTCTAAATATCACAATTAGCAATTTGGAGTTATTTCCTGTCAGAAAGAAAGTCATTCTTTTGAAGAAACTAAACGATTCAAGTTTCAATGAACTGCTTCAAGAGTTAACTAAATGCACCGACGTGAGAGTAAAGTAAAACATCTAATTAAATTGATAGATTTAATGTTGTGTGTCTAAATGAGGTCTTTCTGTTGAATTTTCAATTTTGAATATACTTCAAATACACAAAAAAAACACCACTACCTTCTTCCATTTATTAGATTGAAATATTAGTATCAAAAAACGTCTTTATCGGACAGTTTACTAGTAGCTTTTGGGACATACGATGTGATATTAATTTATTGCTTCAAAAAAGGACATTATGAGAGATACAACTATATAACCGAATATTCTGATTCTTATATTGCCAAGAAGAAGAGACAATAGTTATTCTAAATAAATCAACGTATACATTAATTTTCTATCATTTCGACGGATAACCTTTGGATCCGTCTTCGAATCAAAACAAAAATTTTCCTTCTGTGATTATACCTGCATATGTATACACAAAGTCCCTAACACAACAATGTGTCTTAATTATACATGTAATAAAATATTGAAAAGGCAATGACGAATGGTTGTGTTCAAATTATTTTCTTTTCACACAAATCATGACATAACATTTAATAAGACGATTACAATAACATTATTGTTGTAGATTAAGGTTAACAATGAGACAAAAGATGTACATATGCAAACCATCTGACGTCAAAAACCATTCACTTCCTGTAATCTGGAAACTTATTTTAACCGACCATTTTGTCAGAAACCTGTCCTTCTTATAGTGGCATTGGCAGCTCGTTAATACACGTTTTACTCTACTAGTTAAAACTTCAAGGTAAATCGAAAAAAAATAAAAACAAAGGAAATCAGAATTAAAACCAGACCAAAACAAAACAAATCCAAATAAAGCGAAACGAAACAGAGCGAATTAAACTAATGACACAATCTGTATCGCTGTTTCAAAGTGCAAGCTTGTTTATTAAATTTAGGAAATTAATAACTAGAAGATTGATTTCAAACGCGATGATTCATTATATATATATTTATATATTAAGAGATTATTGCGTGCATTTATTATTGTGAATTTGTCATTTTAGATATTTTTGCGATCTGCGAAAAATCCTGTTTAATTCATATTAAAAAAATAAAATGCAAGTTTAAATTATTGAGATTTTAACTCTTTCGCATTTTTCGCAATAGAAAAAAAATTGCCACAATTTCTGAATTCAAAAATTTTGTTGTTGTTGTTCAGACATGCTTACATAAATCACATTTATTCAATTTGATCGGAGGCTATTGAAAAAAAATTGATATATATAATTATCATAAAATCATAGCATACGTTGTCAAATTCAACGTAGTCTTTGAAATCTTTTATTATCATTTAAAAAAAAACCATCTTAAATGTGTCCTCTTTTTTAGTTGTTAACATGATTTTTTGTCCTTTATTTCGATAAAAAAGATGTCCCTTCCGAAAAAAAAACCTGTTCGGACACATACAAAGAATTGTGAAAGATCTTTTGAATGTGTTCTTTTATTATCGTACATCATCATACACGTAATATACACATTTATAATTGATTTGATAAGTTTCCTTCGGCACGGCATAAAGATGTTGTTCGAAAGCCTATGATATAGTGTTCCACTAGAGTCCAAATGATGTGGATGTCATTAGAAAATCAAAAAGGGAACAGCTGTCTCACAAACATTTATCTTTATGTTTCACCAAATCATAGGTACTGAGAAGACAAGTAATACATAACATCAAGTACATAAATTATATTTGAGAACTTAATTCAATTCAAAATAATACTTACATGATAATAGTAGTATGCAACGAAATGAAACACACAAACAAAACCAAACTTTTACTTTTATTTCCATCAGTGCAAATATTTCTTCAAAATATTTTGAGTATGTAAACCTGCTAATATCAATCTATCGGTTTTTATATCAACAAAATAATGTGTTAATTTAAGGGAAGTGTTCCGGTATATTAATTATCACTAGTCACAAGACATTTTATGATGTTGCCATTGTTTTTCGACACGATATAAGTATCTATGGTGTCAGGGATGATCTCTTTTATTCACTCATTGTATCCTAAAAGTTCAACCCAGTTTATCATATCTTTATATTGCATTTCTTTTTATTAAACTTAATCGGTAATAGACATAAGACAACCCTTTAAAAACTAAATATAAAGCAGGATCAATGGAAGCCACAAGCAAAAATAAAACCAACTTGTGAATGTTTTACGATTTAAAAGAAACTAAAGTGCATTGGATTGGCTATATATAGTTGCAAACCAGACAGAGTGGAAAATAAACAAATATAATCCACAATTGTTGCTGCATTGGGAATGTCTGTACAACATTATGACGTTTTTGCCTTTAAATACCTTTTCAATTTATTTTTAGCATTTGTCTTCCGTTGAGGAAAAGAAGGAGAGATGCATACATTACCCTTACGATATGGGTCAATATTTCAACTGTATTCTTTTAAGGCATACCTTTTCAGTTCTGTCAACTTAATTTTAATAACGTTTGATGTCGTTCGGCCTTAGTCCAAAATATGCATTCCACGTCCACTTGTATTTTTGTCCATCTGATGAGTTAATGCTCCTATTTTTCAGCCCATATATCATAACTCTTATAACACCTTCTCTTTTTCAGTGGCAGTAGGAATGCAGAACCTCTTTTGCAAAATACTATTTAGAACTAAGGATAGAAAAAGGCTTACGGATATAACCTCGACATACGGTTCAGTTATATTATGTAATAAACATTTCACTTACGGTCGCAACTTGTCAATTTTATAAAAAAAAATTTTTTTACAGCAAATCATTAAAACAGTGAGTGTCTCACTTTTTTGTGCAATAATACATATGTATAGGAAATCAATTATAATGGTAGGATGTAGCTTTGTAAAGTTTACACCATAATTTGATAGACATGACAACAAGGTGAAAGCATTAAATGAAGAAACACTTTACTACACAAATATGTTGACCTTTTTATTTGACAAATAGTTTTTTTTATTAAAAGTTTACATCGCAAAATAATGTAATGTACTGATATATAACGGTTTGAACACGGGAATAAATGTATGTTGAACACGACACAGACACAAAAGATAAATCGATGTTTTACAAGATAATTAGCTAAACAAAAAATATATTGTTCATCATAAGTTGATAAAATAGTAAGTTGTATTATTTTGACCTAACTGATTGTAATAATTAATGGCTCACCTTATGATTTTCAAACGAAGGCAAGGATGGGTGTGCGGTTTATTTTGTATCTACTTTATTTTGTGTTTTACTGTGATTGCCAGTTTCCGTTAAACCAGGGATTCACAGATCAATTTGGTTCTGATCCTAGACGGTTACGAGTTTTAACAGAAGCAACGAACCAACGAATATTGAGTCAATTTCAAAATCAGCCAAATGTGCCAACACTAGATTCTTTAATGAATGGTCTCTTTCCAAATGCAGAAAATTCGGTATTAGGGAACTCACCATCTTTTGGTATCAACATTAAAACAGAATTGGATAGATTGGGAATCAGAAATACCGATTTAATAACAAACCCGTCTGTGTCTGCTGCAACAAGAGGTAATCTAGGTAATTTTGGAATTACAGATTTATTTAGCAGACATAGTAGTCAGTTAAAATCGTCAATTAATAACCAAAATCAACAAACCGGAAGTGATATACAAAGAGGCAGGAAGTCATTAGTACAAGTTAATCAGCAACAAGATATTCCGTTCTTTTCAACAGTGATAAATCAACCTCGAAGAATGAATACTACCAATGACGGTCCAACACAAAAAAATAAACCTATCCTGGCGCCAACAAATCATCAACCGTTTGGAGACTTAAGTGCACTTAATGTTCCATCATCTAATAACAACCAAGACGCTAGTACAGACAACATGTTATCTGAAGCGGCTCTTTTACAAATGGGAACTGATGAGCTAGCGGCACTTGGAAAACATGGAATAAGTTTAAACTCTATAGTCGACACAAATTCTGACTTTTTTGGAAAACAATCAACACCGAATTCTTCAACAGAGGAACAGTTGATAACAGCGTTGCTAGATAGGCTTATTGAATTAAAAGATCAACGTGCTCGACGCCATCAAGTGAACACTATGCGTCAACCAAGTTTAGACGATTCAATGTTACATCGTCCTGAATTTCATGATAATCGAGGTCCACAGCAACAAGCAAACACTATGCGTCGACCAAGTCTAGATAATGCAATGTTGCATCGTCCTGAATTTCACGATAATCGTGGTGCACAGCAACAAGCTAACACTATTCGTCAACCAAGTCTAGACAATTCATTGTTAAATCGTCCTGAATTAATAGATAATTTTGGTCGAAACCAGCAAGCAACCGCTATGCGTCAAACTAATTTAGACAATTCAATGGTACATCGTCCAGCTAGTAGATTTCAAGATGTTAATGGTAACCAAAACACTAAAAACATAGGCGACGCAGAATTAGCAAGAACTTTTTCAAATAGCCAATCGACTGGAAACACATGGGACCAAAAGAACGATGCAAATCCAGGGAATACACACGTTCAGAATTTACCATATCTATCATGTCAATACAGGTATTTTTTTCTTTTATTTTCCTCAGTTTTCTTATACTGCAGTTACTGTTTGGTTACAAAACATTGAATAATTTAACCTCTTCTTTTCAGTTGACTATTTCAATGGTTTTCTTTTGTTATGAACTTGGTCTTGCTTTTTTCTTTTAGCTTTTTACAACAATAAAGCAGTCTTTTATGATATACGTATCAATAATTTTTTAATTGATTCTTTTTAAGAAATAAGAAGCCACTACGTACTTAAGTTGTTCATTTTTCTTTTTATCTGATCTTAGTATTAATACTTTGAGCATTCAAATAATAGGTTTTCAATGTTTGCTTTCATAGCTTCTTTCGGCGATTTGGTCATATCTTATTGAAAAACATGCTAAATGTAAGGCATTCAATTTCATTTAACAACATATTGGTGAAAAAGAAATCAATGAGATATGGTGTGATTGCAAGTGGAGCAAAGTTCAAAAGAAGTAAATGTAGAAAGTAAAATCACAAAAGTACTGAACTGCGAGGAAAATTCAAAACGGAAAGTCCATAATCAAATGGAAAAATCAAAAGCGCAAACACATCAAACGAATGGATAACAACTGCCATATAGTTCACTGTAAAATAAGTTTTAATTGATTTAATTACTAGTAGTGAGACAATTTGTTACATTAATCTATTTGCACCAAGTCATATATATTTCTATCAACCCCTAAAATCTAAAACCACGTCATCAAAAAACAAATCATTCTTTCCTAAAGAAGTCCATCTCAGACAAACTGGTTTCATTTCTATAAAATTACAAATACTCATAACTGAATACTCTGCAACTGTAACGAATTTCCTATTGCAAAACGATCAAGTGTGTTAACATCTAGATCTATTTCAAGCTTAGCGTCATGTCTGTATTTTTAAAGTTTGATATTGAATTGACAATTCTTCTTTTTTTTTGTATCTATTAGTATATTTATCTCATTTGTATTTTACAGAGGTTGTAATGCTGGCCAATATTGTATAACCATGGCTATATCAGAATTATTTGCTGACTTCTGCTCTTCAAATACATTAGAACTATGCAAATGTTCACCAGGCAAGTTAAATGTCTTCCGATAAATATTGTGCCCTTTCATACTATACCACTCTGTAATCTAATTTGTCCATAAGCATTTAAAAGGAACTTTTATAAACAAAAAAATCGACACTTGAAGACCGTTTACTTACCACGATATCTTAAGTACTTTATATCATATAACTAAATGATAAAACACACAAACAGACACTCATAAGAGGTCAAACTATGAATATCAAAATACAAGTGTCAAGTTCTAAATCGTAATGTGAATCAAAAATGTAAAATAAATATAATTATATGACAAAAATATAATTGAAAATATAAGATATGTCATTTATACTATGTTCCTAATTGACAAACGCATTACTAGTATATGTAGTATAAAACAAAGACAAATGTTGACAATCTCTGACACGGTGACCTATAGTTGACTTCTACGTCATTTGGTCTCTGGTGGAGAGTTTTTACATTGGCAATCATACCGGATCTTCTTATTTTTTCATATGGCGATGTTATGTCCTCCTCTTTTGTAATCTTCATCCAAGAATGCACAATTAAATCATTACAGGAAGATAATTTTACCCATTGCTACTGATACTATGGATAACAAAAAACAAACAAGTACTAGCAAAAAAATAATACATTCCATATCAGAGAATGCTTTGCTTTACTGAAAACAAACTCAGAGTAATTACCTGAACATTTGAAACAATGACGTAATATAAACACTATCTTATATCGATGACGAGACTTTGGAGAGGACGTTATATAGCAAGTCATAAACAATGTGTCAAGATACAATACTTTGAAATGCCCAGGATACATTTTTCAAAATCTCAATTCTAAAATTAAGAAACAAGCTTAACAAATTTGTATAATTATATGACAGCCAACAACTATATTCAATTTTCATAATTTTTAATCATAATAAAACATTACTCTTTAAACTATTTATGATTTTTTTTAATTGTATACAGGTTGTAGTTTCCAAAACAGATTTCTTCCAGAAAATGCGGTAGAGGGTGTTGGTAGATGTCGTAAATGCTTTTGTGAGAATGGAGAGGTAATTGTTTGATAGAAATGACAAGTTTAAAAAAAAACTCATTCAAAGATTTCTAGGTTCTGTTAAAGATATGACAATTGTATAATCATAACGTGAACCAAATTTCGGATTGAAGTCTTACGTGTTTAAGGCATTTATTTTTATTTCTTTCGATTCAAACCAGACTTGACAATGTGTATTTGTTGCTGCTGCTCTGCTAAGCATGCGGCATTTGGAGAGGAGTGACAGTTATTTCATCACGTTCTTATCCTGCATATGTTTTGTAATTTACAACTGGTCGTCAAACAGCCATTCATCCATCAATCAAATACCGACCAATCAACTTACGGAAAACGACATTTTTTGCAATTATGTCATCACAAAAGAAAATAATTCAAAACAAAATTTAATCTGTTAAATTTCTCACCTATCCTTCTTATATGCAACAACAAAAAATAATATGGTATACGCTTATAAACATGCAAGTTTTAAGATACATACATACAATAGAATAGAGGTGTAATCGACGTGTCTACGATATTGTTTTTTTTTTGTATATAATACATATGTGATAGACTTTCAATTGGCATTACATGTAGCTGTATGTTTTTCTTTAACTTGTTGTGTCGGCCTAGCTGATCATAGAACAAACAGTGCACTGCACTGGTACTTAAACTAGAGGCTCTAAAGAGCCTGTGTCGCTCACCTTAGTCTATGTGAATATTAAACAATGGACACAGATGGATTCATGACAAAATTGTGTTTTGGTGATGGTGATGTGTTTGTAGATCTTACTTTACTAAACATTCTTGCTGCTTACAATTATCTCTATCTATAACAGTACTTTCTGTGGAAAATGTTATTGAAAATCTTCAAATTTTAAGAAAATTGTTAAAAATTGACTATGAAGGGCAATAACTCCTTAGGGGGTCAATTGACTATTTTGGTCATAGTGACTTATTTTTAGTTCTTACTTTGCTGTACATTATTGCTGTTTACAGTTTATCTCTATCTATAATGATATTCAAGATAATAACAAAAAAACACCAATTTCCTCAAAATTATCAATTCAGGGGCAGCAACCTAACAACCGATTATCCGATTCATCTGAAAATTCCAGGGCAGATAGATCGTGACCTGATCAACAATTTTACCTCCTGTCAGATTTGCTCTAAATGCTTTAATTTTTTAGTTATAAGCCAAAAACTGCATTTTACCCCCATGTTCTTCTTTTAGCCATGGCGGCCATCTTAGTTGGTTGGGCGGGGCACCGGACACAATTTTTAAACTAAATACCCCAATGATGATTATGGCCAAGTTTGGTTAAATTTGGCCCAGTCGTTTCAGAGGAGAAGATTTTTCTAAAAGATTACTAAGATTTACGAAAAATGGTTAAAAATTGACTATAAAGGGCAATAACTCCTAAAGTGGTCAACTGACCATTTTGGTCATGTTGACTTATTTGTAGATCTTACTTTGTTGAACATTATTGCTGTTTACAGTTTATCTCTATCTATAATAATATTCAAGATAATAACCAAAAGCAGCAAATTTCCTTAAAATTACCATTTCAGGGGGAGCAACCCAACAACGGAATGTCCGATTCATCTGAAAATTTCAGGGCAGATAGATCTTGACCTAATGAACAATTTTACCCCTGTCAGATTTGCTCTAAATGCTTTGGTTTTTGAGTTATAAGCCAAAAACTGCATTTTACCCCTATGTTCTATTTTTAGCCATGGCGGCCACCTTGGTTGGTTGGGCGGGGCACCGGACACAGTTTCTAAACTAAATACCCCAATGATGATTATGGCCAAGTTTGGTTAAATTTGGCCCAGTAGTTTCAGAGGAGAAGATTTTTCTAAAAGATTACTAAGATTTACGAAAAATGGTTAAAAATTGACTATATAAAGGGCAATTACTCCTTAAGTGGTTAACTGACCATTTTGGTCATGTTGACTTATTTGTAGATCTTACTTTGCTGAACATTATTGCTGTTTACAGTTTATCTCTATCTATAATAATATTCAAGATAATAACCAAAAACAGCAAAATTTCCTTAAAATTACCATTTCAGGGGCAGCAACCCAACAACGAAATGTCCGATTCATATGAAAATTTATGGGCAGATAGATCTTGACCTGATGAACAATATACCCCCCCATGTCAGATTTGCTCTAAATGCTTTGGTTTTTGAGTTATAAGCCAAAAACTGCATTTTACCCCTATGTTCTATTTTTAGCCATGGCGGCCATTTTGGTTGGTTGACCGGGTCACCGGACACATTTTTTAAACTAAATACCCCAATGATGATTGTGGCCAAGTTTGGTTAAATTTGGCCCAGTAGTTTCAGAGGAGAAGATTTTTGTAAAAGTTAACGCAGGACGACGACGACGGACGACGACGACGGACGCCTGACGCCAAGTGATGAGAAAAGCTCACTTGGCCTTTCGGCCAGGTGAACTAATAAAAACAACATGCAAAAACTTGGTTTTCATCAAATAACAGACAATTAATGAATATTTAAGTATGTTGTTATATATTGTACATAAGTCTATGTATAATCTATATATTATTCAATTCAGGTGTATTGTCGATTTACCTGGCGATGTAGAAGTTTATACAAGACGGTTGGACAACAACGTAGTCTTGATGGATTATCAACACCAATGATTTAACTTGTAATTGCAGGATCTGTGTACGCTTGAGTCTGTAAAACATTTGACTGATAAAATAAGGGGAAAAGTTTGTAAAAAAATCTTAAGCAGTAATAAATTCTGTTAAACTTTACAAATTGAGCATTTATGCAGTTTATTTCGACCAGTTATCCTTTCCATGTCTTTAATAAAGATTAATTACATAATTGGCTTCTTTTAGTTTCCCAAAGATATTTTACAGCTAATGTATTCATTACTTTCGAAGACTAATGGACATTTTGATCTTACATAGAAAAAAAAAAACCAAGTAGATATTCAAAAGCAAAAAGTCGAAGAAAAACATATAAGGCGACAGCCAATTGGAAAAAGACAAAATAAAACAAACTACAGTCCACATTCAATACAAAAAACACTTAGAATTGAGACTTGTCAGGGTGAATCTTTTAACAATATATTTGAAACATGTTATTGCAGTATGACTTCAAATATGAGCGGTACTGTCCAATTGAAAACAGAACTTTGTTAAGATCATTTGACGCTGAACGTTAACTGAAGTAATAACACAAAATAATAGTACGTCGCATCCGGTTGAATACAAATAGGTCCGAAAAAAATATTCTAATGAATTTGACAGTTGTAGGAAATCAATCCTGCATTTCATTGCAGTAAAAAAAAACAATTCTGACACATTTTATGAAAACTAACATTAACAGGATAAAACGTTACTTATGCCAAATGTTTCTTTGCTTTTAGATAAGTGCATATGTAACAAAGACTAGCAATGATGGTATTACACTTAAACAAGCAGCAACCATTCTTTCAATTGAATATGTCAAACTACAAAATGTATTTCGAAAAGTCGTGAACAATTTATATTTACTCAGTACTAGCAGTACAATCGCAGAGATAGTTACTGCTTAATTTCTGTATTGATAAACCGATACATTCAGTACATTTTCAAAAGTAGTTTAATAAATGAAGCTTTTAAAATTTTGTTAATTTTATTGATAAATGAACCCGCCAATACAATCTGCACATTTTTTGTGTTTTAATGTTACTTATGATGTCCTATATTGACCTTGAAAAGACCTGTATGAACGTAGTTTCAACCGTAAAGTTACACAAACAGATAGTTTACATGCATTAACATACGTGTAAAACACATCGTGTCGCAAAATATATGTGTAGGTAAAATTGTATCTCATGTCTTAATATAAATGACAAGATCTCTTTTTATGAGGACGAAGTCCCCAATAACAGTAGAGAAATCAATAATAAAAAAAAAATTGGGAAAATTTTCCCGAAATTGTCATTGTACGAATGAACTCAAAATCCTTCATTTTTTTTTATGTCAAGTTTTGAATTCCTGCATCTGCGCAGAAATCTACAATGTACTTCCTTTTTCCGGTCTCGTTTGTATGAAACTTTGAGTAAAATATATATTTATCAGTCTTATATAAAATAGGAAGGAACGCAATACCAATTTCATTTTTATTAATTCCTCGATATGAAAAAACGTTACCTAATGATAGCGTTTCTTTGCTTGCATTGCATATGACGTCATAACTTAAATAACGTCACAACTAAAACCCCTAACAACAGAACCAAAATCGGAAACGTTACCGCATTTCCGTTTCTTTTTTTAACAAATATTTAAGTTACAAAAAATAATTCATACACACTTCGTTCCCATTTACAGGTAATACCTGCCTCATATTATGTTGGCAGCATTGTCATAATTTCAAGAAATTAAAAGCCGTAATGAGAAAGAATGTGAATACTGGTGTATGATATGTTTTGATTTTCGAATTCAAGGGACAAAATGGGACCTTTATCATACTTTCACTTTTTCCAAAAAAATATTTAAACTTTCAAGCCGTATTTCGTCACTATATATATAGGACTCTAAAGTGCGATGGTACTCTAAAGTGCGATGGTCACGCTAAAGTGTGATGGTTTACGCTAAAGTACGATGATGTCTCACGCTAAAGTGCGATGATCTACGCTAAAGTACGATGGTGTCTTACGCTAAAGTGCGTCGGTATAACACGTAGCGGTTTACGTAAGATTGTTTAACAGAGGCTAAAGTACAATAAAATAAAACGAAAAGTACAGGGTTTGTCCAAAAACACTGCAATGGTCACAATACAGAAGTTAGTGTGCTAGTGGGGTATAGCACAGTAATGTTTGAAAGAGATCTTTTAAAATTAAAGTTTTTCTACTATGCTTAAGTTAATTAGACTTTATTTCCTTAAGTAATTTTTCCTGGTATTAGGTAGACTCTTTTCTATTCTTGTAAGCCCTATACATGTCTTACACGTGATCCATTTTATAAATACAATTACAGTATATATGTAGACTTTATTTATGCAAGTAAAGGACATGAGTTTTAAAATATAAAAAAAGAGTTTCTAAATCGAAATCGAGCGTATTAAATAAAGTATTTTTTTTGTAAAAAAATATGTTAACGTCATAATGAAATAACGTCGCTTTCATATCTACTTTCGCAGACCATCGCACTTTAGCGACCGGGGACATCGCACTTTAGTGTACACCATCGCACTTTAGCGTGGCCATCGCACTTTAGCGTCCCCATCGCACTTTAGAGTCCTACATATATAACAGGGGATAATTAAAATAATCATTGATCAATTGATATCAATGACTTAAAAACACGAAACAACCATCTGTTGTATATGTAATTCAATTAACCTTATTTATTTTTGTTCTAAATCTTATAGACATTTATTTAGTTTCAATAATAACTATGAATGTTATCTTACATAAAAATAGCACTTGCTTAATATGAAAATATCGTAAATAAGTTATGTAGTGCGATTAAACTTTTCATTATGTATTATTAAACAAACTAATAATTTTAGTATGAAATTACAAACCATAATATTTTTTTACATTTTTCTCAATTCATTATTTTAGCCCGAACCGTTCAACAACCTTTTACCCGTTTAAATAATAATTCTAGTTAAACTGGTGATTTTTTTATGGCTTAAAGTGGAGAGATATATATTGCCAAATGATAGCATATATAAGGCATACGTAGGAATTCAGAATCTATTTTCAGAATTATGGGTACAAAGAAAAGTCTTACAGAATAACACATAGACATGCTTTTCAGTAATATATTGTCTCTTGATTTTGTACTAATTCAATGTCTAGAATATCAATTATGATAGAAGAGAGGTAGCTTTGTAACTTTTAACCACAATTTTATAAACATTGACAACAAGGTGGAAACCTTTAATGAAGTCACACTAAAACACAAAAATATGTTCACCTTTGTTTGTACAAATATATTAATGGTTAAAACTGATGTACAATGGTTTGAACATGGTAAGAAATTTATGTCGTACACGACATAAACAAACAAAAAATGTATCAAAGTATTACAAGACCATTATCTAAACAAAATATTAACAGTCCATTATAAGTTGATGAAATAGTAGGTTTTGATGTTATATTTGTTATTCTCATCGGATTTTGTCAAATGTCTTAACGTCTCTTCTGTTATATTCGTGTGTTATGGTAAAGATAACTAATAACCCCTTCATTTTTTTTATTAGATTTTAGTTTGGTTCAACGAAATTTATACGATATATTTGGTTTACAGTTTGATTCAGAAGAAACACCGACATAGTTAGATAATACAATCAATTATCTAATTACTACCACAATTTTATATCAATAAGTATTGTAAATTTCATTGTTATTAATAAATATAATATCAGTATTACAAATCTAATCTTTAATCAATCCTAGTTCTATCTTATTTTTGGGGAATATTTTTAGAAATTCAAATGTGACGTCACTTTGTGTTGGTTTTTTTTTAAATTTCAAATGTGACGTCACTTTGTGCGTTGAGGCTTTGGCTAACTCGGCTGTGTATTTTTATGTGCTGGATTAGGTTGTTTTATGTAATGTTTCCATTTTTATTCGGTAGTTCGTCACCACTTCGGTTTTATCATGTATATCTATTATATAGTCATTTTATAAAATTTACTGTTTGCAAAAGTATGAATAATTCTAAATAATAAGGATGCTCTTATCCTAGTTAGAAAACCCTAGCCGTATTTGGCACAACTTTTGGGATTTTTTGGTCCTCAGTGCTCTTCAATTTTGTACTTGTTTTGGCTTTCAAACTTTTTTCATCTGAATGTCACTCGTGAGTCTTGTGTGGACGAAACGACCGTCTGACGTATAAAATTGTAAACCACGTACCTATTGTTAGCTAATATTCGTGTGTTTCTCCGTCCTTAATGTTCTCCCATTAGTTTGTATTGGAGTCCTGTCATGTAATGCTGTCATTTTAATGTTATATTTAACATTGCCATAAAAGCGGGAGATTTGGCATGTCACAAAACCAGGTTTAATCAACCATTTTCTTCTTTAAATATCCTGTACCAAGTCAGGAAAATGGCCATTGTTATATCATAGTTCGTTTCTGTGTGTGTTACATTTTAATGTTGTGTTTCTGTTGTGTCGTTGTTCTCCTCTTATATTTGATGCGTTTCTCTCAATTTTGTTTGTAACCCGGATTTGTTTTTTCTCTCAATCGATTTATGAGTTTCGAACAGCGGTATACTACTTGTGCCTTTATTTGTGTATATTTTTTTTATAGAGGCATCCGGAGGAGCAACACAAATTATATTGCATTTAAATGACTCTCAAAAAACGCGATGGAACATTTTTCTAATTGAGTTGTTCCCCGTTCAACAGTTAAAAGTGCAACTAAAACCTTGGTGAATACTTTTAAACTGATTATTTTTATTAGACATTAAACTGGGTAACTAGACAAAACCGTTTGGTTCTTTCACTATACTAAAATATAAGTAAAAGAAGATATGTTTTATACATCAACAATTAAAACAGCAAAGAACATACCGAAGAAAACAAAATACGGCCCTAATCAAATCATACAAGTGTCTGTATCATAGGTCAAGCAATAATTTAATTGAAATGAGGATAGCAGAAAACCAAATATATGTATAAAAGAAATTAGGCAAATAAAAGTAAGAAGTGTCATAATTATCTTATTGATGAACGACAAATGCACTTATATTGAACATATATTATCAAGGTTACAGATTTGGACGCGGAATGCACATATAGCGGGATACAACTTTTTTCTCTATTTTTTGTAGTTTGCTTAAAATATATTAACAAATTTAGAAAAACAAAAACAACTTAACCCTATAATACCAGTTTGCATTAGATAAAACAAAAATCAAATACGAGCAAAACATTAGCCTAATTCTGTATCAAAGAATGCGTACAATTACTGTGAATAAACTCATCATAGATACCAGGATTAGAAATGCTTACTCCATACGCGCATTTCGTCTACAGAAGACTAATCAGTGACGTACGAATCAAAAACGTTAAAAAGGTAAAATAAAAAATAACTACAAATTTGAAAAGCATTGAGGGTGTAAACAAGCACAAACTACTTAAATTGCTGATTTAAAATTTTGCCGTCATACATACCTT
This sequence comes from Mytilus galloprovincialis, assembly GCA_037788925.1. Classification (NCBI taxonomy): domain Eukaryota; kingdom Metazoa; phylum Mollusca; class Bivalvia; order Mytilida; family Mytilidae; genus Mytilus; species Mytilus galloprovincialis. The sequence goes on along the minus strand of CM075337.1, from coordinate 44,889,929 downwards.
CCCTTTTATATCGATGCTTGAAGTTCTGAGTACAACTGATATAGCAACGACATTAACAATGCACGAAGACACATGTTGAAATGTCAGGAATATATATTTTTACTTAACAGAATGTAATGCTTCCAATAAATTTATAGCGTTGACCGAATCAAATGTGCTTCCACGCTCCATTTTACAAATGTCCACACGATCAATCTTTTGCAACTCTTAATTTTAAAAATAGATAAGTTATAAAAACATTTGATTACAATTAAATGCTAAAACCTTAAATTTAAGAGTTATATTATCATAAGCTTATTGTTTTATTTTCTATGCCTTGTTTTAATATTGTCACATATAAAAAAAAAGAGGGACGAAAGATACCAGAGGGACAGTCAAACTCATAAATCGAAAACAAACTGACAACGCCATGGCTAAAAATATTATTATTTGTACAGGTTGTAGTTTCCAAAACAAATGTCTACCAGAAAATACAGAAGAGTGTGTTGGCAGCTAGAGGTCGCAAATATTATTTTTTAAATGAAATGGTATGTATTTGACAGAATTGTACAGATTTACTATTTTTTAAACAAATATGTATCGGTTCTATTAAAGTTAAGACAATTGTACACATTCAATAAAATACGTTTCGTACATGAAAAATTATTTGGTAAAGAAATTTTACACTGCTAAGGTATCACCTACAAGTTTGGGTTTTTTTTGCAAACACTTCCATTATGTCATGAATAATAATTAAAAAAAAATATTGTAACCTTTTGAAACTGTTTTCCTTATACATCTTATAGCAAAATATGGTATATTCTTATAAACCTGCATATTTTCGAGTCGTAGAATTGAAAATGGAAACGGGGAATGTGTAAAAAAAAAACCAACGCTCAACCAAACAGCAGAAAACAGTCCTAGGCCACCAATATATACAATAAAATAGAAATGTATTACACGTTTTCTACGTAATACATAAACTGATATAAACAGATCCGCCATTCAAGGTTCAATCCACCATTTTCTACATAAGAAAGTGTCTGTACCAAGTCAGCATTATGACAGTTGTTATCCATTCGTTTGGTTTGTTAGAGTTTTTGATTTTGCCATTTGATTACGGTAGGGACTTCTCTTTTTTCATAGTAGTTCAGTATTTTTGTGATTTTACTTTTTTCTCGAAGAGAGGCAGAGGGTCACAAACGGCCCATCAGACTCAAACGTCGAAAAAAAATGACAACATTATGGTAAAAAAGCAAAAACATCTGAAATACAAAATACAGTATACAAAACATAACAATATAAAACTAAAGATTGAGGAACATGAACTCCACCAAAAACTGGAGGAATCTCAAGTGATCTGGAAGGACGAGCAGACCCTGCTCCAAATTCAAGCTACGTGTATTAATAAACGATCACAACTAGTGTCCAGTTTAGGGTTGATATTGCTTTTTTTGGTTTATTATGTATAAGACAGACTTTCAAATGGCTTTATCTGCCGGGTTTACTTAGTTTATAGTACTTAATTGTATGCCTAGCTGGTCCTGTAATGAGCTTTTGACTTAATCGATTTTTTGAAATGATAAATAACATGAAAACTACAGACAAATTAATGAATTCATTATTATTAATTACATGGAACTATATTCGTAACGCGGGATCCTTAAATGTGGTCTCAGGCCTGCATAGTTTGTCAATCATACAGCATCTCCTTATCTTTATATAGAATTTCTGGGGTATTATAACATTCTCTTAAAAGTACAAGAAAATATTAGGATATTCATACTAATCGTCCTTGGAGTTTCGTAATTTGCCATCTGTTAGTACTTCAATATCAATTTCGCATTGGTGAAATTGAACAGATATTTGAATTGAATAGAGAGAAATGTATAATCATTTATAAACGGTTTACAAATTTAGAAACCTACACCTTAGAAAAATGTATATATAATAAATAAAGAAATTATTATTAGTAAAAGGGGGGGGGGGGGGGGATAAATAAGACAAAGATTTTTCTTGCAATGCTATCATAAATTTATAAGTGAGGAAATTAGATAATTATTAGAACTGCATTATGTATCATATCCTAGTAGTTGAGGCGAATTGCTTATAAAGGGGATACAGATTGATGTGTTGAATAGAACTATCATGAGAAAAGTGATAAATTATAGTCTTTGTATTGCTCCCGACTGTGCGAGGCCCTTATGTGAAGTCAAGGTCGCTCAATACTCCCTAGTAGTAACATGTCCGAGTATATACTTTCGTGTGAATATAATGTAGACATGTCACTACCATCGTGTTGTCAATAGCCTTGGTCATATAACTGAAAAAACCTTGTTGTTGAAATGCACATTGCCTAGTGCAATATAACTGGAACCGTTTATTGGCATTTCTAACTATTTCTTTAATTCCAGTTTAAACACTAGATTAGAGTTGTAAGAATTCATCGTTGTAATATTTATAACGAAATGTACGATAAATTGGACGACCTTTCCTTTCTCCTGCAAGTTTTCACTTTCTTTAAGATGATATAATGTTTTGTAACGTCTTGTTATGGGGTGTACATTTCTCTGTTGTTTTCAATAAGCGTTTGTTTTATTTGACGTCTCATTTCAATAAACGTAATATTTTCAATACTATAAAACTTTTACAGTTCGGATAAAGATCGAAAGATGGTAAATACGTTGACTAAATTTGAAAAGAACAAGTTTTTCTCTAATTCTTCGTCAATTTATCCCTTTCTGCACCCATTGTATAAAAAAAATTAATCAACGTGTGGTTCGTTTGATCTCAGTTCTTCATTGGTTCAATCCGATTATGACGTCGAAATTTCTTGCCTTCCTCTGAATTTCCTATTGTCACAGAATGAAAAAAGGCGACCATGCCTGATGACGTCACATAGAAAGAATACATCTTTTGGCAGATCATTCGAAAAGAAGGAATACGTTTGCCTGCATATTGTTTGAAAATCATTAGAGAAACAGATTATACCACCAAATCTCGTGTAATACGATATTTATCCACTCTCGACAGTTAAATTTTTATTGTGACGTTAAATTTTCTTGTTTTCTTCTGAATTTTCTTATTGTGACGTCATGAAAAAAAGGCGACATAGTAGATTATAATCCAAAAAAATAGGACGGGATTGTGGTTACGACAATTTGAGCATATCTGTCGTCATCTATGATACAGATATTCCATAACGGTCATCCAACTAATGACGTCCGTAACATTTTCGATGAGATGACTTCAACTTTACTAAGAGGGCAATTAAAACCATTTTTCGGCGAAAAATAAAATACACCATAGTAAGAAGACAAAAGTTGTGGTAACACCTTACGGAGAGCTCAAACGGACGCAGAAAGGATGAGAAAAGAAGATTTCCGTTCACAAATTTGTTATCCGTTGGAAGTTCGTTGGTGTTCTGACCAAAATAAACGGACGCGTAACGAATGAATAACGGACACACATGTAGGATATGCAACGTATGAGTGTCGAACGTACATTCAACGGACGAGTACCGCATACAACGGACAAGTAACGGAAGCGAATCGTATAAAACAGATGAACAAGATGAGAGGAAAAATCAAAGGCGGCAATAATAATACATGTGAATCACAAACACGTGACCTTAAAATAATTAAGAGTTTCCGTGTAAGTGGTTTTAATTTATATTATTAAACGTTGCCAAAGGGTAAGGGTGGGTAAGGTCAAGGGAAAAAAAGTCATAGAAAAGCTGCTTGATAGTGAAGTCTTGCGCTAACTCCAAGATTTATCATGAGCTGAAAAACATTCATGAAACTCAAGAAATCTGACATACCAAAATTTGCATTTCTGACGCGAAATTTGCAATTGGTATTTGTTCCTTTTACATTCGGTACTTATCCGTTATTCGTCCGTTCAAGTCAATTTCACATCCATTCATCGTCCGTTTTATCCGTTATAAGTCGGTAACGGAATGGGAACGGACGAGTACCGTAAAAAACGGACGTTCAACAGAAACTTCATCTGTTTGACGTCCGTTCAAGTTTTGAACATGGGCAACATTTTCCACCGGTCACAACGAACGTCGACGGATAAAACGGACACGAAACGGATATGGACGGACGTCTAACGAATAAGAAGGTACGCCTAACGTACATGAACGGATTAAAAAAAAACAATTATCCGTTCGACGTCCGTTCGTGCTATCCGGTAAGGTGTGACCGGGGCTAATTATAAACAGTCATCCATAAACACTCGACAAATAAAAGTAAATATTAAATAATTACCCTTTCTCATCCCACCTCCGCAAAATGAAGGGGAACAAAACAGGTGCACTGGAATAGTCTGCAACTGGAAAAAAAAACCGGCGAAATTGGATAATGACTAGACAGTCTTCCTATGACGTAATGAAGTCGCTGTAAATTATCTTGATGACTAAATACTACAACGTTTTAAAATGAGTAAAAAGCATACCCATCTATGTTAAATTAACTCAAGTATAATAGTGGGATAAAAGCTACGCGAGCGTTCTTTCTGACTATTTGTTTCATTACAAATGCATGTATGATGAACGATATTCGATAAAAGAATTCATTTCAATTTTACCATAGACACATGTTATAGAGCAGGCAAGATATATTCATATTCTTACATTATCGTAAGAAGATACAATAGGATACCAGCAGTATTTGAATTGATTATGAGGTTATGTAATATACAAAAACAGAGGTGATAAATAACTAAAAGAATACAGTTTTAATGCATTGAAGATCTTAAACTACAATAAACAACCTACTATTCTGAAGAAAATTATGTGTTGACGAATAAAGTTAATTGAGATGACCTGATTACAGTTATCGTTTTGCAGTTGTTTCACAAAAGACATACTGCATTTATTCTTTTTAGCAGAAGATTTGTTTTGCCATTTTCCTTCTTTAGTATACCAGTCCGTCCCATTCGTATCCTTTTATGAATGTGACCTACCGAATTAGACCATTTACCGGATTTGTTATCACAAAAGCAACACGACGATGTGGAGCAGGATCTGCTTACCCTTCCGGAGCACCTGAGATCACCCCTAGTTTTTTGGTGGGGTTCGTGTTGTTTTTTCTTTAGTTTTCTATGTTGTGTCGTGTGTGCTGTTGTTTGTTTGTCTTTTTCATTTTTAGCCATGGCGTTGTCAGTTTGTTTTAGATTTATGAGTTTGACTGTCCCTTTGGTATCTTTCGTCCCTCTTCTCTAAAAGCAGTTATATCAGGAAATTCGTATTTTAGATTGAAACGATTTAATACAAAGGAAATCATCCAATTTTTATATAATGGAAATTATCTAAATGACTGAAAAGAAGATCACATACTTCATGTAAACATTTTTATTCACGTATGATTTATATTTTGTTACTTTTTTGTCAAAACAGATAATATGATAAATATTATCTTCAGACTCCTATGGTTTATATATCTAAGGGAGAAGAGATAAAAGATAATGCATGACAGCAATGTAGTCACAAGGTTGAACACATCAGGCAAAAACACGGCATTATTTATCTATAGCATTTATTTATTCCAGACTATTGAAAACTGAATTATGATGGAAAGAAACAAGAATCCTCTTCTTAACCAATGCTATCGTAAACCAGTTTTTGCAGAACAATGTATACATTATGATGTACTTTAGGGTCCCACCTCAGGTATTTGAGGCATAAAACTTTGCTCAGTGCTCGGAGCACAAAAATCATGCTCGAAACATGAAATCCAGCAATTTGATTGGTTGATTTTCGAGTCTGAGTACAAAAATCATGCTCGAAAGTTTTATGACCGTGAGGCCTGAAGCAGTATTTTATGCTTACCCTTCCAGAGCATCTTAGTTAATCCCTAGTTTTTGGGGAGTTCATTTTGCTCTGTCTTTGGTTTTGAATGTTGTTGTTTGTCTATTAATAGTTTTTCGGTTTATGCAAGCGATTGTCAGTCTGTTTTTTTACTCATGAGATTAACTATCCCTATGGTATCTTTAATTTCGTCTCTCTTTTACAAGTGGTCTGTCGATGCCAACCGTTTGTGAATTAGTTCCATGATAAGCTATTTTCGAAATAGGCTCATATGATCTCAGACACCTGAATAGATAGTTATACCTCCGAATGAAATTTCGAATATTTGATTTCTGGAGTTCGTACCATTTAAAGATTTTCGTTGATATACAAAAACAAACTGTCTCATGATATATTTTGCTGCGTTACATGTTTTAAAGTGTGAAACAGTTACATGAGGACAAAAAAAAAGAAGTTGAAAAGAATAAAATTGCATTTTAATTCATTTTAATTTCTTTTTTGTTTTATTGGCACTATATATCAGTCTGCAAATATCACTTATTCACGATTCAAAAGTGAAAACAAAATCGAGGATATATATATCCTTGTGCTTTAATTAATAATAATTATATATAAATATGTATAAACCACTTGGAAATAGATAGTATTATAGTGTCCTGTGTTTAAGTATAAACTCATCAAAGACAAAAAAAAAAAAAAAAAAATTGTATCCCGTCCTCTCTTCCATCGAAAGTGAATTACCGAATTATGCTTATCTTTGAGTTTGTACTTACATGAGCAGAACTAAAGTTGTCACATGTGGAGAAGGATCTGATTGTCCTTCTAGAGCACCTGAAATCCCCCTAATTTTGGTGGGGTTCGTATTGCCCGGTCTAAAGTTTATGCAATCTCTGGCGCAGAGATCACATATCCGTTCCGTTCAATACTTTGTAACACTACACTCAATATGAAGTGCAGTATTGCAAAGCATGTATGGAACGGATATGAACTCTGCGCCGGAGATTGAAGTTTACGTTGCGTTTTGTGTACTCTTCTTCGTCCTTTCGTCGTTTGTTTTGTTTTCGAATTATAATTACTTTGCATATCATTTTTTGTATCTTTCGTCTCTCTTACACACCATACGCCATCAGGGGTACTCGAATCACAAGTTGTGACTTATGTAAATTGTGTAAGAAAACCTATTAGATAAATCGGATAGAAAATGCACCAGGATAAAAAAAATCGATCTGAATCAAAGGTAATACCAAAGGATTAAAAAAACCGACTCCTTATGGGAATTGCATCTATAGTTCTAGAAAAACTACATAGACCGAACGTAAGAGACAAAATGTTTTACATCATTGCATGCCAACATGTGGATGATACCTTCGTAGACGGGTAGTTAGTTAACAAGTAGGAATACCGACCAATTGGAAGTAAAACACATTGGGTCATTAAGCAGGCAATACTGAATAAATGTTCACTTTCAGTAGAAAGTGTTAAAGTCACATTACTAAACTGCGGATAATGGCAGTTAGGCATTTGTCGTCACGGGAGATTTTTGACAAAGTTAGTAATTCATTGTAATGATCGACTATAATGATAGCAGCCTAGGATTTTGTAAAATTATTATTTCATTCGTTTTTACTCGTAAGTTTACAAGAGTAGCTTTTGAATTAAGACTAGTATACCTCCAAAAGTCATTGCGATAATTAAAATAAGAACTATTATTATCATATCTTGTCAACTATATTTTATTTTGCCCCTGAAAATGTGAAGTTGACAGGATAATCTAGACTGTTGCGTTTGTCATAAATCTTAGTTTTCAGTTGCGCATCAATATTAATTTCAGAAATCTAGAAACTAGTTGTTTTTTACCGGTGTATAATCCTTAATGGTCTTCATACGTGTTTCTCGTTTTTCGTTTTTATATAGATTAGGCCGTTGGTTTTCCCGTTTGAATGAGTATACACTAGTAATTTTTGGGCCCTTTATAGCTTGCTGTTCGGTGTGAGCCAAGGCGGCTGCGTGTTGAAGGTCGTACCTTGACCTATAATGGTTTACTTTTATAAATTGTTACTTGGATGGAGAGTTGTCTCATTGGCACTCATACCACATCTTCCCATATCTATATGTTTTTTTTTATTGTTTTAAATGTTGCTATGTTTTGTAATTTCTGAGCCTTTTATCAGTGATTTTTCTGTATGGGTATATCTATATGTTAAAAGCCGAGCGTTTACCTATACTGTTGCTTACGTACGCTTTTTTCAACTCTGTTAGCTAATTGTCTCATTGACATACGATCATACCATATCTTCCAGCTTGACATACTGGAGAGACCCTTGTGAATTGTTGAAGACACTATGTCAACCCCTAGATGGCTTTTTGTTTTTATGTCAGGTTATTTTCTCATCTAAAAATAATCCTACTCCTCGTTTGATTAATTTCACTTAGAGTCCTTCCCTAATTAGCTGAGAAGGAAGGCGTTAGCTCTAAAGATCGCATGGCACCAAACAGAAATATTGAAATGATATATTAATTCTTACAATTATCGAAGAATTTATTTATATTTGAAATAAATTGATCACATTCTGAATATATAGCATTTTAACGAAAGTCTAGACATTCTTTTACATGATTTAAATTTACTATTCGTGTGTCAAATATTAAATAATTTGATTGAGAACAAATACTGCATAGAAATTGCACGCACAATTGGATTAAGCTTTTTACGTAGTAGAGTAGAAGAACTATTAATTTAGTATAAATTTTATAACAACAAGGCATTAAGGGTTAATTGTAGTTTTGATTGAGAATTTCGTCTGTCAATTTTTCCTATAATCACATCCTGAACATTCCATACATGATTTGAGCAGACGACCAAATGAAAAGCACGAGGTCATTCCCGGATAATTTCGGATTAATATTCCGATCATCAAATCATAACAGATTACTTTAAGGTTGAGAAAGTAACTTACTAATCATTTGAGATCATTTATTCTCAATTAATCGCAGGTTATATGAGTTTGAATGATTGTGATAACAATAAAACATAGAGCAGTTTTGGACAAATAGCACGTGGGGCAGGCAGGATCCATTTTTCGAAGATCAGTTTTAAGATCAATAAGCTGGTTCAAAGTATACATACAAACTACGAAAACATTATTTTCTCTTTATAAATAAAAATTAGTTTTTAATGTTTTTATTTTTCAGATTTGACTAACGAGTGTTCAAAAAGCACGGTACCACCAATCCAGTTTTTACAAAGGAAATAATTTAAGGTTTGTCGACCTTGAAAAAGGGTGTTCTTGTAAAATTTGAACTTATATCGTGATGATCGAGTCACGTTGTATCCCGATTTTCTTGTGTGCTTCTGCAAAAATTATTGTTTACCAGACGCAAAACAGCAAACAGTTTGGCTCAGTTTTAATTACAAAATGATACAGACACCTGGATAAGTTTTGTTGATTGCATTCCATATGTTGAAAGCTTTTCTTAATTTATTTTACAAAAATTTGTGCTAATTGGCATTTCATTTTGAACTGCAACTTGTTAAAACAGTAAAATACAAGAAAAACATGTATGTAGGTCAGTTTTGAAAATCCAGACGGAGTGACAAGGCCAAGTCTTCAATTAAGAGAATATATATCAAACTTTCAAGCAATCTGCTCCGAACGTTAGTAAAAATTATATCATCTTCATAAGGGGTGCAAGAAAATATTATTTAGACATAGCTGAATCGAGAGTCGAATAGTTTTCTTATATTTCTAATTAAGATTTCTTACTTAATTTTTCAGTCATAGAAACAAAAGTAAGTATTCGACATATACACACAATAAGTCAACTTGTGACCCTAAACTTGAATTGGAAAATTTCACAAAATTCCGACGAACGTGTTTCTTTGAAGCGGTTTGGATAACAATAAAAAAAGTCGGCCTATTTTATTAGCACGTAACAGTCTCCATATGAATTTTTCTCTATTAAATACCTTGTATTTGCATTTGAGATTTGTTTAATACCGATTCCTTAAGTATCCATCGATCGGTGATTAGCCCCTCTTACTTTCTGAAATTAAATATCCAGTGATTTATTTTATTTTGACTTACTGTTATTCTGGTGTTACCAAAATGTCAAGAGGTGCCTTAAGCCGATTAATTAGTAATAATTGAAACACTTAAAGATGTCAAACTGGACATTGAATAAAGAATACAAATATTTGGCAGGTGCGCGAACAAATTGCAATCGTATAAACAAGATACTTGAAATAACATTTTAAAAGCCGATAATAATGGTAACACTACAAAAGGTCTGTGTCTCGAAATTTTCAATTGTTCCGAACCAGACTTTCATGGTGACAAATATTTGTTCTTTTGTACAAAAGATTGAGGAAAACGAAATACAAATGATTAGAAAAAAACATTGAAATTGGTCTGAACAATAAATTATTTCAGAAATTACATGTGCTCATTCATGTTTCAAAAAAATTATAAAAGATAATTTTATGTTGAAATCAAACAGATTTATGATTTGTTATTTGTGTTGTTAAGTTGTTGTCTCATCAACTATATTCAGCATCTAATTTTATTGATATAAACTAAAAGTAGATAATTTAAATCTTCTGTCACCAACTTCCTTATATTTCCGACATATTGTATGCGTGTTAAGTAGATTTCAGTGAAAATTGTTTTTAAACAAGACCAAAACCTTTAAATATTATCACTGATATAGATTAAATAAGGAAGCATTTATCCTAAAAGTAGAACTAATATATCACTAGACTATAAAAACTAAGGTTGTTAGCTCGAATCGCGCATATGGCAAGTGCGCTAGACTCCAATCTTAATTAACTATGATTGTCAGTCTTCCTACCGATGGTCAATGGTCCTTTCCGGGCAATCCGGCTTCCTCCCCCATTAAAGGCAGACAGTCACGAAATATCCCAATGTGCTGAAAATTGCATTAAACACAAATCAATCAATCCATCTAATAATAGATTTTATAATTTCACATTCAGCTAAAGCTGTAAGATAATTGTAAAGCAAAAAAGTTCATTAATTGTCCTTGAAATCTTTCGTTTTGACAGAAATTAATCTTATTCCTGACGGTTATATAGATACACGTGATTCTCTTATTCTATTGTTTTTTATGCTTTTAAATTTTATATGATCATATTATTATATTAAGTTGCTATATCAAATCCTATCGGAATTGAAGTATAGGACGTTTTCATAACCGCAGAATAAGTAGTTTACTAAGCTTTCTTTTATGGCCGAGAACTTAAGTACGTTAAAATATTTTTTTTATTTTTGTCGACTTAGTATTTTTTAACTACCGTGCGTTTTAGTCTGCTTAACCGTATTATATATTTAGATAATATTTTGTTTTGTTTTTTTTTGTTTGTCATTTTTTTGTTTGTCATTTTTTTTTTATATGTTGTTGGTAGGTTCTGTTAAAAATTTACGCTCTAGACTCTAGGCGACTAAGATCATGACAAATTGACGTTAAACTTTAAAACAGCATCATTTCCTTTAGATCGTAGACATGAGCTGTGTTTGTTTGCGTCTATCTAATTTTAAATTTAGATTAGTATTGCTGTGGGTAATATATGCATTTCGTTGGTTCTGAATGATAAATGTACAAGGGTAATTTCTAAGAATGAAAATTACATCAATTACATTCGTGTTTCAAGGCTGAAAACAGTGATTTATTTGGGAAATAACTTGTTTACAAACTGCCTATACATATACCATGAAAACGTGAGTAAATTGTAACTGGACTGTATATGAGGGTCGAAATTGTGTTTACTGATACGAATATAAAGGGACTATAATGCAGAAAAATAGACAAAAAGTGTGCATACAAAATATTGGAGAACATTCATAGAATATAAAGGAGAATAACTTAAAAATTATAAACTACAAACTTTAAGGCCCCCATCCAGAGGCTCTAACATATTAATTTGATTGCTAGACATCAGCTTCAAGAACGTCTATTGAGCATTTCCTTCATAAATTCAGCAACATATGAAAGTGCTTGTTGACATAATACAGTGACAGACCAAACAAAATATATATGTCTACAAATTCAAGGGATGTAACCAAAAACTATCTTCAATTTCAAGGGAAGTAACCAAAAACTATCTTCAATTTCAAGGGAAGTAACCAAAAACTATCTTCAAATTCAAGGAAAGTTGGAATATTATACAGAATGTGTAGTTTGACATACTTATTGTTTTTCAAACAGCAACAAAAAAATACAAAACGGAAAGCTGGGTTTTAAAGATAATAAGATGCGATATGGTTGCCAATGAGACAACTCTCCACCAGAAACCAAATGATGTAATCAATATTTATGTAAATATAAATATATATATATATATTTATTTACATGTTAAGAAGGAGATGTGATATGATTGCCATTAGGACAACTATTAACAAGAGTTCAAATGTCGAAGATAAAAGCAGTTATTATAGGTCATGAAACGGCGTTCAACAATGAGCATAACATATATCGCAAAGAAATGCTGTTAAAGGTCCGGAAACAACAAACGTATTACAAGTCAAACTTCAAAACCACCGGCCTAATTTATGTACAAAAAAAATAATCAAAAAATAAATAATTATGTATACATCAACAAACGACATTCACTTAATTACAGACTCTCCACACTTGTCAAAAGCACATACATAACGTGGCGTGGTTAAACATGTTTACGGGCATCCTAACTCCCTAAACCATGGACTGTGATGCAACAGCACAACACAAAAACAACGATACAGATAATTCAATACAATACAATCATATGTATTAGTCACCACAATTTTTTTTTTATTGTAACACCTTGTTCCTTTAATAATAACCATTATCTTTTATATTCCGCAGCAACAACAAAAATGAATTTAAAGCATCATTGGTTTAACGTTGACCGTAATTGAGGTTTAGAATTCTACCGATTGAACACCTGATTTCTGTCCTTCACATTACTGTAGGTACATTATGCAATTTAAAATTCATACTTTAATATAAATTATATATATGCATGTGTTTGTATTAAAGTGAACTATTGTTGAAGATTGATCATTCTCTTGAGTATTTGTATTCTGTTCCCACGAACTAACAATTAATTGACGGTGTCATACCTATGAACAATCTTTCATTTTCTATTTGTAACAACATGCCTTTTTTCTACTTGGATGATGAAGACTAGAAAAAGATACTTTACATTTCTATACACATAATATGTAGTCATTGATCCGATCGTTTAAAGAGTATTTAATTGTAACGATTGTTCACTTCACATCTTGATAAAGGTACCTGGTAACAGAAAAGTCAGCAAGTATGTATGACTAAAAAGATGATTCAAAAAGAGATTTATTCAACGTTTAAATACTGAGAAATACTACTACGCAAAATTTCCCATAGTTTTATTTCTAATTTATAAACTTGATCAATAGAAATAACACGGTGACTTATGCACGATTTTTTTTATATAACAAAAAGACTAGTGTTAAAATGGATTAAGTAGTTTCTCTATCATGTAAATCCTCATGAAAAATTGTAGTTAACCTTCTACCCCGATCAAGCATACTTCACAGAGATCAAACACTATCTTGAGATTTTAAGGTTCAATATTATTGACTTCGGTATTTATCCCTGATGATTATGTCATGTTATTTTCACACGTAGCGCTTTGTTCCAGTTGGCTGTTATTCACTCTCATGTCAATAAATATCTACTGACAGTTTGTCATTGTTTCGTGGGGTATTACTAATCTAAGAATAGGGATAGTCATGTAATATTCTAATTTTTGGACTGCAAACTATTTTTGCCTGCCACACTATTGTATTTATTTAGGATTTCCTTTATTCTCATTTAAATTGTGAAGCCAATATAAAAAAGATTTTATTTTCAAGAAATAAGTAAATTGTATGAGTAAATGACTTATTATAAAAGAAGAGCATAACTTAATTGAAAGGTTGTCAGTTGTTTGCCTAACAATATAAGTGACAGAGTGTGATTTCGAAAGGATTTTTATGAAGCCCAATATTCAAGTTTCCCTTTGAATTCATTGTGATATTGATAGATTATTGTTGATCATCTCAACGAGAAAAGTAATTGAGTTGAGATGACCAATGCTAATCTGTTTATCGCTATTTTACGTATGACGACGTTGTTAATTTCATAAAAACGGACACGGGCGTCCTTGGTTTTTGGCGATTATTTTCATATTATTCGACTTCTCTGAGAAAGAAAATTATCAGTCAGCAAGATCAAAGAAAAAATTCGTAAAAAAGCGATAAAAATGAATATAGCTTTATTATCAACTATGCCGTTATAAGCTCTCATAATAAGGAACGAAACATGACTGCAATGTCCGCTTTTATAGTAGGTAACATGCATCAGAGGTTACACATTTGCCTCGAGTAATGTTTATCAAAATGTATTCGTGTCAACAAAAACCAACTTAAAACACAAAATTCTTAACTGGAAAAGAGAAGAAATATTTGTTAGAAAAGTATTTAAAACATTTGTGGGTCGGTTGAACACAAAACTTTACGACAAAAGAGATGATTTCAGCTTCTCTTGAAAGCATCACTTAGTAAATTTTACCGACGACATCACGAGTTGGTTGACCGGTATGGAATATCTATTATATAGATAATACATGATATGTTTCGTATGTCGTAACTACAATCCCGTTCCCTTTTCACGAATGTGACCTACCAAATTAGACTTTTATTTGTGACATTTTTAGCTATTGTGTCTGTTTGTTTTGTTCACTCGTCATTATCAATATTATTAAATTTGATGAGACTGTTGTACAAGTGAGGGGTTTGGCGCTACGCTATAAAACCAGGTTCCATCCACCATTTTCTGCATTTGAACATGCCTGTACCAAGTCAGTAATATGACAGTTGTTGTCCATTCGTTTGATGTGTTTTGTCATTTGATTTTGCCATTTGATAAGGGACTTTCCGATTAAATTTTCCTCGGGAGTTCAGTATTTTTGTGATTTTATTTTTTACAACAAGTTTACTCCTTATATTTATATTTGTCGCACACATTTCAAAGAATATATACTGCTACATGAAATGATTTATGTTGCACAAAGGGGATTCAAATCAACATGGAACAGGGGTTGCGTTAATATATATTTTGTCGTTCAATCATGATACATAGATTTTTTTTAATGTAACATCAACCCAGCATTTAAAAAATGTGTTTGTTCAAAAGTTTGGCGATAAGTTGATATTTTTGCAAAGTTTGGTATATATTTATATTATTTTGTAATTTGATTATTATTTCTTATCATTTATATGGGTTGTTTTGTCTATCGTAATTCGCTTGTCTTAAGTTTATTATTCTAACAAACTCTCCTACACAGTCGGACCTCCTTAATACATTAATATATCTGTTTGGAATTCCAATAAATTATATTTCTAAATAATAAATGTTTGTCAATTATTACAGTGTGAATCTTTATTGCATCATATAGCTTATAATGGGTTGCCATTTAATTTCATCTTATCTTTTGAACAGTCTAGCGTAGAATATAATAAGTGTCTGGAAACTTGAAATGATGTTTAAATTTGACACTGTTTCTATGTTTTAGACGTTAGATAATACATTGCATTATCCCAACCCAACACATAAAATGATTTCTCAACCCAGGTTGTCGCGTTCTTTGAGTAAAAAATGGATTTAAGTACAGTTGGGTTTAACGCAAAAAAAAGGACAACACATTGCAATAGTTTTACAAGAACAATTTTAACTAAATATAGTTTGTGTAACCAAATAAGATTACCTAAACGTTTTCGAAACGTCACAGATCGAGTTTGTGACATTATGCTTTGAAAGTATCTTTTGTATCGTTTTGTTCTGATTTTTGAACGATTCAATAATCAGTAACAAACTGAACATAATCTACCGAGACTTAAATGACAATATTGCCGTTAGAAAAGAAGGACTTCACAAGGTATGAAGGTGAACACCTCTCATCGTGCATAATTTTTAAATATTTTTCCTGCGAAAAAGAAAATGTATGGACAATTATTTCTTTATGTTTGTTTATGTTAGTTTGTATAATGTCAAACTGTAGAATTTTCTGATCAAAAGACTCGGGGAAAATGTACATTGTATGTCGAATATTAAAAGATAATTTCTAGCGTTTAAAAACAAAAAAATAAAAAGAATCGGAAAAATGCGTCTTGAAGAACTTGTATTTAACCTTCATATTTTTTAAATCTAAAATCTAAAACATACAACATTTAAGATTGTCTGTGTTGTATCCATAAATTTATTACTGTAATTGGTAGTTAAAAATAGACCGACCTGGTGCCCTCTAACATGTTTAAAGTAGATTGTATATGTCTAATGAATGACTTTAAATTTAAAACAAGGACTTCTTTGTTCAACAAAACAACGATATTACAGCATCACTCTATCAATGAATTCTGATTACAAGCTCTGGAATATCGTATCAATTTTGGGATTACTGTTCGAATGTTGCTATATAAAAACGACTGAAAACATCTTTTTTGTTTTCATTAAGTAAAATTCTCAACCGATTCTCAATTCTGATAGGAAGCTCCTGTTTAAAACTGACTTTTTGTAAACTAAGGAAAAAATCGGCAAAAAAAGAAGGTAGTAGGTAGTTCCTATAGGAATGCCAAAACACTTCCTTCAAACGTTACCAACGTGATGTCAATCACATAAATCAACATTATGATTAAGACCGTTTCACCGATTTTTGTTCAGTTATTAGTGTTTTTAATTTGGCGACAACATATGTTTATCTCCTTCCAAAACATGATATTTGTGTCTACATTTTGTCAGTTACCTGTCATGAGGCTCGACTGAATCCATTGATATTAACTTAACTAATGTTTTATTGGTATTATAGCACACTTCTCTAAGGTTGCTGCAGTTGGCTGCTTCACATTTAATGGCATATATTTCACAATCTTTCAGAACAGATAACATATTGGTAAGGTTGTCACATTTTCGTACGCCAGTATCAATTTTACCCTTCAATAAAACCAGCTTGGGGAATGTTTCATTAATGTGACACACAGTCCTGTACTGTCGTTATTTCATGGGAGATATCCGTGGTTATTCTGCCTTTTACGTGTTGTAATGACGTATTTTAACATTTATGTATGTATTCCTTTGTGATGAGTGTTCTAGCATTTGTTTGTAGTGTACTAATGTAACATAGTGGTATTTTAAAAAAAACCTTACCATATAAGAAGAAGGTTTGTCTAGCAATAAAACCTGGTTAAACACAGCATTGTTACTTGAAATGTCCGAAACAAAGTCAGGAATATGGCAGTTTTTATCAAATAGTACGGTTCTATGTATGGTGGCGGTTTTTGTTGGGGTTGCAGTTCATTGTTTTTGTTGTTCGGTTAATTTCCTCTTAAAGTTGGTGTGTTTCCCTCGGCTTTAGTTTGTTACCCAGAGTTGTTTCCTTTAATCGATTCATGACTTATGAACAGCGGTATACTACTGTTGCCTTTATTAATGTTATATTGTAGAAAATACAAGAATAATTAAAAATACTACTTCTTTACATATAGTTTATTAGAGGAAAGCGCATTTTTTTTAAAAATATCAATACATTTAAACAATTAATTTAACAATAATTTGGTAAAATGTATTGAACGAAACAAAAGATAACCATTTTATGGTGTTAAGTGTGTTTTGAATCATTAACTCGATTCGTTTTCAACTTTATTTTTTTTTTAATTGTTAAAATCTAATTTTATTTGAGTGTTTGCAAGATATAATGCTTCGATACGAGTATAAAATATAAGTAATAAAAAATAAAGTTCCTAACCCTACCAACCCTAGCTAACATTAAAAACAGTTGTCGATCAAGTACCTACGATATCAATAGAAATAAATATGATCCTGCAAAATTTAGTATGAACTATATAAACTAACAATTTAAAAATCAAAATTGAAATATGTTTTGGTATTAAGGTGAATTAAATTCAGTTTATGTCCATCAAACGAGTCACAGGTTATATCACAAACCTGCAATATAATCTATAATGATATGAGACCTCGCAAAACCAACATTTCTCAAAGAAAAATAAGCAAAATCTAAGACAAAAAACCAAAACAACAAAAAAGGATCTAAATAACAACGCCAAAATTCAAAAGCCAACTACTTTATTTTAACTTTGGAAACAATACATGATACATGTACTTCAAAATTTAAGTACAAAAGCACTGGCTGTTGGGAGTGCCTGTACTTGCCGAACCTGACAATTCAGACTCTAAGTATATAATTATTCACCTTTAGAATAATTGTTTGAAGTAAATTTTTTGACCTACAAAATGCACGAAAACCACCGTAATATTCTTGTCTAAGTAAAAATAAAACTATTCTTATCCTTTATTTCTATGGTCTGATTTTAAAGTGTGTCTAACTATACATTTATTTTATTTATGTGCATTTGTAAATTGGAAATGATGCTTACGACTAATAAAACCCTATGATATGATAAGAATTAAACATAGAAGCTAAACATTATACCACCAAGGAGTCTTTGGTTATAATCGGTTTATTTTTATTCCTTTATACTTTTGTACTTTGGAAATTCTTATAGGTTACCCGAAATTTAGGAAATATTTTAATGTATTTTCATGACGTCGATGTGACGATGTCATCACGCAGCATTTCGTATTCATTCATCTAAAAAATAGTTTTATTTATAAATAATAATTTATTATTACTTCTGCTGTTTTAATAAGAAAAATGAACGAAAGAGAGACGAACCCCGCGAGTTTAACAAAAAGAGAAAAAAAGCCACAAGAACATGCCAATACCTATTTCCTTATGACGCAATGTTTGGGGTTATATAGTATTTTGGAGCTGATAAGTCTTTAACACTTTTAATAAAATTGTATAAGCTATTACATATAAACTTTTAAAATACATGAGCTGGAACTTTATTTGACTGTCATACAGGAGAAAGGATAAGCTAGCAAACACAACAAGGTTTAATACACAATTTTTCATTTAAGAAAATGTCTCTGCCAAATCAGGAGTATGAAAGTTGTTAAGGTGTTTACGATTTTGTCATTTGATTACGAACTTTCCGTTTTAAATTTCCTTTCAGTTCGGTATTTTTGTTATATTCATTTTCTATTCACCTTATGTAGAAATTGATGTTTTTTTATTGCTGCCCTAGCTAGTATATTTTTTTTCCCCTTTCAATATAATACAGGTCTTAATGTTGGTGAAAATAAATGTAGCTTTTCTCTCGAATATAAAATTGGTTTCGGTAGAGAAAATTTACTTGGATATCAGCATTTAAATAAATAGTATGATAATCACTAGTATTCCTTTGAATGTTTTGTGTTGCATGATCAGGCTGAATTCACCTCATCTACAAAGACACATCCACGTATTTTACATTGCTTAATAATTTCCGTAAGCAAGTTTGTCAAAAGTTTATGTTATTTTAGTGAATCCTTTTCTTACATTTAATCGATTTCTGAACGATTTTCCTTTACACAGTAAAACAATAGCAAATAATACCAAAAAAAAAAAAGCAAGGAAAAACAGTAAACATTTACTTCTTTGTAGTCTCTTTTTGATATAAAATAGTGTAAAGACAAATTTTTGGTCATCCTATAACTAACATTCAACTGTCAACCGTTACTGTTCGTAGACCAAAGCAATAATAGTTTACATGAGATGAGACGATTCCATAGGTATGATTGACTTGTGTCTAATCCAATTTGTGATTACAGAAATAAAATAAGTTCTAACTAAACTTTGATTCACTACTATATAACCTTTTTGTGCTGCCTTAAACAAACATCAATCAATCATAACTCTGCTGGAGTAGTTTTTGAGATGTCTGATATACTACATTAAGTACAAAGAAGGTCTTACAACTGTCTTTTTTAAATCCAGCATTTCCGGGTCTTCTGCCTTGAAACATCATAATTTACCATGTGCTTATGTTCAAAGGTGTTAGCTTTTGTTGGTCATGATATCAGATTGATAAAACATATTGCAAGTAACATGTATTGCATAAAAGAATATGTCTACTTTGGAAAGGAAGTGAAAAGGTGCATGCTGATTAAGCATTATCAACACAGCATTGATTACACACAACCGATCCTTTATCATGACCAGGCAATTTGTATCGTCGTATAACACACACTTATGAAAACATTAAAAAAAAGTGACATTTTGAAATCAATAAAATAAATTGAATATATAAGAATAAAACATGTTTGACAAAACTCATTAAAACTCATAAAATACTAAACTGTATTTCGGCCTATTAGACGTTGGTTTCATCTTGATGGTACTCATCAGGGTCGTATGAATCAATTCGGTTACAAATTTGAAGAGCATTTATAAACTAAGATTTTCAGAGTTGTGTTTAATCTGACAAAGGCGATATATTTCTAGGAGTAGAAAAACTCAAGTGCTTTAAATGATTATAACATTTTATCACTTAATCTGTATCACTAAAGTACAAGTCTTCGTAAGAATCAGGCAATTGAGTAAATTCAAAACATGAAAAAACCCAGACCCAACCGCCCCTTTTTGAAGGTACCCTCATCATAAGGTAGGAGGTCTTTCTTTTCTGCGTGTCTGATAATTCAAGAAATATCCAGATAAACTAGAATGATATCAAATAACGAAACTGTCTACCCTTAATTGTTAATTTATATTGCATTTCAAACAAATTACCAGAACAGGAGAAGGAAAAAAATATTTAGTCATTCACCCTTAAACATTCTGGTCTTAAATAAATCTTTACCGGAGCGGGTTTCTGTTTGTTATGTTTTCACCGCTGCCTGATTCTTAAAAGCACATTGGCACTTAATTACACTACTCAGCACACTATCAGGAAATACTGGTGTGGGGATACACTGTGGGAACGAAGCATTCAATGACATTTACTAACTGTTTGTATATAAATTCTTTAATATGGTTTGAAGCATTATGCCAAAAAGAAAAGAATAGTTTGCATCCATATCGAAATCGTAATTCATTAGGAAATATCCTTTTAACTTTACTCATTTGCCTTTCGAAAACTATGAATTTTAAAATATTATCGAGATACCTGACGTTTTAACTAAGAAATGGGTATAACTGTCGAGACCAGTACATTTACCTTGGCATGGTATCATTGTTTTTTGTAAACACTCCATGCACACCAGACGACGTGACTCTGTTACAAATCGTACTTTATAAACTCCTGCTTACCACAGTGTCCGTCAGAAATATATTTTGCATATCTCTTAATTAAGTTTTAATGTGTTAAAATTCAACACTTTTGAGTTCTTGAATTGAAGGAGAGGACTATAGACATATGAGCTAAAACAGACTAACCGCATATTAGTCTTTCCATTTTTCCTACTTACACAATTCCTATCAATTTAGCAGAATCATTCAAACTATCATAAAGTCAAACACATATTTACTGATTTATTATGATATAAGAAAGATTTATACCAAAGCTTGTCATACTATCTAATAAAAACAAATAAATATTACAATTTCTCACCACTTACAGCACTTAAAACATAACATTGAAACATCAAAGCGAAGATATTGCTAAAATTCAACAACTTCCAGGTGTTGTATAAATGTATTATTGAAACCAGACATCCCTACCAACACTCTGACAAGTACTTTGTGAATCTCAGTTTACAAAAACTTTGAGCACAAGATTAATGGTTCGTAATGATCATATTCTCTGTGATTTCTTGATCTAAATCGTGATTCTTTTAATGTTGCAATTCTTCTGTTACCAGAAAAAAAATATGCCATCTAAAATTCACACACACTGTCTAAACATGAAACATAAACGAAATCTTATCCCAAACTAGACATATATAAAGGCAACAGTAATTAACTACTGTTCACATGTCATAAATCGATTGAAAGAAAACAAATCCGGGTTACAAACTAAAACCGAGGGAAACACAACAACTATTAAAGGAAAACAATGAAACAACAGAACATTGAACTGCAACGAAAAGCAAACAACAATGCAATATACATAGAAACGAACTATTAGATAACAACTGCCATATTCCTTACTTGGTACAGGACATTTTAAGATAAAAATAATGATATACTTTTATGTATGTCTTTGGGAGAAATGCTGCTATCTAAATGTTTGGGCAGATATAAACAGAGTTACGTAACAAAATTGATGTTAATAATTTGATGTCTGAAGTAGTGTGAATCTGTCAGATTCTACATTAGAGGAAATGGATTATGATCTTTGTTTTGCCAGGTCATGTATGGATTCATGACAAACAAACACCTCTCTTGGCAATGTCCCGATGGTCTGTTTGACGAACTTCTATTATTACACTGTGCATATTCATTATCAGTGGTACCATCCTAATAGTTCATTATTTCCTTTTGAAGTATTGATGACGGCATTGCAAAATGATCTGAAAGTTAATTATGGAACATTCTGTAACCAGAAGGTATGTCTATTTGTCACATCTCGTGAAACGTTTAAATGTTTAAACTGGATAAGCTTTCTTCTATCGTATGTGTTTACTTTCCAAAAACTGTTAAAAATATTGTGCAATAACGTTTACAAATAAGTCACCTAGAAAGTTCGCAATTGAATGATATAATTCAATGATTAAACAGTAAGGTCATCATGCACATGTGTTGCAAAACATATATGAATTATGAAATATTTTATTGTACTGAGAAATAAACCCATCATAAACAAGTTTTCTCTATTGTTTACTGAAAATTATGTTTCCATAATTTTGCAATAATTATATAATAGTATAAGTGTTTTAATCACTCTTTTTCATTGACATACGGTTATCTGGAGATTATTTAATTAACAGAATTGGCACATAAGAATCCTATACAAGCTATTACTATAAGTGCAAACATTATTACCAGGAGGGGC
Source organism: Mytilus galloprovincialis (assembly GCA_037788925.1). Taxonomy (NCBI): domain Eukaryota; kingdom Metazoa; phylum Mollusca; class Bivalvia; order Mytilida; family Mytilidae; genus Mytilus; species Mytilus galloprovincialis. The sequence continues at coordinate 44,867,231 of CM075337.1, read as the reverse complement.
AAACTATGGAACTCAGATGTTTATAGGAAACTTCTGGTAGACATAATTTCACACGTTGAAATCATGACGTATTCAACAAATAGTTAATGAGGAAATAATCGGTATGCTACCCACGTATAATAGTTGAAAAATGATCATATCATTTCATATCACATCACATCATCTATATTCCTCCTACAATTAAATCAAACTGAAAAATGATTTTGCTCTTCATAACACTAGCTAGTACATGTATCCTACCAATTCTAAACTATTTATAAGAAGATCTTAGCAAAAATGTAAATGAAAATCGTTGCTCAGATAACAATAACGTGCCAGTCACTGAACGAATTAGCCAATTTAGATGAATTTCAAAACATGACTACCAAAAAACATCAACCTAACGATCCTGTTTATGAAGTTACCCTCATCTTGAGTTAGAAATAGTAAGAGTTTTTCGGTAACAATGATAGGAAATCACGGAGTACGTTTCCTTTAATTGGTTCATTCTAGTGCATTTGTAGCAAAATATATACAAGAAAAGCAAAAGAATGTTATATCTGTAAACAGTTATATACATTTTAACTTAAATTAACTAACTTTTAGGAATTTTGGCCCTCAATGCTCTTCAACTTCGTACTTTATTTGGCCTTTTTAACTTTTTTGGATTCGAGAGTCACTGATGAGTCTTTTTTAGACGAAACGCGCGTCTGGCGTATATACAAAATTTAGTCCTGGTATCTATGATGAGTTTATTTAAAGTAGACTTTAAGGGCATATGATACAGTTACAGGGGAGGTACATTGTAATGACGTTGCTAAAGTAAAATGTTATTTTCGCGACGTCAAACTGTGACATATCGGGAAAAGATGCGTTTTTCTACTGATTTTTATCAATCAAACTGATTTAACATTGAAACGAGTTCATGGAACCCTCTTTTTTAAAATGACATTCGGTTTGATTTCGTGATTATTTGTACCAATTCTCATTAAAAAAAGTCAATAATGCATTTTTTTTAAAATTGATAAATATACAGCAAAAAATTACGTTTTTTTCTACATTCATCAACATTTGATAAATTTTAGTTATTTCTAAACAAAAAAGAAATCATAAATTTATAAGATACTTATATAAAAGAGAAATTATAAATAATTTAACAAAAAACAACTTGTGTTTACCTTTTCAAACAAACAAGTTATGATATTCTGTCGGAAAGAAAAATACGTCAAAAAACTTTTGAGCAAATATCTAAAATTTCGACCTCATTTTACTCAAAAAGAAGCACATGAAGGTATATATTTAATTACATTTTTGATTTTAGCAGGTATGAAATAGCCTATTTGCAAATTTTCTTCAACATTTCAATATGGGATCAAAGCTGTATCGTATGCCTTTAACGTTGTTCCTTTTCGTTTGTCATGTTTTCACTGCTGCCTGTTTGGCCTTTATTGGAAAATCAGCAATACAAACTAAATAATTGTTCAAATTTTTTACTGCACTTTGTGGTAACTGAATGCACATACGAATGGTATAATGAAGTCATAAATGGAAGATCGAATTCAAAAACTTGAGAACGAATGGACGAACGCAAACACCGATCACTTAATAGTCTATGCTTGTCTATAACAGTATAAATAAAGGCAACAGTAGTATACCGCTGTTCAAAAATCGTAAATCTATGGACAAAAAACAAAATCGGGAAAACAAAATAAAACTGATATAATAAACTATATATAACATAGAATTTAGTGTTTCAAGACACACTATAGTGTGACCATCCCAAATGCTTTCTTCCTTCTATTCATAGTTTAAGTTTGTTTTTCTATTGAATATTCTAATGTTTTTTTCTTAATATGATTAACAAATCTAAATTTATAAAACCGAAATTCTTTGTGTAGTGATTATAAGATTGTGTTCGAACATTGCATCTTATTTCTGATGGATATTATTAATCCATGTTGGAATAATTAAGCAACAGAAAACGCATCTAATTAATTGTCCTAACTTTTATCTGAAAAGAAGACAGGATAATGGTAACCAGATAATTCTACTGAAATTAGCAACAAAAAGTGCACTAGTACAGATGACGTATTTAGTGTAAAAATACATGACTGCCATACTCATCTTACAAAACAATAGTATTCTTCAATTTAAACGTGAAATATATTTGAAAAACAAATAGTTCAAGTTTCACCGAACAAATGACCATCTTAGAAACCGATATCTTGTTTTTACTTTACTATTGTAAGGCGTTTATTTATCTCAAATAATAAGCGTACTTGTTCAATTATATGGACCTCGTTAAAAAGAGAGAACAGATCCAACATGTGCCATTTAATTTTAAGTTATTAGAAAATATCGATAAGCTATGAATAATATAAAAAAAATTACAGTTTAAAGAAAAACAACAAAATCAAAACATTGCACAAAAACTCACTAAACCTACAGCAATATGAACCCCATCATTAACAGGGTTGTTCTCCTGACGCAACATGGCCCTTTGAGTACGGTATTTTTGTTTTTGTTTATTACATCTTTAAATATACCAGATTACTCGTACACTCAATAAATTAAATGAGTATGTCTTATTCCCTATTAACAAGACATTTTGACTGAATGAATTAACATGGCGGTAAATGCATGCACAACATTAAATGCTTACCATTTCAACACTTAATGTCTTTCTCCTTTTGATTTGTTTATTCCAAATAAATTGATGAAATTTGAAAACCAGTAAACTAGTATTTCTTTTAATGTAGGTCTAGAACAAGACAGATCATGTTGATAAAATCTACGCTGATTCCAACAAAATATCACCATTAATATATATTTTTGTTAATTAAGTACTGTTGCGTTTTATAATAGTCAGCAGTATCAGTCCTTTACTTTTCGGCTTGATCCTCTGTTCGTGTGATACAGAATGCATACAGTAGCTTGTAGAGAATAAAAGAAAATGAAACATTACAATTAATATGTTCGGTTAATTCAAGAAGAAATATCCACTCACAGAATAATTATTTATCTAGAAATATATAATGAGGGTCAGTTGATAACTACTAGTAATCTTTACAAGAGAAATCTTTTAATTTTCCCCATTGTTAACTTTCCACCACTATGTAAAACAAAACCAAGAAGCAGCTGCATACTGAGTAAACATCGCCAAAACGTAAATTCACAAAACTTCTGAACTCCGAGGAAAATTCAAAACGGAAAGTACCTAATCAAATGGCAATATAAAATGACAAACACATCAAACGAATGGACAGCAACTGTCATATTCCTAATTTGGTACAGACATTTTCAAATGTAGAAAATATATACACTGTACAATATTCAAAGATTTTGATTTCTTATAATGAATTCCTTGAGAGAAGTTTCATACCTACGAGACAGCTTTGCACTATGATTAATTAACCATAGGAGTTATATCATACATATATCGTCCAAAATTTTATGGATGTAATTTGTTGGTTTGGTGAACCTTATGGGAAATCTTTATAGCATTTATTTATTTCGAATACGATATCTACAAATGCGATTGATCATGATTTGTTTCTTTCTTTAACCAACACGACGAGTTGTATTAATGGAGGAAGAACTGTCCACGTTATTCTAGTACCATATTTCTGCTGGTGGAGATTTAATTCCCCGAGGGTATCACCAGTCCAGTAGTCAGCACGTCTGTGATGACATGAATTATCATTGATATGGTCATATTTATAAATTAACTGTTTACAAAACTTTTGAATGTTTAAAATAATAAGGTCTTTTTCACCTAAGGAATAGATTATTTTAGCTGTATTTGGCAAAACTTTTAGGAATGTAGGTCCTCAATGCTCTTCAACTTCGTACTTTAATTGGCCTTTTAAACTTTTTTGGATTCGAGTGTCATGAATGAGTCTTTTGTATCCGAAACGCGCGTCTGGCGTAAATACAAAATTTAATCCATGTATCTGTAATGAGTTTTTTTTATTTTCCCCAAGTGTTTTGTTCCGATTTTCGTTGCTCTAAAATTGACTTGTCTTGGTAGTGTTTTATACACTGTTGTACGTCTTTTCGTCGTGTATCTTACACGTGGTATCGTTTGTCTTCCTTTGAATACTCGCTACTGAGTATCCCCTTGGTTTTTTCTCTCCCGTTATCTGTGAAGATAATATAAATACTAGAGTAACGTTTTGGACCAGTAAAGTTTAAAGTGGATTATATACCTTTCCGCTAAGATTTCTTGTAGCAACAAAATTATACTTAACATAATAAGATCATATTCAGTACTTGTGGAAAAGTTCTCTTCAAAAAGTTAAATCACAAAAAAAAACTGAACTCCAAGGAAAATTCAAAACGGAAAGTCCCTATGGCAAAATCAAATAATAAAACACACCAAACGAATGGATAAAAACGGTCATATTCCTGACTTGGTAAAAGCATTCTCAAATGTAGTAAATGGTTGATTGAACCTGGATTTATCTGAGGTAAGGTCGATCACGTAAGTAAGAATTTAAAAAAAAAGAAGGAATAGGTTTATGAATACTCATGCAGAATCGATCGTCAAAGACTCAAAATGTTCCAAGCACCTGTTTTATCTTTATTACAAATATTTAGTTGTTCTCGAAGATAAAGTCCTAAATACAATCTTTGGTGTGTGTAATCACATTATATAAACTACTTGATAACGGAACTAGGTATTTTCAATCCATTTGAAACACAACATCATATATCCTTACGACACTTACTAAAGAGGAAATCCTGAATAATAAAAGGTATTTTCTATGTTCCACAGGCAATTTCAACCAAAGAGGCAGAACTGGATCTTGCTTTACTGTATTGAGTATCTATATAACATAAGAGAACTTACAAACAACGTTGAACTGCTTGGTCTGACAAGTGCTCCACGACTATATCAGCAATCAAAGCTGTGCTTTACAGTAACTGTGAAGCTATCGAATTTAGGGGAGGGGACATTCAGACTTGGATACTATGAAACACAAGGAACTGTTAAAGTACATACAAGTCTTTTTCATCTTAATGTATTATAAAAACATTTGACTTTTCTATCGTTTAAATAAGTATTCCCTGTTCCAAACTTAAGGACAGATTAAAGAATTCTTCTTACTCTGTTTCATAATAGACAATGACAAACTAACAAACACATAATTAACTTGTTCGGTGCAGGATAAATTATACTGACAAAACTTTGATTCAATCTCCAAATCTAACAATGTCAAAATGCTTGATTTCTAGATTGATAACACATTTGTTTTTTTTTTTGTAGAACATGTTTTTCAACAAACATTCGGCATTCATATGGAAACCAGCTACGATCCATTTCTTGTAGTTTATTCCTTTATTTTTTACTAGTATTTGTGACAGACTTCATTTGGTAGGTTTTTTGAAGAATGAAGCATTATCATTTAATTTCAGTTCCGCTATATAGATGAGACCCTATTCCTATACATTCATATTTTTGTGGCTTTGTTGAAAGCATATTTCCCATTGAACTTGACAAAAAGCTAGGATACGACAGGAACTTTACAAGTCTGTTCCCTATTTTGACTTACATCTAGCTTTTGTCAATGACGGTCGATTGGGAACAAAACTTTACCACGCAAAACTAGAGGATTTCAACTTTCTAATTACGAAATTTCTTTTTCTAATGTAGCAACATTCCAGCAGCGCATGCATATTGAGTATATGTCTACAGGTTGATACAGTTTTTAAGAGTATGCATTTTACTTAATGATGTTTTCGAGAGAGGGTTGGTGATTTTAAGAGGGTTATTGAACCTAGATATTCGGTGATAAGGTTGAAGACATTCCATCAAAAAAGTTACATTAGTCATCACGAGGTGGTTGACTGTTATTACTAATAAACTCATCATAGATACCAGGATCAAAATTTCATATTTACGCCAGACGCGCGTTTCGTCTAAAAAAGACTCATCAGTGACGCTCGAATCAAAAAATGTTTGAAAGGCTAATTAGAGTACAAAGTTGAAGAGCATTGAGGACCAAAAATTCCTACAAGTTTTGACAAATACAGCTAAGGTAATGAACTATCTGTTTTATAGATGTCGACAGATAATGTTTAAATTGTCGTAGTCACAATCTTGCACTCTTTTCCTCGAATATCCCTAAATCAAACTTATCATCGACTGAATACGTTCTTGAGCTTCTTTCGGGAGCACCTTAGTTCAAACATATTTTGACTTTTATTTATTATGTCTGTTTTGTTCACGCATCGTTGTAAATATAACGTAATTTGGTGTGACTGTCATATAAGTGGGAGGTTTAGCGCTATAAAACCAGTTCACTCCACCATTTTCTACATTTGAAAATGACTGAACCAAATCAGGAATATGACTGTTGTTGTCCATTCGTTTGATGTGTTTTGTCATTTTGCCATTTGATTTAGGACTTTACGATTGATCTTTCCTCGGAGTTCAGTTTTTGTCTGATTTGACTTTTTTTTGTAATGGCTTTAGTTCAGTTTAATATGTTGTGATTGTACTGTTGTTCCTTTCGTCGTTACTCTATTTTTTTAAGGTTTGCCATGGTGTTGTTATAATTATATATAAATATATTTATTATATGTATTATATTTCTTTCTAATTCAGTTCTGCGTTTAACTACATTCAATTTCTTTTAATAGAAAAAGGTCAGAATAGGTAGCAAAAGAAACTAAGCAAAACGGCAATCATACATGAATTAACAAAGGCCTATTAGCAGTTACTGATATGACAGCATCAGACCTCAGTTAAACTGTTTTAAAGATTGTGTCTTCATCACATGACAATCAAGCACAGTCCCTCCTGATAGTCGGTTAGTATCATACCATCATAAAATATATGGATGAACATAACCTGTATCATATCAACAACTGGTTTAAGAATAAATGTGTTTATTTCTAAGACCCTAATGAGTGAATCAATTTTAATACCAAAATATGCCTTCTTTAATGAACGTTCAACAGAATCGTATCTGTATCCCTTCTGAATTAGGCTGTTTAAAGATTTGGTAATGAGATAAATGTCGATATTTTGAATGTCTTTCCAATGTATTATATCCTGTAATAATGTTCCATTGGTTTGAGCCGGAGTTCTCAGAAACAATGTAGATATAGATGCAACATTAAAAGAAGTAAAGTTACGAAAGATTACTTATTTATTAACATTTTTCCCCATTTTGAAACAATGAAACATAACCGATTATTTCAAAATGTAAACATAAAATGTATAACAGTTAATAGAGGAAGAAATATCATATTACTTCCACCTTGTTCTCAAACCATTGACTTGAAATAGTTTATTTTAAATATTTTACAATAATTATCATTAAACACTTAACATACTTAATTTTCTTATGGATGTGTAAACTTGAACGACTTACTCCTAATCAGTAGGGGAAAATAGGTTAAATGATGCAACTTAATTTATTAATTGAGATATTGACCTAGATTCAGGTTTTCGCCATTTGAATCAATAAGTTCTTTATTTGTTTGGTCTTCTTATTTGTCAAAAACTTTTGATTGGCGTTGGTTTGAACAGCTAAATATAATAATATTAACGGTGTCAATTTTTCTGCACCAGATGCGCATTTCGACAAATAAAGTGCACTTATGTTCGCAAGTTTCAAATACTTTGCATTAATCACCACAAATGGTTTGAAATAGTCATTCTACTAACTGGTCGTGTTTTTCTTATTGCAAGGCCAATATATTACGGCTTAAAGTAAGACTAATTACAATTATGTACAAATGTAGCAGAATAACATATAGTTTTAATACATTTAATGGAATTAAAATGATGATAAATTAAAGCTATACTAAAGATGAAAGAAATTAAATATATGACGTGGATTTTTTTTATATTTCACTAGAGTGTGCGTTTAAACAAAACAAAAATGCAACAAATAGTTTTTTTCGTTTGACTCATTTTTTTATTTATTTTTTATATAAATACTTTTGAACTTTTGCTTTTCATAATGGTCACTTTTCTAAAGTTTACGTTGTCATGAGTACATTACTGGACAGTAAATGAAACTCCAGCCAAAATTTAAACCAAATCAGTTTATTTAATTTAGTAGTTGGTTCATCTATTAGATCACGGATAGCCATCTTCTAGTGCCTATAGTTTATATAGACTTTGGTAATAAAGATATATATATTAGTGACAACACTGTTTTCTAAAATGAACTTTTTAAAATTGTATCTGTGAAAAACTAAATTGTGGAAATACATCAACCTTAGTTTATGTGAAGAGGAGAAGAATATAACTTTTTTTACCCAAACTTTCAATCGAATGTTGGTAATGTTAAACTCAATAAATTGAAATCATATTTAAGTATAATAGTCAAATGTTTACTCTCTTCCGATGATGCATTTTCGTTCGAAATTGCAACATACTGAAAACATTACAGTTATATAATATGAAAAACTGTTATACGTAAGTACACGTATACGAGAATCATTGTTTACTTAATTTTAAAATGTGATAAAAAATATTCTTACAAAAATAATAACAATAAAATATATCACAATTGAAATTTACAACAAATACAACATAACAACTGACAACTTATACATATATACATTCTGAAACAACCATTAGAAATGGGCTGTCCAATGATATAACATTGTGCTCCTTCGCACATTTTAATGTTTATATCATTACACACAACCTTACAATAATAACACTGTCAACTGTTCTACACGAAATGGAACTTGTGCTTCAAGTCAGCTAATAAACGACACTCTAATCTGTATGACAACTTCTGTACATATGAATGTCCATAATGTCAAATGTAATCGTCAATGACGTGACTGTTGCTTATGTCAAACGATTCACGCATTTAGCTGTACATAACTTCAACACGTCATTAATTTCTTTTCACACTTTAAATTATTACTAATGTTTACACTTTCTGCACTGACACGAATAACTCATCACTTTGTTTCTTGTATTTTCTTCAAGAACAAATAACTTAATTACATCAGACATATTAAAACTATTATGTAACAGTAAATTCCTATCAACACAAGTTTTCAGGGGAAACATACATTAATCATCCAACAATTTCAAACACGAGGTACTAAAAAATGAGTATTCTACATGATATGTTTTGTGATCTCACAAAATCAAAGTTCAGTTCTCGTCAACATAGCACTGGACACAAACAAATAACGCAAATTTAATGACGTTTCTTTCGTGAAGCATTTCCACATTTATATCTGCGTTCATACTGCATAAATTTACGCATGCGCTTTTGAAATTTGTCTCGCCATCTTACCACAACAGTTTTACGGTCTACTTGGTATCCAGGTCGCTGTATATTTTTGTGATGTCTACCAACCAACAAATATCTTCTACCGAGTCGAAGCTTTGGACACTTGCACTTATGGTCTCGTTTAGCAACAAAGACATACGTTTCGCCCCTTCTATTCTGATTTTGATCCCGTTTATATATACTAATAATGTTGATAGTGTATCTAATCCAGTCTGCGATTGATTCTTTGGCAACAACAGCCGCCTGGATTGCTGTGAATACAAAAAATCAAATACTTAAGTTTTAAAGAAATAAATACGTTCTCCTTAATATAATTTAAAAAGCTAGATAATAAATAGAAACAGAGAAATCATCAAAGTTTCATAAAATATTTTTTCTAAACCATAGATATCTAATTTGCAAAATGAAAATATCAATGCCAATAAAATAGATTCTTGATTTGGTAATGTTTCTACTCAAAAGTCATCAACCTTGCTAAAAAAATTGTTGAAAGAAATTCAGATTATTTATAAAATCTTTTGGATAAATGTACTAAATTAAGGTTCAAATTTCCTAATGCAAAGTTTGACTTATACAGGTTTGTTTATTCTATTTTAGCAATTCTTGTTTTATGCTCTATATTCTTTTCTTGTTATACTTTCGATTATAAGCGTACTTGATGAGGGTAACTTTAGAATTGCGCGTCGTGCACACGCATCGTTGTGTGTTCTCAATAAATGATTTTAACTGTAAGCCACTAAATGATGGAAATGGAAATAACACTTTCACACCTGGGCGCTTCTATCTTTTACTTCCACATTAACGCTCGAACCTAAACATTTGAAAATCTTTAGTATACAAATATGTAGAACTTTAGGCACTATATGACCTAATTGGACCTATTTAGCAAGACCAAATGCATATCAGGACAACTTTGCATGAGGGAGTTGTAACCTTAGTTTCGTAATATTTTCCAAATTTAATTATCTACAGCATATTAAATACGTTTAAAATCGTGCCAGCTCCAGAGCGCTGACAAACTGAGCTGATGATACCCTCACCGCCTATCACTGAACACAGCAGCATAAATAAATTAGCGAATTAATTCGACAACTTGCACAATTATTTGTAATCATTTTGAATTCTTGTTTTAAAAAGTTATCGTATACAAAAATGAATGAAATTCAAATCAACAAATATAATTTTTTTTATCTTAAAAGTCAGATATAAGCTAGTACAACCAAGCTTACACTTCTGTTTCTAAACGTTCTATAGTAAATCAACTTACTGTCAAAATAAAGATAGATTTTATAAACTGATTTGCATGTACCAATCAATGAACTGACAACAGGCATAAAATATACAAAAACTTTCTTGGCATGTTGAAATAAAGCAAAGTCTGTACCATGTCAGTGGTAAATTCGTTTTACGCTACAGCATATGTGTTATAGAATTCAAAATTTTGAAAGGAACAATCAAATATTTATTCAAAACAGAGAGAATAAAAAACTGAGAAATGATTTGATCTATAAAACGCGTTCAGGGTTATTTTTGATAAAAAGTTTTCTATAGTGAGTATTTCGATGATATCTTTATTGCTCCTATCCAAAGATGTTGTTTATTTAAAAAAAAACTCTAATATATATCTGTTCCTTTACTTATCCTTTTAATTGTGTAAATAAGAAACAGGCTTAGTGTTCATTTGATAAAGGGTTAAATCTACTTCATCAGAATAGCCCAATTTGTATTTTGTTTGATAGAAAAAAGTAAATTAACACAAATACCGAACTCCAAGGAAATTTCAAAACGGAAAGTCCCTTATCAAATAGCAACAACAAAAGCTCAAGCACATCAAAGGAATAGAAAACTACTGTCATATTACTGACTTGTTACAGACATGTTCTTATGTAAAAAAGGTGGAATAAACCTAGTTTTAACGCTAGCCAAAACTCTCTTATGTATATAACAGTCGCGAAAAATTCCAAGTATACTTGTTTTACAATAGAATTAATCGAACAAAAGTTATCTTATAGTGTTGTCACTGTCATTTTAATATGCAAAAATGTACAATACTGAACTTCAAATTTTCAATTGTTGAACCGTTTATTCAAAATACACCCAGACACTCTTCTATTCTATAGTTGAATCAACAGAATTTTCTTATAAAAGATTATTATGTTGAAACATTTTGAGATGAGAGTTTGTTATTGATTTATGACAAACATAATACGCAAAAAGCGTTTTGATTAAAGAAAATTATGAAAGAAAGAAAAAATATAATGAGTTTATATTTTATTTTCTAAATATTATTAAACCAATTTTCCAAATTTTAGCAAGAAAATACATTAAACAATGAAGATAATAATGGACATTAATAACGCACATCATTATATCATATCAATATACTTTCATCTCCCGTTTAAAAAAAAAAGATTGTCTGGTTTGAAGATTTCGTTTAATTATCAGGAACCAGGTGCGTACGTTGCATTTCCAGTTCCGATCTGCTGAATTAATTGTATGTGAAAGTTGGTAATTAGACTTACCAAAATCTGCTCTGCAGTATTTCTTGTTGTTAATTCTCCTTTGTTTCTTCCTGCATTTCCCACACCTGTCACCTATTAAATTCAAAACTTAAAATTTAAAACAAAATGTAGGCAAAGTATGTAATGGTATCTGAACAAATCTTATGTATATGAAGCGAGACTATAGCAACCCAACAACATAAAAAATCAATAAAATAATTAAAAGAGCTCTACATGTAGGTCATCACGCCGTTTCAACAATTGACAAGTGTCTACATCGTATGTAAAGCACCGAAATATTTTCGAGTCTAGACAAGCTGTAAAAATTTAGCAGATATTGCAAAATACCTGACCTGACAGGGAATTCGTGTTGAGCACAGAAAAATACAGAAAATTCCTATTTGTGACATTCAAATTTTTATGTGGCGAGTAAAAATAGTTTTAGGGATACTAAAATTTTCCCTTCTCACTCAATCATAGTTCTGTTACAAGCTGCTACATTTTCTGATCTTGTCAGAATGAAGACATCAATAAATATGAAAACAAACTCCTTTCTGGCAGAACAAAGAGACTCGCAATTACTATACAGAACAAGTATAAAAAGAATATGCACCCTTAAACTTGAAAAGGCCAGAACGGGGAAACGCATAATGATAAAATTTGAAAGACAAAATCAAAGACATTAAACAATTACCAAGTCGTTAAGCAATATGCCTTACTTAAATGTGAAACCATGTTATATTTACTGTAGTTTATTGTTTCTCTACATGCCAGTCTTTGTATAGGGTTTATCTCTTGTTATCATATTTGCGATTCCTGAGTTATCCAATAAATTTGCTTTGATCATTTTTCTCAAAGTAATGAGACTACTATGGGGCTATTATTTTTCGAACAACATTACTTGCAAGTTGATGAATTCTTCAGTTTTTGTCAAAAAAAAAGTAATAGGAATTCTTCTACAGTCTGTGGAAAATCAATTATTGAAATTGTATTGATGTAGATCAGAAAAGGAGCTCAAAGAACTGGATATTTACCAAAATAAATAAACGTTCCTTAACACCTGAAAGCATGAAACCATCAATCATAGAGACGGTTGGCATCATAATGAGTTTACCCTTATCCGATCTTTCTCCATTCAATCACATAACAATCTTTTCATAGACAATAGCAACACTAATTATTGTTTCTACCTTTCTACATCACGCAGTTAGTGACACTTATCCAAATAATGACACTCTAGAACCTTAATGACAGGAAGTTACTCTCACGTGCAACAGGGTAATTAGCGTCTTCTGGGAAATACTCATAAAACTATTATTTCCCTAAATTAGTACCCACGGCAAGACGTAAATTCATTATTACAATGATCCAGGTAATCTCAATGCTAAGAACGAAAATTTATTTACGAATTGTTAGTATGTTTGTTGGTGGTATATGTGATTTGTTCTTCGGGAAAACATGCATGTGCTGGCAAGAATAAAGTTAATGCTTGTATTTGTAGTGTTATATGCGTAGGAGAGATAAATGTATTTCAGCCACCAAACCTTTGTATTTTTTTTTTGGGGGGGGGGGGGGGGGAATTGACAATGTAATATATAATTATAAAATATAAATATGAAAAGTCAGTCTTTTGTAGCAGTTTTCCAATAACCCGTGTTCTCAATTCCATGCTACTTTCATTAAATAAATGTGCGTATACCGCTACCAAACTAAAGGATTTCATCGAATAGGCATACATTTATACATTGCATATAAAACAGTTTGTAAGGTTCGAAGTCATATTGTAGATTTTGCCGAAATATCATTTTAAATTACTCTTCTTCTAAAGCTGTCTTGAATCTATAATGATGAAGTGACTCGTTCAAATCGAACCAGACAAACTTAATCACAGCTTTTTTCTTCCATACAATACTTACCCTTTGACCCTGTACGAGGAGGCTTCTGTGTAACTGTTGGAATTTCTGCAACAGAGTTTAAGGACTATTAGTATTACATTTGTCAATAGATAAAAAATTATGTGGTATGAGTGCCAATGAGACAACTCTCAATCCAATGCATATGTTCAACAAATAATATTATGGATCTTTAAAAATAGTTTATCTCTATCCTATCTTTCTTCATTATTACTGTTTATTTCAGAACGACAGCAGTAACTCTTGTAAATGTTTCAAAAGATAATTTGTGTATAATAGTTATTTCAAATTTCGAAAGCAAGCAAAATCTATCTTAACGAAAATCAATTGGAGAAAGCATTTTTTAACCGTATTTTTGAAAAGAAATGATAACTTTTCATTGGAATAATTAACTGAAACTTCAATAAAATATAATCTAAAAAAAACAATGGTCTTAAAATGCCCAACATTGTGCCCTTCTTGTTGGTCTCGTTACCAAATTATAACCGATACCTCCATCAAAACTTGTCTACCGATAGAAATAAATATGAAAGCTATGAAAAATTGAAATGGGATGTACATTGTAGAATGGTCCAATTTAGCAAAAGAGACCTTCATTATTACTTTTTTTCGATAGAACAATTTCATTTTCACACCAAATGAAAGCGAATTACAGAAGTGAACAACGCAAAATCTTTCGAAAGTTCAACAAAGTACAAAAGTATACGGAGTCACAGGTTTTAAAGGAAACATCTGTACTATTCAAACTAAACATCCATGAATGTAACGGGACCATTTACGAGAATTATTAAAGTTTTATTAATATATATGCATTGTTAAGTATAGCCACATTTTATGTTTATGGAAAACACTTCCAATAATTGACGTTAGTGATGCAATTATTTAAAAGTGCAAGTGTGCCAACCCATTGAAAATCTTCAGCGGTTCAAACAGAACTATTAGTGCTAAATAAAACAAAGCTTCAGCAATAATTATCTCAGTGTGACTTTTCGTTATCGTAAATGGCTTCAGATACGCAATATTTAATCGCTTACGTATAATGTATGAAACATTTCCAGTAGCACAACAAGTAACGATACATTTGTCAGTTATGTTAAAGATGTTCAGCTGTTTAAAAGTGGTTTCAGCGATAATTAATATCGACAAAGATGCACTATGCAACTACAAAGTACAATTTCTAAATGTCGATTAGAAGAAAACAGAGATGCTGTGAAGAATTTAGAATTGCAATTTGCCATTTAAGACACTTTTTTTGTTTTGCGTTCATTCAGTGCCAAGATATAACAAAGAACCGATTTAATTATAAAGCATATCAAATGTAATGTCAAAAATTTCTTCCATTTAAGTTACTTGTCTCTGCAGAATGATCGTCAGCTCTTATTTACATTCAAGAAATTTTAATAAAATCAATTAACTCATATTTGGTGACAAGCAGATATATTTGGCTCTTTTTTTATTAGCAACGTTAGAATTTAAGTAGTCGCTCTGTCATAAAAAAAAAATAGCATGCATAATTGAAAACTGATTTTATACACACAAAAAAAAGTAATATCTTTAAGAAATAATAAAAATATTGCGTCAATGTTAGCCATCCTCATTTTGAAAAGGATATTTAGGAATAAAAGAAATAAAACAGCGCTCGCACGCACCGCTTAGAATTAATTTATAAACATGGCACTGCAGATGTACATGGTTAATATGTATATTTTTCTTACTAGCTTCGATTGTTTCAAGTATGAATGAAAACAGGTTAACTCCATGATCTTATTTTTGAGCTATAATAAATCGCAACCTTACAATGAAAGTACAAAAATATACTCAAAATTGACCATAGATGTATTTTAATTATAATTTTGAATTATGTTTTTAATATTTTGTGTCATACATGTAGACATAAGAAGATGTGGTATTCGTGCTAACGAGACAACCCTCGATACATTTTTGAGATACCTTTAATCAAAGTATAATTTCTTATATGCGTGCATTAAAAGTCTTAAGTTTTCTTTCAATACGTGAATACTTGTTTTCAACTAGAATTTCTTCTGCAAAAATCTAAATAAGACCATGATTAATGTTAAGAAATTTTAACTACATGTATCATCTATAGTCGGTTTGCATATTCAATTCATGTAGCTGTACATCGTATATTCAAAGTGCACAAGCAACAACAATTTCATGCATTTTCAATCTATGAAGAAAACTGTTTTACCATCCTGGAAGTAAATGTTGCGTACATAATTTCTGATCTCCCGCTATACAATGTTCAAGATCATGCTCAAAACCAACATCAAAACAAGTGCTGGCCGATTCACTTGTGCAATTATAACTTTCTAAATTGATAAACCGTATGTATCTTTGAAACTATAAAGAGTTTAATGATAAAGCCATCAAATCACAAAGACACAAAACTATTAGAAAATTGGCAGCGAGAAAAATGATCTGAACGTTGTTGCTTAATTTGTTACTATAATTTAAGCGTTTCGTTTTCTTTTCAAGGCACTTTTTTTAGATTTTGTGGTTATCGATTAGACAAAAACAAAATATTCATTTGAATCAGAAAAAAAATCATGTATTTTTGGAATGAGTAAAATCTCTCTGATTAAATATGTAGCTTGTTAATATAAATTAAGTAGTAGTTAAAAGTTTTGCACAAGCACAGAGAAAACAATCAGCATAATAACGGCATGTCAATAAATAGACGCTTCCAAAGAAGTGCAAGAAGTGGCCACAGAATTCAACCATGCTCAACTAAGCTACACTCTTGGATAAATCAGAAAATTTGATAAAAACTTGTCAGAGTATATCCATGCGCCAGAGTCCCAACAAGCAAGAACAAGAAATGTCAAAAGCGCTCATGCGCAATAACTTTAAACACTAAAACCTAAAATCGCTCATGCGCATTGAACACTAACTCTTATCTCCTTTTTTCCCCTTTCCTTTCTTCACTGCTGTTCCGTCTGAAATAACAAGTAAAAATGAAATAATTGAAATAATTGATTTAAAGAACACAAAACTCTGACATAAAACACGAAACTCAAACAACACACATAACACACAAACACGATGTACTCACTTATACAAGGGGCGATTGGTGAATTGCTCTGTTGGTAGCCATTAGCACAGCGGTTACAAGTAAGACCGGTTACACCATCTTTACATGGACATTGACCGGATGTCTGGTTGCACGTTTTTCCAAGAGCTCCGACAGGATGACAATCACAAGCTGAAACAAGAAAAAACTTTTTTTTTAATTCAAATTACACTAAAAATAAATTATAATAAAATTTTGATGTACACATATATGTCCACTACAAATACAAACACAGTGTTCCGTCAGAAATACGCATCCTCCTTGTTATAACACCCTTGTTTAAGCTTGTGTCCGGTTTCCTGTGGTGTTTGTGTTGTTTAATCTTCAATTTCTTGTGTTGTGTTTTGCAAACATTTGTTCGCCTGTTTGACATTTTCTGTTAGTGCTGATGGTGACTGAACATAACAGTATCATCAGTTTTCGAGTGTGTTTTAAATAACGAACTGCACTCGTTATTATTCTGTTCTATAGGAAGTCGGGTCTAAACACTATTTGTTCGTGGGCGTTTAGGGTAGTTAAAAACTATTTTTGAATTTATTCTTATTGTAGAACACAACGTCAATGTAAAAAGGTTTATATATTCGAACGTATATCCTAAATGTAATTGTGAGTAATGTTGTAAGCATTGAAGAAATTTGAATATATATATTTGTTATCTTTAAGTGCACAAAAGGAGTAAGTGCATTAAAAACTGTTTTCCCCTTTTTGTTATAAAAATTGAACAGCAAAAATAACATTCATTAATGCATTATCACATAATTCAGTATCCAAATTGTTTTAATACACATGTTCAAAGTGATATTTAACTAAAGAGTATAATGAAACTCATTCACGATGCAATAGTTTATTAAGTTTTCTGTACTGTATAGAATATTGAGCTGTTGCATGATTGAAAAGGAGAAAATTATGAAGAATCAATGACCTTGATTAGATCAACTACTAGTATACTGTTCTAGATAACCATACGACCTTCAACAATGTTAATCAATGAGTAAAATCCATACCGTATAGTCAAATATACAAGACTCGATAAGACAAAACGTTAAGCAATTCAAAATTAAAAAATTGCACAAACATTCCAAAATAATCCATTCTATAGTTTCCATCGGATTTGAGCTCAATTCTACACACGTTTTTAATCCACTGAATACTTAAGTTATGATCCATTTAAGACAATATAATACTTTTCTGTCCTATTCTTCACGCAACTAGCGAAAGGGAAACTACGTGTTTAAGAGTTATTAAGCAAAACGCCGTTTCATTATCTGATCATATTCCTCATTAAATGAAATCTATACATCTTTTTTTATTAAATGAGGACCTAAAAGTAAGTGCATATGAAGCTTTTGCAACTTAATCTTTGTACAGCAAATTTCTAGTTTTCATATTAAAAATACATCACGAATGGATAAATAAGATATTATTAAGAAATTCTCAGCTGATGCAACATATAATTTGGTAGATAATGGAATTTGAAGCAAAAAAAAAAATGACCGGATTATTTTTGGAGCAACTAAAGCCAATTCTAAAAATGTCGACAAGATCAGAATGGTAAAATTAGATTTTTTCATCATATACACAGAACGGCATTAATGGTTTAGGTTAACTTTTGATGTTAAATACATATTCTATCGTGAATTTTTGAGGATTTCTTCACAGATTTAAATGTAAACTCTACAAAAATTGGACATATACCAAAAGGGGTCACCTGAGCTATATAATCCGAACATACAAAATTTCTTAGAAAACCAGTACGTTTAGAAGAGCCAAAAAATCACCAGGAACCTAATATTCAACTGAATAAATAGTGTTATGGAGATTCAACGATTATAGCTAATTAACAAGAAAAGACATGTAATGTGGTTTTGTAACACGTGCTACAGACTCAGATTAATAAGAACGTACTCTCGTCTATTCAAATTAGTACAAAGTAATGAACATGGCGTTTTATCATTTTTACGCCAATTTGTAAAATTCTAATATCTTTATTTTCCAATTTGGTAAAATTGGGTTACATAACTTTGTTTGGAAAACTTCTGAAATTGCAAAGGACAGAATATAATGTATATTCAAAATTCATTAAAGGGTGTGAAAACTGTAATCTAGAATTCTGAGTCAATGTGTTTATACAAAGAAATTCCGCCGAGGAGGTCTAATTTGGCGGTTAATCTAAAATTTCTCAAGTACCAATATGATAGCTAATGAAACCTGCGTTCATCAAACCATGATATTTATTTGAAAAGAAATCTTTGTCCAATTTCTCAATGTGGATTTAGGTGTAAAGCTCTTGAGATAGATTCTCTGGCTATTGGTTTCTTTATAAGCTGGATTCTTTCTTTCTACTCCTGCGCAACACAAAGGTGTAAGAGTTTTAAATCTCTCCGTTCTATGCAATGTCACATTCAGATTAAAAAGAAGAAGGTGTTTACACAAATATCTAAATACCTTTTATTAACTAGAGTTAAATAATATAATTCCATTTATTTAATTGACTTAATATTTTTAATATAAAATTTTAAAATGTGTCGGGTGTTTAATTCGCGGTAGAATCGATTAAAAATGGGGTAATCAAACTACTGCTAGAACAAATTGCAATGTTGCTTTGCTTCAGTGGTATTTCTGTTCAAATAATTTATGGTAAACCCAAACTTTAAGTCATACCATATAAGAATAAAAATAATAAAACTTCTGTTAGCAATTGTACAATAATGAAAAAAGAATAAAAACCATATTTCGGTCTATTAAAAAAATGTAGAATGATTATTTTATCGTAAAAAAATGTTGTAATTCATAATGATGAAAATTTTTAAATATTAAAAAAAAACCTATAAATTGGAAATTTTGGTACAAATAAATTACACAATTGTGATCATCAAACACGAGAAGTAGGACGTTATTTATTTAATTTTTTCAGTCATTATTTATTTACTATAATAGATTTTCACACACATGATTCAATTTTAATTTATGTGCATATATATAACTGCAAACGTCAATTGTGAATGAACAAACCATTTGCTGAAAATAACCAAATTATCTACAAGGACATCTAGAGACATGTTATTATTCTAAATAAATTGTACCTCAATTCAAAAATCCGAAGATGCATATAGTAATGCATAAATTTGTATGATTTATTGTATAAAAATGTAAGTTTCTATTCATTTAAAATCTTTTAAAAAAAGTTCTAAAAAACAGACTTAGTATTTAGTGTGAATCATTGACTTGAATGGTGACGTTTATAATTGATAAATTTAATTTGAATTTGCTTTGGCGATCAAGTATTTAATTTAAACATACTTGACTGGTTTATAAACTTGTACTTCTTTATAACTAGTGTTTCTTGTTATTGATGGTTAACACTTACAAAACCACCACGAACATTAAAAGAACAAAACACAGGAAATGTGTGACGAACCAGTATAACAATTCAATCATATATGTTTAGGCTTCAGTACTTGTATTTCTTTTACCATTTCAAAAAGTTTCACCCTTAAAACAAACACAATAAGAGAGTAAGGATTGTTATAATTTAGAATCTATATTCTTTTTTATCATTTTGTTTTTGCAGGAAAAAAAATGGGATGGGTTCAAATTTAATTCCGGCACATAAACGAATATTTTCACAAAACAACACTCAATGAGCCTAAATTGTGCAGGTCCATTTCATATTAAAATATTCGGTTAGAGAAACTCCCTACAAAAAAGTTATCACTCCAACTTTCATAAATCACGGTAACAAAGTTTTGGGCATATATTTGAAGATAAAATAACTAACAAAATTTTGACGATTTTAACCAGAAAATACACAAGCAGAAATTTAAAGGAGAAGGTCCGGTAAGACCCCTTTTTGGCCCCAAAATATAGCAGTTTTACCAAATTGTTAAAATGTAAACTTTTAGTTGTTTATTTGACAGTAGAATGCTTCTGCTACATAAATATGGGCTGTTTTTGACAATACAATGCACATATATCGAGTACTAGCACCACTAAGTCATGCTAAATTACTGAAATCTTCACAATTCTATCCTTTTAGTTAAATTTTAAACGGTTTTCGCTTAAAACGAAAGTGGCCGCATTCGTGTTCATCCTTAATATTGGAATGAGAGTTGTATTTTATGATAATACATAACATATATAAAGGTTTAGGATGAACACGGATGCGGCCACTTTCATTTTTGACAAAAACCATCTGAAAAGTGACATTTTTTTAACAAATTTGGTAGATTTTTCATTTTGAGCTTGAATCGGATCGTTTTTAATGACTAAATCGGTTAAAATCTTTCACAAAAACTAACTGAATCAAATGAAATAGACACTTAAGTGTTTAAAAAGAGGTCAAAATCTTTCGTCAGATGAACCTGAAATTTGAGGCCAAAATCGGTCCTTACCGGACCTCCTACTTTCAAACCAAATAACCAAAGTTTTCCAGACTGTGTAGTGGTTTTCGATACACATTTGTTCATTTCGGGTGTCTTAAGATGCAAACAAAATAATAAAAAACAAAACATTGCCTTATAGTGGTATTGATTGCTTTATGTTGCTTGCCAAACGTCAAGTGTCAAATACTTCAGGCTTATTCAGGACGAGAACAAATTAACGTTGGTTCTGTGATTCTTAAAATGTCGCTTGAAAATAACACTTTGGTGAAGTTCGTTCGTCAGGGAAATATCTCGGAACTGACCAAAGTATCGAGAGAGGTATGTGAAAACAAGATTTCTACAAACACTTGTAAAATGTTTCAAATCGTGCATTGTTGATGTGGTCGTCGTTTGTTGGTGTGGTTTATAAGTGTTTCTCGTTTTATATATATATTAGACCGTTGGCTTTCCCGTTTGAATCGTTTTATACAAGTCATTTTCGGGGCCTTTTATAGCTTGCTTTCGGTGTGATCCAATTAAGGATCCGTGTTGAAGACCGTACTTTGACCTATAATGATTACTTAAAAAATGTGACTTGGATGGATAGTTGTTTCTTGACACTCATACCACATCTTCTTATATCTATTGACATGTGTTAGGACTTCCTAATTATATATTGTTTTAACAAGAATAATATAATGAAATGAAAAATTGATGTCGACAACTGAAAGAATTTTCTTTTTTACCAGCAGAATTTTTACAAATCAGTACAGCGCTGGCAATTCGAGTTGTTTTCCCGTTACTAGCAACAATGTATCCATAACATGCTGATGCGGCGGACGGCAACATAAATTTGAATAACCGATCTCATATATTTGTAAGGAAAACGGATGTATAAAGAGGGTTCTAGTATTATGGAGAATAAAAGTTTTCATCACAAATTCCAGATGTGAACACTTACATGTACGTATAGACTTGATTTATGTTCATGCGTCACTCAAACAGAGAAAAGAAAAGGTCTCCAGAATGTTATCAAACGTTTCAGTTCGCTTTTGAGCACACCTGTGCAATCATAATAAAAATTTCTTTAAGTTAGAAGAGGTGGTATTTTACATGTGTAATTGTTTAACTTTCGATGTAAAAAGAGAATTCGGTAATATTAACATCTAAGGGTTATTGACAGTTAATATAATACCATAACTCCGCAACTAATTTACTGTTACTTTACTTAGTTAATGTGATTGGATGTTATAACATATTTTGCTCTATTGTCGTGGATTGTGCCAATGTTTGAGCTATTAACTAGAATTGCCAAAGTCCTTCCTTCTTCTTTTAATAAAACTATCTGCTGTTTCTAGGCATAAATTGTCACAATCTGGGCGACTAACAAAACAGGCCAAGATCTCTCAGCTTATCCTATCTGAAACTTAAGTTAACGCACACGAGCCAGCGTGTTGACATTTGTTGAAATTCTATCCGGTGCTAAAACTTATAATGAGGTTCGTCCGTACACGGTTATGCGTTAACATCATGAAAGGAGTCGGGCTATAACAGGCTATAAAACATTTGCAAGCAGTGTCTTGCAAGGCAAGTTACATTTCTAGTTTTAGTCTACTAGTAGTTTAAACATAGATATACCTATTTGATTAAAAGAGGGGCGAAAGATACCAGAGGGACAATCAAACTCAAAGAAAGAAAATAAACTGACAATGCCATGGCTAAAAAAGAAAAAGAAAACGGACAAATAATAGAACACAACACACAACATAGAAAACTAAAGAATAAACAACACGAACCCCACAAAAAACTGGGGGTGATCTCAGGTGCTCCGGAAGGGTAAGCAGATCCTGCTCCACATTAAGTGTTCATTTGTTTCTGAAAATATTTGCCACTGACTGTTAGTCTTTTAATTTTAAACATTTGCTTTACATCCGTGTTATGTCGATTAGATGTCTTATGTTGCTTTTTCTCGGTAACCTTTGACTGTCAAATGAAGAGCTAAACATTACTGACATATTCAAGTAAGAATACGGTAAATACATTGACGATTTTTTCCTACACTTTTTTACCTTGAATTCGAGTCTTCAATGGCCCCATTTGACATCATGGACGGACCATTATACTTACAAAGTTAACGCCTTTGCATGTACATATTTACAATGCGTGCACTTAACCGGTGGAGATAGCAATAAGAATACTATCTAAAATGTGTAGATTTGCTATACAAGAATAAAGCAGTGAAGAGTATATATAAGCAATAATTCAACACAAAAACAAACAAAAAAACAGGGTGAAACAATTGTTTCTGCTACAAGCATAATCGAGCAAAGTCTGTGAAATGTGATTTGGAACAAATCGAAATTCAATACCTTGGATAACAGCACACTTCCGGAAACAGATGTAAAGTGAAAACATAATACATGCAAGAAAAACTACTAAGCGTGATGTTATACCGTGCGAAGGAAAAGAGAAATGGAATTTCTCATACCTCGGCACACTCTACGATCTGTTTTATGTTTAGTTGGATCGCGGTAATAGCCTTCTTTGCAATAATGACAAAAGCGACCAGCTGTGTTGTGTTTACAGCGAAGACATACTCCACCACTACTGAATCCAGACAATAAATACAGCTCCCTATTAAAGGTGCACCGTCTCGCATGCAAATTACAGTTACATGCTGAAAGATAAAATGACATGTTAAAATAAAATGTTAATTATCTCCCTACCTTTACATGCCTTCCTGTGTGTAATGGGTTTGGTGGAATCTCTGTAAAAACCTTCACGGCAATAATGACAATTTCTACCCGCCGTGTTGTGGCGGCATTTCAAACACACCCCTCCGCTCTTGTATCCAGACAATGTATATAGTTCCATATTAAAACGACATCTGCGTGCATGGAGATTGCAGTTGCAGGCTGAAAAGGCCAAAGGAAAAATGAACAAATACATATAATGTGATAAGTACAGTATAAACAGCTTAAACAGTAATAAATGTGAACCAAATAAATAAGAGGGTGCAACTGAATGATAATTAATAAATTAAATGTGTAAGTGATGTTGCATCAACGATATCAACATCTTTATCGTATCGGCCATTTTTTTTTTTTGCTTAATTCATGTGATATGCAAAAATGGTATATCATTCGTTGTTGAACTCACATATGCCAATATTAACTTAATTATTTCTGCGGATTTGGATTACATTTGAAATAATAGATAACGACAGACATTTTTAATTCCTCTGATTTCTCTCCTCATGTATTTAAGCCATTTTCATGAGAAATTTATAAAAAAATAGAAACGTCCATAGAAAATCTATAACCTTGAACAGGAAGCCATCAAACTCTCGGTTTGCTCACTTTTTACTTTTTGATTCATATGCACGTGTATAATCGCGTACACGTGGTTTCAGCAGCTGGTGAAAATGACTGATATCGTATCTTCATTTCGCTCGCGATAAAGACGGTTTATCGATGAATAATTATCTCTACAGGAAGGAAGAACATTTTTCAACTATCGTCATAGTCGAGTTTATTACGTCACTGAATATCCGCCATTGCTGTGAAAGTGCATTTTACAATTAAAATACTAGCGTTTGTAGATTATAGTACAGTATAAGCTTTATTTTTTACGAATATGAACATTACAATTATTTACATGTCATTCACAAAAAATGAAAGAAACTTAAAAGATACTAATGCTAAAACGAAAATCACAAAATGGCTAAAACAGTCAAACCAAATACCGGGGTGAACTCGGAGGCATCTAAACTTATTCCATAAGTCGAATAGCACACGACCTATGGCATATATGGGAAAACTGAATGTTCTAATGCATTCAAACACGTTTCATCAAATATAAAATGTAATGTATTTAGATCAATGATCATGGAACTCAATTTCGAAGTGTTTTAATCTCGTTAGAAGAAAATACTTTTATATCTCATTGTCCTTGTCCCGATGTCTTATCAGGATATTTTGTATCTATAAATAAACTTTTAAGCTTGATACAGCCATAAATATATCTGTAATCGAGATGGGCAAGCAGGAAACATTTTATTTGTGAAAGGATTTTAACTGAAAAAAGACTACTCGACTAAACTCTGGACAACTTAGAGTTTAAAATGGTGTATAAACATTCGCCTATTGTCGAAGACCGAAATGCGATCTGTGAGTGTCTTTTAGGTATAAATGTGTCGTTTTGTTGCTGAGGTATTCCACATCTCCTTTCATAATAATCCAATTACAAATACCTTACAGAATTTTGCGGTTTTGAGATAATCCTAGTACCATTAAATACAGAGAAGAAAAACAACCTATAGCTACAAATATAATACAATGTATCATAATGTTTCAAAAAAAAAAAAAAGAAGACCAACATTATAAAGGATCGATTTATCCTTCGTCATAGCTAACCAATGACTCGTAAAGATATTGAATACCGGAACACCTGGGGTTGACTGGAATCACGTGACTTGAATATCAGAGGTACTATTTACACGAACTTATCTTTTAATCGATTATTATGTTAACACCAACAATTTATAGCAGGTATACGATATGATGTTACAAACTCATATCATTTAAATTACCAATATGAATTTGCAAGAACATTGAATTTGACATTCCTTCTTCGTTTTTACCGTTATGACTTCTGAACCGCAGAAACGGCATTCCTCGGCATACATTTTCGATATATTTGAAAACGAAGATATGAAAACGTATTTTAAACTTTTCGCTTTTCAATAATTAGCTTGGACTTGTGATACATGAATATCGTTTTGCCGGAACGCAACCCTTAATTCAATTTGGAAATAGTAATTAAGCGTGTTTACACGTTTATTACTGAAGCAATGACGTTATTTAGTGACAAAGACAACAATACTTTGAAATAATGAACGTATATTGAAAATAACAATTCATATTGGCTTAGTGAGTAACATTTTAGATAAACCAAAAACAAAACTAAGAACAACGAAAATAAAAACTACACTATTCCGTGTTTATTTCTAATGACTATATATATTTCGAGATATCGGATAAAATTTATCAAATTTACTACATGTATATGTAAGAAAACATCAAGTTTACATGCCATACATTAGTCGAATTGTAGATATGCAAATTTTATCGAAAGAGGTTCGAACAATCACTGTAAAGAGATAGTAGCCTGATAATAGATCTAGATACAGTTGTATATGAATCAACTTAAGAGTGATCCCATAGGAATGATATTGACATAATAAATATAAAGCTATCGTTTGAATGTGAATTAGAAAACAACATATTTTTAAGAAACATGTGATGTCATAATTTGTATTTTTTATGATCTTGGTACACAAATTTAACTATCAGTTTCCGAAAAAAGACGCCCGTTTACATCAAAGTTCATATTATTTAGGTATAACTTCAAACGCATCGCTGTTTCATTCACGGGAGGTAATTCACGTATCAAATAACGATTAATATCATAGTATCAAAGTCATCAGTCATCGTACAGAAGAAATATTCTATTGTTAAAGGATGGATGTTTTTTAATTGTACTAAATCAGACAATCATTACGGATACATTTACAAGCTCGGGTATGAATAATCTAAATAAACTACTTTCAACTTAATGACCCTGCTTACCCTGTGAAAAGGGATTGAATAATAGCGAATATAGAGTTTGTGAAATTTCTAGATCACTACAGTCGTTACAATAAAATGTTGAACAATAAGTATACTATCAACGTTATCGGCACTAAGGAAGGGTTTTTATTATATCATTTTTTTAGAAGACAATATGGTCTATTTGACGGGAAATTTATAAAAAGCGTGTATTCCAGACATATCGGTCATACTGCGTGGAAATCTCCAGCTTTTATAATGTTCTGTAAATCAGATCACCATGCTTACATGTACTATAAATAACAAAGAATTAGGGGGCAATTTAAAAGCGCAAAAATCGATGCATATTGGTGCAATATATTATTGACATTGTACCTTATTTCGCATATTGCATAGTTATGCGAGTAGCCACTCCTCTGTGTTCACGTAGGACGCGAGCAAAGAATTTGTCTACTGTTGATGTTGATGCTATAGATCGTGCATTATGCAGTTTAAAGTTAGAAACCTGCTGATATTTTTTTCTGTATTTACTGCTAAGATTTATTCAATTTTGATTAATAGCCAAGTTTGATGTAAGTTATCATATCATGGCTATTGTCAATCATTAAGAGATATAGCTATATAGCTCCCACTCGCCATTCAACAAAACTGTTTTTATCTATGCCAATAATATTAACTACTTAGAAAGCAATAGAACCAACAGGAATATAATTGTACTTAAACATTTCTATTTCGGAACTCATTATGAATATAAAATTTATCTTTCGGAACTCGTTAAGTGAATTATCAACATCACTGGTTCCTGGTGTTAAAAAAGCTGTAAGTTTAAAGATACTCTACATGGAATAATAAACTGAATGTATTTTAAGAACGGCATACTGCTAAATGTCTTGAAATTATCCACGATTATTAATTAATCAGGCATATCTAGATGCCTAAACAATAGAATACTGACCCATTTAGGGCGGCCATTAGCAAGGGCCCGTCGTGATGGAAGGATATTGACTCTTCATACATTAAAAACAAAAACAAATTAACAAAAGTACAAAGCATTAGACATATTGGCTGTTATCTACTCGGGTTGCTGATTTTTTACTAGTGTCTTTTTTACATATTCCCCACTTTCATTCAGTCAATTATATATTCACTATGCAAAGAAAATGTATTCTTCCATACAATCTATCACAAAAAACTTAAGTTGCCAAAACTAATTTAAATTTTATTAAAGCAAGTCGTTGAACAACGAGGGTTAAAGTCGTTAAAGCAAGGGATTTGAATTTATACTATACCCAAACATAATGTACTGAATTTCAAAACCCCAAAATCAAATATAATGACTGTACCACTTTGGGTAATTTCAGTTTTGCATACAACTACAACTAAACTAAAGGGAGTCACACATAAGTTTATAAATATCTATCGGTGCAATCTTGAGAAACAGTGGTACGACAAATACTTTATATTTATGATGGAAAGTGGTATCGCATTAGCCTTCCACTGAACATCTGATGAGTTCGGTAGTCAAATGCGAAGCATTGTAGTTCAAAATAATTCAATAATTAGAAATTAAAGCGCATTGAAAGTTTAGTTATTTATATATGCATCAAATTGTTTCAGCGTTTTATATCTGGGACTTAATATATCAATTCAAGCTATATGTATTATTATGGTCGTCGAATATTCAATCCAGATTTTCTTTTGTCGTTTATTTTATTTTGAGGGAACAGAGCCTCACTTCAATTAATTTAGATTCACTATGAATCAGGTCAATACTTTCTTGTAATATAATTTGTAAAGATAATTTTGCAGAAATTAGTGCACATCTGGCAGCATCGATAATAGCAGAGAGTTAGTATGAACGAATGTGTCCTTGGGTGGACTTGTCTCATCCTGACAGATGTCACTATTTTGATTTACTAAACTAATATTTACAATGTTAAAGGACAAGGGTAGAACAATTTGGCATTCATAATTATTTGGATGAACAAATTCCGTTAATAAATGCACATTATAGTAGGTATATTATAACGCATTGTCATTTCTTATCAGATACAAAATGTAACTCTTAATTGCTTCTGTAATAATTTTATTTCTTTGTTTTGATGAAATAGTCATATCATAGCAGATAAAAACCAGAAATAAACGTCTTTTGAACTAATCAGTGGCATGGTACCAAGTGAAGCTTTAAGATCCCGGTAGGACTACTTGTGTGTTGTAGACTTAGATGTCGAGTTAAAGGACAAAAAGTACGTTTCCTGGTTAGATCGTGTTCTAGACGAATCAATTAAGATAAATTAGTAACCGTTGTGAAAAATTATAAATGATGTAAAGAAAAATATATGCAACCTTGAAGCCGTAGGAATCTGAGATCATCAAACCTATTATTTGACGTTTTGTACTATTGGCTAATTGTTACAAGACAATAAACACATATGTAGGACAGCCGAAAATAAATTTCTAGTATTAATTCACTAGTTTATTTGTGACCTCAGAAGTTCATGAGGTCATGAACTTCTAGTGCAAATGTACCCCCTGGAAATTGATAAACTGTTCTTTCATAAACTTTCAGTGGCAAATATTACTAAACTTATAATACACTCCAGCTCAAAAGTGACCAACCAGATTGTTCCTTATAGGGTCTTCGTCAATAGACCAGCTACACAACGCTCTTAAAGACCAAAAAGACTTCTAGAGGCAAACCTGTGTGGCTCTTTTCACAAAGAATACAACGATAAAAATTGATCGTAAGTTATACTGAAAAGTTGATGACGAAAAATATTTTTCTCGTAAGCCTTCTTGTGAAATTGATCTCAGGTCTTTAACAATAGACTAGTGTTTATATAATATTTCAATGTTATAATACTATATAATATATTAGTGGACATCAGATAACGTTGTTTATGTCGACACAATAAGTGGTATATTAAATTTTGTTGATTAAGTTATGGTATCAATATATCATGGAATAAATTCTGCACAAAATTTCAAGTTATATCTTCTGAAAATCATTATTCAAATAACCATTTTATAAACTAAATGAATGAAACTGTAAGCCGATAATATTGAATAATACATGAATTTCTTTTTTTTTAAATTTTAAACTAGTTTTGAAACAGGTTTTCGAATCTATTGCACTTGTGGCTTTCCGTCTTTTTAATTTTTGTGTCGATGCATTAAGTTTTCAATAGTTTTTGACTCAGTTTTGTCAATTCCTTTAAATTTAAAAAAGAAATCTATCATTCTTACAAAATTCGTGTCATTCCAAAAACACAAATTTTATAGGATTTACAAATGTTTGTTTTGGATAGAAGTTTTCGCTGAATATGCTAAAAATCGATACTATAAGATCAAAGTAACACAAAGAAAAGTAATCTATTGCCTTCAAATCATGATAAATGACTTTATAAATAGTCCGAACTGTGGATTATTCTAGTAATCTAACAATTCGAATTGAAATTACAATTGTTTTATTCACCAATACTTTTTTTTCAATTTTTAATAATTCCTAATTTCTAGAATTCACTTTATTGGTTTTCAACACACTAGACGTTTACTCATATAGGAATGAAAAGTAAAAAAAAAACAACATATAGTTTTTCGTTTTTAAAATATTACTTTATTGCGATACGCTATTAACTGCATCATTTTGTAAAACAGCAGAGTGTTTTTAATGGACCGGCGATCCTTATTTTTCAAGTAATTTTATCACCTATAAAATAGAGAATTGAAAAGGGGAATGTGTCAAAGAGTAAACAACCTGACCAAACAGAAGAAAACAACTCAAGGCAACCAATGAGTATTCAATGCCGCGAGAAAACGCCGCACCTTGAGTGGTGAATTCATATCCTCTTTAAAATAATGTATACTAGTTCAGCGAAATTGACGCAACACTATATTTGCTTTTAATAAATCTACATTTATTCATCACAATTTTACACTTTTTAAAATCGATAATATTGATCCCTTTATGTCCAGTGATTTATACTAAAGTATTGAGAGATACCAATATTGATAAACTATATTGAGATAAACCATCTTAAAATCTTATAAATCCCTAATGCACTTCAACTATTTCCATATATACCGTAATGATGTAGTTGCTTCGAAAATAACATTACTGTTCAGCTTTGAAGTCAAAGTGAAATGTATTTTACATATTTCAATTAGTTCGGCTATCGTGACAATCTTAAATAAATGTCAGTATGCGAGATACTTTATGTAGGAATATGATCAAACTCCATTAAAATATTATTTTCTCTTTTATTCGTATACTGTGAATTTTTACCTTTCTTTATCTGGTGAACAGAGATACTCTTTGAAGATATCTACCAGACTTTTATCTTATTTAAAGACGGTATTGTTGTTATCATGCACATGAATATTACTTTGTATATGATAATTCAATTATGTTGATTTGCCACGGATAAAGTCGACCCGGGTGAGAAACCACCTATGGAAAGTAATTTGTGACATGAATGTACACCTATAACAGCCTGCTGTGCTTCAAACGGTAACATTTTAACAGAACATAGCTTTCTAATAAAACAAAATTGAGCATGAAATCTGATCTTTTCTGCGTCTTTAGAAAAGAAATTATATCGTTTTGTGTCTCTCAATGGGCACCTATGAACATATAGCGTTATTAATTTGATAGGTGAGAATTTGAATGACTTGTTTTGCTTAAAATCAATCTAGTTATCATATTAATTTCAAATTATTTTATAGAAATCGTCACTTTCTTACAAGATAAAATATTTTTTTATGCAAACGACATCATTTACAGACACATTTAGAAAAAAATATCAACAATGTCACAATAAGCTGATTTGTAAGTGATATAAAGATAGTCATTATTGGTGTCATTAATTGTATAATTTTTCATCCGTGGCGATATTTTTTTCACATTATGTCAAGCCGAATTAATTTCAAATAATATTCTTTTTAATTTTCCATATGCTATTTAAAAGGTGTTGGGTATTATAACTTTATGACAATTTCTCTCTAAGTAAACAAAACCTAAGTCAGTAGGTGCAATGTTTACAAACAATTATTGCTTACAAATTAGAGAATACCTAGCTTTGGTCATAGTTTTGATAAAAAAGGGGGATATGCCAAAAAAAAAAAACCCCAAAAAACCCAACAGTTTACATCAGGACTTATATGAAAAGAGACAACCAACATTCCACAAAACACTACATCATAAAGTTGCAATATTTACTGATAATGCCCTGTTTCATTTTTTAATTATACTTGCGTTATAAAAATCAATTTTCCGTTGGTGGTGTGGTCAGCTATAAGCACTATAAGATATCTAAATTTTGAAATTAATAGAGAAAACTTGAACTAAATTACAAACTATTCGTTTTAAAACTTATTTGTATGGAATATAAACTAAAAACAATACAACGCAATTTACTAGATATTTGAGGAAATCCAAACATATATACAAGTAATTATATTGACTTTTTCAACTCTTAACCTAATATTTGGTTTTGACGTATTTTATTTCGCATTTCGAAATTGGAAATTTAACAAATTCACCTCTTAGCAAAAAAACTTCAAACAAAATATGTCTAATTAGTACCAGTGAGATTTTGGACCAAATTTTTATGGCAATGAGATGAAATCTGATATGATTTGAGGCTTTGTATCCATCTTGTGTTTATTTGATGACATTTTAAGGGGATGCAAACAAGGTTTTAATGTCAAAGGAAAATGATAATTGGGTTCAGGATCTGAAAACAGACATCAGAGTATAAAAGGCAAAAGTCGTTTTCCCATCCTTAACCCTACACCCTGGGTAATTACACCGGAATATATAGCTTAATAATTACAACGTTGCCAAATATCTATTGCGAGTATAACCCGTGTTTGACTTTAATATCATTAAATACAGATTACTATTAAAATACCTAAAGAAACCCTTTCATTTTGTGTGGCCAAGTCTGCGGAATAAATAAAATATCTCAATTTCACAAAATCGTTGACTTAGAAAAACATTAGGATTTATGAGTGCCGTGGAATATCGAATAATGTGTCATTCGAGTGTCACAAGATTGAATAGATCATTCACTTGCACTGTCCTCATGCAAAGTAAGAGGCGTGCACCTGAATAGTTGATTTGTAATTTGTCTTTCTAACTTTTCCACTGGAAGTTAGCCAGCGTGTGTTTTGTGACAAAGTCAAATTTTGTGAGAAAATATTCAAGAGATGATTTGTGTGGTAATAAGAGATAATGTTAAATGCAATAAAATTGAGGATCGTGAATAAGCAAAAGCGAAAACGAGAGTTTAATATATTGTTATATGATGACAGAAATTTGAGATGAATCTGAGTTTAATATTTTGCTTGAATATTTTAGTACAATTGTATGAGGTTGCGAGTTCAAAGAGTGTTTCATCTTCAACTATAAATTTTTATTTTTACAACTTTTGAAAACCTCCCAAGTATGACACATATAACGGTCTGAATCAAAAATTGTTTTATAGTATTTGATCAATAAATCAAAAGATGACTATTGTGTATAGAAATGATATACGGAAGCAACTGTGGTTTATCGTCTGCTATCAGTATTAACTTTGCCTCAATAGTGCATACAATATAAATAAAAGTATATATGCATAATATTTTCATCGTAAACACATGATTCTGTGAATGAGTTGTAAAATATTGGACAACAGACGTATGTGTAGATGAGACAACAACCCATCAATTGAAAAGTGTCTGTCCTGAATAACTGCATTCTATATGGACCAAACAGTACAATTAAGTTTAAATAGTACAACAGAGAAGTACAAATTCAATTCCACTATCAGCACTGTAATACTATTTTGTGGCTGTCAGTTGGTGGAGAGAACCATCGACCTTCGGTAGTCAAACTGCAAACCTAGTCAATTAAGACCGGAATCGAACGCACCTGTCATGTGCCGGATTCAAATGAACGACCTAAGTGTTGACAGGCTAGTGATACAGTAGTTTGACTTCACGGACAACTCGGACACCAAGGCCCCCAAAAATATCTGTATTTTTATCACAAAAATACTAGACATTGCAACAGACCATACCATGCAACAACCAAAAAAACACAAAAACGAAACGACCAACTCTGATAAAACAAATGCACCAAACAAAGGACAAGGTTCACTAATGGTACAAAATGGCCTAAAATATCAACTTTATCATAAAACACCAAAAAGGTCTCAATTTGGTTCGTAAATGGGTCTATTTCAAAAGTATAAATGCTAAATATATCAGTTCTTTTCATAAGAGTACAAGATATTCGCCAAAAGTAAGCCCATTTTGGACATAATGTCAAAATATGATGATTTTGTGCATTTTTCAGACCTAAAAGCTTTTGAAACACATTGGCCGCCACTTACGATCCAAAATGTGTTGTAACCAAAAGATTCCAATTTTGATATAAATTTCATCAATATTAAAACTTTTTGGATCGTAGATGAAGGCCAAGGTTAATAATGCCAAAAACAATTGAAACTATGGACAAAAAGTACCAAAATTGACCTTTTAATACAAATTGTGCTCATTTAAGGGGTCATTGCTCACAAAACAGTAAAGGAAAGTGCCAGAAAAAATATTTTTGTCTTAGTAGTATTATCACAAGTATTTTTATGTGAAATTTTTAATTTTTGGCCCGATTTAAAAAACATAAAAAATTCAGAGCCAATTTTAACCCTTTGTGAACCTTCTCCAAATTTAGCAACGACCAACATATGGTCGAGATATCCTCATTTACATGTAGTAAATGCACAAACTGAAGTAGAGTTATCAATGAAATTTGCAGATTAATTCAGTGCTATATTTGCACTCAGAAGTTCTGAATTATGCACCAAAATTAAAATTCACTGCGGTTCATACTTCCATTTTCATTCATAATTATACTTTCACTGACCCTAGTATTTCATAATACATTCGGACACACGACTTAGATGCATTAAAATAGAAGACCTTTTAGTATATTGCCTTATTTTATTACCCTTACATCTTTCGAGCAATTTTGGTGATGTGCGATTAATTCTGATGGCCATTTTATTTGTTATGAGAAAAACTGCATTTGAATTTTAAATATGTCTCATTGATTTGATTTGCAATATTGTACATACTATTAATACAAACTGATTGTTTGTATTTTGGTCACAACAAAAGAAGAATTGATTGAATCTTTCAAACCGCTTAACGTCGCATCAGCACTCGCATCAGTACGAGAGGGCTAAATCGAAATGCACGAATCTAAATCAGAATGTTGTTATAAATTCATCAACGACAACAGGCTTATGAGTTTGTACGGCAGAGGGGACTGCCATTTACATAAGACTCACCAGTGACACTCGATTCAAACCATTTGGAAGGCCAGACCGAGGTTGAAGAGCATTATATAAAAAAAAAAATATGTAATATAATTTGAAGTTCAATGGCCATATAAAAAAACTATGAAGTGCTTTGAGTTTGCTTTCAAAAACATCAAGTTTTCTACGATATTGTATAATTAAAGATGGTTTAACTGTACTTGTTTTTTTATGACACCGATGAGTTCTTTTCTGAGCTGTTTTATTTTGTCCTTTTTTTGGCGTGTTACTTTGGTTCTTCCATTGACAGACCTTAATAAGGGAAAGTCATCTTAAAAAATGTTTTTTTTTTTAAATGTCTACAAGAAAATGTTTCTGTTGCAGGTCAATTATAAATGGTATTTTTTGGTGTCTCCGACTTATAATGAATTTGATGACGTATTTTTGAAAGTTTAGGCTCAGTTTTTTTCACATATTTCTTAAACTAGTAGCGATTAAAGCTTGTAATATGCCATGTAAATATGAAACCGTATGCATGTTGAAAAAAGTCATCTTGTATAACTTGCATAATGTTGTCAGGCCCGTAGCCAGGAATTTCCAAGGTGGGTTCGTTGGACTCGTGAACTCGACTTTAACAGTCACAATTTGAACAAAACATTGACTTTAACAGTGCTTATTTGATTTCAAAGGGGGGGGGGGGGTTCGTCCGAACCCCCCTGGCTACGGGTATGGTTGTTTTGTGGCTGTATCTTCGCATATCACCCTTCACCTACTTTTATTAAAATCACTAAATGGTCTACTCTAAATTGCTCAATTAAATAATGTTATCCTAATTGAAATGTCTCAATTAATCAAGGTGTGTTTGTAAAATTTAATCGGGTTTTCTGCAGACTTATTCCCTGTCAATTCAACATGCAGAAACTAAATATTATTTAACATGGGGTTTTCAACATCTTCGAAAACGCATTTAATTTATCATGATTGTTTTTTATCAATTAACGAACTCGTTAGACACATATGTTTCTATCTGTGGAAATTTATGGTCATACTTTGTGTGGGTGCCATCTTCTTCAAACTACACTAGCTCCAGATGTTAAATTACGATATCTGGTTGTCAATTAATTAACTAAAGTAATTTCTAAAAAACACAGGTCCAAATTCGACGGAAATTTTATAATTCCTTAAATGTATTGAAATTCTTCAAAATTAAAACATTCTAAATAATTATATACCTTGTTCACACCTGTTATAGTGGTCATTGGCCTATTGAGTAAATATTTAGACAGCCGATCAAAATGACAGTCTAAAGGTATACATTAATAGTATCTACTTACGAAACCTTGTTTTGTACAAAACCAAACATTACAAGTATATGCGAAGTTTACTGTAATTTGGTTATGTTTTGTTTTTTTGAGTAACGTAAACATTTTAACAATTTACTTTACATACGAGAAAATTAAGCGTTTTATCTATAAAAAAAAATGTAATAATTTTGCAGATTACTAGAGTCTATCCAAAAATAATAATAGCCATAATCAGAATGATCCTGTCTAATGAGATACAATATTTTGCAACAGATTTCATAAAACGTGTTGTTTACTCAAAATTGAGAAGTCAGTATCGTCACAGATGTATATATGTTGAGAATAGCACAAATACAAATATGTCTAAGAGAAAGCGCTCGATTCAAATTTATAACTATATTACCGACGCCGAAACACATATACACGGGGAAGAATTTCCGTTGGTTTGTTAAGTACTATCTCAGATCATCTGATAAATTTGTGCACAACAAAAATTCTGA
Organism: Mytilus galloprovincialis; assembly: GCA_037788925.1. Taxonomy (NCBI): domain Eukaryota; kingdom Metazoa; phylum Mollusca; class Bivalvia; order Mytilida; family Mytilidae; genus Mytilus; species Mytilus galloprovincialis. Next base: position 44,830,392 of record CM075337.1, on the reverse strand, counting down.
TAAAAACTCAATGAAAAAAAAAGATATTTGAAAATGTAACTTGACAATACTTTGGCAAAGAGAATAATTGCAGTTGTTAACAGTGGCGGATCCAGAACTTTCATAAAGGGGGAGGGGCTTCAGTCATACTTCAGTGATTCCGCTTATAATAAACCAAATTTTACCACGAAAAGGGGGGTGGGCAGGCCCCCTAGATCCGACTATGGTTAAAAGAAACCCATAAAGAAACTTTTCTGCTGATATGAAAAGTATACCTTTTAAACTCTGAGCTGACTTTCGGTAAAGAGTGAACTTTTGACAAATATTTATCTATATAAAAAAATAGATATTCCTTGATGTTGAAGAATATTTTAAAACTAACAAAATTGAAGATAGAAATATTGGCTTAGAAAATTGAAAAACAAATTATGTATCAACTGTCGTTTAACTGTACCTTCAAAATAAAAAAAAACTATTTAACAAATAACATTCCGTAATACATGACGGAGATAGCTTATAGTTTTGGAATATTTTTACGTTTATCAACCTAACTACACCTTACTCAAAACTTCAAAATAACATTAGTATCATATATATATATACATGTACGTTAAAAATCATATTTTTTTGGTACTATATATGAATCACAAGTTCAAAAATTAAACACGTCTCACTTTTCATTAGAAATTAAACTTATAACAAAAACGGGCGTAATCTATTTTTGACGTATTTACGTATTTTGTGCATTAAAATATCAGAAATAAAATATTTCCTCTGTCTAATTCGATCCCTTGTAAAACAATTTTGTTGTTTACACACACTTAAAGTGTTAGTTATCATAAATATAAAGATTGAGAATTTATCTAACTAGTCTGTAGCACGTAAAATGTGCCCTCGTTTGTATAATGAATGGGAAATTCATAACCCATTTGTGAGACCCACCTCTTTTTGCATTTGCGATTTATTTAATATTGAAATCTAGACTTAAAATAACTTACAAGTGCGGATCCAGCCATTTTTAAAAAAGGGTTCCCAGCCCAGGAGAAAGGGTGGTTCCAACTATATGTCCCCATTCAAATGCATTTATCGTCTAAAAAGGGGGTTTCAGCCCTGCAACCCCCCCCTCGTTCCAAAACTGCTAACAATCACAATGTGACTACATCGGACCTTGTAAGTACATGTATAAGCAATGTGACAACAACAAGCATTGTAAATATATACCATGTGATAGTTCAGTACATATAGAACGATGCATATGTTATATACTTATATGTTTTCCTTTAATTTAAACCCCTTTTACAAATTTTCTTCTATAACAAAGTTTCGTCCATTATTTTGACACACACAAAGGAATTCCATTCTCTAAGGGCTTTCTTTATAATGGCTTTTTCAATAAAAAAAAATATAGTTAGTAAGAACATAGATGTAATACCCACATCTATGGAAAGAAGAACTCTACCAAAAAGGAAAGGTTAAGTAGCAAGTCTATACATTCATACATAGCTCAAGTTACTGTAGTGTCACGCCTGCATACTAAAAGATATGTTCTATAAATTCTGATCTTGTAACATTTCTTTTATCATTCATTCACTTCACTACAACTGTAAGTTAAGACTTACATAAACCTCATATCTTGTTTACCAAAAAAACAGGCAGATATTACAAATATTTTTTCTGATATAGCCTACATTGTAACAGCTAGCCAAGATTATTCAACGGTAGCATCTCTCTCCTCATACAAACATATCACAGAACCTATAAAACTGGAAGGTCAAAACCCCATCAATCTTTATGAATGAAAATTTGGATGATCAAGAATAGGTGATCTCATTCTTAAGATAATAAATGACAATCTATTGAAAGTGCTTCTCAAATAAAGATAAGTTTTTGTATCAGAATAAGTGAAACAAATCCCACACTATGTTGTTGTTTAATGTCAGGATTTGTTTGTTAAGTATAAATTTGGTATGATGATAAGGCACGTATGGTGGGATATCTTAATCAAACATCACTCAACACCTTACACGGTGGTTTATCAATACAAAGTGGTACTAAACTGTCAAATACTTCAATACATACAATCAAATAATATCGACCAAATAAACTTACAAGTCTGGGTCAACAGAGTATAGTGAAGGAGATGATACTCCACGTTTATATACACTCATTGTGTCAACACCACATGCAGCTTAAAATGAAACAATTTAACAATTTTAGGCGCTTTCACCTTATGCGCACGTTGCTAACGCCAGATCCGGATACCGCGTGTCAACTTTCAAGAGGTCTGAATAAGAGTCCTTGATGTCTCAGTGTCAAGATATTTGTCTTGGTTCTAATAAACCATTTTGAATCAAAATATAATGATGCGTTTTATTTTGTATTTCTTTGTTTTGTTTTTAACCTGAAACTATAAATCAGTACGAGTACTCAAGGCCACCTGTTTTGAGTGATGTTTGATTAGACAAACAACATGTAAACACGTGTAAAACGAACATATCTGAATGCGTGCAGGTGTTGTACAGACTGCAGGCAGATCTTTCCAGTTAAGAAAAAATATTGAAAAAAATAAAACAAAACTGATAAGCAAAATGCTTGTAATGGCACAGTGTATCTTCACAATTTTTAAATGACTACAAGCTTGCAAAAAACGTTGTTTTTTATGGATTGTGAGTCGAAATTCCTTCAGTATTTTTTTATGGATTGTGAGTCGAAATTCCTTCAGTATTTTTTTATGGATTGTGAGTCGAAATTCCTTCAGTATTTTTTTGTATGTTATCTTCCTTTCTATTCTTTGGTTTAGTTTTTACAAAGGAAACCGTTCGATAATAGACACATTATTTATAGCAAACTTGATAATTATAAAGAATTACAAAAAAATACTGAAACAAATTGCAGTAAACTTTCAAAAAACATTACCCCCCCCCTTTTTATTTGGTTGAAAATAAAAGTAATAAAACAGTTAAAATATCTGCTTCTCTTAGTTAACACACTTCTGTTTGTAAATTATCTACTCGCTACATGTCTATGCATTAAATATTTCTACTAAGGTTACTGAGATCACCCCTGAACTGAATCTAGATATGAATAGATATTTTTACAACAATGGTTCATAATATCGGAGTTAGTATTCTCAGCTAGAGACAAATTGATTGGGGCGTTACCATCATTGTAGACCTAAGATAATAGTACAAAACGTCAGATGTACTCCAAATCTAGTTCTCTCAAAGTGAGAAGTTTCGTAACTAGAACATGTATAATGTATTTTTAACTGGGAGGAATGCACCTCATCTGCATGTTCATTCTAATGTTCCCTTCTTCATTTTGCATCGAAACTTTTGTATAGCTGAGCACTCTTGAACGAAAAGAGTTTGGTGATATTTCTACTGTTCGATCATCTATTGATTTGCCTTAAATCTTTTGCAAAACACATTAACAATGATAGTTTTGAACCTACATAAATGAATAAACAAAGTAATGCTAAAATAATATAATAGAAAGGGTACACATATCGGCTAGTGTTTTAGATAATTTCACACATACTAACCTCATACACTACTCTCCACAATTTTTGTTTAAAACGGATTTTATTTCCAAGATTAATATATATATAAAGTCCATCTTATTTTCATTAAGGAAATCTTCCCGTTTCATGGTTAAATATTTTATGTAAGAAGTGAATCAATTTATAGTGTAAGAAACTTGAACAAATCTGTATATTATTTGAAATCTCATTCTCTCTATATCGTGCATAATACAGCCAGGCTTATATAGTGGAAATAGTGAATTCATAAAATGTTACAATGAAAAGTCAATGTTTGTATTCTGATGTAAAAGTGATTTAAGGCAAATCGTAAGAATAACTATGGCGTTTTATGGAATAAAATGAGAGTATATATGTTTCTTCGCGTGTTCTGTGATAGAAAAACTCTTATTTATATATAAGATGGTTTGGAATTTAAAACTCGATAAATTTAAGCAGTCAAAAATATTTTACATATTCAGATTCTATACTACATACAGAAGCCCTTGTGGTGGAGAGATACTATAGTGACGTGCTTCCTTAGGGTTGGGTTATAAACACGCACATTTCTCGACTAATTCTAACTGAGATAAGTGAAAAACAGATGGAATGAAATTAGCAAAAAATAACAATCTAGTAACAACCATTATCACACGTCTATAAATAGCGAGACATTGGCATTTTTATACAGTAATCGCAGCTTTGTCTATATTATTTTATCATTATGTAACGGAATAGTTTTGTGTAAATGGTTTCCGACATTTTGATGAATTGGTTTTATGACAAATGCAAAAATGTTATATTCTATAGTGATTATTATTTTAGTTTTGCCATGAGTACCATTCCTTACTCATAAAATGTACATTGTGTATATAGAACTGAATTGTAAAAAAATCTATCAAATGTAAAGATGAATTTTATTGTTGCTTATGCATCTCGCTAACTGCCATGGAGAACGTGTACATGTGGGTTTTTTTACAGAATGTATTAAAATCCATTGTCAAATTTGATTTGAAATGTTTAAAAGTGCAGGGTAGATGACCGTTAGACAATTTCGAATTAAAAAATTTAAAATACCAAAGGAATAAATATTTTATGACTGCTTTCTGCTCTATATTCTTGAAGTTCCATGCTTTGGAGTCTTAATTCGAGAACAGAGAATGACAGGATTTTTACTGCCTATAACATACAGTGACAGTGACAAATATTACTGTCTTATTAACGACCATCTTCAAAATGAATATCTAACATCACACTGCTAGTTATTAAGACCGGATCACATAAGTATCATAGTAATTTTTTAGTTAAGCGTTTCAATAATTAGACAAGTCATCGTACACGAGAGCACGTTATGTAAATTAAGTCGGGGAACTATATGTGTACAAGTTTAAATGTTTTTGAATTAAATACATTTAACTTCGTCATATAGATATCAAATTAAGTCAGTTGATTCTTGTTACTTGTTAAAAATTTGTTGATGTTAATTTATATCAAAGATAGCTACTATACAGTCAATTAAATTTGAATGAGTACTCTCGTGTTGAATGAGAATAAACCGATCTTTTAAAAATTAATTATATGTTCAATGATAAAAATTAACAGATAGGCACTCTATTGAAACCGTACAGCAAAAAAGTCAATATTTACACGTTAAGGTTTTTCTATAATTTTTATACTTGGATATTTACTTTAACAGATACATGAATAGAAATCTATACTTTGGAAAATATCTTCAATTCCCACAAAAAGTTTAGCCAGTACATTTGTAAAGCAAAAAAGTTTGAAAAGTCACGTTCGATCAATTTAAGGGGAGTAGTTGTGAATTATACTTCTTTTCTAAATTCAAATTTTGAAAGGTTCAAATTGGTTAAATACATGGTTCTTTCTTTTCGAGGTAGTAAAATGTTTTTCTTCGTGTATATTTTAATTTTACTTGAAATGATAGTTCTTTTAAAAATATTCTAATTAAATAATTCAGAAATTGAATATACGACAAATAAGTCTTTACAACATTGAGAAGGTGGCCCATTTCCATTTTTTTTTAGAGTAGGAATAAGAACAATTCGAAATAATTCAGTTAAATTTGAATATGTGTATTCAAAAATTTAAAGTTCATATCGGAAGCCTATAGTTTGATCGGCTTTGTACAAAGTTTATTTGAAACTAGGCTCTATTCTCATGCCGGACAATTCAATTGTTAGAATAGTATGTGCTCTGCACAAAAAAAAGAACTCTCCCTCCCCAAATACGTTAGAGAAAAGTCCGCAATGATTTGCGCAAGAGATGTGTTGCTTTATGCGTAATTGTAATCAGACACTATTTCATATAACACAAAAAGATTATGAAAGTAGTATATATCTTGACCGTATTTTTAGTAGCACTTAACACGGGTATACACAAACAGAAGTAAGTTGAAACAAATGCATACTATTCAGATAAAGCATCACAATATTTTTTTAATTCTCTTGACAGGTTGCTTTTCTGGTTCTTTAGGGAAAAAAGTTACATAATTTTTCTATACCAGATACACGACTTAAGAAATATTTCTTATGAACAATTATTTTTGTCATTTTCGTTGTTTAATAGGCTGACGAACCTGATTAGAGAATGCGTTAAAGATTTCTATCCATAAGCGATAAAATAATCATTACCCAGCAATCTAAACAGAGCTTTGATGTACTGGAAACTCGATTTTTATCGCAATTTCTCGCTTCTGATAGAACTATTATGGCTGTAATTCAATTCATCACTTGGACAAATTATTACGTCCCACTTGCCCTAAGCGGACACTTAATTACCCCATTAACGGCCAAATTTGAAAAGACATGGGTGATACTTTTGACACTTATTTTGAAAGTAAGTCTTGTAAGTGGTCACCTAAGGTGGTATTACAGCCAGTAATTAAAACAGACGTAAACCGGATCAAAATCCACGATATTGTTAAACACCCTCCATTCATTCATACCTGACCAAAAAAAGCGATTAGTATGATCTCACCTATGTAGGGAGGTTTATTTTGCAATTAAAGCAGGTGTGATAAGCCCATTAACCAGACCAAAAATACGACTTTTCCTAATTGTGTAATAATCCCTCAACCCTTCACATTTTTCTCTTTATTAATGCTTTTAGTTTGAACATTTAATAATAATCCTAAACTCATTAAAAATCTGCGATTTATGTTTGAGATTAATGTCAAATTTACCCTTTGCAATTATTCTCTATTATATTAAAAATATAACTTATGCTTCATATGCAATGTGTGAAAAAAGAAAGTGTTTAATTCCTTAATACTATAGAAATTGAGAAAAGCCACTTGATGTAGTTATCTAAACATAAGCGAAGAAGTTATGCGGTTAGAAAATAAACTAAGACGAAGAAGTATGAAACAAGAATAGAACACCTGCATGGTTCACTTCAAAGTATTCGAACATATACTTTTAAACTGGTAAAATATTACAAGGTATTAAGAGAACATAGAAAAGTTTATTTTTATTTCACTTTTTAGAACTGACAAACTTAAGTCTCGATTCCTATTAAAAACAAATTTCCCTGTACTAATTTGAAAACGAGAAATTCCGGTATATTTCTAGAGCGTATTTTCCCATCGGTATGACTGCACGTGCATAGTGCTTTGATCGCTTATCTGAAATATTATTTGTCGGATGTGCAGAATTGACTGAAGTATGATGGTATTTGTGAAAACGTTTTTGCAGAATTCTATTTAGAAAAATAACATAAATTGCATAAAGTTTTGTAATATCAAAAGCATGGACGTAACAAGTCGTGTGACACCTCACCCATGAGTTACTATATACATGTAGTATTATATTCCAATAATGTTTATCTCAATTAAAATATGAGTAAATAATAATAATTAAAAACGTCAATGCATGTATTGTTTTATAAACAATCTTGTATTATGTATAATTTCTGAATGTGTAAAATCGTTAAATTAGAAGAACATACGTGTATGTTAGTTTTGAAATATTTTGATTGTATCCAATCGTACAAGTATAAATGTCAATGGAAGGGGAAATATAGAGAAAAACATCGACATTTTTTAGCCACGGCATCCATCGCGATGGTCGAATATTATTGTCTTACATAAGATATAAAATACAAGTAAACGCGTACAAATCCTTAAATATCGCAAAGATAATGAGAAATAAAACACCATTTATTGAACTTTATTAGGATTATATTTCAATGTGTTCATAAATGTTCATTGAGCGCTTAAAACCATTTTATATTTCTACTAGGGTAATTGTTTTGGAACATGCAAAAATGAATCAGCGAAAATAATTTTATAATTTTGTTGAGCACGACACAGTATCAGGCGATTAAAAGACACATAATAACAAAGATATTAACATAAATGTGAAATGTGATCTAAGAATTTTCCAACATCTTCAAAGTTCTTTTAATAGGGCACATGCTTGAAATTTTTAATTTGACCTTCTCTTTTAGAATAAAAGCATAAGTGTTTCAATAAACTCTTTATTCTTAACCTTCTTCCCCAAAAAATAACCATAGGTCAAATACGAATATGCATTTCATTTAGGAAATTTACATGCACGCTAGCTTTAAACTTGCGCACGGTGTCAAAGTTCACATATCAGGGACAATAAAGAATAAAAATTGACTTGTGTTTATGGTCTATATAATGTCTAAACAACCATTAAATATTTATGACCTGTTTAAAATGGACATAAATTTCTCATGAATGTCTTTCAGGGAATCAATTTAACTTTATAGGTGGTATATAGACAATACTTTTGTGTACTGCATTTCAAAGTGTGCACACGTGGCATGAGCTAAGCATTAAACATCTTCGTAATGTTTAACATGTATTCTCAGCGATTAAGAGTTAATGACATTTGAATTGTGAAGAATTTATCTATACTTTAGCAGATTGGTATCAATAATGGGAATCTTAATTTATTTCTTTGTAGATTTTATTAGAAATTTATGGAAATATTTAATAATTTGAAAATGTAAATGTACACCAAAATTAGCATACAATCAAACAGTTGTAAAATAGTAATAAAAAGCATAAAATTGAAAAATGTGTATCCGCCAAAAGGTATGGAATTTACCCAACACCTGCTAGGACCATCAAAAATTATTTATTTTTTTTATTTCTTAACCTCAAAACAAATGTTAATTTCAGTCAGATATTAAGAATTTTACGTAGTACGAAAGTGATATATTGCATCTATTAAGAACGTTTAACAGTGGGTTTTGGATACCATTTCTATTCTGCAACCTATCTTAGCTTTAATGTATTCCTTATCTATGTTTCGGCATAAATCTATCGTTGTTGCATTAAAATATCATCACTATTTCAAACATTTTTGAAAAACTAATACATTATATTGTAATAGAATATTGCTTTAAAATTGTTTTGCTAGTTAAAACTGAATTATCTAAATAGGTACATTTATCAACGGAAAATTCATGCTGCAGCAATAAATCGAGAGAAAAAATGTTGTTTGTCCATGCTAATCGTATAAGAATCCTCCTAATATAATTCTGATGGTAAACAAGCTACAGTTTTTAGATTAGCAATGGATTGTGGGTCTCAAGATACAAAAGTTATCGGAGAAACCAATTTTTAACGAAAAATACCAGGTTTCTCGTTATAACATGCAGGAATAGTATCTCTTTTTGTTAAGCCAAATGTTGTATTTACCTACACTTAAATAGTTAAAATTGATGACATAATTTGCTAAAGAGATACTGCAAAAAATAATTACAAGTTATTTGTACTTACCGACACATTCGTTTGCGATTCTGCTGGTAGCACGTGCCCATGGCCTGTCAAAATGGAACGGTTTACATTTTTCACATTCCGATCCTGCAGTATTATGTTTACAATCGCACACAAATTGACCCTCACGATTTGTTATGCAGCGAGATGCATGACCGTTGCACTTGCACCTGCCTCCTACGGCAAAATCCGACAAAGCATAATAGTAACTTTCCCGTGCTGATTCGTCGTCGTGTTCGTCTCCGTATGTATTTAGTCTATTAAACACTACCATGATGTCTGTCGCTGTCACCCAGTCTTGTAAAATAGGACTGTTATCGAAATCGTACGCCGATGGCCGTTTTTCTAGGGTACTAAAAGCAACCCGAGCCCCAGTTAAGGGTTCAATATTGCTAAATTCCTCAGTACATAACGCATCTTGTTCGTTAGCTTTTGTTACTAATGCTCTTGGAGATTTGGAATACATTTTCTTACAGTTACTAGAATAATATTGGAATGGTACCCAGGTTTTCCCGTAATCCATGCTTTTGTAAAGTGCCATGGAATCCGGTCTTGCAGAACAAAATTGCAAACTTATATATGTTATTTCATATTTTTTCCCCAAAGACAATTTTAAAGTTACATTTTGAGGATACTGTACGTACGTGTTTGACATCCAACATGTTAAATTGTTTGGATTATTCAGATCTGTTAAGTATGATGGCGGATGCATACGTTTTGGATGATTCGCATCACAAATAAAACAGTTCCGGACAACTCTACCATCTTTGTCCGTAGTTGATTTACAAAAGCGAGTTGGCGGTGAACCGCACATACTTGACGCTGTAACATCCTTTCCAAAGGCTGCATTAACAAAGTCTGGAGTACACAACGTAGGCTCTCCCCGCTCGTTATAACAAGGATCTGGTGGAGTATTTTGAATTTCAAACATATTCATATATGATCCTGTTAAAACATTCCGCAAACATACACACAACAGTATTAACAATATTTTAAACATTTTTGAAACAAGTCTGGAAGCTCTGAATACCCATAATCTCATTTTGATAAAATATAATCCACAAGCAAACCAAACTACTGAAAATTATCGGAATTTTTACATTGTATTTTAAAATTTATGTTTCATCTATAACACAAGTCGATTATTAAAATTTGTAGTATTATGATTCTCTCACTTTACCACACATTGGTTAAATAAACAATTTAGCATTTTGTTAATAGTTTCTCGCTCAATATCATCTTATCATCTCCTCTATCAGCGTAAATCCATCACTTTATTACTGTCAGAGCTAGTTGTCTATAGTCAAAAGATATTCCGAAGCTACGAGAGAGTTCAGAGACAACTCAACAACATATAACCGAGTCCACTCGTATAAATGGCGACTTACAATTTTTCTGCTCAAGAAGTGAATTCAAGAAACATTTTCCCTCTCTCTAATCATATTGAAATTCCATTAATACGAATCTTAATCTATAGGGCAGGTAGTACTCGCAAATTCAACAGTAAGAATAGCTCTCCATGATTAGGCACGCCTACAATGTTATCAATCAACCGCTATAAATAATTCTTTTGGCTATTGTAACTTATGACTCCGCCCACCTTTGTATTCAGTTAATTCATCATTGGTTACTAATTAAGACTTATTCACATTGTTACAAAGGTGTTAAAAGATAATTTAACCATTGATAAGAAATTGATAAGCAAAAACGTAAAAGTTTGGATAAATTCCAGAAAAAACTGAAACAGAACGACAAAAAAACCTTTTACTAAGCAGTGATTTGAAGCAACTGTATCTTCTAATATTTCAAATTAAAATCTTCCTTTTCTTGCATTGATACGAGTTTAAAGTTGAAACGGAAAAGGCATCACATTTCAACGTTTTAAATCATCTTATATCTGAACATATTATCTTGTGTTTGTTTTTGTCAGTGACGATAACATGTAACTAGAGATATATAATAAGGAATAGAATATATGTACGCTGATTTAGCTCACTAAAGAATATATTATAACGAACCTTGTCTCGTTTTCAGATTCCTTATTGCTATGGTGTTCGAATTAAGGGCGGAAAGAATTTACTTAAGTTTTTGAAGGAATGTTCAGCGATATGACTTAAAGGAATTCCGTGAGGATGATGACAAGTAAAAAGAGAAAAATATTCCAAATTATTTTATAGTTTTTAACTTTCAATAAAAAAGTTAAATGGAAATTAAATTGGATATCAAAATCAATTACAATGCATTATAATGTTAACAGTTCAGAAAATATTCGTTACAAACGGTTAATTTGCAAGAAATATAAGTTAAAAATCATGCAAATTAGAAGAACTTTCTATGCATGTAACATGGTTATTCCAACAACAAAAAAATGTATTATATATGAAGATTTAAAGAAATTTCTCTTTAAGAAAGAACTCAATAAATGAATAATATACGTGGAAATGAAACAGTACTAGTATATGATATGTGTGAATGTATGTATAGGTTAGTTGCTCCTGGTGCGCAGGAAACTTAATTTGGGTCAGTCTGAGTGTATTTTACATCAACAGTTACTGACCAAGCTGTACATGAAATTGAAACTCGAGGACATAAGACAGTCATATCATGCATGATTAACAAAATGAATTAACAAATGAAAAGACAACTATTAAATGTATAATAATGATACTTTCAGCATCTATAGTTTGTGTTGTAATTAAATCGAGAGAAATATAAAATACAACAAAACATATAATTACCTATTATACTTATACCAACAATTTTAAGCACGGTATAATTATCCTAAGATGGCTAAAAGATAACAGAAAACTCATTAAAAATGATAGAAGTTCCTTGCCGTTATTAATATTATGCTTTATATTGTCCCCCTCCCCTGAATTTTGTACCTCTCACTGGCGGTGAACTGTCATGAGTTTTCAGGAAAGTTCCAATAGGTAAAAGGTTTTTAAACCAGAACTAAGCAATCAAATGATATGCAATTTCAGATGGTAAAAATATTCAAAATATGTGGTAAAACAGAGACTTAAAACAGAGGCGAAAACTCATTTTATTTTTGGTGAATTTTCAAGTCCGATCAATCCAAAGGCCGTTGATAAATAATAATAATAAAAAAGAAAAATGGAACGCATCATAATTCTGAAATACAATACATGTAATTTATAACTTATCTTTATATACTTACATGCATAACAAAATATTATATCGATATATGTAGAGAAGACTAAAAATAGAGGTAAACACCTAATTTTTGAAATGTCTTAATCAGACGGCCGTTATCGAGTCTCAAATTTGTCGACTGGAACAACGTTCGCCTGCAATCCTTACCTATGATTTCAGCACAATAAAAATAAAAAAATTTTAGAAAATTTCACAAGGCAAGGTAAACGATTGGGTCAAAGTCTCAATATGCAATCAGTGATACTGAACATAACAAAAAGACATATATATATATATATATATATATATATATATATATATATATATATATATATATATATATTTGTAAAATTTGTCAGTGAAAATTCAATTTCAAACTCACTTCCATATCAATTTCACAACTGATGACTATATATAAGTCAAAAGTCGTATATAATTCACAATATTTATACGGTTAGCATGTCCATGTTTTCCGTGGCGGTTCTTGAAATTTTTATTAGGGGAGTGGGACACTGAAATCCTACGAGGGGGCCCGCTGCAGTCCTGTTTTATGTAAAATTTGTCAGTGAAAAATCAATTTCAAACTCGGTTCCAGTTCAATTTCACAAAAAAGTCAAAAGCCGTATACAATTCTCAACATTTATACAGTTGGCAGAAATATGTTTTCTGTGGCGGATCTAGAAATATTCACAAGAGGGCCCTCTGACTGCCGAAGAGAAGGTCCGCTCCAGCCATGCTTTAGTGATTCCCGACAAACCACATTTTCCCAACAAAAGTGGGGACGCTCCCCCTGGAAAACCCCCTGAATCCACCTCTGTTCACTGTTTGTATAGTTGACTTTCACGAGGTTTAAGACAAACTATGTAAAAAATACAGTCGTCAGTAACATCATCTTTTTCTTTGTTCATACAATATTTCTCGTAAAAACATAATACAACACGTCTTTTCAGTAAAATGTTGTTAATGCGTAAATTGAATAACATGATATTAAGTATTGTGATATTTTAAGACATTTTCAAACAGTGAGTGCTTGGAACGAATTATACATACTTCTTCCGTAAACACGGTTCTGTCTTTCGTTTGTCTTACACATTTGCGTAATCATGTAGCATTAATTATTCAACAACAGCGATGGCAACCTGAACTAGTTTTCTGCATAGTATAGCAGGTATTAGGTTAACATTACTTCCCAAATTATATGACCTTGTTTAAGTAAGAAGTTTGTTTTTACGACAGTTTTTTTAATGTTTTGCTCTACAACACATGGTTTAGACATGCAATGAAAACGTTTCTGTGCACGGAAGACTGATTGATTAAAAAAAGATGTGGTATGATTGCCAATGAGACCACTCTTCACTAGAGACCAAATGACACAGAAATTGACCATACGGTATACAACAATGAGCAAAGCCTATGCCACATAGTCGGCTATAAAAGGCCCCGAAATGACCAATGTAAAACAATTCCAACAAAAAATCTAACGACCTAATTTATGAACAAAACAATGAACGAAAAACAAATATGTAACACAACAACAAAGGACAATCACTGAATGACAGGCTCCTGACTTGGGACATGTAGATACATACATATTGTACGCGTGCTAAGACATGCTTTTTTACCAGGAGTTTTTCATTGTTGTTAGAGGCGTGATGTTATGATTTTGTTTTCTCTCGAGCAGCATTATTTTATTTTGAGTCTCCATCAGAAAATACAAAGCTTACAAAAAATAAAAAAGAACTACGATCTGTAAATACCACTCTAGACCGAATATTGCAAAAAGTAATGCAGATTTAAACTCATCTATAACCAGCTCGAAAGCTCGTCTTTCTCAAAAATATTATTCACCATTCCTGGGTCAGATCAATCAAAACTTATCTAATATGTAAGGACTTATGTCGGATCTTTTATCCAAACCGAGGACCTTCACAATCTGACTTTTATCTGTGACGTGGAGGCATTGTAAATTTACTAAGATTTAGTCAACTAATTTTTTTCTATATTTGAATTTAATTGTTTTTAGTTTAAACATATTTTTTTTTATTATTATGGATTTGGAAACGACATCAGTCTTTTTTTTTAAATCTACAAGGGTGTCTTTTAAGATCAAGAGATATTGCTCTCCCTTAACATTGGTTAGCCTATTATCGCCCCCTTCCGACAGACTATCATCGTTCCTCAATACGTTATTCGCAAATGGTGTCAAGGGAGAGCCGAAAACGAATTAGTAGGCTCTGTGTTGAAGACCGTACCTTGACCTATAATGGTTTACTTTTATAAATTGTGACTTGGATGGAGAGTTGTTCTATTGGCGTTCATACCACATCTTCCTATATATAGTAATATTCTCAAGCGTGTCGTTTATTTGATATATTCGATTTAAGTTCTGCATAATGTCGCCATTGAAGGGCATTAAGCAGTTAATGTTTCTATTACAAGCGCATGCACATACACAGAGCCTCGGCTTTCATAAGAAATCAAGTGACAAATGTATCATCTAATTCCGTTTAAGCTCTTGTGTGATGTTATGTTAATTCATACACGATTTACTTCATACAACTACATGTACTTGGCATTCTTCAATTTGGTCTCGAATGTACCGCATTGCACCAACGCACCCAGTCTCACGCGGGTTTGTTGCTGGTCGACTGAACAGTAGTCAGTGCTTCGTTAAATGAGACATTTTGATATTAAATTTATATTTTAGACAAATTACGACCCTTTGACAAATGTGGCCGTTCTTTTAAGGATTTTCTAATTTCAAACGATAGTTTTTTTGTCTTATCCAACCGATCCTACCTATTACATATATCACGGCCGACACTCGGCTAACCGAGAGATTGGTCGGTTAATCTATATTGAGTATGCGGCTATATGGGAGATTGGTCTGTTAATCGGGTTGGCTATACGTCTGTTAAGAGTAAAACGCACAATTTAATGTTAATTTCTATCAAATATACAGATTTTTGGCATATTATAAGAATCAAATCAAAAAAAGAAAAGTGTCTGACAAAATGATATCTATCATAGAACATTTTCCACCTTTAAAAACATTTCATAGTCTACGCAGTTTTCAGTAAAAGTAAAAGGCGTCGCGCAAGTATGTAGTATTTATGACTACACGCATAGCAATTTATTTGATAAAAGGCGAAACAAACAATTTTAGATATCATTTAAAAGACACAAACTACTACTTTGGTTCTTGCATATAAATTGACATTAGTAAATATTTCATAATTGTAATATAACGTGAGTAATACCAGGTTTTAGTGAAAATTATGGGTTATAAAGTCTGTTAATGGGTTGGACAATTGAAATTGTGTCAGTTAAGAGTTATTTAGCCACGAAAATAGTTTTGCTACCTTTATATTTTCTCATTGAAAAAGTTAAGAATGAGAGATTCTTGAGTAAAAAAAATGATAACACGGTGCAGCACTATCCTTCCAGTAAACGCATTTTTGTTTTGACTTTCTTTGCATTTTATTGAAGAGTGTGTCACTTCAATATAGCGTGATCTGGGTTGGCCGCTGGAATATGCATGAATTTATTATTAACGATTTCAATCAGCCTTAATTTTTGTGTCTGCAAAAAGTAGCATGTTCTCAAATCCGACTGAACTTGTCTTTCTAATACAACACAGGGTACTTATAACGTGTTGTCGTTCTCATATGCACATGATATTTGTCACTGGACGTTTAACCCAAATTCGTCAGTATCATCCAATTGGTTCTTTTCTTCTATTACTTAATCATCTGTTGTTTATAAATCATTCTAAAGAAGTAAATGGAAAGGAGCGAATGCAGCTACATTTGGTTGTATTAAGTTTAAATTCATGTTATTCCGTTTAGTTCCTTTTCAACATATGTGCAGTGGAGAACTGCAGTCAGTGTCCACATGTAAACTTCAAGCATTTGTTACCAATATGAGTACATCGCAATCCGTTACTGTTTCAACACCCAGGGTGGTTTCATGTCTTTATTCTTAAACAATTATTGTTTTTTTTCTCTCTTTTTTAGCAATGCATCACTCTCTACTGTCCTTATCTTTTATTTATATTCTGTATCTCCATCCAGATTCTCGTGTATACCATGAGGGTCCGGATTGGGGTGTTGATTATTTCTGTATTCTTTAAATTGTTATGTTACTTTTCTATACATTTTATTTATCTTACTCATTAATTATTCTTTCTCTATTCTATATATTTAGGCATCCCAATATATTTTACTTACTGATGTTTAGTTACATTACGACGTTAATCTCTGATTTATATACTGGTCACCAATGTAGATGACAAATTGGTGTCATTCATGACAATAAAACAGAATCCACACAATATATGCGACCATTCTCGGATAAAATTAATTTTACTCTAATTTAACACTTTTTGAAACCACTTTTATCAATTTTCAATATTCATTGCCTAAATTGTTAATTGTTCATGTGTTTTGTTTCCGTATATTTTATATTCCATTGCTCATGTTTTGTTTCCGTATATAGTTTATGTTCCATTGCTCAAGTGTTGTTTCCGTATATTTTAACCGCTCGTCTTGAGCCTACCAAATTAACACACTATATAGTAATAAAATTATACTTTTATTGTCATTCATAACTCTTAACAGACCAATTAACAGACCGGGTTTTATACATCCGACCCATTAACAGACCAGGTTTTAAAAAAAGATTGATTTATGTCACCAAAATACGGATTTTCGTGTAGATTTTTCACACAATGATATCAATTTGGTTAACACACATAATGCCTGTCTTTTTTCGATGTTCAAAATATTGCATGCAAGTAAATTCAACACAGGTGTCATTTTGTGTACATTTTGTGTGTGTAAAATGTGTATAAATTTATTGATGAGTAACTTGCCTTTTCATTTTATAGGTCGTACATAGAAGCTAGAAAAATAATAATTACACCACTGGATTCAGTACATTGAATATTTTTGTTAGACATAAATATTTTTTATGATAAACATATATTTAAAAGGTTATACAATGAAACATGCTGAGTTTTCAATGATTTTCTCGATAACACCTGATTAACAGACTTTAGCCAACCCGATTAACAGACCAACCGCCGATATAGCCGCATACTCAATATAGATTAACCGACCAATCTCTCGGTTAGCCGAGTGTCGGCCGTGTATATATGAATTAGTATACACTCTTAATATAAGCTCAGTGTTAAATCTACAAATTTGCAGAAGCATTGTTTTGTTTTTCCTCGCCGGGATTCGACCTCGCGCTATTGGGATATCGAGACAATATCGCCTGCACTGTGTCATGAGCTTTAGACACTCGGCCACCTAGACTGAACATACATGTATCTTGCATGACAAAATGTGGGTGGATCTTATAAAATGATAACAAAAGTACAATAAATATATATAACTACAAATGTATTTGATCCTATATTTTAAACTGATTTTCAAAAGTCACCGTTAATAATCGGCTTCTTCAAATTTCATATATATTATAGTTTTTTTTCTATTCAAATTTTTTTAATAGCCCTATACGTAATTTATTTTCGAATGATAACAATTTTAGGTGTCCCACCCATTCATACAAATATCTTCGGGTGTTAATTAATTATATTCTATTATATTCACATAATATTTGAATGATCTCTAATAATTACATCATTGTTATTTTTACAAGGTGTGAATATGATGACAATCAAAATGACTCTAAGTCATTAAGATAGTATCAATTTTCAGTGACTGGTAGAAATTGTCTTCTAAATATGTTTGTACACAACAGTAACTGATCATCATTGAGTAGTACATACGTTTTGATTTCACTTGATTCATATTTCGATTTGTAAATAAGGCGAATAAAAGTTCTACTGTATACGATGTTAAATATGTTATACAAAAGCTAAAATACACTTTGTGTTGCAAGACGGAACTTTGACGTGTTTTTAAGGTCTTTCCCCTACATGGGAAAGACCTTATTGTTTTTCTAATGTTTTTTTTAAGGTCTTTCCCCTACATGGGAAAGACCTTATTGTTTTTCTAATGTTTTTTTTTCTTTTTCTTCCAGCATTTGTTTGGCTCCCCCTCCTACCGCTTTTATTGGAGTTATCAATACCAAAATTAAACCATCGATAGAGCTCAACATGAACTTTTACCAGATGAACTTTTTTAGGATTTCACCTTCCCCTTAAGAAGTTATCTCCCTTTTATTGATTTTTTTCAACATGGTCCCCCCAAAATGTGTTAATAGATATCATGACTTTATTTGGACAATAGGTAGATCTCATCATGATGTATTACCATATGAGGCTGCATAGGATTTCATCATCTACTTTGAGAGTTATATCCCCTTAAAGCAATTTCTTTGATTTGCATTTTTTTCAAAAAGTATTAGAGATAGAATTTAATTGAAAATGACAGCATGTATTAGAACAAATGGCAATGTTTATAAACATAAACAATTAATTTGTTATTAACCTTTATAAGGAGTTATTTCCCTTTAAAAATAAAAAATATTTTTTCAAAAATTTATTTTCGAGAACCGGAAGTAATAGAGACTTGTAACCTTCACCAATAATCTTAAATTCATATGACCTTTAATATGCACCCAAGGTCAAAGGTCACCGAGTGCAAAAAAAAATTACGCTGCAATTTCAAGCTTACATATTAGGAAAACGATAAGTGGTCCTGAGTTGAATGGTGCTAGTCACATGTCTCTACGACTTCCGGTTCTTAAGTTTAGTATTGCATCATATATTTGATGATTAATTGTGACCTTGATGAACTTTGAAATTGTCCCCATTCTTTTCTATAATGTTGTCCTTCAAATGTTAATCATTTATCATTTAACAGATTTGAGATATCTATTGTCGTTTTAGAGATAATGCAGTTTGAAGTTTTGCGAGCGGAGGCATGTATTTCTGAATCAACAAGAGCTAACCACTTAAAATGTTTTAGAAATTGAAGAGGTTAATATAGTTATATGTTTGCCCAAATACCAAAAACATTCCATGGAAAATAACGCCAAAAATACAATTTGAAATTTTCAAGTTTTGCATTGATTTTGTAAGTTTCATAACTTCTATTTATATAGTTGATATTGCATCATTATTTGCACTTTGTCAAATGGGGTCATCTGATATATCAAATTGAAGGTCTTAATAAACTCTACTTAAAAATGAAAATTTTAAACCCCCTTTTCATCCCAGGGGGACGGGTGGGGTCATTTAGTGCAAACATTCAAATTTCTTAGATGGTAAGGTTGTCGCATATCAAATGAAAGAACATAAAGCGTACATTTCAAATTTCAAATTGACGTCTCCCAAAAATGGGTTGGATGGGGTTATTGAGTGCAAAAAATAAATTTTCTTTTAAGGTAGAGTTGTTGTATATCAAATGAAAGGTCATGATGTGTACATTTGAAATATCAAATTCCCGACCTCCAAAAATTAGTTGGATAGGGTTATTAAGTGCAAAAATCAAACTTTCTAAAACATGGCGTTGTCGCATATCAAATGAAAGCTCATCTACTCTATGTTACATATATCATAATTCCAATCTCAAAAATGTAGGCGGATGAGGTCATTAAGTGTTAAAAGCGAAAAAGTTTTAGAAGGTATGCTTGTCGTATATCGAACGAAAGGTCATACAAAGTACATTACGAAAACATCACTTTTACAGGAAAGACCTTTCAATTGTTTTACAAACAATTGAGATACTAGTCTTTTTCTTTTTTTTCTTCCAACATTTGTTTGACATGCCCGCCTCTTGTTTCTGTTGAAGTTATTATGACCAAATATGGACCATCGCTAGACCTTACCAAGATGTATTACCAAATGACCTTGTTAAGGATTGCATCATCCCCTTTAGGAGTTATCTCCCTTTTATTGATTTTTTTCAACATGGCCCCCCTTCGTTGGTTTAAAAGATATCATGACCTTAAATGGACAAAATGTAGATCTCATCATGATGTACTACCAAGTGAGGCTGAATAGGATTTCATCGTCCCCTATGAGAGTTATATCCCCTTGAAACAATTTCTTTTCTTTGCATTTTTCTCAAAAAGTATAAAAGATAGAATCGATTTGAAAACGGCAACATGTACAAGACCAGATGGCAATGTTAATAAACATGTACAATCATTTTGTTATTAACCCTGATAAGGAGTTATTCCCCTTGAAAAATTGTACATAATTTTAGAAAAATTGTATTTCGAAAACCAGAAGTCGTAGAGACTTGGGACCTACACCAATAATCTGAAGTTCATGTGACCTATAATTTGCACCCAAGGTCAAAGGTCACAGAGTGCAAAAAAAATTTACGCTACAATTTCAAGCTTACATATTAGGAAAACGATAAGACTTTGCTGCATACATACAGCGTATAAAATGTTCCTCTCGACGAGCTCTACATTTTATACACGAGCTCAAAAGTGTCCGACTGTCTGTTCAAAAGTTACGACGGGATGATTCTTAAAAGTATAGTATTGTGTGTATATCTTTTTAAAAGTCACAGATATCAACCTACTATAAACCGCACAGATGATCAGTAGTTCAAGACCTTCAATTTGAGGTCAATGTCAGGTCATGATGAAATTTCACCTTGACCTTCACATTATACTATGACCTTGACCTTGTGATATTTGAAAGGTCAAGTGGTCCTGAGTTGAATGGTGAAAGTTCCATGTCTCTACGACTTCCGGTTCTCAAGTTTGGTATTGCATCATATATTTGATGATTAATTGTGACCTCGGTGAACTTTGAAATTGTCCAAATTCTTTTTCTATAATGTTGTCCTTCAACTATAGATCATTTATCATTTAACAGATTTGAGATATCTATAGTCGTTTTAGAGAAAATGCAGTTTGAAGTTTTGCGAGCGGTGGCATGTATTTCTGAATCAACAAAGGCTTACCACTTAAAAAGTTTAAGAAATTGAAGAAGTTAACATAGTTATATGTTTGACCAAATACCAAAACAATTCCATTGAATAAAACACCAAAAAATCATTTTGAAATTTTCATGTTTTCCATTGACTTTATAAGTTTCATAACTTCTATTTATATAGTTGATATTGCATCATTTTTGGCACTTTGTCAAATGGGGTCATCTGATATATCAAATTGACGGTCTCAATAAACTCTACTTAAAAATGAAAATTTTAAACCTCTTTTTCATCCCAAGTGGAAAGGTGGGGTCATTTAGTGCAAAAATTCAAATTTCTCAGATGGTAAGGTTGTCGTATATCAAATGAAAGAACATCAAGCGTACATTTCAAATTTCAAATTGACGTCCCCAAAAAATTGGTTGAATGGGATCATTGAGTGCAAAAAATAAATTTTCTTTTACTATAGGGTTGTTGTATATCAAATGAAAGGTCATGATGTGTACATTTGAAATATCAAATTCCCAACCTCCAAAAATTGGTTGGATGGGGTTATTAAGTGCAAAAATCAAACTTTTTAGAACATGGCGTTGTCGCATATCAAATGAAAGCTCATCTACCCTGTGTTACATATATCATACTTTCGATCTCAAAAATGTAGGCGGATGAGGTCATTAAGTGTAAAAAGAGAAAAGTTTCAGAAGTTATGCTTGTCGTATATGAAACGAAAGGTCGTACAAAGAACATTTCGAAAACATCACTTTTACAGGAAAGACCTTTCAATTGTTTTACAAACAATTGAGATACTAGTTTCTTTTTCTTTTTTTTCTTTTTTTTCTTCCAACATTTTTTTGACATGCCTGCCTCTTGTTTCTGTTGAAGTTATTAAGACCAAATATGGACCATCGGTAGACCTCACCAAGATGTATTACCAAATGACCCTGTTAAGGATTTCATCATCCCCTTTATGAGTTATCTCCCTTTTATTGATTTTTTTCAACATGGCCCCCCCTCGTTGGTTTTAAAGATATCATGACCTTAATTGGACAAAATGTAGATCTCATCATGATGTATTGCCATGTGAGGCTGAATAGGATTCCATCGTCCCCTATGAGAGTTATATCCCCTTGAAACAATTTCTTTCCTTTGCATTTTTCTCAAAAAGTATAAGAGATACAATCGATTTGAAAACGGCAACATGTACAGAAACAGATGGCAATGTTAATGAACATGTACAATCATTTTGTTATTAACCCTTATAAGGAGTTATTCCCCTTGAAAAATTGTACATAATTTTAGAAAAATTGTATTTCGAGAACCAGAAGTCGTAGAGACTTGGGACCTTCACCAATACTCTTTAATTCATGTGACCTTTAATATGCAGTCAAGGTAAAAGGTCACTGAGTGCAAAAAAAAAATTACGCTGCAATTTCAAGCTTACATATTAGGAAAACGATAAGACTTTGCTGCATACATACAGCGTATAAAATGTTCCTCTCGACGAGCTCTACATTTTATATGATAAGCGCAAAAATGTCCGACCGTCTGTTCAAAAGTTACAACGAGATGATTCTTAAAAGTATAGTAATTTGTGTATATCTTTTTAAAGGTAACAGATATCAATCTACTATAAACTGCAAAGATGATCAGTAATTCAAGACCTTCAATTTGAGGTCAATGTCAGGTCATGATGAAATTTCACCTTGACCTTCACATTATACTATGACCCTGACCTTGTGATATTTGAAAGGTTAAGTGGTCCTGAGTTGAATGGTGGTAATCCCATGTCTCTACGACTTCCGGTTATCAAGTTTGGTATTGCATCATATATTTGATGATTAATTGTGACCTTGGTGAACTTTGAAATTGTCCAAATTCTTTTCTATAATGTTGTCCTTCAACTGTAGATCATTTACCATTTAACAGATTTGAGATATCTATTGTCGTTTTAGAGATAATGCAGTTTGAAATTTTGCGAGCGGCGGCATGTATTTCTGAATCAACAACAGCTTACCACTTAAAATTTTTAAGAAATTGAAGAGGTTAACATAGTTATATGTTTGACCAAATACCAAAAACATTTCATTTAAAAAAACACCAAAAAATCATTTTAAAGTTTTCATGTTTTGCATTGACTTTGTAAATTTCATAACTTCTATTTATATCGTTGATATTGCATCATTTTTGGCACTTTGTCAAATGGGGTCATCTGGGAAAGACCTTATTGTTTTTCTAATGTTTTTTTTTCTTTTTCTTTTTAAGGTCTTTCCTCGCGGAGAGGAAAGACCTTATTGTTAAGGTCTTTCCTCTCCGCGAGGAAAGACCTTATTGTTTTTCTCCTGTTTTTTTTTTTTTTTTTTTTTCATCCAGCATTTCTTTGACATGGCCTCCCCTCGTTTCTATTGGAGTTATCAAGACCAAATATGGACCATCGGTAGAACTCATCATGAAGTATTACCAGATGAGGCTGTGTAGGATTTCATCATCCCCTTTAGAAGTTATCTCCCTTTTATTGGTTTTTTTCGACATGGCCCCCCCTCGTTGTTTTTAAAGATATCATGACCTTTTTTGGACAAAAGTTAGATCTCATCATGATGTGTTACCATATGAGGCTGCTAAGGATTTCATTATTCCCTATGAGAGTTACGTCCCCTGGAAGCAATTTCTTTCTTTTACATTTTTCTCAAAAAGTATTCAAGATAGAATTGATTTGAAAACGGCAACATGTACAAGACCAGATGGCAATGATAATGAACATATACAATCATTTTGTTGTTAACCCTTATAAGGAGTTATTTCCCTTGAAAAAATATAAACAATTTTTGAAAAATTGTATCTCGAGAACCGGAAGTCGTAAAGACTTGGGACCTACACCAATAATCTTAAGTTCATGTGACCTTTAATTTGCACCCAAGGTCAAAGGTCACCAAGTGCAAAAAAAAATTACGCTGCAATTTCAAGCTTGCATATTAAGAAAACGATAAGAGTTTGCTGCATACTTACAGCGTATAAAATGTTCCTCTCTATGAACTCTACATTTTATACACTGAGCTCAAAAGTGTCCGACTGTCTGTTCAAAAGTTACGACGGGATGATTCTTAAAAGTATAGTATTGTGTGTATATCTTTTTAAAGGTAACAGATATCAACTTACTATAAACTGCAAAGATGATCAGTAATTCAAGACCTTCAATTTGAGGTCAATGTCAGGTCATGATGAAATTTCACCTTGACCTTCACATTATACTATGACCTTGACCTTGTGATATTTGAAAGGTCAAGTGGTCCTGAGTTGAATGGTGATAGTCCCATATCTCTACGACTTCCGGTTCTGAAGTTTGGTATTGCATCATATATTTGATGATTAATTGTGACCTTGGTGAACTTTGAAATTGTCCAAATTCTTTTTCTATGATGTTGTCCTTTAACTGTAGATCATTTATCATTTAACAGATTTGAGATATCTATTGTCGTTTTAGAGATATTGCAGTTTGAAGTTTTGCGAGCGGAGGCATGTATTTCTGAATCAACAAGAGCTTACCACTTAAAATGTTTTAGAAATTGAAGAGGTTAATATAGTTATATGTTTGCCTAAATACCAAAAACATTCCATGGAAAATAACGCCAAAAATTCAATTTGAAATTTTCAAGTTTTGCATTGACTTTGTTAGTTTCATAACTTCTATTTATATAGTTGATATTGCATCATTTTTTGCACTTTGTCAAATGGGGTCATCTGATATATCAAATTGAAGGTCTAAATGTACTCTACTTAAAAATGAAAATTTTAAACCCCCTTTTCATCCCAGGGGGACGGGTGGGGTCATTTAGTGCAAACATTCAAATTTCTCAGATGGTTAGGTTGTCGCATATCAAATGAAAGAACATAAAGCGTACATTTCAAATTTCAAATTGACGTCTCCCAAAATGGGTTGGATGGGGTTATTGAGTGCAAAAAATAAATTTCTTTTACGATAGGGTTGTTGTATATCAAATGAAAGGTCATGATGTGTACTCTTTTTCTTTTTAAGGTCTTTCCTCTACGCGAGGAAAGACCTTATTGTTTTTCTAATGTTTTTTTTTTTTCTTTTTTTTCTTTTTTTTCTTCCAACATTTTTTTGACCTGCCCGCCCCTTCTTTCTGTTAAAGTTACCAAGACCAAATATGGACCATTGATAGACCTCATCATGCAGTATTACCAAATGACCCTGTTAAGGATTTCATCATCCTCTTTAGAAGTTATCTCCCTTTTATTGTTTTTTTTTTCAACACGGCACCCCCTCGTTGTTTTTAATGATATCATGACATTATTTGGACAATAGGTAGATCTCATCATGATGTATTACCATATGAGGTTGAATAGGATTTCATTGTCCCCTATGAGAGTTATATCCCCTTGAAACAATTTCTTTCCTTTGCATTTTTCTCAAAAAGTATAAGAGATAGAATCGATTTGAAAACGGCAACATGTACAAGACCAGATGGCAATGATAATAAACATATACAATCATTTTGTTGTTAACCCTTATAAGGAGTTATTCCCCTTGAAAAATTGTGTACAATTTTTGAAAAATTATATTTCCAGAACCGGAAGTCGTAGAGACTTGGGACCTTCACCAATAATCTTTAATTCATGTGACCTTTAATATGTACCCAAGGTCAAAGGTCACTGAGTGCAAAATAAAATTACGCTGCAATTTCAAGCTTACATATTAGGAAAACGATAAGACTTTGCTGCAAACATACAGCGTATAAAATGTTCCTCTCGACGAGCTCTACATTTTATATAATAAGCCCAAAAATGTCCGACCGTCTGTTCAAAAGTTACAACGGGATGATTCTTAAAAGTATAGTATTTTGTGTATATCTTTTTAAAGTTAACATATATCAACCTACTATAAACTGCAAAGATGATCAGCAATTCAAGACCTTCAATTTGAGGTCAATGTCAGGTCATGATGAAATTTCACCTTGACCTTCACATTATACTATGACCTTGACCTTGTGATATTTGAAAGGTCAAGTGGTCTTGAGTTGAATGGTGATAGTCCCATGTCTCAACAACTTCCGGTTCTCAAGTTTGGTATTGCATCATATATTTGATGATTAATTGTGACCTTGGTGAACTTTGAAATTGTCCCAATTCTTTTTTTATAATGTTGTCCTTTAACTGTAGATCATTTACCATTTAACAGATTTGAGATATCTATTGTCGTTTTAGAGATAATGCAGTTTGAAATTTTGCGAGCGGCGGCATGTATTTCTGAATCAACAACAGCTTACCACTTAAAATGTTTAAGAAATTGAAGAAGTTAACATAGTTATATGTTTGACCAAATACCGAAAACATTCCATGGAAAAAAACACCAAAAAATCATTTTGAAATTTTCATGTTTTGCATTGACTTTGTAAGTTTCATAACTTCTATTTATATCGTTGATATTGCATCATTTTTTGGCACTTTGTCAAATGGGGTCATCTGATATATCCAATTGAAGGTCTAAATAAACTCTACTTAAAAAATGAAAAATTTAAACCTCTTTTTCATCCCAGGTGGAAGGGTGGGGTCATTTAGTGCAAAAATTCAAATTTCTCAGATGGTAAGGTTGTTGCATATCAAATGAAAGAACATAAAGCGTACATTTCAAATTTCAAATTGACGTCCCCCAAAAATTGGTTGGATGGGGTCATTGAGTGCAAAAAATAAATGTTCTTTTACGATAGGGTTGATGTATATCAAATGAAAGGTTGTGATGTGTACATTTGAAATATCAAATTCCCAACCTCCAAAAATTAGTTGGATGGGGTTATTAAGTGCAAAAATCAAACTTTCTAGAACATGGCTTTGTCGCATATCAAATGAAAGCTCATCTACCCTGTGTTACATATATCATACTTCCGATCTCAAAAATGTAGGCGGATGAGGTCATTAAGTGTAAAAAGCGAAAAGTTTCAGAAGGTATGCTTGTCGTATATCAAACGAAAGGTCGTACAAAGAACATTACGAAAACATCACTTTTACTGGAAAGACCTTTCAATTGTTTTACAAACAATTGAGATACTAGTTTTTCTTTTTTTTCTTCCGACATTTTTTTGACATGCCCGCCTCTTGTTTCTGTTGAAGTTATTAAGACCAAATATGGACCATCGCTAGACCTCACCAAGATGTATAATCAAATGACCCTGTTAAGGATTTCATCATCCCTTTTAGGAGTTATCTCCCTTTTATTGATTTTTTTCAACATGGCCCCCCCTTGTTGGTTTTAAAGATATCATGACCTTAATTGGACATAATGTAGATCTCATCATGATGTATTACCATGTCAGGCTGAATAGGATTTCATCGTCCCCTATGAGAGTTATATCCCCTTGAAACAATTTCTTTCCTTTGCATTTTTCTCAAAAAGTATAAGAGATACAATCGATTTGAAAACGGCAACATGTACAGGAACAGATAACAATGTTAATGAACATGTACAATCATTTGTTATTAATCCTTATAAGGAGTTATTCCCCTTGAAAAATTTAACATAATTTTAGAAAAATTGTATTTCGAGAACCAGAAGTCGTAGAGACTTGGGACCTTCACCAATAATCGTTAATAAGTGTGACCTTTAATATGCACCCAAGGTCAAAGGTCACTGAGTGCAAAAAAAAAATTACGCTGCAATTTCAGGCTTACATATTAAGAAAACAATAAGACTTTGCTGCATACATACAGCGTATAAAATGTTCCTCTCAACGAGCTCTACATTTTATACATTAAGCTAAAATATGTCCGACTGTCTGTTCAAAAGTTACAACGGGATGATACTTAAAAGTATAATATTGTGTGTATATCTTTTTAAAGGTAACAGATATCAACCTACTATAAACTGCAAAGATGATCAGTAATTCAAGACCTTCAATTTGAGGTCAATATCAGGTCATGATGAAATTTCACCTTGACCTTCAAATATTACTATGACCTTGACCTTGTGATAGTTGAAAGGTCAAGTGGTCCTGAGTTGAATGGTGTTAGTCCCATGTCTCTACGACTTCCGGTTCTCAAGTTTGATATTGCATCATACATTTGATGATTAATTGTGACCTTGGTTAACTTTGAAATTGTCCACATTCTTTTTCTATAATGTTGTCCTTCAACTGTAGATCATTTATCATTTAACAGATTTGAGATATCTATTATCGTTAAAGAGATAATGCAGTTACAAGTTTTGCGAGCGGAGGCATGTATTTCTGAATCATCAAGAGCTTACCACTTAAAATGTTTTAGAAATTGAAGAGGTTGACATAGTTATATGTTTGACCAAATACCAAAAACATTCCATGGAAAAAAACACCAAAAAAATCAATTTGAAATTTTCATGTTTTGCATTGACTTTGTAAGTTTCATAACTTCTATTTATATAGTTGATATTGCATCATTATTTGCACTTTGTCAAATGTGGTCATCTGATATATCAAATTGAAGGTCTTAATAAACTCTACTTAAAAATGAAAATTTTAAACCCCCTTTTCATCCCAGGGGGAAGGGTAGGGTCATTTAGTGCAAACATTCAAATTTCTCAGATGGTAAGGTTGTCGCATATCAAATGAAAGAACATAAAGCGTACATTTCAAATTTCAAATTGACGTCCCCCAAAAATTGGTTGGATGGAGTCATTGAGTGCAAAAAATAAATTTTCTTTTACGATAGGGTTGTTGTATATCAAATGAAGGTCATGATGTGTACATTGGAAATATCAAATTCCCAACCTCCAAAAATTGGTTGGATGGGGTTATTAAGTGCAAAAATCAAACTTTTTAGAACATGGCGTTGTCGCATATCAAATGAAAGCTCATCTATTCTGTGTTACATATATCATACTTCCGATCTCAAAAATGTAGGCGGATGAGGTCATTAAGTGTAAAAAGCGAAAAGTTTCAGAAGGTATGCTTGTCGTATATCAAACGAAAGGTCATACAAAGTATATTACGAAAACATCACTTTTACAGGAAAGACCTTTCAATTGTTTTACAAACAATTGAGATACTAGTTTTTCTCCTGTTTTTTTTTTTTTTTTTTTTTTTTTTTTTTTTTCATCCAGCATTTGTTTAACATGGCCTCCCCTTGTTTCTATTGGAGTTATCAAGACCAAATATGGAGCATCGGTAGACCTCATCATGAAGTATTACCAGATGAGGCTGTGTAGGATTTCATCATCCCCTTTAGAAGTTATCTCTCTTTTATTGGTTTTTTTCGACATGGCCCCCCTTCGTTGTTTTTGAAGATATCATGACCTTATTTGGACAATAGTTAGATCTCATCATGATGCGTTACCATATGAGGCTGCTAAGGATTTCATCATTCCCTATGAGAGTTATGTCCCCTTGAAGCAATTTCTTTCTTTTACATTTTTCTCAAAAAGTATTCAAGATAGAATCGATTTGAAAACGGCAACATGTACAGGACCAGATGGCAATGATAATTAACATATACAATCATTTTGTTGTTAACCTTTATAAGGAGTTATTTCCCTTGAAAAAATATAAACAATTTTTGAAAAATTGTATCTCGAGAACCGGAAGTCGTAAAGACTTGGGACCTACACCAATAATCTTAAGTTCGTGTGACCTTTAATTTGCACCCAAGGTCAAAGGTCACCGAGTGCAAAAAAAAAATTCGCTGCAATTTCAAGATTTCATATTAAGAAAACGATAAGAGTTTGCTGCATACTTACAGCGTATAAAATGTTCCTCTCGACGAGCTCTACATTTTATACACTGACATCAAAAGAGTCCGACTGTCTGTTCAAAAGTTACGACGGGATGATTCTTAAAAGTATAGTATTGTGTGTATATCTTTTTAAAGGTAACAGATATCAACCTACTATAAACTGCAAAGATGATCAGTAGTTCAAGACCTTCAATTTGAGGTCAATGTCAGGTCATGATGAAATTTCACCTTGACCTTCACATTTTACTATGACCTTGACCTTGTAATATTTGAAAGGTCAAGTGGTCCTGAGTTGAATGGTGATAGTCCCATGTCTCTACGACTTCCGGTTCTCAAGTTTTGTATTGCATCATATATTTGATGATTAATTGTGACCTTGGTGAACTTTGAAATTGTCCCAATTCTTTTTCTATAATGTTGTCCTTCAACTGTAGATCATTTATCATTTAACAGATTTGAGATATCTATTGTCGTTTTAGAGATAATGCAGTTTGAAGTTTTTCGAGCGGAGGCATGTATTTCTGAATCATCAAGAGCTTACCACTTAAAATGTTTTAGAAATTGAAGAGGTTGACATAGTTATATGTTTGACCAAATACCAAAAACATTCCATGGAAAAAAACACCAAAAAATCAATTTGAAATTTTCAAGTTTTGCATTGACTTTGTAAGTTTCATAACTTCTATTTATATAATTGATATTGCATCATTATTTGCACTTTGTCAAATGGGGTCATCTGATATATCAAATTGAAGGTCTTAATAAACTCTACTTAAAAATGAAAATTTTAAACCCCCTTTTCATCCCAGGGGGACGGGTGGGGTCATTTAGTGCAAACATTCAAATTTCTCAGATGGTAAGGTTGTCGCATATCAAATGAAAGAACATAAAGCGTACATTTCAAATTTCAAATTGACGTCTCCCAAAAATGGGTTGGATGGGGTCATTGAGTGCAAAAAATAAATGTTCTTTTAAGGTAGGGTTGTTGTATATCAAATGAAAGGTCATGATGTGTACATTTGAAATATCAAATTCCCGACCTCCAAAAATTTGTTGGATAGGGTTATTAAGTGCAAAAATCAAACTTTCAAGAACATGGTGTTGTCGCATATCAAACGAAAGCTCATCTACTCTGTTCCATATATCATACTTCCGATCTCAAAAATGTAGACGGATGAGATCATTAAGTGTAAAAAGCGAAAAGTTTCAGAAGGTGTGCTTGTCGTATATCAAACGAAAGGTCGTACAAAGTACAATACGAAAACATCACTTTTACAGGAAAGACCTTTCAATTGTTTTACAAACAATTGAGATACTAGTTTTGTTTTGTTTTACCCTTTTTTCACATAAATTCCTCTCTGAAGCTTTTGTGTCGCAATTTCCAAGAAATAATCAACACTATAAAAAAAAAAAATAGTTTATAATATTATTCTATATCTGTATTGTATTACATTGTATTGCATTGTATTGTATAAAATTGTTTGTTTGGTTGTATTACTTGCCCCTTATGGGTGCAATTTTGCAAAAAAGATTATTAAAAAAAAACACCAACCATTAGATTATGGCCGCCATGAATAAATATTTAGTTCATTTATATTTTTGGAGTTTAGTATGACGCCTATTTTTCACTGAACTAGTGCACATTTCGATTGAGGGGCCAGCTGAGGTCAACCTCCGGGTGCGGGATTTTCTCGCTGCGTTGAAGATCCATTGGTGGCATTCGGCTATTATATGCTCTTTCGTCGGGTTGTCGTATCTTTGACATGTCCCCCATTTTCATTTTCAATTTATTTCGGGCTTTTATGTTTCAAAAATATGTACAAAAGTTAATTTTTCTCCAGTAAAAAGAGAGGCGACAGATATCAAAGGACATTCAAACTCAGAAGTTGAAAATAAACTGACAATGCCATGGCTAAAAAAGAAAAAGACAAACAATAGTACACACAATACAACTTTGAAAACTAAAGATTGAGCAACACGAACCCCACAAAAAACATGGGTAACTATAGCAGTCGTTTCCACTTATCATTCATTTTCTTCTTGTTATGGAATCATAATTATAACGACTTCACTTGCATCAGAGAACATATATAACTATCTAAACAAATTTCCAATAAAAGTCGCTGTTCCCCAAATATAATTAAATATGTTCAAAATTTGCATTTGATTAAGTTTGGGAGACGTATTCTGCTATCTTTATATTTGTCGACCTCCGAAAAATGTTTATTACACAATACTGTTTTAAAAGGAGTCAATGTGGAGTTAAAATGTGGGATATCATTATGATTCTGCTATGCCATACAGATTTACTAACACACGTGTCTTTGCTTATACGAATTCAAATGTTAATAGCCATATCTATACTTCAAACATTAATTTGTGACAAATACAAAATAACTTTACAACATTACATATATACACAATAATTTAAACAGTAAATAGTCCAGTCTCCTATCCTCTATCAGTTCTATATAAGGATTTTAATTTAGAACCCTAATTTATTTTCTGGTGATGGTGTTGATTGAATGAGTATGAAAATCACCCTTTCCTCATCATACAAATATGTTTTACAGAAAAGTTTATTTCCAAATTATGAAAAAAAATTGTTCATCGGTTCCCTATTCCCTCATAATCTAATAAAATATGTTTCTTGCTTCTAATATGTAACTTCTAAGGCAAAATCTGTGCTCTCTAGGAATATGTCTTCCTCCTTCTATATTTAAATTGGTCACTTAATCTTACTTTAAAAAAATGCCTACCTCATATCTTGATTTACATCTAGTAATGACCAATAAGGATAGCTTGAAAACAAAACTTTACGACAAAAGAGATGATTTCAGCTTCCCAATTGTGAACTTTCCATATCTATATAGCAAACATTCCAGCAGCGCTTGCATACGTAATATATATTTCAAAGTTGTTAAGACATTCCAGGGCTTATATTTTCTATCACGATTTCATTGATAGAAGGTTGCTGCTAACAAGGAGTCAATTAAACCAAAGTTTCTATAGTGGCGAAATTGAAATCATCCCTTCGTAAATTTGATGGACATACGGTGCTGGTTGATCGTGGAATATTCGTTTCACAGATGATAGTGAATTTGTTTCTTATGTAGTTACAACAATCTCTCCCTCATTCTAGAATATGACCTACCGAGTTAAGACTGTTAAGAGTTTATTACCGTGTTTGTACTCACATGAACAACACGACGGGTACCGCATGTAAGAAGGATCTGCTTACCCTTCCGGAATACCCGAGACCACCCCAATTTTTAGTGGGGTTCGTGTTTTTATTTTTCTATGTTGTGTTGTGTACTATTGTTTATCTTTTACTGGCGTTGTCAGATTATTTTCGACTTATGAGTTTAAATGTCCTTTCAGGATAATGTTGCCTCTCGTTAATACACTGTAGGAGTACGAGATTTCTTACACGAATTTGTCATTTTGGCGGGAAACTATACAAAATATACTTTGTTCTATTACGAAACATCTTAAGTTCATAATAGATATAGGAAGATGTGGTGTGAGTGCCATTGACACAACTCTCCATCCAAATAACAATTTAAAAAAGTAAACCATTATAGGTAAATGTACGGCCTTCTATTTAGACTGGTGGACCTTTAATCACATGGCGGCTATATTTATACCCGGAATTAGAACGGTATACCGTTTTTGAATAATTTTATTTTTTTGTTACAGCTCTCCCGAGTATTGTAGAAATGTTTTTTTTCTCCGCAGGTGAAAATTGTATATAACATAGAAAAGCGAAAATAAACACAAATTCAGTTAAGTCTATCTGATGTACCCCATATAACACAGAAGTATGCAATAATAAATAAAAGTTTCTGTTTCATGTACACTGTGTATGGATGGTAAAAAGGTTTGAGACTAAAATTTAAAAGCTATACCTAATTAGGTTAAAAAAAAAATGAGAAAGACGAATTTAGATAAACTTTTTATAATAGATAAGATAAATTTATTTTATTAAAGTGTCACGTATTGATCTTACACAGCAGTAAAATATTTACAAGTACAATTATATAAAAATAAAGATCAGCACCCAGCCTATAAAGACTTATGAGAGAGACACTACATGTATAATAATATTTAAGGAATGACTGTAATATTTTTTCTGTCTATGAAGAAATAACATTAAAAATTTGGTGCACACTGAATAACGCGCGTAGCGGGTTATTTAACAGTGTGCACCACATTTTTTATGTTATTCCGAATAGACAGAAAAAATATTACAGTCATTTCTTATAATTTAATTCTAAATTCCATTTTAAACCGTAGAAAACCATGAAAAAACGTTGATGATGTCACAGTCACATGACTAAATTATGTCTATGGGCTCATAACAAAATAACGTCAGCTAATCAGAAGACGTGTTACATCCAAAATTAAATTATATATATATCTATAATACTAAAATTACGAGGTCCAATTTGTCAGCCGTCATCACGTAAAAACGACGAATCAAAGAATTCAACTTTATATATAACTAATATAGTACAAAGGTGTAGATTAAAAATTACACCACTCCAGGCCCTTTTGTTTTCCACGTAATTAGTATTGCCAATAATTAAGAAGTTCCGGATCGAGTCCGATACCGATACCAATAGTATATTCACCTTTTACCTATTACCTTATCTGTACGTTCCGCATCTGACAGGCGCACCACCAAACGGTGTATTCAGGATTAATATGCTATATACACGGGTCATAATCACAGGATTGACACTACTAAATTGTAGTATTTTAATCAGTAAGACTTTCTAAGATAACAATACGAATACTAAACATCTGGACTAAAAATAAGGCGTGTAGGTACAGTTTTCAATTTGTTAGCGGGCATGACGTAAAACAGCGAATCAAAGAATTCAACTTTATTTATAACTAATATAGGACAATGCTGTTGATTAAAAAATACTCCATTCCAGGACCTTTTGTTTTCCAAATAATTAATATTACCAATAATTGATAAGTTCCAGTTCGACGGGTTCAAACAGAAAGATTTGAAAACAGAGAAAACTGTGTATCTTATAATCGGCATGACTTTATCAGATGACAATACTAATACTAAAATAAGGCTTGCGCAAAGTTATATACTTTAATTCAGTCACGGACCCGCGATATCACGGGTGTGTTCTAGTATTATATATATAAACGAGTCTAAATTGAAAACTACGTTCAAACCTATGATTGCGTTGGATAAAAACCGCAATTTTTATACGTGTTCATGTAAAACTAATTTCGTTGTAGAAGGGTCTAAATACAGCACAAACACCATTTTCCAAAAGACCAAAAAAGTGACAAGTATATTTAAACAAAACGCATTTGACTAACAGGTCGAACAACTGATGTTCTTAAACCCTGCTGACTGTCATTGGCGATTGCCAAATAAAATTGATCACGAGATGTAACAAAATGGATCTTAATATAAATTTAATACTAAACAGAAAACGATAAACTTGTGACCAAGATGTCATGCCACAAACAAAAGGTGTCAATATTTTGGTTGTACACCAGATCTAGATTTCGACAATATATGTCTCTTCAGTGATGTTAGGAATCGAAACGGTATTTGGAAGGCCATATAATTTACCCTCAACTTCAGATCGACTCTTGAATTTTAAGAGTCAATATAGGATGAACGGATCATATAAACCGGAGGGAAAATATGATACAAGCCCAAACGAAAAAATATAAACGAGGCTAAATTGAAAACTAAGTTCAAACCTATGAGTGCGTTGGATAAAAACCGCAATTTTTATACGTGTGCATGTAAAACAAATTTCGTTGTAGAAGGGTCTAAATACAGCACAAACAAGATGTCTAAATTGAAAATATGATTGCGTTTGATAGATTTCGTTGTAGAAGGGTCCAAAAACAGCACCAACAAAATTTTCCAAAGACCAATAATTTATATATTAACAGCTCAAACACACAAGGTAAACAAAACAGAATAATAAGAAATCTCATGTATTTATCTTGCAAACTTAATAAATTCAACGGAATATTATAAATAAAATTATGGGTAAAGCTGCGAAAAAAATGAATTCTGATTTAAATTTAATAAAAGTGAATTAAAAAAGAGAAAGAAAATAGAATAAAAAATTAATTCAAACCACTTTCACCAATTTTGTAAAAAAATATATATATTAAATTTTTTCTATTAACATATAGCATAAACTATTACAAAAAATATACATGTACTTTCATTATTTATGTACCAAATATACATTTTCTTTAAATTATCTTTAATCATGTTAAAAAGAACAGGCTTCATGAACAATTATATGTTATAAAAATCTTTTCCTCTTGACATATAATTTGTGAATAGAGTAGGACCTTCTGCTGTTGTCTTTTCTATGGTCGGGTTGTGGTCTCTTTGGCACATTCCCCATTTCCATTCTCAATTTTAGGATAGTGTTACTTGAATGTCACTACAAGTCATTAAAGCAGTGAACTTGTTGGTCTCCAAAATTGCGTCTTAGTTACAAACAACAAGACTCGTAAATAATCCGATAGCGATATTTGAAGGAATAGTTCCATTTTCAATAAAGTAATATAGTGAACATGAACCAGAATACCACTAACACGACACATTCATCGACGGATTCTATCGTTTTAGCAGATATCTTGAAAACATTGTCCGTTTAGAAGAATGAATGGTTACAATGGAACAAACATTCAAAAGCATAGATAGTTTTTCAAAATTACTTTGTGATATAGAAAAAAATTCCTTCAACTTTTGTACTTTATTTGGCTTTTTTTTTTAACTTTTTTGGATTCGAGCGTCAATGATGAGTCTTTTGTAGACGAAACGCGCGTCTGGCGTATATACAAAATTTAGTCCTGGTATCTATGATGAATTTATTTTCTAAAACAGATTCGCGACTATTTTTGCCCGAGCGGTAGTGAGTGCTAAAATAACACGAATATAATGCCTACTCATGTTAAACTACAATAAAGTATAGCTTGCATCAATTATTTCGATTCTGATTAGGACAATAAAGGTAATTTCTATGTCCGATGTGTATAAGTGTAGACCGTTTTGTAGACTCTTCCATGAACCTCCCTTTCTTGTGTGTAAAGAAGCAAACGACTGACACTGTGATTTTTCAGGGGAGGAGTTTGAACAGCCAACATGAACGGTTGTCGTATCTAGGTCAAATATGTCAATTTCGGAGTGCAACACATTACAGTCGTAATGAATGAATAAGTAACAACTTGTGAATCATTTAAGAGTTTGGAAGTGTTTTAAGTTAATGAAATATATTAAATGCATTCCAATTTGGTAAAATTCATTATTCCGTAGTAGTCAATATACGCATGTGCAAACACATTTCATTGGATTTGGAGCATTGGTTTGTTCACAAACCGAAAGAAGCACATCATATTAGAATGTAGGTTTAACATGGGTAGGCATTATATTCGTGTTATTTTAGCCCTCACTATCGCTCGGGCAATAATAATCACGAATATAATGCCTACCCATGTTAAAACTACAATAAAGTATAGACGTTACACACGATACTGGTGTCACTTCTTACTTTGACGTGTATTAACATTTGGATGGCGAATATGTACTTCAGTTAGTAAAACAAAACTGTATCATTATATACAAAAATATTCCGTTTTTATTGTATTTTATCATTATTAAATCAGATAGTCGTTTTATAAAATGTGTGTTTGTCAATCCGCCTGTTTAAACCAAAATTGTTATGAAAATAACTTGTAAGATGTAACAAAATTTTACCGTAATCACTCTAGTAATCTCTTAAAAATATTGCAAACATTGCATAAATTCCGCCAAATTTCACTCAGTAACGTCATAACTAACAAATTAATTGTGACGTCTTTTTTGGCGAAAAAGTCATGTCAATAGGCAAAATGGTGGCGGAAAACAATAGAGGTAAGCATTGTAATCATTTGATTTTAACGTCACTAGCTTTGCATATAAAAGTTTCTTCTCTAAATAATTGC
The DNA here is from genome assembly GCA_037788925.1 of Mytilus galloprovincialis. Classification (NCBI taxonomy): domain Eukaryota; kingdom Metazoa; phylum Mollusca; class Bivalvia; order Mytilida; family Mytilidae; genus Mytilus; species Mytilus galloprovincialis. The sequence continues at coordinate 44,792,396 of CM075337.1, read as the reverse complement.
AATATTTTAAATGACTAACACTATTTAAAAATATAGAAAGACGGCTCATAAACTATACTTCAACGTATAAAAGTTTGCTCAAAATCGTGTTTGTTTTGAAAACCAAACAAGCCATATTTCTCAGTCTTACAAAATGTCCCCTTATTCTACATTCAACGTTTCCTTACACATTTTCTTAGATTGTGTCATCTCAGTTCAGAATGCGAAGCTTTCACACTTTGTACTTTATGCTTATCAGATTGCTCATGGATTAAGCTTTAAAATGGTACCCATTGTATTGGTATAGCCGTTTAGTTAATTAATAATATTTCTAACTTTCTGAGACTTACAAAATGTCCCCTACGTCTTTTTTCGTATTTCAACGTAAATTTATCTTTTTTTAACGTCATCTTTCTTATGCGTCAATTCGACGTATTTAATTTGCGATGTGTTTTAAATTAAAGATCTTTTTGCAACTGTAGGTTCCATCATGAAATCAAAAGGTAAAATTGACAAAATGAAAATGTATAGAGAAAGGAAAAAACAACAAAAAAGTGAGAGAAATAAATTATACTACGAAATGAAACAAAATGAGAGAATAAAAGAATACAAAAATTCCATAGCTGCTGTAAAAAAGAGAAGACAAAGGGAAACACACAACTCACTTAAGCAAAAAGCTGAAGCTAGGAGATTAAAAAACTTGCATAATGTCAGAAGGTTTAGGGAAAAAAGAAAAGATGAAGAAAATCTTGAAATTGTAGAAATTGAAGATGTAACGAATTTTACAAATAGAATGCAAAAATCCAGAGCAATGAAAAAACTTAAGAGAGCACTTCCTCAGACTCCTAGAAAAAAGGCTGAACTTTTGATAAACCTTTTGACGGGGAAAAAATCTAAGCAGTCACCTACAATGGCAAAATTAAGGCAAATGAACATTGTTAAATCCCCTGACGAAATTGAAAATGATGAAATAGCAAAACATGTCTTAGTTGATGTTAAAAAAGTCCTGACTCATACAAAAGCTCAAAGATCAAAAGATTCCTTAGTGACCAAACACATAATTTTAGCAGCTGTAAGTGGTGAAAGCGTGACGGAAAACAGATGTATAGTCGCCGTCAGCTGAAATTCGTAGCGGTTATCGGTAAAAATAATCTAAACTATCAATCGCGTTCACTCGAGATATAGTTTTTCACATTCCATTCATAAATCGCAAAAAGAAAAACCACTACTGACCTACCTTTTTAGTGATCACACTGTAATAATCCTGACCTTCACATTTTCCATAATATTTTCCATTGTAATTCCGCCATCTTCGTTTCTATGAGGATCATTTGTTTACATATGACATTCGTCACTGTACGCAGTTTCCTGAAATGTTCCTTTCATTGATGTGATAAGGTTTCCCGCGCTTTATGCAAATTTTATGAAATTGAACTCCACGGAAACACTTCCTGTAAAAACAATGGCTGATTCCACCATTCAAAATCGTCTATGAAAAAGTGAAGGTCAGGATTATTACAGTGCGATCACTTAAAAGGTAGGTCAGTAGTGGTTTTTCTTTTTGCGATTTATGAATGGAATGTGAAAAACTATATCTCGAGTGAACGCGATTGATAGTTTAGATTATTTTTACCGATAACCGCTACGAATTTCAGCTGACGGCGACTATAAGAAAAAACTCGCTTCTAAACTTGAAGTACCGATAAGGCGATTGTCGGGGGGTAAGCGGATACGGACAAACGTTCTCCGTTCAGAGCAGTCCTGCTGGACAATAACAAAACGAAAAGTGCGATCAGACGCAATATCCGATGAGGACAAGCGATTAGCTTACAATTTTTGGCTGTCGACGGAAATATCTAGACCAACAGGAAATAAAAAAGACGTTAAAAGAGAAAGGCTAGAGCCCCTTGTATATGCGAGTCACATGATTCATATCTTAGAAAAAAACACAAACTGAAGTGTATACTGCTTTCTTGGCCGAGTATCCTGATATAAAAATGTCCCAAAGGTTTTTCGAGAAATGCAAACCTTTTTTTGTACGCCCTGTTAGAGAACAGGATCGCACAACATGCTGCTGTCGGTACCATATTGAGTTCAGAACTATTTTTTCAGAATGTATGAAACAAAGAAAATTGATTCTCGAATCTACACACGATCGCGCTATTGTAGAGGCACGCTATCCCATTTTCAAAAGTCAAGTCGATATGTTTGCTGAAACTTTATGTCCTAAAGGTACAAATAAAGAGCATTATAAAACAGATTGCTTGAACAGAAAATGCCAAAACTGTGGTGTTGCAAATCTCCTTTTAATGCCAGAGGAAAATGACACAACTGATGAAGCTATTGAAGTGACATGGGAAAAGTTTGAATATGTTAATGTTTGTACAAAGGGGAATCTGGAAAGAAAAAAACTTATGCCAGTAAAAAAAAAACAACAAAAATAGGAACACTTTTCAAATTTCTACTGGAGCTTTTATCTACCTTTCCCTCACACCAATTCCGAGCAGCATGGCAAAACCAGCAACTCAAGGCTATTATATCGACCCTTTCTGCCAACGATTGTATTTGTATACACGACTTTTCAGAAAACTTTAGGTAAGTTTTCAATATAGGTATATGACATTAATCCTTTCAATATATCTGTCGGTAATTGAATCAAGCAATTTTATTATATTACGCATACAAGTACATGTAATCACAAAACTGGCATACTTGGCCAATATGTTATGTTTCTCAAAGCCTGAGGGAACAGACACACTTCGCCAATTCAAAAATTAAAACCGAGAACACCCTTGCATTTTTCACAGCCTCGTTGTCAAATCGTAGATAAGATTACTATTTTAAATTGTCCGTAAAATTAACTCCGTATAATTGTTTGAAATTCATGTACATGTATTTATATTCCTTTTGACAAAAACTTGTAATCAATACAATATCGGAAATGCCAACAATTATTATTACAATTTTATGATGTTCTTAAAAATTCCATGCCGTGATTTTCAGCTGTTGAATTGAGAAAAACGATAAACATATCCTTTATTCTGTTTTAAAGGTGTTCAGCCAGAGAAGAAATACAAAGTTCCTATTTCCAACGCACAGAGGTGTCTCTTCACGTGTCGATCATTTATAGACACTCAGTTCTTGAGTACGACGGAAAGGACAGCACAACTGAAAACCCAAATATTATTAAGGAACATTTCTTTGTAGTTAGTAATGATGATAAGCACGATCATCATTTTGTCCATGAAGTCCAAAATCAGATAAAAGAATACTTGAATTCCATATCCTATAATGTGTCAACAATGCACGAATATACTGATGGTTGCCAATGTCAATATAAATCAAGGCACTGTATGGGTGATGTGTCAAATGGACAGCAAGATTTTGGATACGACAGACTAATAAGGAATTATTTTGAGACTTCACACGCTAAAGGTAAGTCGAAGATATCTTAATGATTTATCTATAGGTTTGTTCCCTAAGAGATAGAAAACTAATTCAACACGTATTGCACTCAGGTAGTGGACGCACAATAATTATAAAAATAAGGAGATGTGGTATGATTGCCAATACTCACTTTCGTCACCACGGCACACAGTTTTTATCATTGTGGGATTGCGGGAATAAAACATCCATCTTCGCCAGATTAGCTTACAATCTTTGGAGTCGAACGCACCTTGTAATGAGTGAGATTCTAACTCGCATCCATGAGCGGATTACTAGAGGTGCGCGCCGCCCGCTTACCTTCAATCTGTTAAACATGAAAAACTATCCGAATTTCAACACAATATTTAAAGAAATCATACAATAAGGTCAATTATACTGAATTTTACGCCGTGAAAAGACCCCCCTTTCCAACACTTATTATCCTACCAATCTTTAAAAACAAAGGTAATATTTATGATCCAAGTTCATATAGACCTATCACATTAGTGTCTTGTTTGGGTAAGACATTCACTGCTGTCCTGAATGAGACTTAGCAAATTGTCAGATGAGATAGGAATAATAACAGAAGCTCAAAGTGAACCTGGTGTTGTAAAGGATATTGCACAACTGATAATATTTTCCCTTTGTACATTGTATGCTTTAAGGAGGCTCGAGGGTATAAAAATTTCAGAAAAAATTAAACATTTGTTTTTTCACTACAAATTTTATTTATTACCTTTTGTAGTTGTTACTTTATCATATGGTACAAAAATCATTCAAAACAATCAATTCGTGTTGGCCCCAGATGACATTTTAATAAAATGTATACATCATTGAAAAAGTTCCAAATTATCTCCCTTTGGTGGAAAAATGCCTTTTTTTGGCTTTAAAATTGAAATATCTTTTTTAACTCATCGGTGACATATATTTTTTAATATAATTTCCATATAAGGTGTACTTAAACTAAATTATTGTAAAATTTGAGCGATTTCAGTAATAAATTTCTTTTTTTATTTCGATATTACCTATATTTCTCCTATTACTTCAACCACCTTTACAAAAATGTATGCTTCTTTCGAAGGCAGATTGTGAGAGCAAATGAACGGTGACCCCACTTTTTAATTTTATTTTTCTATTAACTATAAGATAAAGTTCATTTATAGAAAAATATAGAGAAATCCTATATAAATGATTTAGACCCGCGAACCCCCTTAATTTCTATCTACCAGTCACTTGGCAAAAACTTATACTGTACCTTTGTTGATTTTTCAAGGGCATTCGATGCAATAACTAGAGCCTCATTATGGATAAAGTTACAAAATGCAAATATAACTGGAAAATGTTAAAAGTACTGCATAGTTTATATGATAATGTTAAATCTTGTGTAAAAGGCAGTCAAGAATTGTTCTGCATTCTTTAAGTGCGACATAGGAGTAAGACAAGGAGAGAATCTGTTTCCTTTCCTTTTTGCAAGGTATTTAAATGACCTAAAAGATTTTTTTATCAAACTAATAATTACAGCTTAGAAAGACACCATAATTCCTGCAAACACCGGATACATTACAAAACGCTTTGGATATCTTTGAAGCCTAATGTGCCAAAAGGAAGTTAAAAATTAACTTGAATGAAACGAAAGTTGTAATTTTTTGCAAGAGAAAATCCCAACATAACCCAATTTTTAAACTTTTTGCCAATAATCTAGATATAGAAGTTTACAATGGTACTTTAGTTGAAGCCAAGAAAAAATTAGTCGTGCAAGCGCAAAAAGTATTATTCAGTTTATACAAAAAATACGTAATATATCATTACCTGTTGATGTACAGATTAGTTTATTCGATACCTTCATACTTCCCATCCTGACTTATGGGAGCTAAGTGTGGGGGTTGAAAACATTCAAATGATAGAAAAAAATCACCTACAATTTTGCAAAAATATACTAAAGTTAAGAACCACTACTCCTAATTTTATGTCTTATGAAGAACTTGGCAGAACTCCAATTGAGGTAGCTATCAATTTAAAAATGGTCTGTTTTTAGAATAAACTTATTGACAATCAAAACAAGTAAATCAGTGTGTTATATCACAGGCACTTGTTTCTGTCAATGTGGGGTTTACTATCCATACCAGTACAAAAAACACAAGGTAGCTAACGAAAATTTTCAATGTGTTCGCCTCAACCAATATTTTATTACTTTCCCTTGCCTTTTTCACGAATAAACATACACCAGTCTGTCGGTAATTGATTTATCTTTACACTTAAACAACTTACACATACCTTGAGGATAGCCCTCGAACAGAATAACACACTTGAGATGAGATTTATTGACCTTTTACCAGACCATTGAATTTAGAAGTACAAGCTTCTGGTTAACTTAGGAAGTGAATATAACTGTGCAATTCCATTGGTAACATTTTTCTGGTTACTGGTAACTAGTGTAAATAAACAGGTAACCAGATGAATTAAACCAATGGGATTGCACATGTCGGCTTCCTTATATTACGCTTACTGTCATCCAATCAGAACCATTGATACAAAAATTGCCTCAGAATGATTTACATACTGTAACAAAATGTGGTTAAAAAATAACAAATATATTTCAGACTTGGCAAGAACCAGAGGAACAGCTTCTACTTGGTGTTCCCATAGACTGTCCAAAAGTAATAATCCCCAACTACAACAAAATAGACCTGACCAAGCTAAAAAATGATATCACTGGTTCATTTTCATATTTCAAGAGAGAGGAAGATAAAAAGTGGTGGAATGATTTTTTCAAAGATCTTTCTAGTAATGGTCAGTACTAATTTAACTTTATTTGATTAATTAAAAAAAAAAAAAATGATTTCTTTATAAATATTCAAAATTTTTGAAAAATCCTATAGACAAAAAAAAAATTGGAATATAAACTTTTCATTAGGTCCAAATTGTATGATGCATTCCTTCAATACTACTGTTTGCTCTCGAAAAAATAATTGGCAGATATTTTTATTCATACTGGGATTTTCCTTGTACAAATACAGTGGTTAAACAAAACTATCTGCTAAAAAAAGTATCTGTAGCAGAGATTTTAAGATTGTATACATGTGCTAAAACACAACTCAGCATTATCAAGCCTTAATGATATATAAATAAATTTTTCCATGATAGATTGTTAATATCTGTTAATGTCAGCTCCCTTTAGAATTTTATAAATTTTTTATAGTAATTTTTCTTTTTCATTGATAAAAGTGGGGATTTTCCAGTTTGCGACAATAACTGAAAAACGCTTTCAGCAATTCTCTAGAAATTTTGGTGAATTGTTAATATCTGTTGATGTTATCTCCCTTTTGATTTTCATAAATTTCAAATATGACATTTATAAGTAAAAGAACGAGATATAAAAGAAACTTCTGACACTAGACAGTTAAGTGACTCAGAGTTGAGTGAGTGTCAGATGAAGATGAACCAATTCCTCAGGTAATTCATTTTGTATACTAGTATATAAAATTTAAAATTTATAAACTTCTACCAAAATTAACAAGGAGAAAACTCTGTATCTAAGACACAATGTAGTATAAAGTATTAAAGCAGTTATAGGTTACAGTACTATCTTCTATCTTGATTCACATCGTGCCACAAGATATAAACTTTAACTGACCAGTGTAAAACTATACAAACAGGAAACCCAAGTCTAATTTACATACAAAAGGAGAAACCAAAAACACTTACACAAACTACCGAAACAAATTTTAACAAGAAATTGAAAGACTCACTAATAAAAAATAATTGATTTAAACAAGAATAATGAGAACATATGTTCTTTTTTCTTAACAAAACATGCTTTTCAGGAAGTCTGCAAGAACAGATAAGACCTGGTCAGTTACAAACTATATTTGGTTTATATTAAACCTCCTCTCTTCAACAACCAAATGTATTCTTAAACATAGATTTAAACAACAATAATTCTTACATAATTTGCTTATCAGGGAATACGTTGATATGATTGGTGGTGTTGGAGAGGACTTCTGGAAGTCGTTTTTGGGGTTGTTTTATTTTTTCATAGACGACATTGACTGAACTTCTTTTTGTAACTAATGTTAACAAAATGGTGGCGATATTAACACAATCAGGCTCAATCAGACTCGACGTTACAATATTTATTTTCACTTTGCAATAATTGTCAAACAAATAAACACAAAACATTTAGTTGAATGATAAAATAGAGGTTTTGTAGTTGATATAAATCAGAGAGCAAATTTCACAGGGTACATATTTTTGCAGTAACCAATGTATATATTCATGCACCAGGCCATTACAATGACACGAATACACAATTTGCGTGTGATAGAGGTAACAAGTGTGTAAAAGTTAATTCTTTATCTCTTATGTTAAGAATTTTAAGAATGAAATACATTTCAAAGAAATTCATTTATGTATAGTCTAGACCAATTCAGACTTTAAGTTGTTTGTGAGTGAATTGGTCGAGTTTATACACCATTAAAATCCTTTGAAAAGGCGTTTAGTCCTATAATAATTTTATTCTAAATTTATGGAAGTTTAAAATGTTCTAAATTTTGTTTTAGCTTGTTGTTGGAAAAAAAGAATCTGATAGCCAAGGGGATAACAATACAATTACTGTAAGCGTTGGGGATATGGTCCTTCTAAACTTAAAGAATATGAAAAGGAGTGGCCTCAAGTTGCCCAAGTCATCAATTTTGATGAGGAGACCTGCATGGTCCATTGGTTCAGAGGATCCAAAACAAAACCATGGAAGCCATGTAGTAGAGTGATACAAGGGAAAAAAGGAAAACGGGAAGCATGGACACAGACAATCAACAAAACAGAAATCATAAGGAACAGTTTTTGTTTAACAAAAGGGGGTGGGGGTTCTTACCTAAAAATGTAAAAGAGTTTTGTAAAAGTCAGGAACTTCAAGCCAAGATTTATTATAATTTAATATGCATATTTACTTAAAACATCCCTTTTAGACCGAAACAAAAACTTTGGAAAAAAAACGTTATTTTAATTTTTGGAAGTATCAGTATTATCAAAAAATAAATATTTGCAAATAACATGAACAATAACTTTAGAAACCAGCATACCTTATAAAATAACTTTAGAGTAAGCTTATATATTATGTGTCCTGCATTTTACCCTCCCAATTGTTTAGGGAGTTCTTGTCTGTTGAAGATCCATTGGTTGCCTTGAGTTGTTTATACATTTCGGTTAGGTAGCTGTCCCCAATTTCCATTCCTATTGATTATTCTTGAATTAAAAACATTATAGCACAAAACTTTAAATTAATTCATATTATATTCAATTAGTTTCTTACCATGTTTGGAAAACAAATAATTGATTTCTGACACGGTTTGATGATGCCAAAAAACAGGTCTTTTGTATGATGATATCAGGTTGGTAGGCATGAAAAATAAAAAATCTGACAGTATGAAGTACAAAATGCATTTAATATTAAATTTCTGTAAGGGATTTCATCTAGGTGTTGTTTGTTTTTTAATTTAGAAAAAACTTTTTTGTCCGTTACTTCACTTTTTGGACGATGCGTAACCCTGTCTATCCCCTTTCATGGTTACACGTTTTGGGCAAGGTAGTTTAAGAGGAAGTTGAATTTCAGTCAACTGCAAAATTAGTACACAATTTGAGCTTGATAAGTCTTTCTAATTTTTATAATCCCAATAGAAAATGATAATGAGAGTGGGGTATCTTTGAACAGATAATTGTTAATATGCTACATGTTAATGAATGTATCGTTTAATCCTAAAATATATGTTGGTAAATTCCTATTTTTGGCATAAATGAATTGACTGCTGGAATAATGTTCATATATTTAAATGAAAGCTATAAATGTAGATGTATATTATGCTAAGAACAGTGTTTAGGGGAAAAAAATTTAGGTATTTTTTATTAGATTAAAATTGTTACACTTGTAAATCCTGATATAACTTGTAAACAAAATGTGCTTCATGTTTATGCACAATACTTAAGCCTGTGTTTTATTGTTATCATTTTCATATATTTATTGAGAGAAAAAAATATGTTATCAAACTACAACTGCATAACAATTTGTTGGCTAATATCATGTTCCAAGAATAACATTTTTTTTTCCTTAATTCACTTGTAAAAATAACAGCTATATCAAGAGTAGTAAAACACTTCACATAACATGTAAGAGAATGTCAACAGTAAAGATTTGAATACATCATCAAGCATGAATCATTAAAAATACAACCGTAACACTTTTTGTACAAAGATCTAGCAAGTAAATTAGGTAGATGTGGAAAATTCCGATGAGACAACAAAGCAAAGCTGCGAACTTTAAAAGTACGAACTAACATTTAAGTACAAAAAAAAGGGATAGACAATCAAGAATATGTTGAAATCCCAATGAGTCTACAATGCAAAGCTCGTAACTTTTAAATGTACATCATTATCACTGTAGTACAAATAACTGGCAAGTGATTACAAGGAAATCAGGGATATGTGGTAAAATCCAAATTTGTAAAAGAACAACAATTAAGTTTAGTTAAACAAAACCAGGCAAATAAATCAACTAATCTAGATATACGTATTACCAGTTTAGAAAATCCGAAATGGACAACAAGAAGAGCTTCTCATTGCAAATCAAGTACAGCCGTGCTTTAACAGGATTTGTTTCAACATTTTCTGATTTTGCAGTTGTTATTTGTGTGCTACACAGCATTTATTACCATTCTCACTTCTGTGAATTTGCTGACATCTCCTAATTGAATCTATAAGGAGCACAATATATGTAGTCTTCACTTGGTCTATGCGACACAATATGTAACTTTATCCTGGTCTGTGCGGTGCACAGGATTGGTAGTCTTCACCTGGTCTGTGCGGTGCACAGGATTTATAATCTTCACTTGGTCTGTGCGCCGCACAGGATTTATAATCTTAACTTGGTCTATGCGGCGCACAGGATTCATAGTTTTCAACAGGTCTGTGCGCCGCACATGATGCATAGTTTTCAACAGGTCTGTGCGCCGCACATGATGCATAGTTTTCAACAGGTCTGTGCGCCGCACAGAATTTATTTTCTTCACTTGTTATGTGCGCCGCACAGGATTTATAATCTTCACTTGCTCTGTGCACTGCACAGGATTTATAATCCTTACTTGGTATGTGTGGTGCAAAGGATTTATATTTATCAATAGGTCTGTGTGCAGCATGGGATTTTTTTCCATGATGTGAAATTTAATTGGATGTCTATTGTTTCCATGGTAACAAGCTCTGACATGTAAATATCCATGAAATTTATGATTTAGTTAAATTCCAAATTAAATAATTACTCAAAATTTAATTAATACAGTGTTATATGTATTGTGTCTAAAAATTTAATAATCAAATAAAGTTTAAATTAATTGTCAATGAGCTCTGCTTATACAAGTAGAATAATAGAAAGTTATTTTAAATCAGTCAAAGGAATTGTTAATAATTATAATTCATATAATTTAAGAATGTGTATTAAGTAGCTAAATGTATGGTGTATAATACAGAACACATATCATCATGTAATTTATACTCATCAATGGAAAAAGCAGACTGAAAACCCAACGATGTAGGGATACCATCTTTAGAATAGAAATATTAACATTAATTTTTGTTTTACACATTCATCCGGTATTTTTCTCAGAAATGGTTTTGCAAACCAAATAGTTGTAGTATTTTTGTTGTTGGGATGTACAAGTATCCGGCCACGTCGTGCTTTTGGTAGTTGAATTTATATTTGTTTCCATCTAACGAGTTAAGCCTGATTTTTAAAGTTCGTTCTTATATTGTTTTATTACACTACTGTTCTAGATTGGGGAGGGTTATGTTCCTGATGCATGTTTAACCCCGTCACATTATGTCAGTATGCGCTTGTCCCAAATCAGGAGCATGTAATTCAGTGGTTTTTGTTTGCTGCTGTGTTAATTTTTGTTTTTCATTTATTTTTTGTACAGCAATTAGGATATTAGTTGTCTCATTTGATTTGTTTTATATTTGTCATTCCGGGACGTTTTATCGCTGACTATGCGGTATGGGCTTTCCTCATTGGTGAAGACCGTAACACCGTACGGTGACCTATAATTGTTTATATTTGTGTCATTTGGTCTCTTTGAAGAGTTAACGTTGTCTCTTTTATTCCTGGTATCTATGATGAGTTTATTGGCAATCATATAACATATTCTTTTCTATATATACATGATTATTTGATATTCTTTGGTTATTGTCTAACGCGTTTCGCGAAGCGATGATATGGTTGGGGTGTCTGTCGGTCCGTCACGAGCACATCTAAACTTAAAAAAGGACTGTTCAGCATAAAACTTTCATATCTTATATTAAGATTATTTTTCTTCATATTTACTTGACCATGCTAAATCGTCAGTTTGATTTGACATTTTTTATGAGTTACGTATTTGGTCTTTTGATATTGTTTGTATTGTCGCAATGACGCAATTATGTAAATGCACATACTGACAGTATGTTTTACAGAAAGCTCTCATACTAGGCAGGATTTTTTGCCAACATGTGTTGTTGACCATATTGTACCATCATTTTCATTAAACAATTTTTACGGGTTTATGGGACTTCAAAAAAGTAAGCAGATATGATTGTCAATGAGACAATCGTCCACGTAAGACCAAATGCCATACAAAATTGTAGATCATCTTACGGTTTTGAACAATGAACAAAGCTCATACCGCATAGCAAACTATAAAAGGCCCAACATGACAAATGTCAAACAATTCAAAGAGAAAGCCATACTTATATACAATACAATAAGTTAAAAACAAATATGATATACAGCAACAAACGACAACCACTGAATTATATGCTCCTGACTTGGGATAGGTGCATTTAGATGAAATTGATGTGATATCAAATACTCTGTAACATGTGTTGTTGACCATATTATACTGCCATTTTGATTCGAACATTTCTACAAGAGCTATTGGACCAATTGTTAGAGAATTGTACCACAATGAAACTTTGTGAACGCAAACCCGCTAAATCCGTTGGACAAAATGCTCTTATGTGTGTTAAGATTTTTTACCATCATATGTGGTTGATCATGTTTATCGTCAATTTGATTTAAACAATCTTCACACGAAAATCTATGATAAACGGGACGATTTCAACTTCCCAATTATCAATTTCCCATTTCTCAGCAGTAACATACCCTCTGTCCTTCGTATGATGTTTACATATATCAATTGATACGTTAATCTTGTGCATGTTCACACTACACGGACTTCATATACAGGAGTGTGCTCCTAACGCAGAAACTGCTCCAACGAAGTTATGAGGAGAACAGATTAAAATGACACTCCGTAAATTTAACGGACACAATCACGAATTGTTTGATCCATACGATGTATCTTTGTCCAAACTAACTATGGACATTTTTACCACGTGTTAGATTGTGGTTTGTCATTACGTCGTCTGATCTATTTATTTTTTTAAAATTTTTTTATTATTTATAACTTCCAATTTACAACATAATATACACAAATATAATAGCAATATATAATATATAAATCTATAGATATTATCTAATCAATACATCTTTCTATTAGGAAGCAATTTTTTTTTTTTTCAAATATACAAATATAAAATAAAGAGTAAAGCAGTTTGAACACCGGAGAGAGAGAGATAGAAAGAGAAAGAGAGTGAGAGAGAATAGTGTGGTGAGTTTTCAATATAATTCATCTAGAAATTGAATTCTATTTTAGTATAGTAAATACAGCATTTTCATTTATAACATGTATTTTGTACTTAACTAAGCATGCCAAGTAATATATCAAAAGCATTCCATTCTCTTAGAAACTGATGTTCACATTTGTTTTTCATAGCAATATTTTTGTCCATTGCATACACATATTTTATCTTTTCTTTTATTGAGTTTATTGTCAGTTTTTTTTTAAAACATCTGGAATTATAAATATATTGCTTTATGGTAAGAAAAAGAGTATTTTCTGCATTGCCTTTTGACATTTTTGCAGTGTTACCAAACAAAAAAACTTCTTTTGTAAAAAGTACACTAATTCCATTGGTTAGAAACCAATTTTCAATCTGTTCTAATAATAATTGTGTATGTTCACATTCCCAAAATAAATGTTCTAATGTTTCAATTTCTCTATTACAAAATGTACAATTTGGATTATCATAAATCTTAATTTTATGAAGAAATTTGTTTGTAGCTAAGATTCGATGATTGAATCTATACTGTAGCCACTGTAACTTAGTATTATTTGTGACAACAAATGGCAGTTTATAAATTTTTTTCCAACGATTTTGATCAAAGCCAAAAATTTCAGTCCATCTTAACTGACTAGTGGGAACACTTCCATTTTTATTCAAAACAATATACATATCTTTAGATCCTTTTGAACTTTTAACAAGTCTTTTAATAGCAGATGGAATTAAAGGTAGTTCTAATTTGTGATTTTTTCCCACAAATGATTTTGATGCTTGATGTATAGCAGATATAATACTGTTATATCTCATGAAATTCACATTTATCTGATACATTTCTTCTATCTTTTGATGAGAGAAAAAGATCCCATCTTCATTTACAATATCATTTATAAATCTTATACCATTTTCAAACCAATCTTTATAAAAAATAGGTTTATTTGCTACCTTTATATTATTGTTAAGCCAGATTGGACTAGCAAGAAAGCATTCCCAACTTTCATATTCATCTTTTTCTCTAAGAAGTTGCCATGCTTTCAGAACATCTTGCCAAAATTTATTTTTGATATGTTGCTGTAATTTTTGGATATAAACACTTCCACAACCATAAATTTTTTCAAGTTCTACATGAACATTTGACAAAAAAACATTCTGCCATTTGTTGTCTGTTTTAAATAATCTCCTTATCCATGTACACTTCAGTGCTAAAATAAATGCACTAAGATTTATCATTTTGAGTCCACCATCTTCAATATCATTTTGTAAAACATCTCTCTTAATTCTATCAATTGGTGAACTCCATATAAAATTGTACATAAGTTGAATAACATTTTTTAAAATATCATCACTTGGATTTGGTAAGGATATAAACAAATGATTTAAAATAGGCAATATCAATGTCTTTACTACAGTAATTCTACCAATAACAGTAAGATTTCGTTTTGACCATTGTCTTATTACACATTTAATTTGTACAATTTTTTCATCATAATTAATTTTTACAATTCTATCAAGATTAACATCAAAGCTTATACCTAATACCTTAAAACATGTTTCTCCCCATGTAAGGTTTCTATTTTGACATAATACCTCATTACTATACTTTTTATTTCCTATCCAAATAACTTGTGTTTTAGAAAAATTAATATTTAAACCAGATATATTTCCAAACCAATCTAATTCATTTAATGCTTCATTCAAAGATTCTTCTTTACCATCTAAAATAAGAGATGTGTCATCAGCAAATTGTGAAAGTTTGTGCTCAACTTGCGTAATTGTAATACCATTTATCTTATCATTATTTCGTATTTTTAATGCTAAAATCTCAGCACAGAGAATAAAAATATAAGGCGACAAGGGATCACCTTGTCTGCAGCCTCGTTCTATAGAAAAAAATTCAGATAGATGTCCTCCCTGGTTTACAGCTGATTTGATATTGTTATAAAAAACTTTAACCCAATTAATTATTGATTCTCCAAAATTGAACAACTTCAAGACACTGGTTAAAAATTCCCAAGAAATCGAATCAAATGCCTTTACGAAATCTATGAGCAGCAAAAGTCCTGGAATATCTTTTTCCTCAGTAAATTGCATAATATCATAAATTAAACGAAGATTTTCTCCAATATATCTCCCACTAATAAATCCAGTTTGATCGAAATCTATCAGTTTATCTAAAACTGTTTTAAAGCGTTTTGCTATAACTCCAGAGCCAATTTTATATACTGTATTTAATAAAGATATAGGTCGCCAATTTTTTAAGAAATGTCTAGGCTTATTTCCCTTCGGCAGGCATGTAATGATTCCTTGTTTTTGCGTAACAGATAGTTCACCAATCTCAGTACTGTAGTTCAAGGAGTTTACAACAAAAATTTTCAAATCTTTCCAAAAAAAATTAAAGAACTCTGTGGAGAAACCATCAGATCCTGGTGTTTTATTATTTTTCATATTTTTCAATATCAAACCAGCTTCTTCAATTGTTATTTCACCTTCAAGATTTTTTTCTCATCATCAGTTAGTTTTTTAAATTTTATATCTTTCAATCCTTCTTTAAGTTTACTGAATTTATCTCCCTTTGACTTGTCTTTATTCTTGTACAAATTTTCATAAAAAGATTTTACTTCTTTTAAAATATCTTTTTGTTTTGAAATTACATCTCCATTTTCTTTTTCTACTTTTGGTATTATCTTATTTGTAAAATTTTTTGATTCTAGCCCACAAAAATAGCTAGTAGGTTTTTCACCCTCTTCTACCCATTGTATTCTTGATCGAATTATCTTCCCTTTAATTTTTTCTTTTCTGATCTATTTATTACCGAACGTGACTCATTCCCGATTGTGACTGTTTTGCTAAGTGTGAATTCGCATTGCTACAAGACGTGTCACGGTACTTTTCCATCCCAAATTCATTTATTTAGTTTTGATGTTATATTTGTAATTGTCTTATGATTTTGTCACATGTCTTAACGTTTGTAGTTGTAAATCTGATTTTTTCCTGTTGTATTCGTGTGTTATGGTAAAGATAATTAATCATCCAGTTCATTTATTGGATTTTATTTTGGATCAACGAAATTTACACGATATATTTGGTTTAGAGTTTGATTTAGAAGAAACACTGACATAGCTAGATTATACAATTTTAAATTATCTAATTACTACTACAATTTGATATTAATTAGTATTGTCATTAATTAATGTTAGAACTAAGTCATACAAATCTAATCTTGAAGTTCATCCAAATTCTTTCTTAATTTTGGGAACTCGTTTTAGAAATTCAAATGTGATGTCACTTTGTACTTTGACTGTTGCACTGGCTTTGAGTTGTAACTACACGGCTGTGTATTTTTGTAATGTATCCGTTTTTATTCTGTACTGTAGCTAGTCACCACTTCATTATAATCATGTATATCTAATATGAGACAGGCATTACCTGTAAATGGGGACGCAGTCTGTATGAATTATTTTTTTGTAACTTAAATATTTATTAAAAAAAAGAAACGGAAATACTGTAACGTTCCCTCTTTTGGTTCTGTTGTTAGGGATTTTAGTTGTGACGTTATTTAAGTTATGACGTCATATGCAATGTAAACAAAGAAACGCTATCATCAGGTAACTTTTTTTCATATCAAGGAATTATTAAAAAATGAAATTGGTATTGCATTCCTTCCTATTTTATACTAGACTGATAAATATGTATTTTACTCAAAGTTTCATACAAACGAGACCGGAAAAAGGAAGTAAATTGTAGATTTCTGCGCAGATGCGGGATTTCTAACCATGACATAAAAAAAATTGAACGATTTTGAGTTCATTAGTACAATGAAAAATTCGGGAAATTTTCCCGAATTTTTTTTTTTATTGAATTTTCTACTGTTAGTGGGGACTACGTCCCCATATTATATAGTCATTTTATAAAATTAACTGTTTTCAAAAGTATAAATTATTCTAAATAATAAGGATGTTCTTGTCCCAGGCGGATGACCCTGGCCGTATTGGTCACAACTTTTTGAAAGAAAGCTCTAATACTTTGTACTATTGTTTGCTATCATAATTATGTTGTTAATAAATAGACTCACCATTAGATACCAGGACTAAATATATACGCCAGACGCGCGTTTCGTCTACAAAAGACTCACCAGTGACGCTCGAATCCAAAAAAAGTTATTAAAAAAAGCCAAATAAAGTACGAAGTTGAAGAGCAACCACGTTTTACTGCTATTTTGATTTGACAGTTTTTACGAAAGTTATGGGATTTAACATTTTGGTGGAGATTTGTACCATAATGATACTTTGTAAACGCATATTCTCTGAATCAGTTGACCAGAATGTTCCTCTATGTAGCAAGAGTGTTACTCATCATTTGTCGTTTACCATAATAAACCGTCATTTTGATTTGACCATTTTTTCAGGGGTTGTGGAACTTTGACTTGTTATCGCAAAATTTAATCCTGGTATCTATGATGAGTTTATTTACAACCACTGGGTCGATGCCACTGCCGGTGGAGTGTAAATTCCTCGCCTAGTAGTCATCACGTTTGTTCTAACATGAATTATCATTGATATGGTCATATATATGAATTAACTGTTTACAAAACTTTTGAATTTTTTAAATACTAAGGCTTTTCTACCTCAGGAATGGATCACCTTAACTGTATTTGGAAAAATTTTCAGGAATTTTGGTCCTCAGTGCTCTTGAACTTCGTACTTTATTTGGCATTTTTAACTTTTATTTGGATTCGAGCGTCACTGATGAGTCTTTTGTACACGAATCGCGCGTCTGGCGTAAATACATAATTTAATCCTGGTATTCTATGATGAGTTTATTGGTAACATAATGACCCATTGACAAGAACTATTATACCATTTGTTTAAAAGGTATTCTTGATATGCTTCTTTCGCATCATATGTTGATGGCCTTATCAACATGCTTATGACGTCACAATTATCGATTATGACAATCAATCTGATTTACGGCAGTAAAATAACGTAAACAAAAATGTCTAACGTCAAAAGTCATGTTTGTGACTCCGTTAAAATATGGTGAAAGCAATATATTTAAAGTATTTTTGACGAGAAACAATTAATACAGATAAAAATACCATATTGGAATATAATCTATACATGAACAATGAATAATTTAATCAAACAGAATAATATAAAACAGTAAGGAACACACTGAATTAATTGATGAAAATCATCCAAAGAGTCCCTTTCTCCCTCATAATTTGGAGAAAACATGAAGTAATGTTTTAACATAACTATAAATACAAAAGTAGTAATTCACCAATAATACTTTTAAGCCTAAAATTATATATTTATGCCATTTATAACCACATTTATGTAGAATATACCTTGCGAAGAAAATACTGGTTTATCATGAAAACACAATAATTAATAGTGTCTTTTTGTTGTTGGGATGTAAAAGTACCCGGCCACGTTCACTTATATTTTTGTCCATCTGATGAGTTAAGCCTCTGTCAACTAATTTTTATAATTCGTTCTTATGTTAAACTGTTATACCACTGTCACGGGTTAGGGGAGGGTTGGGATCCCGCTAACATGCTTAACCCCGTCACATAGTGTTTGTATGTGCCTATCCCAAGTCAGGAGCCTGCAATTCAGTGGTTGTCGTTTGTTCATGTGTTACATATGTTTTTCGTTTATTTTTTGTACATTAATAAGGCCGTTAGTTTTCTCGTTTCAACTGTTTTACATTGTCATTTCGGGACCTTTTATAGGTGACTATACGGTATGGGCTTTTCTCATTGTTGAAGGCCGTACGGTGACATATAGTTGTTAATGTCTGTGTCATTTTGGTCTCTTTGAGAATTGTTTCATTGGCAATCATACCACATCTTTTTTTTTATATTCACTATGTTGTCAGATTTGTATCTTACAATTCCTAGCATAGATATTTAAAAAATAAAAATTAAATACTAGTAGTAAGAATTGAAACGTATGAAAGTTAGTTAGTTTTTTGTGTTATTAAAATTTGCTGTTACAAAATGATAGAAATTATTATAAATTAAGGAATGTATCTCCCTCATGCAAAGCTCTGATTCCTTTCACGGATTTGGCTATACTTTTTGGACCTTTTGGATTATAGCTCTTCATCTTTTATATAAGCTTTGGATTTCAAATATTTTGGCCACGAGCATCACTGAAGAGACATGTATTGTCGAAATGCGCATCTGGTGCAAGAAAATTGATACCGTTAATTTTATTACTATCACTGGGTCGATGCCTCTGCTGGTGGACTATTAGTCCCCGAGGGTATCACCAGCCCAGTAGCCAGTACTTCGGTACTGGCATGAAAATACGGATTTTTTTGTGTTATTAAAATTTGCTGTTACAAAATGATAGAAATTATTATAAATTAAGGAATGTATCTCCCTCATGCAAAGCTCTGATTCCTTTCACGGATTTGGCTATACTTTTTGGACCTTTTGGATTATAGCTCTTCATCTTTTATATAAGCTTTGGATTTCAAATATTTTGGCCACGAGCATCTCTGAAGAGACATGTATTGTCGAAATGCGCATCTGGTGCAAGAAAATTGATACCGTTAATTTTATTAGTTAATGATGTCATAATTTTCAGTGATATACAAAAATAGTTTTATTAATATTATTCCTGTCAAGAACGAAACGTACTTCCATGATGGGGAGAGTTGGTGTTGGTAATTTTTTACCATTCCCCTTTCTTGAAAGAACTCTGTGTCCCGGACATGATTCAATTTTCAGTGATTAGATATAGAACAGTACATTATTATTCAAGCCATTTTTTTTTTTTATTAGAAAAGCTTCTACTTTGAATAAAAGACAAATCACACACCTTTTTTTACTCATAAATACTGCCACCAACCTATGAAACCTTCGAATGGGAGATCTCTCCCTTAGCTTTGATATCTAAGAAGGAGACATTGCGTGAACGACATTACAAGCTAAATATATGATCAGTACACTATATACGTCTACAAAACCCAAATACGAGTTAATAAATATAATTTCATTTCTTTAATTCATTGTGGTAATTAACACAAGCACATTTTGACTTTTCAGTAACTCTATGTCAGGACAATAATGATAACAATCAACATTTTGATGTACATATAACTTTTGGAGTGTCAAGAACTCGTTGGAAGTACTTGATAAATTGCATGCTTATATTGGTGATTTTGAATCTGTTCAAAGTTTTGATTTTTCTACCCTGTATACCACATTGCCTCACATTCTCATTAAGAAAAAAATCACACACCTAATTAAATGGGCATTCAAAAAATCAGAATGTGAATATATATGTTCAAACTCTTTTAGGTCATTTTTTAGTAGCAATAAACAAAAAAAACTATGTTAATTGGACATGCTTTGATACTATATATGCCCTTGAATTTTTACTAGATAACATTTTTGTTCGCTTTGGGGATTCCGTATATCGTCAGATTATCGGAATTCCAATGGGGACTAACTGTGCACCACTTATTGCGGACCTGTTTTTGTATTGTTATGAGTTACAATTTATGACAAAAATAAGCAAACTAAGACCCATCGAAACAACATCTGATAAACAAATTTAATAATACTTTTAGATATTTGGATGATATTTTGGCTCTCAATTATGACGACTTCAGTATCTATATTAATGAAATTTATCCTGTTGAACTTACTTTAAATAAAGCTAATACTAACAATGACCACTGCCCTTTTCTCGATCTTGATATCTATATCACTAATGGAAAGCTGAAGACTAAAATTTATGATAAAAGGGATGATTTTTCATTTCCTATCGTTAATTATCCGTTTTTAGATGGTGACGTTCCCTTGTTACCATCTTACGGTGTTTATTTATCTCAACTTGTACGATTCGCTCGTGTATGTAATAATGTTTTAGATTTTAACGAGAGAAATTTATGTATTACTGAAAAATTATTACACCAGGGTTTTCGATATCACAAACTAGTCAAAACATTTACTAAATTTTATCATCGGTATAAAGACATCATTCGTAAATATAGCTCAACATGCAGACTTCTAATACGTTCAGGTATTTCACATCCAATTTTTTATGGAAATATTCTTTATAAAGCACAAAGGTGTCAGTATTCACCTCAGAAACTTCCAAAACCTTTGAATAGACTTATTAAGAAGAGATATAATTACGATACTGTTTCCCATTTCCATTCTCAATTTTATATAGTTCAAATTGACAATTCTGATCTATGTTTGGTTTAATTTTTTTTCAACCTTGAAAATATGCGTTCACTATCAGCATTACCGTTATGCAGGACAAAACAAGACAGGGCCAACTTTGACGAATTTGGGAATCTCTGTTGTGTTGAAAATAACTCCCCCCAAAATGCCAACATCTGCTGAAGTCAACTGATCTTGATGCTATGTTTAGAACTGAAAAAAAAAACACCAAGTAAATTACCGAAAGAAAAAAACATTTTCCCTTTATGTGTTTAACCTAATACT
This sequence comes from Mytilus galloprovincialis, assembly GCA_037788925.1. Taxonomy (NCBI): domain Eukaryota; kingdom Metazoa; phylum Mollusca; class Bivalvia; order Mytilida; family Mytilidae; genus Mytilus; species Mytilus galloprovincialis. The sequence goes on along the minus strand of CM075337.1, from coordinate 44,770,825 downwards.
GCAGCCCCACTAGTCAACGACCGCACTACGATCTGTGAAAAAATGCAAATTTTGACGATCGTAGTGCGATCTGGTAGATCGCAGTAAGGTCGTAAAACGGTCGTATTGAGGTCTTCAAGAGTGATGATTATGACCAACTTTGAACATTTTCAAAACAATCGTGGTGCGGTCGTGATGAAATCCGGTCGTAGTAGAAGCGTAGTGAGAGCGCAGTAATGTCGTGGTAAGATCGCTGTACCATCGAAGCGAGAGTGTAGCGAAAGCGTGATTCTATTCGGAATGACTGCGCTACGATCTCACAGCGACGTTACTACGACCCATCTACGCTTCCACTACGACTATACTACGTTAACACCACGCTGTTCAAGACCATAGTATTATTCTAGCACGCCCATGCCGTCCTCATCACGCTCTTCTTACGATCTGACTACGTTCATACTTGATGCATATTGTCATTTTCAAATAAAATATGTAAAAGCTCTTTTTTGGTGGCATGACTGTGTTGTTTCCGAGAAATCTACGGATTAATCAGAAATATAAGGAATGGAACAGTATTTATATGGAACACGATGTTGACGTTATTACTGAGAACGTAGTAGGATCGCGTTATGAACGTAGTATAATCGTAGTCAGAACGTGCTATAATCGCAATAGAAGCGTGATAAGGTCATGTTGCAATCCGATAACTCGTGGTATGGTCGTAGTTGAGAACGTTATGAGCGTAGTAAGATCACGACAATCGTAGACAAAGCGTGGTGAGAACGTGGTATACTCGTAGCGGGATCGTTGTAGAAGCGTAATGAGGACGTAGTATCATCGTGAATGCAACGAAAATTGACATTTTCATGCCGCTCATACCGCGACCTCCCCACGATCTGAATTTGTATTGGCTTGACGTCACAAAACATCAAGAAAGACTGGCAAATCTGCTTCCTATTAGCACTGAAAAATAAAAACACAGACATATTTAGTCAATTGATATAATACACATAATTTGTTTTATATATAATTTTATAAAATTATAACTTATGTAATTATACTGTATTTATACCTCAGATGGAAAAGATAAAATATATCAACTATCATATCGTCGACTGGTATGTGTATCTCGTTCACTCCTGCAAGGCTGTACTTATTGAATTCTAGACAAAACTGAGTTGGATTTACCCTTCATTACATTGCAATTTAAGTAACAATCCTATTCTTATTTTCTTATTCATTAGTTTGTTGTGTGAAGACTATAAATTTTATTTAAAACGTCTAAAGAGACTTATTCAATGCAGATTCTATTTTTTTCTTATCTATCACGTTAAGATTCAAATAAACTCCATACGGCAAGAATTAAGTATTAAACGTGTCCAAATGTGCACAGCAGGCTACAGAATTTACCCTAGATCGAATGCAAGTAGCTAATCTTTGCCGAAAAAAGTCTCGGTCAAAACCAGGGGTTAATTTTTTCAAAATGTCAAATCCTATGTACAAAACATTGATAGTACCGAATGGAGTTGCCAGACTTTTTCCTAAATTCTCTCACAACTTTACTCAATTGAGCACTTGCATCACTAGTCTTTATTTAACTTTTAAAATATTATATAATAAGATCATTAACATTTTTGCAATTTTTTTTCTGCAAGTTTTCCTTCACTCGAAGAAATTGTATCATCTGTATTGTAAGTTTTCTTAGAACTTTGAATGTCACTGTGACTACAATTATTTTACTTTAATACTGCGTATTGTGTTTGCTGTTGACATAGTAATAAGCAAATTTAGTTCTGTGGTTGTTAATTTTTAATAAGTGGGCAGAAGGACTGTGTACCAGCTTCATGCCCAACTTGGTTCCTATTGTTATATGCTGTATCAGTCTCCACATCTTCCATATTGTCTTTACCGATACAGGTATTACAGTCTCTTACAAATAACTGGTTTTTTATCATAGCCTCTTCATTTTATCTTGGCACCCTGATAAGGCATGCTAGGGTGATTTGTAGGTCTGATCCTCCCATTTTTGATTTTTTACTGCTAATGTCTTGCTTCATGGAGGTAGCCAGCAGCTGGTCCTCTGCTCTTTGTTTTTACATTCTGTGTATACTTAATATGACGTTGTATCGAAATGGCATTTCTCACAATTCACATGTAGAGAAATGCATATACCTATGCAGTTTGAAATGGCAATATTCATACTAGTCTAAAGATTTATTCCTGCACGGGTGATATATGCACTTTTTTTTGATAAAATCCTTAACCTTTGAAAAATGACTAGTATTTTCTGTATTGTCCTCTTGTTCTTCAGTCTCCTCCTCCATTAAACAATGACTAGGCCGGAGTTTTGTTGGCAATGTTTTCTCTTCCCGATTATACTGTGACACTGCAGTTTTATATATATTCATTTCAGGTAGACAGACTCTGTGGTTCACATATTGATTTTCTGCTTCAGTATCTGACATACACCCCAGCTTGTTATTCCAAGGTGTGTACATTGTACCCTTTGATAAATTTACTATTTCTTCTTTTTAGTTATTTGTTTTTCTGCGAACCTTTAATTTGTACTGTTGCATCAGAAGTTTTCTGATCTGGTATTGATGACGTCACAAATGTCGCTATGACGTCATGATTGTTTCAAAGATGCGAATTATAGACAAAAGAAATTTATTTTATTCTATACGCAGAGAAATATGTTCTTTAAAATTGTCAAGTGCAAATGCAATATTGTTTTACTTTGTTATTTGATTTTCTTCATTGATTTGTGTTTGAATTTGTAAATTTGAAATTAACGGTTTGATTATCTCCCCCTTGACCACAAATGAACTTTTTGCTATAGAAATATATAATTTTTTTATTTTTTGATGAAATGAAATGAAAAAAGTTAAATATTCATGGTTCAATATGTTATATTAGAATTTCTTTAGTAGGTTAACTTTCTATATTTAGTCGTTAGACATTGAATGTTTTTACTGTTGTGGGTTATTAATTGAAAAAAATCCTCGTTAATGTGTATACCATTTTAACCAAACAGTACAGTTATATGGCAAAAAATCCATTATGTTTGAACTTTTCTAGAAGATGAAGTCTTTGTTGATCATGTTGTTTATTTCATTCATCAGAAAAATGAGTGGCAATAAATGTTTATACACATTGAATATTCTGATTTTTCTTTTTTTCCTCAGTAAAGGTTTCACGTATTGCACACCATATTTTGCCATATTTGCCTATGGTACAAATAAATATATTTTCAGTTCTAGAGCCATTACATGGAGTAATGTCATTGGTTTTGCTTCAGACAATTAATAAACAAACCAATACAAAACAAACAGACAGACAGGCATATCAATGACAAAACGATAGACATTAAACAATACAAACATGTAGCATTGAAAACATAAAGAGTATTAATATTAATTATAATACTATTTTTGACAGCATGCCTCCTCTATGAAATTATCAATTTAAATATTATGATTATATTTTACTTTATAAGTTAAGCCACCATTCACACAAGGTTTATATATTGACATTATAATTGTTTCTCTCATTATAAATTTCACTTATATTGATTATAATGATAAGTAAAATATCGCTTTTTCACAAGAAAATATAAAATCAAATTTGTTTTCTTTACTCATTGAATTAAAACTGGGACAATGTGAGAGCTTGCATGACCGTGTCTTCACAAATGCTTTAAAATCAGTACTGCACAAAAGAAATTTAATGGTTTATGTCATTCTGCTTGTCACTCTCCAACATTTGGAACTGGAAAATCTTCTGTCGTATTGGCTAAATCTTAAGATTGTAATTGTTTGGCTTTATAAATATTTTGATATGAGCGTCACTGATGAGTCTTATGTAGACGAAACGCGCGTCTGGCGTACTAAATTATAATCCTGGTACCTTTGATAACTATTAAGAACTTAACCTTTCTAAATTTGCTCCGTTCATTAAGTTTAGGATACGAAAAGACATTATCGCACTTTATTATTCTTAAAGAAAAAAGACAGTAACATATAGAATTCAAATGTTTTTGGCGAAGTGTAAAAGACGGAACAGAAGAGCAAGACAAGGTTCAATGAATAGTGGCGGTCGTAATGATATAAATAAAATCATTTGGAATCCATGAAAACAATTAAAATGTGAAACTAACTGAACTGTTTTATTCTTTTCTTACCTCAAAATAGAGAGTTTTTAAAACCATTATGTCCCTGACATGCACTTAAAGGTTTACATTGGTTTCTCTCAATATTTATATTAACCGGTTCTAATGATAAATGATCAACATTTATATTAACCGGTTCTAATGACAAATGATCAATATTTAAACATTTCTTTTTGTGTCATAACTGTGAAACATGGTGAGTGATATTAGAAAATTTGCAATTATTTGCCAAAATGTAATGAAAGCGGTGTACGGTGAAATTTTGATTTTTGCCTCGAAAAGTTGGCCTTATAATCCCAGCAGGCACACAACGTTGATTTAACATTGAATAAATGTTTATTTTCTATGTTGAATCAATGTTGAATTATTATTAGATTTTGCAAATTTGTATCAACGTTGAAATCCTATGTTGAATCAACGTTGATGTTCAACATTGAATCTATATAGATTAATGGTTGCTTCAACATTGTTTCAACCAATAGCTTAATTGAATTCAGATTGAATTCAGGGTGAATACAATACTAGTATTCAACACGGAATCAAAATTGGTTAGTGGTTGTGTTCAATTGTGTTTCCACCTAAACTAATAATCTTCATCCATCCTGTATTTTCTTTGTCTTGCAGTCCATAAATTTTATACGGTAGCAATATTCAAGCTATTGTCTTCTTAAAGGTGCTCAACATGCAAAATGCCATAGCAACATTCTGCCTCAGGAAACCTGATCCAATAACTGCTCCATTAGACCCAAGTTTGAAAAATAATCTCAAAACAAATTTGATGAACTTTAAATAAAGTCATTGTTTGGTTATATTTGACATGGTGAGGGCTTTAGCTCATTGTTGAAGACTGTATGATAACCCAAAGATATATAAATGATCTTTGGTTGATGACCGTCTTTGTTAACAATAGGTACAACAATAAAAAGTGTTTGGGTGCACAAAACTTTGAATAGATGCCATTGACTGCCAATTACTTGTAAAATATCAGTAATTGTCAAGAATAAAACTGAGTGACTTCATTCGTGTGAAGAGAGCAATGCTTGACCATGATGATGATAACAACCAATCAACTGAATAACAAATAGGTGTGTCAGTGAGGGCTTTCCTACGAACCATAATTTAAGCACCAAGATTCTTTTAACATTAACGATATGCATATAACAACACAAATTATCATCCAAGAGAAATATTGATTTCGAAAGCAAAACCCTTAATACACAAATTTTGCTCAATATCTATTTGAAATATCTGAGTGATCAAAATATAAAACAAAGTTTGCTGTTCGGACACTTCCTACCCCATGTATTCTAATGTCCAACCACTGATTAGAGAGAAATATTCAATACGATAAAATTAAAATAAATTTATTTATTAATAGTGAAACTTAATCTTCTCTTTTCTCACACCTTGTCTTTTTGGAGCCAATTTAATAAAGTTTATTGTTTTGTGAGACACTTGAATTGCTGTTCCGTGATTCCATCTAGGTCTTCATGATAACATCTACAAAATCAAAAGTTGTAACATTGTCAAGTTTAATTCTGTTCAACACATTTAACTATTAATAATAATGATATTACTTTAAAGTATAAATCAAAAGTAAAAGAACCGATGAAAACTAAAGTAAATAACAGTTGTCCTTTGAAGTCTCAACTACATTTCCTTTTAGATAGACTAGAAGCTATAATCTGCAAGAAAATCCTAAATACTACATTTTAATTTGAACAAATTGAAGGTTTATCCACTTATGTCTTTTTCTGTATTACTTGTGCTGTGGCATGGATATCTGTCTAATTGACATATTCGAGGATGGTAAAGGGAGGTTCTTCACACGGAAACACGTGAAATAAAAATTAAAAAAAATGCTGCAATGAAAATAAAAATTGGGGTAAAGGAAGCACGAAAAATTAAATCGTGAATATTAAGTAAAAAAGTACTAGAAGTTATTACTCAGTTGTTATTGGAGATCACACAGTCATGATAATGGACACAATGACCCTGCAGTCATCTTTTCCCTTCCCATATTGCATCATATTGATCGCAATTTATACCCTGGGAACACATAATTTAAAACAATCTCCCAACTGACTTTGAATTTAGTCCTGGTTTACTTTTTTTTTAACTTGAATATTGGACTAGCACAAGAAATTAAGAGTACCCACACAAAACAAGGAAAATAAAAAAAAGGAAACAGAAATAATGCATGTCGAACCAAATACGAGAAATAAAACGTCAAAACACGTGAAATAAAAAGGCCATAAATGCAAATAACTTTTTACCACCCTCATATACCCTTAATGTTTGATTACCTTGTCAAATTCTACTTCAATTTTGACAGTAAAATATTAAAGGTCCAACTTGGTGAGTCATGTATAGCTGCTGACCTTTCTATCCCAAATTTGTAAACAAGCCCCCCTTTTTATGCGATTAAAATTACTTTTGATTCATTCATATGATTTCAAATAGTCAATGATAAAAATTCTAGAGACGTTGCAAGATATCTTGGGAATGGGAACATGCTATCCTGATCCTGTCCTGATCCTAAGGTCAATCCTTAGATTGTCATAAACATCCCCCTTTTTCACGTGTAAAATTTCAACTTTTCAGTACAGTTTTCATAACAACATGATATGCTCACATTTCTTTAATACGATAACGTAATCACAACAATTAATATAAATACTTACGATAAAAATGTAAAAGCTGTATACAGGAAAGATATTGATAAAAACTCTGCAGAAATAACTTGTGGTCTTGACGGATATTCAAACTTTGGCAACAAACTAATGCGCGTGCGCATATCTGAATAGTCTTAAAATAGAAATGTTACTATGCCGCGAAAATTTAAATCGTTATTTAAATTGATCTATCCGTTGTTTATATTACAAGTTGTCAACCATTGTTTATGTACTGATGTATACGTCTTTCTCTTTGAATTGATAAAAAGAATAGAAAAAAAAATGAAAACAAGATATTTGACATCAGAAGTCAAGGAAAAAGGGGGAGGGATCTTTTAAGGGGAAGGGGTAAATCACAAATATTTAATTTTATATGTACTGTATGATCCTTTATACATGCTTGTTCTATTATTATGTTTTGGGGTGGGGTGAACTTTTGGAATTTTCTATTATTTCAATATCTGGGGTGCGAAGTTCATGATTAATCATTCATTCATTCATTCATTCATTCATTCATTCATTCATTCATTCCTATAATCACCACAACAATTAGTGATAATTCTGCTAAATATTTTATTTAATGTGAATATCGTTGTCAATTTAAAAACAATTGTGATATGTCCAATACTTTTTTGACAATTCTGGTATCCACAACTACTGGGTTTTATATATTGATTAGCCAACGTTGATTCAGTGTTGGTATTTCAACACAATGTTAATTCAACGTTGAAACAATGTACTAATTTCAACGTTCCATTGTCAACGTTGAATCAATGTTGAATATTTGTTGATCAATATATAACCTAAAATCAACAAAGATTCAACGTTGATTCAACAAAGTGTGCCTGCAGGGATGATGCCATATCCATCTGCATTTGTTGCGCCATACCTAATCTGACAGCCATTATTTATATTGAATCTAAAAAGTTTTGACTTTAAATATTGCTGTTCTATATCTGAAAATTCATTTACATACACTTTGGACATATTATCAAACAAATAGAAATAAAATATAATGCGACTATTGTCAGGCAATACCAAATAACTACTATCCTTTCTTTTCTATTGGATGATTTTCAAGAGATCTTTGTCTTTTTTTAGTATTCTGAATCCTACAATACCATCAGAAATCGCTACTATCATAATATAGGGACTATCCCATTGCTTTTGGAGCTAAGCATATATGTTTTACCCTAGCTAATATGTTTAACCACACAGAGTCACCGACTTTATAACAATTATGATTTGCCCCTTAAATCATATTGACGTTTTGTCTATTACTAGCCGTAATTATATTTTTACACTCTTTCTGTTGTACATCCCTCATGAGTGTTTGTTCTTTTTTTGACAAAAGCAAATGCTGCTACAGTTTCAGTGGGTAATTCATTACTTTGTGGATGGGGACCATAAATTAAATCTATATGGAGATCGATTTCTCGACCCAGCATGAGCATTCATGGGGATAATTTAGAGGTTTCATGTTCAGATGAACGATATGCAATTACGACCTAAGGCGGCTGCTCGTCCCAGTTTCTGATTTTTACAGACATGTTTACTGATTATGTCTTCTAGAGAACCATTTAAACGTTCTACAAGTGGGTCACTTTGTGGACAAAAAGCAGTCGTCCTAATTTTATGGATGCGAAGTTTTTGCATAACTCCTTCAAAAGCTTCGATTGAAATTGCCCTACCCCCTTTTTGATCTGTATGTATTTGGCGTGGAATACCATACATACACATACAAATGTTAAGAAAACTATCGGCTACTGTACGAGTTTCCATGTCAGGCAATGGATACCCCTCAGGTTATTTCATGAAATAGTCTGAGACCACTAAAGTATATTTGTTCCCTCTATAAGAGAGTGAAAAGGTTCTACTAAATCAATTTCAACCCTTTCTAATGGGGCGCCTACATTATATTGCTTCATTTTGGTTTAAGACTTTGTAGACGATCAAGTCGTCTTTTCTAGACTAAAATTCACGAGGCTCATTATGAGAGTTTTCAAATTCATTTTGATCTTGCTTCGAGCAATAATTACAGTCGACACAAGGACAACGTGACAAACCGTTAGCGTTGCCATGCTGTTTGCCTGGGCGATGTTGCATCGTAAACTGGTAGGTGTTGAAAAAAATCCAGACATTTGACCTTCAGGGTTTTTAAATCTAAGAAGGTTTGAGCACCATAATCTGTACGTATCAAAACCTTGGTCAAATACAGATAGTGGTGAAACTGCTTTACACTTAAAATAAGAGCAAACAGTTCTCTTCTGGTAACCCAGTATTGTCGCTGAACTTGGCTCAGTGACTTTCTAAAATATGCCACTACAGTTTCTTTACCATCATGAATTTGGGACAGTACGACCCCAATGCCACAACAGTTGGCATATGTGTCTAGATGTTTTTGACATGTCTGGATAACCTAATATTTGAAAAAAAGAATATTTTTTAGATGCAACCTTGAGACCTTGTGCTGCAATACGATCTAGAACATCTCTGAGCCTATTAAAATAAAATTCAAAGGAATCTAAAAATACAATGATATTGTAAGCCATGCGAGAGTATCCTGTCCTATACGGGGCAGTTTACATACGAACGTTATTAAAATGCAGTATCTGCTCCCAACAGCACATCAGTTACGATGATAAAATATATAGTTCCTCTGTTTGTGTACTAAACGGCCTCCTTTGTTCTACCTCCTTCAGTCTGATTCCCTCATTCTGTTTCTGTTTTTCCTCTAGTATTTTTTGTCATCTTTTCCTTTCTTAAATTTCTTACCCTTTTGTTCATGGTGGTAATTCTATCTTTTTTCGCCATTTTTCTCTGTCTTTTTACTTTTCTTCTGGCTTGTCGCTTTTTCGTTCTCTGGTTTTGCTGTCATCTTCTAGTATTATATCCGAGGTTGATGGTGTTTAAAGAAGTGACAACGGATTTGTGATGGCTTTCGTATTTTTCCCTGGAAGAGTTCATTTGATGCTTTGATGTCTGCTATGATCTCTCCTGAGATGGAGAGTTTCCTGGCTGCTACTGGTGTCACTTTAGACTGTAGATTCCCTTCTATCGAGGCAGAGCAGGTGTTTAGTACGGTATACAGTATGTTGGCAAGTTCCCCCCTTTTAAAGCATCTAGCATTTTGTGGTCTTTAGAACTTGGTCCTTCATACTGATTTGATAGTATCTTATAGAGATACTAAAGTCTAATTTAAAGATGGCTGTGAAGTCCCCAAGTCCTTATGTCAGTTGCTTGAGTTTTATTCCTTCACAGATGGTGGGGCGTGTTGGTGAATATGATCCATAAAATGGTATGGTGAGTTGCAACTGTAACATCTGCCTGTAGTTGCCCTCTTTGAGTCCCAAATCCCGGGGTCCTTGATTCAGCTTTACTATCATATCTTGTAAAGCCTGCAAATTGCTCTGATAATCCCATTCAGTCATATGTCCTTCGACTCCACATCTCTGATTGTTGATCTCTTTTTGTCTACATCTCCGAGTATTGACTCATACCTTTCTAAAACATCAACAGCGTCTGCTCTTGTTTGACATTCCTTGTAAATACTGCGACATTTCATTTCTACAGTTATTACCTTAAACAACTAGTTTAATACTAGAGACTCCTGCGCTGCCAAGTCAAGGTCAAAGTACGCTTTTTGCGCTAGCTGCCTGATGTCATCCCCGACTTCTGCTATCCTTTCCCCTGGCATCTCTAATTTTGAGAGCCAACAATGTTTCGATTACAAACACGTTTTTGAAGGATTTCAATATTGACGACTTCAAGTCTAAACCTCCTGATTAAACTTGTTTTAGTTCCCAATTCCCAAATAATCCGGCTGATTACGTTATAACCGGTGAACTCAACATTGTCAATAATATGTACCTGCAAAATTATCCGCAGATAAAGCCCAAAACAAAGCCGGGCTTCAAAGTTATTGTGGAACTGCCTAATCTAAAGGTGGCGTGAATCAGATATGGATACTAAAACATTACAAAGATCTTTTAGAGTACATACAATTTAAAACTCTTTCATCTTGCAATAGTATCAACACATTTGACTTTTCTTTTCCCCATTCCAAACTAAAATACAAATTGAAAGAGTTGGTATTGCTTTGTTTCATTAAAAAGAATGACCAACGTAGATACATGTATTTTGTCTTAAAGAGGGAAAAATCCTACTTTGTAAAGGATCACGCTGATTCCAACAAAAAAATATTTGAACCTGACATTATCAAGATGCTTGATTTCTTGATTGACAACATATTTGTTACATTTGGAGGATGCGTTTTCAACAGACTATCAGCATTCCAATGGGAACTAATTGCGCCGCTCTTCTTGCCGACTTGTTTCTTTATTATTATGAAGGCTGACTTCATACAGGAATGTCTTCGGATAAAAAATAAGAAGTTAGCAATATCCTATATAACTTTACTTTCCGCTATATAGATGATGTTCTCTAAGTAAATATTCATAATTTGGTGACTATGTTGAACGCATCTATCCCGTCGAACTAAAGATAAAGGATACAACAGATACAGTTAAGTCTGCCCCATATCTTGACAATGAGAGTCGGTTGAAAACAAAACTTTACGACAAACGAGGTGATTTCAGCTTCACAATTGTGAATTTTCCATTTACCACAGTGGTGGATGAAATAATCGACAAATGTACCGGGAATAAACAATAAATCAAAGAACTTAAATTAAAAATGAAAAAAAAGTGTGGTTTGGTATCATAGTTGGCTACAGAGAAAAATAATGATAGAAATAAGAGACACAGACTGTAAATAAGTAATGTGGTTTCAAGTTGACGGGAAAATGTTTAATTTAGATACACTCGCTGTGTATGGAGTCGTTTACATATCTCCGGAATATACCAAGTATTCTTCAGATGGAGCTTTTTATTAATGAGATTAAACAAGAAATGTTACGCTTTTAGGATATTTCAAGTTATATATGCCTATCTAAAAAGGAAAAACAACATGGTGATAAATACTTTTCTGTATTTGGCACAACTACCTTAGCTGTATTTGGCACAACTTTTTGATATTTTGGGTTCTCAATGCTTCTCAACTTTGTACTCTATAACTATTTTGATCTGAGCGTCACTGATGAGTGTTATGTAAACGAAACACGCGTTTGACGTATAAATTATAAGCCTGATACTTTAGATAACTGTTTATACCACTGGGTCGATGCCACTGCCGGTGGACGTTTCATCCCCGAGGGTATCACCACCCCAGTAGTCAACACTTCAATTATATGGTCATTTTAATAAAATTCCTGTTTACAAAGTATGAATTCTTCAAAGTACTTAGGATTTTCTTATTCCAGGCATAGATGACAGCCGTATTTGGCACACCTTTTTGGAATTGTGGGTCCTCAATGTTCCCCTACTTTGTAATTGTTTGGATTTTTAACTGTTTTGATCTGAGCGTCACTGATGAGTCATTTGTTGACGGAACGCGCGTCTGGTCTTTAAATTATTAGGCTGGTACCTATGATAACTGTTTTTGACGAAATGGACAAGCCCATTCTGTTATATGAGGGCGAAGTGTGGGGCTTTGATAACAAACATATCATTGAAAATGATGTAAAATTCTTTTGACCTTGAAATCGTCGACGCCAAATTATATTGTTTACGGGGAGCTGTGTCGTTATCCGATCGAGATAGATATTAAAGTTAGAACATTACTATTCTGGGCTAATTTGATAATTATCCGGTAAACAAGCATAGTTTTCCTTTATACTGTATACATCAACTTTCTCAGTTTCTCGTCATATGAATAATCACCATAATTAGAAGATAAAATTGATTTCTTTGGTACAATGACTATTTTAAGATTGTATTTTCTTCAATATATGAGAAAAACAAAACTTTATTAATTTAAAAAAAAATGGTACAAACCTGTTCTAATACAGAGATTGTTAGATCAATATCTTCAGAATAGAAATTTCCTCGTACTAAATTCGCCAACTACCGGGTAATACAACAAAAGTTTAAAGAAACACTTGAAATTTGAGGAATATTTTTATATTTTGGAATTCAAAGACGCTATTGATCTATGTCGTCTTCGAACCACTAATACTAAATTACCGATTGAAACAGGAAGATGTCAAAACGTTATAAGAGAAAACCACTTTTGCAGTCTAGTACAATCGACAGATTGCTGACGAATATCATTATATATTTGAATGAGTTTTATTCTATCAAAAACGAAAAGAGTATGTGACTGCATATTTTACAAAACGTCAAAATACAGTTAAAATCTCTGAACTTTTGTCAAATACAAGAAAACCAGTTCTGAAGAAGCTTTGATCTTTTATAGAAAAATATTAATACTTTTTAGTGTTTGTACTCCTGTCTTGTAACTAATGTTACCTCTCTCACTTGTTTTGTTGTAAATATTTATTGTTGTATTTATTATCTCTGTACCGATGTAATGTATTTCCTTTATGGGAATTAAGATATAGTAAACAATAAGATATATTCAACCATAATTGTTGATGCCCACTATTATTGTCATTTATACCATAATACACATTTAGATGGGCATGTTTTCCTCACTATAGAAGTATTGAAAATATGATGGCTGTTTTAATATAAAAATGCTGAGGACAGGTTATTTGTAGTAAACCATTTAGCATAACAGAAATTATGGAATTTTCCAAAAAAACGGACCATTTCTTTTTGTAATTTGTAGCCTTGCCCCTATCTCAAATTATTTTTATTTCATATTAACCACTTTATCTTACTATTCCAAGAAAGACAACTCTTGTTGAACTTCAAAACAAATGAAACTAATATTTCATAATGTATGCTGTATCTTTTGAAAAGCAACGTGTATTATTTTTTTTAGTTTTGTATTAAAATAGAACACATGAAGCCCCCAAAAAACCCAATTTAACAACGATCACTGTATTACCTCTGAATGATTCTTAGGTGGAACCATACTAAAAAACTTAAGTTTGGTAACTTATTTACCCTAAAGGTACAATAACACTTTGTTAACAAACACTATATTAACTCGTAATTATCTGTTCACGTACCCTAGATATACAAGTGTTTGTTCACGTATTCGGAGAATATCAAATTGACCTATTAAATCAGGCCCTTTTATACATTTTGAATGGAGGATACAAAAGTACATTTTAAAATAATAAAATGTAAATTTGAAAGCCTGCGTTAGAGAGGATTTGTATACAGATCCCGTTAGTGACGAAAACATATCATCAGTCATTTCAAGGTTATTGGCATTCTATAAAGAGTTCTTTCAGAACGATATGTCATTCTTTTGCAGAATCAACCCGGACGATACCATTTTTCAATGAAATGTGGTCCAAGGCATAACATAATTACCTGTGTCAGGTCATTATTTTATCCTTATTGAAAAAGTTTGAACTACGTTCTGTAACTGTAAAAGATTATATTTTACATAAATTACTAGTAATCATAACCAAAAATTGAAAGAAAAGTTGTAAGTCACAGTTTTTTAGTCACACTCGTCTGTTGAACATTCAACCGAAGCACTACCAACTGGTGAACCTGCAGCTGTTAATGGTTTTGCCTTCTTACTTACATATGACGATCTTTATCCATACAATATGTTTGATGCCTCTATTTGTTGATGGCAGAAGTCCTTTTGTAAACTCTTACTGCATTACTACGATGACCTGCAAAACATAGCTCAATTATTTTTGTGTTTACGTTACCACTTTTTTATTTGAACTGCATATTTAAAATCTTAATACAAGGAATAAAACTCCAGCATGACCGACAAGCAGACGAGCGGACGAGTAATGGTAAATTTGATTACCAAAAAATATCGTGATCGGGACAGATACAATCATTTCTCTCAATAACAAGTTTCCTGAAGTCTCTGTACAAAAATAATTATACATTTTTCTTACAATCATCAGTTCATTATTAAAGCAATTGAAAATACAGTGAAAAGGAACAGATATTAGGTAATATTATGCAGACACATTTTGTGGGCTAAATGAAAATATTAAAAATAAAAGACTAGAAATTATGATGTTACATTTAACTATTATATTACCTGTAGTTTCGGCCAAACGTTGTTCTTCTATGCCAGCATTATAAAGACATTTAGCTGCTGATTCTCGGAGGCTATTGTTTGTATGTTTTCCAGTCAATCCAAAACTTGAGCACAACCGTTTCACAGTGCCGTGTATAGTGTTGTGTCAATAGGAGTTTTGCTATACCATTGTCCATATTTGGCATGTTTTAAAGGTGCAAGGTAAAAAAAAATCGTTCCCCCATTTGTTAGACTTAAATGAAAGAAACGTTATGTAAATTTTTACTTAAAAAGTAAAATCACAAAAATACTGAACTTAGAGGAAAATCAATTCGGAAAGTCCATAATCACATGGCAAAATCAAATAAAGCACACATAGTATATATGTTGGACTCAATGGTACTCTAAAGTGCGATGGTCACGCTAAAATACGATGGTCTACGCTTAAGTGCGATGGTTGTTTGTTTTTTAAGGGCGATCAGAAATCACGCTAAAGTGCGATGGTGTAACGGGAATGTGGTTCAGGCAATGGTTTTCGTTTGTTGCTGAGTTCCTATTACATTTTCGTTTATTGTTTTGATTATGTGTCAAGCCGTTATCTTTTGAATTGTTTTACACTTGTTACTGGTCATTGTATTACCCTATATAGCTTGTAGCGGCATGGACCAATGATTTACGTTGACGGCCGTATGATTATTAGCTGCATACATGAACGGCATTTGGGATTGAATGGAAAGTTTATTCTACATCATCTTATGTTTATTTAAAGTACGATAGTTGTTCAAAAGGTGTAATGGTTACACTGAAGTATTGTTAGTACATCTGGAATGTAGTGGAAGTCGTTTTTTAATAAAATAATATGTTATAAGGCAATGCCCCGTGTTAAAGGTCATACTTAAAGTTGCATATTTCAATGACATTAGGTCGAAAATAGATAGTTGTCGTATTGGCAATCATATAGTACGATGATACTACACATCTGTTTGTTAGGTTGCTGTCTAATTGACATATGCTAGTATTTATTATTTAACAGAAATAACAAACCATATAGTATTTTTTTTTTGTATTGAATAATTCAATTAGAAAGTAAAATGTTTTGATTAAAGTTATTTCTACAATTTCACATATTAAGTTAACCTACTCCAGCAACGACCAAAAATTCCAGATTTCGATCATTTGTTTTTCTCTTCTCTTCTTTCTTTTCTCGTGTAATAAAAATCCTTAATCTGGACAAACATACTCGTCATAATGCTGTCGAACGTTTATAACGTCGATGCATTTGCAGAAAAACGCACTTTAGCGTATCAAACCATCGTACTTTAGCGTAGGCCATCGCACTTTAGCGTGACCATCGCATTTTAGCTTCCCCGTCGCACTTTAGAGTCCTACATATATATAGATGATTTTATTTAATTTCCTAATGCTTGCGAAGTTGTAGGCTGGCTTGCTTGCTTTGTTTGTGTAAACGTAAGCTCAAGCATTGTATTTAAGGTTGACATCTGCAAACAATACAGTTACGTTAGCTTAGATCAATCAGGAACAACAAATATTTCAGATTTTATAATCATTGAAGCATGATGAGAAGATATATTAAGACACTGGTGATACCTGACGTTACATTACAGTAACGTCGAAATACACTATTTGACTGACGTTTTATCCAAGTCGCTTGTTGTTAAACGAACGTATGAATTTATGTTTGTCACGATTGTCCCCCCATTCGTTTTTACCTCTTTAAAGCATTCCCTACATGTACATGTATATATTTTCATATATTATTGGTTCCTATAACTACTGTTTCTTTATAGGGATAAATACTGATTAATGAATTTCTTGCGTTTTATTTCATTAATACATTCTAAAACATTTAAATGTGTTTCTTCTGTGATTCGAATGACATTGTTTGCGGTTACTTCCGAACAAATATAGACCACTGACGCAGCAGGTACAACCGTTTTCCTGTTCACAAGACGATATTGAAAAGACAAGTTCGTTTTGTTGTAATATAGACCACGAAACACAGGTGTTCCCGCAGGGAGTAAAGATCCCCTAGAATCCGTTGTGTCAATGCGTAACGTTTCCATGCTTTTCTCTACTTTCAGCATGTAGTACTCCTCCTCATTGTCGTCGGTATATAACGCAACTAATTGACCAACCGAAACTAATTCTTGCAAAGACACTTGTTCATTTTCTTCATTTTCTTGTGCAACCGCTCTGTATTCTCGCTTCATTTCCCATTCAGTAAAACCACCAGTTTTTATCGAATTAGAACACTGGTCATACATGTGATGACAACAGTTTACACAGAAACAAGACAATTCACTGATATTTATCAATCCTTTAGCAGAATCACGACTAGCTCTTACTTGGTGAAGAGATCAAATGCTAGGCACCGGCTTAAAAGACAGTCTGTTGTCACGGTGAATCGTTTCCGCATATCGGAATATTCTTCTCTTACAATGTGACCTCGGTTGTGTTAGAAATGAATTCGCGTATTCATATAGATCTTTTGCTGTCCTTATCTCAGTCTGTCTGCGTAAAATGGCACAGTCGGCTTGTTTCTTAATAATTCCCCCAGCAGCGTCTTTTGGTCCTGAAATGCACAGATAAGTTTTTGTTATGTCAACTGCATGACATTGGACCTTACCATTTTACCGCGTTCAAGGTTTATGATTTTTATGATAGTAACAACACCGAAAGTCACGTGGAATATAAGAGATACATACAATACCCTACAGCGACTGCCAAGATGAAGAACAGAAATAAAAGCCCTGTTCCTTGATACAACGTATTTATATTTGTGTCAGGTGTAATTTAGTGTAGAAGTATAAACTTTTTTGTTGTTACCATAGTTTTTCTGTCTTGTCAACATTTTCTATTTCTTTAAAACAAGTACTAAAAAATTTCTAAAGATGACAAGGCTAAATACCTGAAATTTCTTTGATTTTTCGAGTCATTTTCCACAGGCAGACATACCACAAAATGATTGGTGCACCAATGCGCCTTGTTAACCATGTCATCCCTGCAACTTGACCACATTATAAAACTTGGACTTTCTGTATTTGATTGTCTGGGAAGTATCATCCGATGTAAGTATTTGGGACAGCTGGGCAGCCTCTGTTTGGATAGATACTGTAAAGTGGATTAATTAAAATGCTGGCCATAGCAAACATTTGCCATATTCCTATGTATGTATTTGGTGATAGGATATCATTTATTTCTTTATGATACAGATCCTCTATTGTTTGTTCTGTCAACACTTGGTTGGTAAAGTGCTCACTAAACATACAATATATGGCTGGAGACGGTTTTGGTGAAAGCGCTGTCCAACCTCTTGCAAGATATTCAGAACTTAAATAGAGATGGCGATATTCAATAAGTTCAATGGCTATTCTTAACCGTATATCTCTATGATGCATTTCTGTTCCATATGCTAGAAAACTACCACATCTTGGCAAACAATTACCATCCCCTTTTATCATGACTGTTGTTTTGGGAGTACCCAGAACATCATTACATTCGTTCAGCAAGGTGAGTGCTCTCTTGTCAACCAACTTTTTACATCTAGATAAAGACAAGTCCTGTTTTACAGACAGTTCATCCAACTTCACACAATTTCTGCAAAATTCTACCTTGTCTGTAAATGACATTGAAATTAATTCTGAAGTAATCTTTCTGATTGATTTCATTGAAGACATTTTCATTTTTTTCTTCTGCATTTGTCTGGTCTGCTTCTCCTCTTTTTCACACTCCTTTCCTGGTTTTTGATTTCTCTCATCTTGACTAGAAGATCTGTCAGCAAATTCCGCCACTTTTTTGCTTTGTCTATTTGTTTTGTTTGGGCTTTCTGTTAAACAATGTTCTGTTCATTCTCCTGTGTACTCTTAATTTTGACATTTCTCAAATTTTCCTTCAATACAACAGTTGCAAAAGCAAGACAATTTCCTAGTTGATATTTTATTATTTGTCAAGCCACATCTAACCTGGTGTATAAGCTGTGTACCCTTTACTGGCTTCACGATGGTATTAGGTCGACAAAGAAGAATTTTCTTGAACTATGCTTTTTATTTTTGCAGTCACTTTGTATTGTCAGTCCATTTTTTGCAAAATTGTACAGCTCAGATGCATTCATCAAACACCAGATCTGTCAAGTACATGTCATGTAGCTGCTCGCTTCACAAGCCCACCTAATGGATCACAAGGACTTTTCTCCATGTTTAAACCAAAATATGATCTTTCTTCTTTGTGACATAAAAAGCTGTCCGATTTGGCAACAAAGTAAAAGGGAAGTTTCAACTTGAATTGAGCTGCACATCCATCGCTAAAGATAACATGATTTTGAACAGAAATGATTTGCTCAAGATAATCACCATAAATTACATGTTTTCAGTCAGCTGAAATGAAAACTACACTCTCCGTAATATTATCAGAGCATGTGTGGCACTTGTATGTTGCTACTTTTGTCAATGTTGCTTGTTGGTATGTGTAGTGAGCCGACTGAATTTCATCCTGGCAGACGGAACGCCAATCATCAGCAAAATCTTCAACACTGACCACCCAATTAGTTGGCAAATTTGATTTCAGCTCATGGTACTGTTGAATTTGATAGTTGGCATTAAGTAAATGCTAAGGAAATTTCTGTATATCACCGACTAATTTTTCTACAAGTTCATTAATAGTTCCTTCTTTTCTGACAAGAACCTTTTTTGATATTGTTGATTGTTTTGATACTGTTTTTTTAGTTTCCCATACTTTCCAATTAACTACTTCATCTCCTTTCTTTTAAATCAGTGAGTTGTACATCTGAAAAAGACTGCTTGCCCACAGGACACACATTTTCTATCAATTCAATCAGCCTGGTGAAATTGTTTTCCTTCTTGTTTTTCACACAAGGTTGCCGAAGATGCTTCATATTTATCTTTGGCCAAATTCAGATCTTTTCCTCTTACAAATAGAGCATGCACTTTATTTGATATGTTAAGACAAGTGTCACAAAGACATGAGTTAAACTTGTGTTTGTCCACAGTCATAACGTTTTTTGGTCGTATTTTTCGGAATGTACTTAGAGACATTTTGTCATTGGGGCTGCTGTATTCTTTAAAGAGTTTTGATGTAGTGGTTGTCAAAATCATTTTCTGCTTTTCATTTTTGTCAATTGTTTGCTTTTGACTAAGAGGAGTAGAATGACGTTCATAAAAAGATTCAACATTTGTCTTTTCTTCATTACTGTATGCATCACTTCTCCTTTTTCTGTTTTGTTGTTTGTCTTTTTTACAATACTTAGTCCATGTCTTATAATTCATACTGAAACGTTGACGTAGAGATAGACTAGTAATTGTATCATCTGGTTCACAGCCATCTTTTGTTTGAACTAAGGCTTTTAAATTCTTCCTGTCGTTTTCTCGTTTCCCTTTTGTAAGTTTTAATATTTTTTTCTCAATACGTTGAACAATAATTTCATTTTGCATAATTCTCTGCATTTAAAAAAATGAAAGTTAACACCTTTTTCAGTTAAGGCTTTCCTCTTTTGAGGAGTTGTGTTTGTAATAATATTTTTAATTGATGATGCAAATTTTTGAGGTGACGGTGGTATTGCCACCACATTAGCTACTGTTGCAGCTGTTCGAGGCAGTTTCCCACTTTGAAGCTTTTTCTTTGCGTATGCTAATCGTCTTTTTCTTTTTCTGTCCTGATTTTTTTCTTCTGTCAAATTAGCTAAGTATCTTCTTTTGTCATCTGTCCATTTACGTCTCATATCTTCAATTTGATGTCTGTTTTTTTTTTTGTTATTCTCATTTTTACTTCTATAACGCCTTTGTCGCAGCCTATTCATTTCTTTCATTCTCTCTTTCTCTTCAGGTGCTTTTGATTGTAGATTTATTCTATATTTTACACGTTTTTTCTTCTACCAAATCATTTCTAAATTCTTCTTCCAATAGCAATAAGGCTGATGTGCCTCTTTTTCTGGCCTCAGGTTTATTCAATTCATAGTCATTTTCTGAGTCATAATCTGGACTGTCATCTAAGCTAACCAATGGTTTGTCTCTAAAAAGGTATCTTTTTTCCTTTTCCATAGTTCATGAATTCTGTAAAAGATCATACAAATAACAGACCTTTAGACCATCATAAAAAACAATCATTTGATGTTTAAAGAAATTCGAATAAGAGGTTCTCAAGTTATGGCATGACATGTTAACAGGGAGGAACCGACAGACAGACATTTGTATACCACAATACAAAATAGGCTTGTATGTTGTGATGCTATGCTATTGTTTCAGAAAAAGGGAGAAGGTTTTCCCAAGTTATAAAGGGGCATAACTAAGAATGTTAAATACATCTCTGTCCACATATTTAAGTTCCTAGCATTGTGTACGAGTTTCAATAAAATTTGGATGTAACAAATGTACCAGGATTATAATTGTGTACGTCAGACACACGTTTTGTCTACAAGACTTATCAGTGACGCTCTTTAAATGATTATGATGCAAACTTAACCTAGGGTGTGGAAACAGAAGAAAATGCATTTTCCTGTAATTCAGTGGTTGTCGTTTGTTTATGTGTTACATATTTGTTTTTCATTCATTTTTTTACATAAATAAGGCCGTTAGTTTTCTTCTTTGAATTGTTTTACATTGTCTTATTGGGGTCTTTTATAGCTGACTATGCGGTATGGGCTTTGCTCATTGTTGAAGGCCGTACGGTGACCTATAGTTGTTAATGTCTATGTCATTTTGGTCTTTTGTGGATAGTTGTCTCATTGGCAATCATACCACATCTTCCTTTTTATATTTTCCAAGTTTTGAAGGGATATCTCTACAACAGTGAATTACTCACTACCACTATTAGAACTGTGTCAGTGTTCTGGTTCTAAGCATTGCATATGAGTTTCATGATTAGTCAAACTTAAGTTAAAGTGCAGAAATGAAAAACCGGGACGGACAGAAGGACAGACAGACGAAAGATCAAGGATAATACTTTCACGGTGGCATAAATATCACAAATATGATAGGATACACTTGACATCAACTCCTGTTTTCTTTAGGCTAATTTTGTATAGTCCACTGTACAAAACAAACAAAAAATAATTCAAAACTGGGACATAAAGTTTGACCTAAATTTTATCCTCAGAATTGAAAGAAAGAACCTTATTAAAATTGAAACTCTGACCAAAGATACTGAGACATGGATGCAAGAAATGTGAACTCTTTGTGTGCTTTTTATAGAATGTAGTAACCCATACATATACTTAAAGAGCTGTTAAAAATATATACACATGCAAGTCAAAATATCCTCCTACATGATTTTTCGTACTTTTATTTAAAGAAAATTAAACATACAGAATTCATCTATTGAGGTGACAAGACGCAAAATAAGTGAAAACTCCTAGGATTATTCAATGATGCTTAAAATGTATGATAAATGCTTTGTTTTAAATCAATTGACAAAAAGTTCAAGATGAAACTTTATTAAAAAATGTTACAACTTCTTGATATGAACTTTTACAATTACTGAGAAATGGATGCAACATCTGAGAACTCTTTGTCATGCTAAACATGTATATGTCATGTATGTTACTTAAATGTTAAAACACTCAAATTTGAAAAAAAAGTTGTTTAAGTTCAAGTAAAACAGGGTTAATACAAAAGTTTCACAGTTATTTTGGGGTTAAAATAGTCAATGTATACATCCACTTACTATTGAAAATCTTGTGACAGGATGCTATGAATAAAGACTCATATACATTTCTATTATCATGGTTATAATGTTGTTTACACTGTAAACTTCATCATTTTTTCTTCTAAAAAGCACTTGACAAGTTTTAATCAAAGTTAAATTACTCAATTTAATTTCTAAAACTTTACTGTATAGACACTATGTCTGATAAAACACATAAATATGAACTCTCCTATTTTCATAAATTACAGCAACATCTTTAAATTTAAAAACTTACTTTTCATAGTAAATGAATAATTTTATGAATAAATTACTTTTTTTTAAATTGGCTTATTTAACTTCAATTTAAATTATTTATTACTTGATGTGACAGGATGCAATTAAAGTGAACGTTTGTGCTAAAATTTTAAAATGATGGCCTTTGTTTTAATTTCTCAAAAGTTCATTCGATTATTATCCCTTTTTTAAGCTATAGGATGTTACAAGACTTAATTATAAAGCTCTCTGATGTCTTTGTATCGTAATATTTAAACAAGGCTGGATGTTAACCACATATTGAGACATGGATTCAATGTTAGTGAACTCTTGACAAGTAAAACATCAAAAATTTGTAGAATGTAATTTTAACTGTTGATAAAGCTTTAGTTACACAGACTTAGTAAATATTAATGTTAAATTTTTATTGGGGGGGGGGGGGGGGGTAAATAATATATGTGGTATACCTCTACTCGCTATTGATGAACATGTGACATGATACAAATAATAGCAACTCCTATAACTTATATTATTTATGTTGTTTACACAAACGAACTTCCATGAATTCTTAATAAAAAGAAACAATTGTAAAAGGCAAACCTTGGACATACAATTTAATTGAAAATCAATTAGTCCGCTTCATTTTTAGAAACTTCACAGTACTTTAGACAAAAGACTTGACATATGTGAACCCTTGAAATGTTAAACATATATATTTGTACGAATGTAAGTTTAACTGTTGATAAAGCTTTAGTAACACAGACTTAGTAAATATTAATGTTAAATTTTATTTGGGAGGTAAATAATATATGTGGTATACCTCTACTCACTATTGATGAACATGTGACATGATACAAATAATAGCAACTCCTATAACTTATATTATTTATGTTGTTTACACAAAAAAACTGCCATGATTTCTTAATGAAAAAAAAAAACAATTGGTAAAGGCAAACCTTGGACATGCGATTTAATTGAAAATCAATTATTCTGCAACATTTTTAGAAACTTCACAGTATTTAAAACAAAAGACATGGCATATGTGAACTCTTGTGTTGTTCCTCTTTTCATGAAATACAACAACGTCTTTAGATTTTAATGCTTTTGTACTTAATAAGTAGTTAAAATATATAACATCTTTTTTTATATATATGCTTGCATATATATATGTAGGGCAACATGTCAATTCAAATATAATAACCTAGTCATGTAACACATGTAACAGGATGCAATACAAAGGAACTCTTATGACATAATTTTGTACATGTAGTTTACACTATTGAAAATACCTGAATTCTATTATTAAGTCGCCAAAACGGAGTTTTGGAGACTTTATGTTTTTGTCCCGTTTCTTATTAAGTCACCAAAACGGAGTTTTTGGCGACTTATTGTTTTTGTCCCGTTTCTTATTATGGCACCCTCAACGGAGTTGGGGTGACATATTGTTATTGTTCCGTTCTTTTTGTCTTATTATTATTATTATTATATTTATTCTTCCACACTTTTTTGTCCATTCTATTTCGCAGAATAGGCTTGAACAATATTGATGGAACTATGCCATAATGTTGACCACCACATTAAATAGTGCAATTGGGGTCAAAAGTCTAAATTGGCAATTAAATTAGAAAGATCATATCATAGGGAACATGTGTACTAAGTTTGAAGTTGATTGGACTTCAACTTCATCAAAAACTACCTTTACCAAAAACTTTAACTTGAACGAAAGGACGGACGCACAGACCAGAAAACATAATGCCCCTCTACTATCGTAGGTGGGGTATAAAAAACATGTGAAGGCTTCATTAATTTTCAATGAGACAAAAGTGGTGTACATACATGTATATACCTTTGCTTTAATTGTTGTATAATTGGTTATTGTCATAATATTTTTTTTTAATTTGTTTGTTAAAACATTTTAATTATTTACTGGAATCATTGTTCATTAGTAAATATATATGCATATCTTTCATAAGAAATTAAATTCTTTTTTGGAGATATCAATACTATTTCATTAAAAGAATATATTAAGGAAATAGATATAAGAAGATGTGGTATGAGTGCCAATGAGGCAAGAGTACTTTTTATACATATATATATATATGTACACATACACTGTCAGAGTTAAGACTTTTCTGGTTTGATTTTGATGTCTTGCAAACAACTACCCTGTATGCTTTCATTTTATGTTCTAGTCTGTATATATTGGGAAAATAATTTGTGTTGTTTAAATACTAGGGAAAATAATTTGTGTTGTTTAAATACTAGTAAGTAGAGTTGACAAATGCTTCAAAATTAGCAACTTTGATCATAAATGGTAGCCATATGAGAAAAAGACAATGCACATCTTAGTTTTATCAGTTTATGTCAAATAGACAGTGTCATAATCATTAAAAGTAAAGTTACATAAATGGGGATGTAAATTTACTCCTTATATAGTGAATGACATTATTATGTGTGGACATTTCAAATGAAAAAAGAAGATGTGGTATGATTGCCAAAGATCGCTATTTGCACTAGTATTACTACTATTTTCCTTAGTGCTGCGTACAAGTTATCCAAGTGAAATTTGCTCATCAACTAGGAAAGAATACTACAAAATAAGTATTATCATACTAGTAACAGTAGTGATGTGTACTTAAATACAAAGAATGAATACTTATAATAAACCTAGGTAACCAATGGATGCTACGCAATAAGGGAAATGAAATAATGATGAAATACTACACCAGCTTAGTCATGAGGTTAGCAGCGCGACTGTTATTGGCCTTGAGGCATTTAGATAAATCCCAAAAATCATTAGACGAGTTCTTGAAACCAGGCAATTTTGAGTTAGTTGTAAAGGCTGCATTGAGATGCTTTATACCATCCTGTGCAGATGAGGAGGACCTAAAATCTCCTAGCAACGCACTTAAGATAGGGCATGATGTCAAACGTTGGTATCCGCTAAGTTGGCTCAGGGAATTATTTCAGAAGATGAAAAAAAAACGAAAAGAGGCTGAAGATTTTTTGAAGGAGTAATGATAACTTTTCTTGTTAGTAATCCTAATCATGTTAGTAAGAAGCTACTAGATACTCCAGTAAATTTACTTTTACATTAGTGAATGAGTGGACAGTAAATTTACTACTCTTACTAGTGTCATTCACTATTCATTTTTTTCAGTGTATTTCCTCCGGCGAAGAAATCACTTCAGAAGATTGCAGTTTTCTCACAGTCGGCGAGTTCGAATTTTGCAAGTATGCGACCATGGTTGTCACCCGCCTGTCTGGGGTCTTTGGTAGGGCCAGTTTCAGTGTCTTCAATGCGCGATGTTTTTCTGTTCTATTCTGGAAATTATTTCGCATATTTAAATCCTCGTTTTGCCTTTGATTATTGATATTTTCTTCACGTTTTCTCTTTCTATATTTCCGTTTCTTTGACCCATCTCATTTGTTCTTTCTCTTGTTTCTCTCTATGTTGTCTTTGGCGTACTTCATCATCTGATAAAGCATACTCGTTTTCCTTTAGATTTCTATTTCTGTAATAAGATTCAAGCCTTTGTTCTCGTCGCTTTTGAAGCTTTTCTTGTTTGTACCGTTCAAGTCGTTCCTTAGATGACATCCTTTTCTTCACTGAAATAATTATGAAAGTTTTATTATATAATTTATTTTAGATACGATTATGACAGATTTACGATGACAAAAAATAAATACAAATACAAACACTTGCAGATAATCTTGAATAGTTTAATAATATCCGATTGATTTTCACAGATAATGTAATCTTCAAATTATTAGGAGCTAATTTGTTTCTCGCTTCTGAATAGACTAATTTATTTATTCAAATCAGGGGCCCTCGAAAGCCCATACAATACATACATTAATCATTTTTACAATTATCAACAACAAAAAACGTCTGTAACGTTACGTGTAACTTTCAAAAACGGAGTTCCATGTATGTGACATTTTATTGGACATGCGGTTTTGTTTGTAATTTGTGCAAACCTGGGCGCATTGTCATGTTTCAAGGCTCAAAATGCGAAGAAAGGTTTGTACTTTAGCGGTAAATAGAATTAAGGAAATATTCAATAAAACAAATTAATTCAATCTCATTCGACGGATTAGTGCCGGAAAATGTGTGAAAACTGTACTTATGGCAAATTCTTGGACATGAGAAAAATTCCGACCTGTGTAAACCGACGTAACGACAAAGAAAAAAACAAATTATTTAAACGGCGAGTCTTTGTACAAAATAATTATACCAATATTGAATAACTTACCAGTATTCTGTTCATAAAAATCAAGTCCGTGAGTTCGGCTAAAATATTTCCCTGCTTGTGGGACACTTTTTAATATCTCATTCAGGGGCCCATTGCTTCGCTTCTAGAACTGGTTGTGTTCAAATTTTTTGACGTCACAAGGTTATGACGTTGAACGTTGCGCTGCCTGAAAATGGTGACTTTTGGTGAAAAAATCACCAATCTTTAGCAGATTTTGCCCAAATATCGGCATCTATTTGTAACGCGGGACAAGAGAAAAATGACGTTATTTATAAAATCGTGTTCGGTTTATTCACATACACTTGTATTAAAATGTCATTTAAGACTTACAATAAATTCCCAAGACATTCAGCTTTATTTTGATGTAAAGTTTATATGTTTTCTAGTAGCAACGACAATATAGTGACCAATTGTTGCTTATGACACGGTATTTTTTCTTGAGTGTCACCAGTTCCGTGCGTAACGTCTAAGGAAAACTGTATGACATACTGTGGATTCGTATTTGAAAATTTAATGCAACCATTAGTTGTCAGTTATGTGGGTTTTTTTTCATATGTAACATGTACATTAGACGATTTTCTCATTTTACTGCCGCCTTTTTTTCTTTTTAAGTTTTAATTAAAAGTTCTATACGATGTATATTCTTTGCACGATTCAATTTTCACATTATCTTTACCTATATAAGGAAATCAGTACACTGAGGGCTTCATGTTTTAAATTTGTGAGTGAAATACTACTGACGTTGGCAGTTTATTTTCGATCTATGAGTTTGAATGTCCCTATGTTATCTTTCGCCCCTCTTCAATTATCATTTTAACGTACGCGGAATAACATTTTGTGTAAGCGTTGATAAATAATCTGCGTTTACGCGTTTAATGTAAGCCCCCATTATATAACGTCATTTGTAAATAATAAACTACTTACCAAAGTGACTTTTACTTTTTTCTGGGTTTTCAAATGCTCGAACACATTTTGGAACAACTTTTCTGTGCTTAAGGCCACCTGCGTAAGCTTTTGAAACATCAACTTTGTACAACAGATATCTTAATTTAGCACCCTGATCTTGAAACGGGCCAGTTATTCGCGGATTATGTCTAGAAGTTATTGGGGATTGTCCACGCCAAGGATACCCTGATCATATTATGACGTTTCGTCATCTACAGATATCACATCAGCCTGCTTGAACGTATTTGCGCCGAGACCTTCAGTGGCCAAGACAGCTTCTCACACTGGTCTAGCCCGATGAAATTCAGGATAAGTGAAGAAGTTTATACTAGATGATTTCTGATGACGAATATATCCCTGTACTGAGGAAAACGGGTAATAAATACTGTTCGACAGATATTTACCTCAGTCTTTTTTTGACCTCTGCAATGAAATATTGTAACGAAGTGGCTAGTTCTGTTTTGTCCATGTGTAGCAAAACCTTTTGCAAACAGTTTCGGAAAATTCCGAAATTATCTGATATCGGACGTAAACGGCGCTCGACTTGCCAACTAGTGCAAGCATTATAACCCAATTTATATTAATTGACAGATTTGTTCGGCACTGATTCCTAAATCTTGGTCTGCTGTCTCAGGTTGACCATGTCTAAATTGATGACGGGTAATTTCCAAATCATTATCCCTCGATTTTAACTTAGAATATCACTTTCTTTTTCTTTGCTTCCTTGAGAATAGAACCTTTGCGTAAAAAAATAGGGGCCCACTCTAAAAAAATCTTATTTCATCCAGGGTTGTAATGCAGATTTTCTTTTAATATAACTGGACAATGGTTACACTTTTATAACTTAATTATTAGCGATTTTTTATTTTAGTAAATTTTTCACCTTATTTGCATAAACATTCTTATTTAGATTTTTTCCTTTAAAAATGTCCTGTACCAAGTCAGTAATATGGCCATTGTTATATTATAGGTTGTTTCTGTGTGTGTTACATTATAACGTTGTTTCGTTTGTTTTCTCTTATATTTGAGTGTGAATTAACATTACTATAAGACGTGTCACGGTACTTATCTATCCCAAATTCATGTATTTGGTTTTGATGTTATATTTGTCTTATATCTAATGCGTTTCCCTCAGTTTTAGTTTGTTACCCCGATTTTGTTTTTAGTCCATGGATTTACGAGTTTTGAACAGCGGTACACTACTGTTGCCTTTATTAGGCGTGGTTATAACCATAATTACTGGAGCATAATCTTCCACTTTAATAATCGGCAAAATAGGATTAAAAATTCTGCAAAATTGTATAAAACAAATTTTTTCAAAACCATATTAGTCAGATAATGCATATTTTAAGGTTTTTCTAACTGTAGAAAACACCTCATGGGTGTGTCGGTATCTCTCCAAAAAAGGCCTCCCTACCTGAAGTACATATTACAGGTACTGCCGTTGATAATCTTAATTATATGCTATAGTGTTCTTGTATTTGTGATTATGTATAACAAAGCAGGACAACACGGCAATACTATCGAGAAG
The DNA here is from genome assembly GCA_037788925.1 of Mytilus galloprovincialis. Lineage (NCBI taxonomy): Eukaryota > Metazoa > Mollusca > Bivalvia > Mytilida > Mytilidae > Mytilus > Mytilus galloprovincialis. The sequence continues at coordinate 44,741,317 of CM075337.1, read as the reverse complement.
TAAATTGTGAAACCTTCAAACTTCAACAAACACCTACAAATACAGCTTCTTTTCACGTACTATCAAAGACTGGAATACCCTACCAATAAAACTGTTAAATATAGAAGATGCAGAGGCATTCAAGAACAGCCTCACTTCTGATTTAACAGAGTATTCACGCAACAAACGTTTGATTTTAATTTCACATGTAAATATGTTTTAAATGAGCACCATATTGAATGACCAATGATGGGTCTTGCAACCTTTGCATTTCAACGATGTAGATGTTGATCCCGTCTACATGTTATTGCGGGTAATTTGTTTGTCTTTCAATTTTGATTGTGTGCTTCGTCTTTATGTCTTTGCTTTTATATTGATTAAGATTATTACACAATGGTGACTGCTGCTGTACCTCTACATTTTTAAAAACATTTTTACTTAACCAGTCTCTTTGTTTGGTCATACATCGTTGTCAATATAATGGAATTTTATGCGAAGTATCAGGTTAAAATCGCCATTTTACATATAAGAAGAAAATGCCTGTATTAAATCAGGAACATGACAGTTGTTATCCATTGTTTGATGTGTTAGAGCTTTTGATTTTATCATTTAATTAAGGACTTTCTGTTTTGAATTTTTCTTGCAGTTTGATATTTTTGTTATTTTACTTTGTACTGATTTCCGGAATATGCCGCATTTTACGTTCGTAAAAAAAAACCCAATGGTTCCATCTTTTTCATAGGCATGTCGACTTTTCTATCTTTAGTGATTCTAAATATCGAGACGTTGGTTTATTATTATGTCGATTCAACATCAGAGGCTTTTTAATTAGTTTCGCCATAGTTTTAAAAGAATAATGAGGGTGGTAACGGATTATTTTCGTGTGACGTAATCGCAGTTTTATATTCCACATTCACCATGTTTTTACTATTTTAATTGACGTTCAGTCGTTCAAGACAGATGCCTCGTTTAACGTGTTCTGTTTATTTAATTGTACGTCCATCTTGATTTTCAAATGCTTGTTTAACATACTCGGTATTTTTCAAATGAAATTCAAACACTTGACGGGTATCGTCATGAACAAAATCAGTAAAATTTGTTGAAATGATTTCATCAGTGATGGAGCACTTTAAATCGACCATACAAATGTCCAATTTAAGATATCCAATACAGTCACTTACATTGCTGACTGCGTCTGTTGAAGATTAACATGATGTCAGTCATTTTGAAGATGTAACTCAAACTATGTTACAATATTCTCGGAATCTTTCCAATAAGTTTAAGAAGGATTGAAGGGGTCAGTTACCTGGTAAGCATAGTAGTATACTCACGGGCTCTCATACTACCCTATATCTGAAAGCTAGATGACTCTTACCGAGGTTCCCAAATAAGAAATATCAAATACAATTAACAACCAGAAATCAGAATTGCAAACGATTTTGGAAAGTGTATGAAGCAAAAGATCGTTAAATAGGAAACTAAAAAGTTCAAAGCAGGCACTTTACCCCTTAATCTGTATGCAACAACTGACAATGTTAAACAGGATTATGTTTGGTTCCAAAGGGGTCTCTTTCAGAGCAGATTATTGAGATAAATGGAGATGAAAATAAACGGCAGTCAGACTACAAAGTCATCTGATTCAGACGTAAGTGACGTTGAACCAGTAGAAACAATTAATCATGCAGAAAGGAATGACATAAGCTATAGACCAGGAGCCAATTTCACAAAACATCGCAAGTTTAAGTCTTAAGTGTTATACTTAAGACTTTCCTAAGTGAACTCCTAAGACAATTTCACGAAGCATATCGTAAGTTTTAATCCTACACTTAGGGCCGCTCTTACGATTAAATCTAAAGTATTATCTTACGACCACTCTTAAGATATAAATACCTTAGCAACGTACTTTCGTTTCATCGAAGCATGCGCAGCGGTGACTTCCTATGTAATCAAAAACACTGACTTCTGCTCGTGACTAGCAGACGAAAGAACAAGAAATACAAAAAAGATATGCAAGTAGCAAAAAGGAAGCCTAACTGGTCAGGTCAGAGAGTGAGCTGCTTGCACTCTCTGCCACAGTAAACGCCAATATAAATGTAATTAGAGGACAGTTCGGGCCTAGCCTGACTGTCCACGACAAAACCAAGACATGGGTACAGGTTGCCGAAAGGTAAAACTGCAAGACTGGATTTGTTTTATTTAGATATTTTTTGATGACAATGTGAATACAAAGTATTTAAATAAAAATACAAATATCAAAGTTCCAAACACAAAATATCCGTAAAGTGTTTGCCGATACCGTCATCCCAAAATACAATCTTGTCTTTAATTATGACCCTCACTCAAAAAGATGAATCATATTACAGACAACAGGCACTATCGTTCTTTAAAAAAATAATAAAAATATGGGCATTGGGAAGAAAATACTGTTAATGTGTATTTACAATTATAATTCAAAACCATTCACTCTATTTGCTTCCCATTGCCCACATTTATCCGTTACATTACTGATAGAACATCACCGTTGAGTAACATCAAGAATTGGTGTCTTCAACGTTCAGATAGATACAAACACTATAGTAAAATGCAGTAAAGTTCTTTATACAGACAATAGAAAGACTCAATATATGTTACATTTAAACAAACAGCAACCACTAAATTAAAGGTCCATGACTCGGGACAAGCACATACATACAGAATGTGGCGGGTTTACACATGTTAACAGGATCCCAACCCTCCCCTAACCTGAGACAATGGTGCAACAGTACAGTATACGAACCAACTATAAAAGTCAGTTGAAAAAAGCTGAATTAATCAGATGGATACATATTGTTCTACAAATACAAGTTGGCATGACCCAGTATTTATACATCACAATTTAAAAAGAATATACAAGGCGTTAAATTTGGTAAAATTGTAGTCGATTCAATTAGAAATTGTGTTGGGGTAATTTGGTGAGGTAAATTTAATACTGCATATTAGGTAAGAACTACATGCTTCCTGTACCTGCCTATTATTTAATAAAGTTTTGTTTACATGACTTGTTATTAAGTTTAAAAGTTTGATTACATTTATTATTTGTATAATGTGTAGTGATAATGCAGTAAATGCCAGCAGTGTTATTAGAACTGTAGCAGACTACAAAAAAAAAAATAAAAATGGCAGGATGTAAAAAGTGTCACAAAAAAAAGAGGCTACCAGAGTAACAGCAACAAGAGTTACTGGAGGAGGTCCACCTCCAGTTTGCTCTTTCAAGCCCTGGGAAACCAACGTAAGTATAGTAGACACTTTTAATCTATATAAAGTCAATGTAACTAAAAAATGAAGGTCTAACCTATTTTTAACAGGTAGTTGTCAACAATGACACAAGAAGATATCTTTTTGTATAAACAAAATAAAATAATATTTCCTTGTGTGACAATGAATTTTTCCTTTGAATAACTAGGACAGATACACGGTGCATAACCATAACGGCCACTTCTGGCGGAAACGGATACTGGCTACTAGTAGCAACGGACACTTCACACTTTATTGGTAAGTCAACTTCACGCTCCTCAGAAAAAAGTATATTTATCACGTTTTAGAACAATGTAAGGTATTTATGAATTATAACACGGAACAAAATGATAACTGACAAGATCAAAATCGAAGGATTAGGCTTGCAATTCAGTTGGGGTTCAACAAATTAAAGAATATGAACTCGCATGTTATGCGTTCGAGTGCATAAAGTGATAATGTTTTTGTTTATTTCTAAGCTATCCAGGTTCCATATCCAGTAAGTAAACTTACAGGTTATGGTTTGACATCAAATGTTGTCAAGAGAAAACAAATTAATCCTTAGGAAACCTTCAGAGCGGAGAAAAACGTAATTTATTGTCAATATGGTTGGAACCGGACCCTTTAGGACGTTTAAGAAACCTGGCACGGGACCCTTTGTGATGCTGATAATATATATTTAGCCATTATCTTTTGGATACTATACGTACTTTTTATTGAAATTTCAGGTATATTGTTGTCGCCGCCGGACCGTCTGTCATACTTAGTTGTTACGTTATCGCCATTGAATATAAATATATAAATGTGAAATGTTCTGTTAGATTTAACTCTATTTTGCAATTGATATTTTACCGAAATATCGGTAACTGTAAAAGTGCAATAAGATCTGTTTTTTTTTTAACATGGGATTTGTAGTAGTTTTAATTATATTTTTAAAATTAAGCCTGTTTGATATGGCTCTTTCTAACTAATAAATGCCATGCAAATCCGTATAATTTTCATACCAAGTTGATAATGCTAAATACTAAATATTGATTGTTTGTACATGTATATGTTGTAAAGAATGATAATATGTTACCCATATATATATACTTAATGTATTATTTAGGTAATGGCGTATACAGGTCTGCTCCTGAGTGAATTATATGAATCCTTAGGACTAGGATGTGAAGTTTTGTTAGATGATAACTGCACAGCCGATTTGAATAATAACGAAAGTGTTGATCAGGTATATTTTTTTTGTTTCAATTATATCTTAATCTATATACAATCAACAGATGAAAAGAAATGACGAAAAGCTGAACGAGAAACTTATTGGAAAATATAAACATGTAGCCTTCCCTTTTTCGTTGCTTCATATGGTAAACGAAGTTGTGGTTTTGCAATATTTGATTGATGTTGTTTTATGTTTTAGGAGGAAAGTATTGAAATATCCGACTACATTGTACGTACCAGTTATATCTACAAATGAGTATATGGATAGCGAGCCAGCTATATCTACAAATGACCAATCCAACATACATGTGGATGTACTCATATCTACTGGTGAACATTCCAACATCGAACCATCACCTTCGACTGAAGCCAAGGAAGTACACTGTGATGTTTGTAATAAAAAATTCTCAACCAAGGCCAACCTTAAAAGACACATTCGGAGACACAGTGGTTCCATGTTGGAATGTTCAGAGTGCAGTAAGCAGTTTGATACAAAATATCATTTAGAGAACCACAGAAAACTATCACATACTGCTTTTAATTATAAATGTTCCAAGTGTCCAAAACTCCTAAAACTTTTAAATCCAGAGTTGGACTTAAGAACCATTAAAACCAGCATATTAACCGCTTTAAATATTTGTGTCCCCAATGCGGTAAAGGATTCAACTATACGGCGGATATTGAAGGACACAAATCCATGCATGAGGGAACAAAACCAAACAGTTGTGATAAGTGTGGGGCAAAGTTTACCAATATTAGAAACAAAAGAAGGCATGTATTCAGCTGCGGTGTAAAAGTTAGGGGATCAAACTGTGATATTTGTAACAAATCATTCAAATGACAAGATATTAGGCAGAGCATGCCAAAGGACACGAAAATCCAGAAAGATTCCAATGCTCTACTTGTGGAACATTCTATAAATTTAGAGCCTCTCTGTACAAATATTCCAAGAAAACTGGGCATAATTAATTACGTTTGTGTTTTTGCACAAAGGGATTGTGCACGTCTTAAACGATTTGTTGTTATATTTTTAAAGACTTTTGTTTTATATGAACATACTGTTTGTATCGCCGCCAAATGTTTGTGCTGCTGAATAATCGCTGGTGCATTATATTAAAGTTGTGTTTTTGCATTAAGCGATTTTGTTTTATATGAAAATATTGTTTTTATGGATATATTTTTTGTGTTATTGCATAAAGGGGTTGTGCACGACTTTACATTTTAAAATTGTGTTTCTTTGATTCAGGGTTTTGCAATTATTCCGACATTTTTTGTTGCTGTTAAACATTGTTGAAATACATGTTATTTTTTTGTTGAGAATAAAATTATTTGAAAATACAATGTATATGTTTTCATTGTCTAATGACATTGCTGCTTTGTCCTGAGTTGAATATTTGGCGTTTCACTCTCGGGTATTTTTTGTTTATGGTATCACTTTTTCCGACTTTTTGCTTTTTATTCTTGATAAGATAAAATATGTATATTAAGTGCATTCAAATTGGTATTCTAGAATAAATCTACCATATAAAAAAGAGAAATAATTGTTGAGTGATACATGTATTTTAATGATCATTATTTCCCGTCTAGATCTTTCATGTCAATTCCAATTAAGTCGGGTGGTTGGAAGGATTTTACTCTCATCGGTCTTGTGATGTTGTCTGATTGGTAGGCATCCTCTTGCAACCTCGCCTGGTTTGGATACATCTGAACGTTTGTTCGTCCTTTGCTTCCTTCGTCTGCGTAGAGGTTTATCAAACAAATGATCTCTGGAAAATGAATAGGGAAAAAAGTTAACACACATTGATAAAACAATTAGTGTACAAGGTTTGTGAAAATTGGTATTTAATATTTCGATGCCATTTAGTATTTTGTTAGATAAAGCGTATACGGATTATACTCATTATTGAAGGTCATCCTGCGATCCAAGATAATGGTGTTTTGCTAGTTTTATCTCATTGACACACAACCGAATCCTTTCTATTTCGTAAGTATGGTCTAAATTGAATTGATGAATGTTTTATGATAACACAAAAATGTTTTTTTTCACAATGATTTAAAAAAAAAAATGCATCTGAAAAAAATAAATAAATACGGAAGCGTATTAATGTATTAGCGCCACACATTTTTTTTAAAATTTTTCTTCCTATGTTTGCGTTAAACGCAAACCTTTGTTTTATCTTATTTCTTATTCAAGATCCAAAGGAAACCGTAGTTATTAATGGAGGAGGCTGTATATATTAAAATTTATCACCTTTGTAGTAATTGCAAAGTAAAATGCTTGAGACGTCGCGTACGGTGTTGGTGTTAGTTTTGGTATAACGTTAATTTGGCGTTATTTTTCATGCATTGTATAAATAACGTCGTACTTTTTTTTTATTTCGTGCAGCTCAATCATACAGCATAATTTATATGAGCGGTTTGCTTGACCTGCTACATTGTACGTATAGAACCGAAATGCAAAAGCGGCACATATTTTTTTTTTAAGTACAGTTAAATTAAAACGGGAAAATAATATTCATTTACATTAGTATCCCCTTGGAGCAAATATATTTTCTCTTTCTTTTGATTGAAACAGGATATTTAAAAAAAAGAAAAGGTTTAAACCACAGTCTTTTCTGCTGCTTTTTCTTTTAGGTTAAACATATTTATTTATGGTGGATTGTGAAACAAGTTATTACAACTTATATTAATCCGTTTCCACTTTGAGGGTGCGAGTGCTTCCTTGTAGCCTTAGCCTGCTTTTTTCGAAATCTAAAAGGGTGACTTTTATGTGCAAGAGATATTGCTCTCTCTTAATAAAACACGGGTCAGTCATTTATCGCCCCCTTCCGACGGACTATCATTGTTTCACAAGACCATCATAATCGCAAATGGTGCATGTCAAGGGCTTATTCTTTTATCCGCTTTTGAAAATTTCCGAATAAAATGTTTATTGGTTGAATCGTTTGTTTCATCGCCTGTATTAAATGTTAAAAGAATCAACAGTTGAAAGCAAATTCAAAATTAACCACAAGAAAATTGATTTAATAAAATTTGCCAATTTCATAAACAAAAAGAAATTTAATCTCAACTATGAACAAGAAAACAGATGGGCGCTGATAATTTTAGCGCAAAACTACTAGGGGACAATTTAGCGCAGACATTAGAGACCATTTTAGCGCAGGATTAATCCGTTCAGTTGTATTTCCGATAGCCCATTTTAGCGAAAACTTTCCTAGTTGAATAATACTAAAACCACGAGCATTAATTAATGCTGGTTTAATATTAAAGTTGTATGTATATATATGTTCACTTTGGTTCATCATGGAAATAAAAGTAATTCTAAAGTTGTCACTCAGCTATTTACGTTTTTCTTGATACTATCATCAAATTGCAAACAACAACATATATAAAAATACAACGTATAGGCGAATGGGCACTACAATCTAGACAAGATAAAAGAGAAAAATCAGTTCCTACTGCAACTTTATCAACAGTATTGTACTGATTGTGTATTTTTAAAGCAGTAGTAAAAATAGTTGAAATTCTCCGTAATGATATGAATAATGCACGAGCTTTGCATTTGAACTGTTAAAGAATGAAAATGTGACACTTCGAATTCAACTCACTCAAAATTATGTTATGATTTTTACGTATTATATATCTTGTTTATAGTTAGTTTGTTATTTTTTTATTTTTGTGTCATGTTTTGTTTCATACAGTTTAAATGTACAATTATTTTACAAAAATTATTTATTACCTTTAATTTAAAACTACATATTAGTTATTAGATTCTAATTAACCATATTTGAAATAAAATTATTGATAAAATATGATACCATAATTATTATTTTTTTCATATTCGGTTTGATTTTTCTTTTCCGCTAATACTTAGGACATCAGTTAGGACGTCCTAGCTAAGATAATCCTAAGATAGCTTCGACGTGCATGCTGAGACGTGTCGTAAGTCGGTCCTAACTTCATCCTAACTTCTGTCCTAAGAAATTTTTAGGACCGATCTTAGGACAGTTTCGATAAACAGGCCCCAGGTCCCATGTACTGAATAGAGAACATTCAAACTAGTCCCCCCAAACTGCCTCAAATAATAGATAAAAGGGGAGGGAGAGGGTTTCAGAAACATTTAACCTGTTAAGAAAGTTTTTGAATAAGCATTCAATGACATATTTGTTGCTGGACGTCAGATAAACAGTGAGTTTTATTAATAAAATCATGTTCTCTCTATTCAAATTGCTACCCAAGAATCTTAAAAATACTTCATTATATTGAAATGAAAATTCAATGACTTTCTATCAAAGAATCTTGATCATATTCTGAGATTTAAAAAAAATGTTTCCTTATTAATAATTCATTTTAAAGCAGAAAGATCATTTTGTCTATTTGACTTGGAGGTTGGTTTCACAATTGTATGACATTATTTTTGATCTTTCAATTTTAATATGACTATATACTAAACTATATCTATTTTCTTGTTAAATTATATACTTTTCTGATGCACAAATCAGTCTTAATTTATGTATAATTGCACTTTAATTATTCCATTATTCCTATGCATATTTATTATAATGATTTGGCCTTGCATGTATGTTTCTTTTTTTTATCTACTAGTAAATCACATCCGAAATGAATGACAGACGGACATATATACAGAACTTAATGAATAATTGAAATCAAGATATTTGCGCTATATCGCAAAGGTTTGCGTTGTAACGCAAATGTTTGCGTTAAACGCAAAGGTTTGCGTTAAACGCAAAGGTTTGCGTTGTAACGCAAAAGATTTGCGTTATAACGCAAAAGGTTTGCGTTAAACGCAAAGGTTTTAACGCAAAGGTCTGCGCGCAAAGGTTTGCGTTATAACGCAAACATAGGAAATTTTTTTTTTAAAAAAATGTGTGGCGCTAATACGCTTCCGTAAATAAATGATGAAACTAGATGAATTATTAATACAAGTTATCCTGGTTTGGCGACAATTTTATTATTGATTTAAAAAAACCTATTAGATGTAGAGATATACCGTAATGTTATTGATCTCAAGTATAGATCAGAAGAAACATCCTGCATGTTGACATCAACCGGCTGAACAAAATTATCCACCAGTTGTACCTCTGGGTAGACAGCTTTCCTTGTTGTATTTATTCGAAATGACCTACAAAATCAACACAATGTCTAAACTTTCATGTTGTAAGAAATTGTATAGTATATATGTACTTTAAATTAGCCAAAGCCATTCACTACTGACAATGAACGACAGTTATATTGCTGTTCTTCATATTGGAAGTTCCAACCATATTTCACTACTAGTATATTATAACATAAGATTGATTTAACATACACGTAGTTTGAAGAGACATGCAGAAACCACTTAAACAAGTGAGCGCAACGACAAAGATCAATAAAAAATACGGAAAATTAAAAAAAATAAAAGGAAACCAAAGGCCCCTAGAATCCTGATAACCTACCTGAACAAAATGTAAACCTATAACCAGAATTGTCTTGTGATGAAAGCCATCTTATATTTGGGACCAAGTAAAAAGAAACCGATCTGAAAGTTGTCCAACTGCAAACTACTGCTGCCAATTAGTTTCAGAGAAGAAGAAGAAATTTTAGCCATTTCTCATAGTATCTTATGTTGAACTAAGTTCAGCAATGGTAGTCATCTTTAATCACAGGCAGGGTCATTTGAACAATTCTAAACGAGGACCATGTAAGGACCATTTCTGAAAGTGTGGTTCATACGGACTTTGCGGTGTCACACAATATAAATAAGTGTGGTTTTGCTATTGGGTTCTATGTAAAACTATTTTCAGCTATGGTGGCCATCTTGGAACTCGCAACACATCTGCAATTGTTCTTCATCTTAACATGTTTATTTGCTTCTCAAAAAAAGTATATGCATGCATAAACTTTGCAAAAATACATCGAGAAACGACCCTATACACCAGTTTTCTGTTTTGAAAATATGAGAATGACCTTTATTGTTTTTTATTTCAGTTTTAACAGTGATATAGGTATCTTTGGATTGCTATTTTGTCATGCTTGTTATGGTATTTTATATTGGTATTACGTGGATTCTCTATTAGTCAAGTATAAAACAATTATAATGTTACCTTTCTGATGGGTCACATTGGTAGTGAAAGATTTCGGTTACTGTTGACATCAGTCGAGAAATTGATATAGCTTTTGGACACCCAAGACGAGTTGGTTCCATGTCGCTTAATTCACCAAAGAAGGTTTCATTGACAAGACTAGAAATAGCTCTACCGGACTTGACAATGGAGTACAGTTGTATTGTTGTATCTATACGCTGTAGAAACCCCTCAAACATAACTTTCGGAAATCCTTTAACATACATTCCAAACATAGGGAACTGACATCATTAAGGGTCCGGTGCCTGCAATAAAGCTGACATGGGTCCGGTTCCAGTAATTTGATCTAGGTGAAAGGGTCCGTTTCTAATAATTTTGAAAAGGAAGGAGTTTGACTTTAAATCTTGAATTATGCACAAAATGTTATTAACAAAAGAAAGTTTACGTCGAAACCATGCAAGTATGGCTAATACTGTTCTAATTAAAGCGGAAATAATTATCATTTTGGTGGAAAAAGAGTTGCACAACACATAGTCACTAGTTTAAAATGCTAATTAAATATAAAAGGAATACATCTTCGTTGGGATAAGTGGTTTCTAGATGACAAAAAAACATCCGAGGATTCCGTGGACACAGCAATTGTATCACTTACCTAACAGATTTGTCTAAATCATCATTATTCGGATCGTCGTCCGAGTCCATCATAGGAAAAACGCCGAAAGTCGCCGTTGGTTTTGGTGGCAGTATCCGTTTCCGCCAGAAGTGGCCGTTATGGTTATGCACCGTGAGATATGAAGTGGTTGTCGAAAAGTTAGCCAGTACCTGTATATTAAGAACTATAGCCGACTGCAAAAAAAATGGAAGAATCAAACACAAGTAATAGCAATAACAAAATATAAAATTTCAGGCATTACATACCATTTATTAATTCTTGACTCTCACTCTCTATAATTTTCAGCAATATTCATTTACATTTTGTACATAACATCAAATTTTCAAGTACGTTGACCATATCAATAATAGATGAATGTAAATAAAATGTGCATTAATTCAAATATTTTCATGTTTGCATGTTGCATTGAATGAAATTACAAATATGTATATACTCAATCATTCGCTCTACAGAAATAGAAATATATGAACATCAGTTTTAATGCATCAACTAGTACATACTTTTTAACTATAAAAGACCGAAACTTTTATACATGTGCCTGTTATGTAAATCATTTTTTATCCATCGATGCATGTTACAGGTGTAAAGACTCAACTAGAACCCAAGTAGAGGGTATAGAGGGTGGAGTAGACACACTTGAACCGTGTGGTAAGTCAAGTAATATTCATCTTCTTTATAAAAGTCTTTGGATTATCTGAATTAATTTTTGATAGTTGCAGAAAAATCTTTTATTACAGTTTATCTGCCAATTTGCACTGCCCAAACTGAGCGCAGACCATGTACTCCTAAGAATTTGAAATATGTTAACTTTGGTATCATTTATGACTTATTAAGATGGTATTACCGATTTTTTTTAATGGTATTTATAATGTTTATAAGTGATAAAAAAAATTATGAAATGCTTAAATTTTAAAGCAGTTTAACACTTATTTTAATGCTTCTGATTTTCATTTAATAAAATTATTTCTGTTATAGGACTAACTTCAAGTACAACATGTATAGCAGAAGTACACATGACCAATTCTCCTGAGGACGAAGCAGTTTGTGACATTGAAGAGGCTTTTGTTCCTCAGGAGAATAGTTCTTTAGAGAAGGATATAGGTATTTAATGATTTTTTAACTTACAAGTTGATCAACCTTTTCTAGTTTCCATGACAATTTACTGTCTTTGAAAACATAAATTGATAAAAACAATAAAAAAAAGGAAACCTTATTCATAAAATACTTGTATTGACTATTGTCTTGAAAGGTACAGTGTAAACAATCAAAAGCAACATTTCAATTTAGCAAATGACTATCTTTTATTCGTTTGATTATAAATATAAGTAATTCATGTCTCTTTTTTCAATTTATGTAAATAACTTCAAAGAAATCATAGTACCCAGAGGAAACTTCCAACCTGCTGTGAGTAACTAACAAGCTCTTTCACATATTTCAAATAAATCAGGGGACTCCCAAACAAGTCTCAATCGCACAATTATAAAAAGACTTACTTTCATCTTAATGATTTAAACAAAATTAAATTGAGTAGTCTAAAGGATGACATTATTTTTTCATTTTACAAACAATGTCATTTGTGCACATATTTATATTTTATATATTTGTTTTAAGTTAATTAAAGACTTCTTTTTTGTCTTTATTCATGTACTATTCTTTGATAAACAATAATTTATTTCTGTTTCAGGCAATGGAAGGAAGCGAAAATACACAATTAGCAGTAAGTGTTATTAATAACCTTTTTCACTGTCATTACAAAATTATTTCTACTTGCTGAGAAAAACCATAAACTAGTTTCAAACACAGAGCAGGACTTATTAAACATGTATGCAGTAATTACTCCCTCAAAATTCTTCAACTATTCATGTAAATAAATAATGTAGGTTTAATTATTTTGCTTTTAACAAAAACATGCAGAATTCATGAAATATTGAAATTCCTTACTTAACTTTTTGTTATATCATAAAAAAATAATTAAATTCAATAATAACAATACATGAATTAACACTATAAAGCAAAAGGAATTCATAATATGTAAGTGAAGAGCAAAACAAGAACCTTTTCATAAACTTTTCGGTGGTTAACAATTTTTCACCATTCTATTATGAGGTCCTTATGACGCTTTGTAAACAAAGCTGTGTTCTAATTAGCACAAATGTTGGACACATGCACACAAACCAACTTTTTGCATTCTCGTTATTTTCATTATTTACCTTACTTATAACAATGTTAATCATTTTTCCAAACTATCAAAAGTATAAAATAAACAATTTACAGGACATGGTCTCAATAAGATGTAGCTTCGTTTCGTAAGAATTTTATCCAAGACGCCATCTAATTAACTATCGAGTTGACCTTCTATGACCATATAAGCGATGTAAACATAAACATAGATTTAAATAAATTAAGCAACTCGTGCAAATGGAATTTTATAGGTCTGTTAAATTTTGTTTCATGAATTATATATTGATGTTTATCGTCGTTTTTACCTTTATAAGAAAGATTTTTTTGTGGATCGAATCAGTCGATCAAATTATTTACCTTGTTTCACTTTCAATGTTGACATTCTTTTCCTTTAAATAACCATACACGGGCAATGCATGCGTTATACTATCTCTTTCTACGGGGTTAAATTGGACTTCACATGCATACGGATTTAATGGTGTCGAATTATTAACTTGCAAGTGAATAAGTCATAATCAATGTTTATTAGCTTAATTTGACAAAATTGAACCATTTTAGCTGATGAAAGCAAATTATTATTTCACTTTTTCACTTCCATTAATGATTGAACAAAAAAAAAAAAATCATACTTTAGATTTTTTATACATCTCGTAGCTAGTGCCCCTTTAATGGTCAGCTAGACTATAATACAGACAGACACCAAAACAATGTGAAAGATGACCCATTATGTCATGTGACATTATGATATACTGTACCATGGCTGCATGAGGACATAATAATACAAAAATAACTAAAATCGCTAAAGTGTAACATGTACGTGTAAGTGCCCGTGCTGAACTTTAACCAGGAAATTTCTTTCTATGTAATGTATAGTAACTTAAAAAAAAATAAAAGTAATGAACGTAAAATGAAGCTCAATCTGATCCATTGTTGTTTAAACGTCCTTTTTTTCCAAGACATACTTATTAGTAGATTTTTAATGCATGCTGTACAGATGTATACATCTATACATCTTAAATACAGCATGCAATAAAAATCGGGACAGCCCAATTATTCCGACGCCCCATTAGTCCGACACCATCTTTGTTCCGAGTCCGACACTGAATAATTGAGCTTTTTTTCGATTAGTCCTGATTTGAAGAGGATAATCCCTTTTGTTAAAACTTATCCTCCTGAGAGTTATCAAAATAATGATATATTCGTAAAGTACTTTGACTATTATAATTTTGCTTAATGTTCAGGGGCAAATATTACATTCATGTTCCGGACGAATGAAACCATTAATGCATTTTGCCATGGTAGGTTAATTGGTAGCTAAGTATAAGTGAAAATAGTGGGACCTTTTGTCTGACTGAATATACTTTGTGAAGTTTTGTCGAATGATTAATATGAAGATATGCAGATTAATATCCATCCCACGGCAGAGATTCACCAAAAATTAGAAAGTTAAGGCTCTAATTAGTTTTTATACTTTATGCCCATTCTTATTTCATCTTTAAATTCTTGCACCTCATTACTATGTATTTCTTTTTTTTTTGGTTTATTTTATCATTTATATTTTTGCCACTTTTTCTTCGTTTTGTGAAAGCTCCATTCACACCTTCATGAAGTAGATTTTCTAAATGTATTATTTTCTCATTGTAGCGTGAAAGGCCGTACGGTGTCTTTTACTTCTTCATTATAACCCACTAGGGGCTTCAGACCCATCATGGGCATACACGTTAAATCGCATAATCTACGCCATATATAATTAAATTCCATTTGCAACTCTTTATTGTAATTTTGTTCTAACAAGGACGAAAGATTGAACGAAGTGAACTTGGGACGAGTGAATGCAAGTGTAATATCCGGTTGATATAGGATCGAGGTCATGTTTTATTTTGTTTTTGTTAAGATGAGGGCAGACGGTTATATTATATTATAAAATAATGTTATTTCATTTAATACTTTACCTGTGTGCTTGTAGATATAGACATAGAGCGTCTGGTAGGGGTCTGTATCATCGGAGAAACTAGGTCTATCAGCTCCAATACTGTGGCCCTAGGAAACCGGTACCGCTTTATCATTTCTTCATCATTATAAAGATCCAACGGATTTGTCCGGTCTCGAAAAACTCTTTCCCTTCGAAATTGGCCATTTTGTAAATACTTAAGATAATCGTAAGAGTGGTCGTAAGTATCTCGTGGAGACTTAAGTGTGGGTAGAGGCACTCTTAAGTTTACGACCAACTTTTTGTTGAGTTTTGACGTAATTCTTTTGTGAAATTGGTTTTTGACTTAAGACTTGACTTGAGTGGAATCTTAAACTTACGATGTTTTGTGAAATTGGCCTCCAGATTGTCTTGGTAGATTTTTTCTCCTTGTAAAACTTTTAATTGAACATACAATTTGTTTAACGCGATAAGGACATTTCTCTCAAAATTTGTGTAAAAAGGAAAATCAAATCGAAAAGTCCGTAATCACATGGCAAAATCAAATGACAAAACACATCAAAAACGAATGGACAACAACTGTCATATTCCTGACTTGATACAGGCATTTTCAAATGTTGAAAGTGGTGGACTAAGCCTTGTTTTAAAGTGCTTAAACTGTCACTTTGTACGACAGTCTCATCAAATTCCGTTTTATTTACAATGATGCGTAAAATAGTCAAAATATGGGTACAGCAGTCATCATCGTGTTACAATTTTAAAAGAAACAATTTCGCGTGTCTGACGCACATATTTTTTGTCGTTCAACGTTTATACAAACAATTTTAAAATTTCACATGGGCAATGTTATATTTGTTATTCTCATCGGATTTTGTCTAAAGCTTAGTTCGTTTCTGTGTGTGTTACATTTTAATGTTGTGACGTCATTCTCTTCTTATACTAATAATCGTTATTGCAAAATTATTGCAAAATTACACCCATAAGGGTCGAGCAATACAAACAAACAAATATACATTTTAAATACAATGCAATACATTGAAATAAAATACAATATAAAAGAACATATTTTAAAAGTTCAATTACAAATTCATGTATAAAACACAATCATAAGCTTGTCTACCATGGGTCTGACCCCCTCAGTTTTACAGACTGCTTAATGAAGACTCCAATATGACAAACAAGTTCAGGAATGGGGTTTAAAATGTGTTTTAGTTTATTAAATTCATCAAGATGTTGAAATGATGGTACATAATCTTTTAGATAAGCCAATAAATTAGAACGCAATGATATGTTAATGTCACAATACAACAAGAAATGAAATCCGTCATCTTGGACTCCACATTTATTACATAATCTTTGTGCTCTTGGAATGTTTCTGTACCTTCCAAATTCAATGCCTAGGGGCTTATATTTAATGCGTTTTCCCCGGATTGTATTTTTTCTATCAATTTATGAGTTTTGAATATCGGTATACTACTGTTACCTTTATAACATAAGTAACACGACGGGTGCCACATGTGGAGCAGGATCTGCTTACCCTTCCGGAGCACCCGAGAGGGTTCGTGTTGTTTATTCTTTAGTTTTCTGTGTTGTGTCAGGTGTACTATTGTTTGTCTGTTTGTCTTTTTCATTAATAGCCATGGCGTTGTCAGTTTATTTTAGATTTATGAGTTTGACTGTCCCTTTGGTATCTTTTGTCTCTCTTTTATAATAGACATAATATAATGACATATTATAGAACAATAACATACTAACTAATAAGATCTTTTAAAGTACAGTTACGTTATAAGAACCAACGAAGCACACCAGCAAAAATGAAAGATAATACAAACACATTGACGTGATGTATAAGTATCGAGCCACGTTAAATGGAAATCACAGAAAACAATCAAACAGTAAAAGTAATATTAATAATAGAACAAAGACAAATGAAAAAACAATATAACACGTTGTTAAGATGTTAAACAACGTCAGTACGCAGAATCTATAGATCAAGACCATCATGTATTATTTGTGAAGTTGATACGGAATGGTTATCAACAAGGTCTTGGTACCTTCCGATGAACTTTTTTTTTTAGAAAAAGGACGAGACGTTCTTTGACATACCCCTGGTTCATCAACTTTCTGCTCAGACATTGATGACGTTTAACAATGTCTGATTAAAAGTGTCCAATTATTTAGGCAAAACATTTATATTTATTGAAACACACTTTTTTTAGATGCTGTTATCGAATTAGAAGCAGACACTTGTTAAGCGTGTCCTGTTTCGGTTATACTACTGATTATGTAACTAAAAATCTCCCTCAGAAATTGTTGATTTTGAGAATGGTCACGTCACGTCATTTCCATTTCAGTAACCTCCAGGGTACTGGGGAATATCTATGTGGTCACGCTTGGTCTTCTTCTGACCGGTAGTCAAAGCCGTACCAATGTGGTGCGTCATGAGGGATGCATAAGTACTCAGTCACGTATTGTTGCATGTTAAGACCCCTTTAAACAACTCTTTGCGAAATTCGTAGTTGGCTGTTGCAGGGCATACTGTCTGCCTCTATCTAATATGCCCTCATTTTCAAGTGGCAGGAAACATTTCCCCAACCTTCATCTTGGATGGACTGTATAAAAAAAGTACAATCACAAAAATATTGAACTCCAAGGAAAGTTCAAACCGGAAAGTCCCTAATCAAATGGCAAAATCAAAAGCTCAAATACACCAAACGTATGGTTAACAACTGTCCTAGTCCTGACTTGTTACAGCCATTTTCTTAAGTTAACACTTGTGACTTGAACCTGGTTTTATAGCTAGCCAAACCTCTCCATTGCAGTCGCATCAAATTCCATTATATGACAACGATGCATGAATATAACAAGCAGGAACTACATATAACATTACAAAGTTTTAACATAAACAGGAATGAAAACATTACATGTAGACTTTATATAATCATTTATAATTAAATCATCACCACATGCTTTTCAATCTTTCAGTTTTTTTTTTATTTAAGTAAACATTTCGACCTCAGTAATACTAATGGTAATAATTTCGTTTAATTCTTGTGAAATATGTATATTTTCATCTTCAGAACTTGTAAAATTATGTCTCTTTTAAAAAATTCACAAAGAACAGCAACAGATATACTAGCTGGTGTATACCCCTGTTCGTATTCAAGATCTTCCAAAATTCCTTCGAGTTGCTGATTTTTCAATATATTCATCTTCTTTCTGATTTCTTTTCTATGTTCATTTAAGGATTTATCTAGTTTTGTCTTATACTCTCGCTCTGGTGTGTTTCATGCGTCAAAATACCAGGGGTATACAATCTCATCCAAGTTATTCTGGTGTTACACAAAAACAAAAAGTTAATATGAAATCTTATGATGGTACTGACGATATATAAGAATATCTCAGTCAGTTTCAAAACTGACCTATGGGGCCTGAGACCAAAAAGTGAAGGCATGGGTAAAAAGATTAAATAGTACCTTTGAAAATATGCTAGCTAGTTTTCTTTCTGAAAATCAGAAAAATTGGGACGAGTATATATATTTTTACTCATGATGACATATATAGCTTCTGCACACGAAACCACCATGGTTTCTTTTGATGAAATGAAGTTTGGCCGCAGTAAAAATTTGACAATTGACCTAGCAATTGGACACCCTGATTCGAATTTTATCAAACCAGAATATAGTACTGAATATGCGTATAAATTGTCTACAAAATTAAGACAAAATGCACGAAAGCACATTGCTGCTGATAGCAAATATATGAAGCGGTTGTATGATATTAGTACCCATTTTCATGAATATAAAGATGGGGATGCTGTTTGATTATATAACCCGGTTTGCTGGAAAGGGTTACATCCGAAATTACAAAAGCCTTGTCAAGCACCTTTCTCTGTGTTAGAAAGAACAAATGCTGTAATTTACATATTATAAGAAAAAGTCCACGGTTAATGCCTAAAAAAGTGCACCATGACCAATTAAAATTAAATGTTAGTGAATGATTATCTTTCAATGGTTAACTAATTAAATTAAACATAGTTTATTTATGTAAAAGAATTTATACTAGTATATGGTAGGAGGGAAAATAATAATAAAACAAATATAAATATATACACTGGATGGGGTTGCATTTCCCTTTAAATCAAGTTGTTCCTATTTTATATAGTGCTGGTTTTAATACAATAAAATAACCTTTTCTCATGCAAATTACTCTATACAGATGTGGTTTGTGTTTAAAAGCATGATTTTGATCATCCATTCAAATTTGAGAGGCACATGGATGAACATCATTCCAAAAGAGGGACCAAAGATACCAGAGGGAGAGTCAAACTAATAAAAAGAAAATAAACTGACAACGCCATGGTTAACAATAAAAAAGGACAAACAGACAAATAATAGTAAAGAAGACACAACATAAAAAAGTAATGACTAAGCAACACGAACCCCACCCAAAATCTTGGGGTGATAACAGGTGCTTCGGAAGGGTAAGCAGATCCTGCCTCACCCGTCGTGTTGCTTATGTTATTTCAAATCCGATAAATAGTCTAATTTGGTAGGTCACATTCGTGAAAAGGGAAATGGATGTTCTTATCCCAAGCATAAAAACATAGCCGTATTTGACACTACCTTTTTCAACTTTTGATCTTCAGTGCTGTACAACTTTGTACTTTTTTTCACTTTCGATCTTTTATATCTGGGCGTCACTGGTGAGTCTTGTGTGGACGAGGCGCGTTTTTGGCGTATTGAATTTTAAACCGGATGCTTTTTATTATCCATTAATCATGTGTTTCTTTGTCTAATACGTTCTCCTATTTATTTGTATTGTAGTCCTGTAATATTATGTTGTCATTTCAATGTTATATTTAACATTTGCCATTAAAGTGCGAGGTTTGACATGCCACAATACCAGATTCAACCCACCATTTTTTCCTTTAAAAATGTCCTGTACCAAGTAAGGAATATGGCCATTGTTATATTATTGTTCGTTTCTGTGTGTGTTACATTTTAACGTTGCGTCGTTTGTTTTCTCTTATTTTTGAGTGTAATTTCACATTGCGATAAGACGTGTCACGGTACTTGTCTATCCCAAATTCATGTATTTGGTTTTGATGTTATATTTGTTATTCTCGTGGGATTTTGTCTGATGCTTGGTCCGTTTCTGTGTGTGTTAGTTACATTGTAGAGTTGTGTCGTTGATCTCTTATATTGATGCGTTTCCCTCAGTTTTAGTTTGTTACCTCGATTTTGTTTTTTGTCCATGGATTTATGAGTTTGAACAGCGGTATACTACTGTTGCCTTTATTTAACTATGGCAACAGAATACGCATGCTCGAAAATCCTTACTGTGATTGGACAAATTGCTGTCATGGTGGGTGATTTGGTTGTGTTTGAAAAAACGTCTCGTTAATTATATCGTGATGGAAAGCAAGTGAAAAACTATAAATATTTGAACTAGATCTTACAAAGATTTATATTTTTATTAAAATTATTGTTTCTCCAATAGCTCTTTGCATCCCTGACAGCTGTTTATTCGGGACAATTGTGTAATTTTTAATGTAAATTTTGTTGTTCGAACGTACATGACTTTTAGAACGCACCTACGCATGTGAGATTTCCGCGGGGTTTTGGTGAATGTAAACAGAAAGATACGAGGACCGAAAATACTGAACACAAACAGAGAAAACGTTATTTAAATAGTATCTTTGTGCTTCTGAAGGTTATCGAAATGATAGTTTTAAACATATACTCAAATTTAAATACGTCGGATATCTTTTTTAAAGATAGTTCCTGTTAGTTATCGTTCTTGTTTTCGGAAAATAATGAGACATTTCTAATCATCAACCTACGACCAAATCATTTCTTAAAACAACAATTATGTTCAGATTGAAGTACACATTGATATTATGTGAACAAAACAAAGATTTCGTTACCGTGATATGTCAAAATCGCTCACGCCCGCTTGTTTAGGCAGCAACCATTTGATTTTCTGGGGGGGGCTATGGTTTTTTTTCCTGGACAAATTTTTTTTTTCGCCTGCGGCGAAAAACAATCTATTTTTTTCGCGACAAGTCGAAAACAATTTTTTTCTTTCAATTTTAGCATTACATATAGTGGCAGCTGAGGGTGAAACAAACAATTTCTTTTTTCTCAGAATCAAAAACAAATTATTTTTTTCTCCAAAAACTGGAAACAAACTTTTTTTTCCAAAAAAAACCATAGCCCCCCCCCAGAAAATCAAATGGTTGCTGCCTTAGTACATACTAGAACACACCCGTGATATCACGGGTCCGTGACTGAATTAAAGTATATAACTATGCGCAAGCCTTATTTTAGTATTAGTATTGTCATCTGATAAAGTCATGCCGATTATAAGATAAACAGTTTTTCTCTGCTTTCAAGTTTTTCTGTTTGAACCCCGTCGAACTGAAACAATAATATTAATTATTTGGAAAACAAAAGGTCCTGGAATGGAGTATATTTTAATCAACAGCATTGTCCTATATAAGTTATAAATAAAGTTGAATTCTTTGCTTCGCTGTTTTACGTCATGCCCACTAACAAATTGAAAACTGTACCAATACGCCTTATTTTTAGTCCAGATTTTTAGTATTCGTATTGTTATCTTAGAAAGTCTTACTGATTAAAATACTACAATAGGTAACAATTTGACAATTTAGTAGTGTCAACCCTGTGGTTATGACCCGTGTATATAGCATATTAATCCTGAATACAACGTTTTGTGGTGCACCTGTCAGATGCAGAACGTACAGATAAGGTAATAGGTAACAGGTGAATATACTATTGGTATCGGTAGCGGACTCGACCCGGAACTTCTTAATTATTGGCAATATTAATTACGTGGAAAACAAAAGGGCCTGGAGTGGTGTAATTTTTAATCTACACCTTTGTACTATATTAGTTATATATAAAGTTGAATTCTGTGATTCGTCGTTTTTACGTGATGACGGCTGACAAATTGGACCTCGTAATTTTAGTATTATAGATATGATCATATCGTCTCGTATTGTGTTTTCGACCGTCTGACGTTTTCGACCTAATTCTACTGTCACTTCCCGTATGCTGCGCATGCCTGCATGACGTCATATTCGGCTGCTATACTTAGTAACAATAGCAAATGATACCACGTGTGGTGAAGATTTTTCAAATAAAAGTTATTATATTAAGTATTTACGTTTTTTTATTTGATATCACATTTTTGTACCCTTTTCACTAATGCTAGTTTTACCTTCCAAAAGAATCGGTCTAAAATAAAGGAATTTTCTAAACTTATGGCAGAGGTCTTGTTGCATGCAAAGTTAACTTCAAGGTCATTAAGTCACATGACTGTCAGGTGGTTAGTTGTAATACTTAAAGTTAATTTGAATACGGAAATACGCATGCTCCTTACAGCTTTTTACCGAAAAAATAAAATATCAGTTAAATTTTATTTACAGAAAAAAACAGTGTCAGTGGAAATTACAGACAATACTCACCAACCTCACTTCACAATGGATTAACCAAAGTATTTAACAATAACATGAATGTATACAAGACCATACAAGGCTTCAAAGTGCCTCATTCTGAAATGTGTACAACTTGTCCAAAAAAGACATCAAAATAATATTTTATATCTTATAGTGGTATATTTAACCATTTAATTTTTTAAGTCATAAGTTTGATCGCCTCTAACACTTTGATATAAACTTTAGTATCAAATTTATAACCAATTCCGGATTTGTACGACATGTCGTTTCTGACTTTTGACCCGTTTTTTTAGGGAGCTACCATTTGATTTTTATGGGGGGGGGGGGGGCTAGGATGAAATTTGAAAAAAAATAGGCAGGACAGGAGTTTTGAGTAAAAAAAAAAGGCAGGATGAGACACTTGCAAAAAAAAAAGTCAGGACGACAATTTAGGTAAAAAAAAGTCAGGATAAACTAAAAAAAAAAAAGGCAGGACCAAACAGAGTGAAAAATAAAAAGGCAGGACAGAGATTACAGCTAAAAAAAAATGCAGGACAAAATTTTTCATCCTAGCCCCCCCATAAAAATCAAATGGTAGCTCCCTTAGATAGGTCGAAAACACAAGACGCTTGTTTTTGTCAACAAAGGTGCCATCGATCTAATGAATTCAAATGAAAAAAAAAAATTAAAGATCGAAATATATTGCCGATACAATTATTTTATGCACAAGTATACTAGCGACTCTCAAAATATTCGGTATGTCTATGTTCAACCATATAACAGGGAAATTCGGAAAAATATGTTAGTAGGTCGAATATACAATACACGAGGATATATCCGCTGTACAATGATACACGGTGTTATTTGTAGTTCTATTTTTTATTTTCTATTCGTAAGTACAAGCAAAATAATTATTTGTCAGTTTATTTATACGATGTTTGTTTAAAGCAACGAAATGCACAGGATTTACACACAGATTATTAAGAAGGAAAACCGGGATATAGTTTATAGATCATGCAACTAATTACAACAGACTCTATTTTAAAAGAGTAAAATCCATTTTATTCCTTTTTAAAATCTTTTTCAATGTTTACTATAAATTAATGCAAATTTCATAAAGAAACAGACAAGTTTTACAATATTCCATGTTTTTATTCTTATAATTGATAAAACTTACATTAAATGTTCGGGAAATTTCCCAAAATATATGAAAGTTTTAAAATATTTGTGGTAAAAATGTATATATGACAACTATTTATTCGGGAAATGTCCCGAAATCATTTTCAACATTAAATTTCATAACATATATGTTGGCAAAGCGTTTGATCAAACAGATCTGAAACACATTTCCGGAAATATCCCGACAAAAATAAACTAATTACAAAATGTATAACACAGATGTCTTCAAATATTTTCGGGATTTATCCCGAAAAATCAAATGTATATGCTAGGTCTCATAACTAATAATTTCTTTTCACATTTCGGGAAAAATCCCGAAATCATTTTCAACATTAAATTTTATGACATATATGTTGGCAAAGCGTTTTAACAAACAGATCTGAAACACATTTCGGGGAATATCTAGACAAAAATAAACTAATTACAAAATGTATAACACAGATGTCTTCAAATATTTTCGGGATTTATCCCGAAAAATCAAATGTATATGCTAGGTCTCATGACTTTTAATTTCTTTTCACATTTCGGGAAAAATCCCGAAATATAAATCTAATATCAGGCACACACTTGGTGCATAGATTTTTTTTACCCATTTCGGGAAAAATCCCGAAATAAAATCTACAAGCAAAAATTACGCATTTTGATTTCTTAAACATATTGAGAAAAATCCCGAAAAAAAAAAAATCTTTGAGATTTTACAACACAGAGTTTTGAAAAAGAAAAATTTTATGTAAACTTGTTTCTAACATTTTTGAAACATTCATAAAAAATATGTCTCACTTAAAAAAATGTTTTGGGATATATGTATAACCATACTTTTCATTACAGTTCAGAAAAAGCATTTTCTAAGAAATATAAAAGTTGCTCTCTATTGCATCACATTTGCAACATGCTAAATTTGACAAAGTGCATATAACAGGTTAAACAAAGAAAATAAAATCCCATTAGTATGATTAGAATAACTTGTTTTAAAGATTATTTCTGATTTAAAAAGACTAAGATTGCATATATATGCAATTACTATGCGCTAGTTAACTAATAAGCTCACATATAGAACAACAATCACGACATTGTTTACTAAATAGTGGTTGCATTTAAGGAGCTAAAAGGCACCAACAAGATTTACAGGATGTATACCTATACAAATAAGATGATATTGCAATATTACATTTATACCATGTATACCAAAAGAACAGTTTGAAAGATATCAGGAAGTCTGCAGTCCTTTAAACTATGTTTGTCATTCTTTTTCTTTCATTTATCTTCAAATCTGTGTCTTTTAAGACTCGCACCAATTTGTCCTCCAAGATTTCTTTGTATCCTACAAAGAAAAGCCAATTCAAGTTCAATATTCTAAAGTCCTCAGGCATATTATTCATGATTTTTTTCCCCGACATATTTTGTTCTGTCTTATAATCATGATAATAGTTGAATTTGTTATCACAGGTCCTTTCATAGCTTACTGTATGTCATTTGTTTTCTTCAATAATTGAAGCCTTAATACTCTGATGATGTTTAAATTTTGTTCTTATAATTATTATGGCAGTTGTTTCCTTAGCAATCATACTGCATCTTTTTTTTCTAATCTGGTGTTTTCATTTTTTGATATATATATATGTGTGTGTGTTACTTTACCAATTCTTACCTACAAACAAATGGGGCATTTATTGGCCCCGACAACCAAAAAATTAAACCAGATGATCCGCAGGGCGCAGCTTTATACGACCGCAGAGGTTGAACCCTGAACGGTTGGGGCAACTATGGACACAACATTCAAGCTGGATTCAGCTCTAAATTTGGATTGTGATTAAATAGTTGACACAGATAGGTTTCTGACACAGAATGAATGTGGTCTAATGAACTTAAAATATTTTTTTTTGCCTTTGAGCAATTCACTATGCTGTTAAATATTAATTCTCTCAAAAAAATGTTTGAAGAAATTTTCTTTTTATTTATGAAATCTGAAATGAGAAAAATTTAACCCCCCCCCATTTTTTTCACCCCCACCTTTCCCTTTTTCCAAAACTGATCTCAATTCAAATTTCTAATGGAGTTTGCAACAATAACTACTCATTAAATACATCATAAAATATTAAAATGTAAAATAAAGTGCTTGTTATCACTGAATGGTAAATATTATTTTAATTTATCAGTTGGTAGTAAAAGTTAATATTCATTGTATATTGTATAAAACAATGATTTAAGTTGATTCAACTACTATTCTGGACAAAGAAAGATAACTCCAATTGAAAATTTCTTGCTATTGCACAATATTGTGCAATTAGATATTTCTTGCTATTGCACAATACTGTGCAATTGAAAATATTTGCTATTGCACAATACTGTGCAATTGAAGATTTCTTGCTATTGTGCAATACTGTGCAATTGAAAATTTCTTGATATTGCACAATACTGTGCAAATGAAGATTTCTTGCTATTGCTGAATACTGTGCAATTGAAAATTTCTTGCTTTTGCACAATACTTAATATAATAATTTTGGATCCTGATTTGAACCAACTTGAAAACTGGCCCCATAATCAAAAATATAAGTACATGTTTAGATTCAGCATATCAAAAAAGCCCAAGAATTCAATTTTTGTTAAAATCAAACTTAGTTTAATTTTGGACCCTTTGGACTTTAATGTAGACCAATTTGAAAACAGGACCAAAAATTAAGAATCTACATACACAGTTAGATTTGGCATATCAAAGAACCCCAATTATTCAATTTTTTTTATTGAAATCAAACAAAGTTTAATTTTGGACCCCGATTTGGACCAACTTAAAAACTGGGCCCATAATAAAAAATCTAAGTACATTTTTAGATTCAGCATATCAAAGAACCCC
Organism: Mytilus galloprovincialis; assembly: GCA_037788925.1. Classification (NCBI taxonomy): domain Eukaryota; kingdom Metazoa; phylum Mollusca; class Bivalvia; order Mytilida; family Mytilidae; genus Mytilus; species Mytilus galloprovincialis. The sequence goes on along the minus strand of CM075337.1, from coordinate 44,714,494 downwards.
AAGGATTCAATTTTTGTTAAAATCAAACTAAGTTTAATTTTGGACCCTTTGGGCCTTAATATAGACCAATTTGAAAACGGGACCAAAAAATAAGAATCTGCATACACAGTTAGATTCGGCATATCAAAGAACCCCAATTATTGAATTTTTGATGAAATCAAACAAAGTTCAATTTTGGACCCTTTGGGCCCCTATTCCTAAACTGTTGTGACCAAAACTCCCAAAATCAAACCCAACCTTCCTTTTATGGTCATAAACCTTGTGTTTAAATTTCATAGATTTCTCTTTACTTATACTAAAGTTATGGTGCAAAAACCAAGAATAATGCTTATTTGGGCCCCTTTTTGGCCCCTAATTCCTAAACTGTTGGGACCTCAACTCCCACAATCAATCCCAACCTTTCTTTTGTGGTTATAAACCTTGTGTTTAAATTTCATTGATTTCTATTCACTTATACTAAAGTTATTGTGCGAAAACCAAGAAAATGCTTATTTGGGCCCTTTTTGGCCCCTAATTCCTAAAATTTTGGGACCAAAACTCCCAAAATCAATCCCAACCTTTCTTTTGTGGTCATAAACCTTGTGTCAAAAATTTCATAGATTTCTATTTACTTAAACTAAAGTTCTAGTGCGAAAACCAAGAAAATGCTTATTTGGGCCCTTTTGGCCCCTAATTCCTAAAATGTTGGGACCAAAACTCCCAAAATCAATAATGATGATGCCCACGCTTGCATATCATATAAAGTTATAAAACGACATAACTGAAGAACAGTAAAAGTGACTCTACCGAAAACACTTCATCTGATTTAGTGGTAATAGGTATTGTGTATAAGTTTCATAAAATTTAGTTTATGCAAACTTAATTTAGAGAAAGGAAACACAAATCCAGCAATTTTTCCATTTTCAAAGGGACATAACTCTAAAAAATTTAGTGACAACCTCAAAAGTCAAACTTGATCTGTATTTTGTGGTAATAAATATTGTGTACAATATCATACATGTCATAGCATTTGGTTGAGGCAAGCTAATTAAAGTTAGTGAATGGAAATGAAAATTTCAGCAATCATTCAATTTGTGAAGGGGCATAATTCTAGAACGGTTAAAGTGACCCACTTAAAATTCAAACTTGATCTGTATTTTGTGGTAACAAGCATTGTGTATCAGTTTAATTGCATTTAGTTGAGGCAAATCAATGTTAGAGAACGGAAACTATAAATATAAGCATATTTTTCATTTGTAAAGGGGCATAACTACAGAACAGTTAAGTGACACCACCACCTTAATACATACTTGATCTGTATTTTGTGGTAATAAGCATTGCTGTGTATTGATTTCATAGCATTTGGTTAAGAGGCAAACTAGTTAGAAAATGGAAACAAAATTCAGCATTTTTGTTTGTTTGTGAAGGGGCATAACTCTAGAACAGTTAAAGTACATGGCGCCACCAAATCATCCCATAATTGCACAAATGTAGTTATTTGTGAACATGGATGCTAATAAACAATTGGCCAGCTAATGAGTGATTGCAATACGTATATATAAAATTGCAACATTCAAATGTCATATAAAAAAAGATGTGGTATAATTCATTATTGCCAATGAGACAATTCTCCTCAAGAGCCCAAATGACACATAAATTAACAATTGAGCCTGCTTTACTTATGATTGAAAATTTGACCCTTTTTTTTAATAATATCACATAAACTTGATCCATGAAAATGAAGGCATGGTCAGTTTAACCTGTGAGTCAAGCAAATACAGCTTACAATCATTTCATATACCAATATAGTGGCCTTATTGCTACATAAGTGTCTAAGAGACAGAGGATTTTATTTGTGAAACAGCACATTTTGTTAAAAATAACATAGTTTTGCACACTTACAAACTTTCAAACTTACCGTTCACATCTTCCCATTATAATTTAGACTAAAAAAGACCTTGAACTTCACAGAGAACTGAATCAAAGACCTTTCTCTTCCTATTTCTAGGCTAACTGCATGTCAATCTGAAATAAGAACAGAATGGCATAAACCTTCATCATTCATCATGTTCATGCTGAAAATGTTCAATGTGGATTCATTATTATTCATGGGATACCAATTTTCGTGGTTTTCATTGAAACAGCTGAACCACGAATTTAAATGTTAAATGAATTATAAATTTGCCATCGGGTTGTATACAGACTATGACAAAACCAAAAAAAAAAAAAAAAACAAATACAAAATTTCTATAATCCACGAAAATTGATACATGTGACCACAAATTTAAATGAATCCACAGCATTATCCTTAGCATTTTTTTTTACACATGAACTACTTGAAGGCACATTTATTTAATTTAACATTGTGATTTGTACAAATGGATAGATAGATATTAGATTAATTTCTATGAAATTCTGTCTATGAAATCAGGACAGAGTTATGATTTTCACCTACATAGGTGGATATTGAATCAATTTCTATGAATTTATGTCTACAAAAAGAACAAAGTTGAAAATAGATAAATTATATCATTCATTACGAATAATCAATCGAATTCTTAAGCAGAAAACTTCAAACAAAATTCAGGAAATACTGGAATCTTATCAAAATAGATTCTACAATAGGTGACAAATTCAATAAAAAACCTATCAATAGGATTTAAAACATGTAAAAGAAATAGAAACATTGGTGAATAAGTTAAACAGCTATAAAAGAATTTATGTGAACTAAAGAGGTTAAAATTCTTCTAACATTTAACTGTGCAGAACTAATTAATGACATTAATGTAAACAACACATGTAAACTGTAATTCTGATGAAGACACTTCTTTACTATCAAAAACTTAAATTAGCAGGGGCCCAATCGCCAATTGCATCTATAATTTGGTGTGGGCTACTTAAATTTCTGCTTTTTTATATTCAACCATTGGAAGTAAAATGAAATATAATCAGATAATACTTCCATAAAAAAAAAATCAAAAAAATAATTTGGTAATATATTCTTTCAACATGTTCAAGGGCAATAACAGCTTTGAAGGATCAATTGGCAATTTAAATAATACAAGTCCTATTCCCAGATCTTACTTTGCTGAACATATTTATCACTTAAAGAAAAATTAAAATTCCTTCTTTCTATTATTATCTGCAAAAAAACATAACTTTTGGTAAAATAATTTCTTAAGGACAAAAAATCCTATAAAGGATCAATTAACTATTTTGGTCATGATGTAAGCTTATTTGCAGATCTTTAACTTAGCTGAACATAAATTAATGTCTCTACATCTATCATTCTTCCTGCATGAAACTTGAAATGCTGCTAAAATTTTGTCTTTCAAGGGCAATAACTCATATAAGGATCCACACTACTATTTTGCTGTTTTAAATTTATCTTTATGATATCTATAATTGTTTTCAATATGACAATCATTGTTAACAAGAACATATATATAACATGTATAAATTGTGGGAACTTGCTATTTCAGGAGCAATAACTTCAAATAGCCAAGGGTTTTCAAGATTGGTCTTAATTTTAAAGGCAGATTAATCTTGAAATTAAAGTTATTGTTTTTTACCAAACTATGCAGTGTTTCTTAATTAAAGGACAAGATAACAAGAGGCTCTCAAGAGCCTGAATCGCTCATCTGTATTTCAGAGGAGAAGATGTTAGCAAACTTGATCTATGCGGTATGGGCTTTGCTCATTGTTGAAGGCTGTACGGTGACCTATATTTGTTAATGTCTGCATGGTCTGTGTCATTTTGGTCTTTTGTGGATAGTTGTCTCATTGGCAATCATACCACATCTTCTTTTTTATATTGATCAACAAATTGTGTAAAATTGACTTTAAAGGGCAATATTACTCCTTAAGGGGCACATTAACAAAACTGCATTTCACCAGTATGTTCTATTTTTAGCCATGGCGTCCATGTTTGTCAATGGATCAAAACTTTGGATACAATTTATAAACTAGATACCCTTAGGAACATTAAGTTAAAGTTTGAAGGTACATGTATTTAGCCCAGTAGTTTCAGAGGAGAAGATTTTTTAAATAGTTTACGACGACAGACGACATAGGACGCCAAGTGATGGCGTAAGCTCACATAGGGCCCTTCGGGCCTCACTGAGCTAAAAATTACAAAATATATATACTAGATACCCTAAGGATCATTTAGCCAAAGTTTGGTTAAAATCAATTAATTACAGTAGTTTCAGAAGAGAAGATCTATGAAAAAGTGTACACCAGACATTAATGGATGATTCAACAATTAATGCCAAGGGATGGCAAAAGCTCACATGGCCTCTTAAGTCAGGTGAGCTAAATAGAAAATAAAACTTTTGATAAACAAACAAAAAATAATAAGTCAGGGGCATTTTTTAAACAAGTAACATTTAAAACTACCTATATAAGTTATGTTGAAAACCAGGCTATTTTCAATACTACTTATATATTAGGTAATTTTCTAAATATTATTTTTATAGGTGTCCAAAAATGCAGATTTTACTAGCTTTAACAAATTTTCACAGTCATCTGGTTATTTTCCCCATAAAATATAAATTTCTGAAACACTAATTAACTTACTGATGCACTTATCACTTAATTATCTTTCATATGGATACTTCTGGGTCAATTTAGATTCAATTTGGTCTCTTGGGACTATTAAATGATCATTTTCCTCCAAAATCTTGAAGGTAGACTGGTATAAATAGAAACATACTAGTCTTGTGAATTAATTAAGATTTCAAGTTATTTATAACTGCTAACCCAAATCAACTACATGTGTTTCTTAAATAAGTGTTATTACTAAAAAAAAATTAAAATGTATAAAATAACTTATTCAAGTAATGTTTTTGTCATTATTTTTAATTTAAACCTTTTATCTCCATACTCCTCTCCAATCTAATAAATTGTATATTTTATAACATAAAATTATATGAAAACTCATTCAAACTACATTTAATCTATGCTTCTATTCGAATTTAAAATAACTGTATTAACATGATTAAGTAATCTTATTATTTTCAAAAACAAAAATTACTTAAATATATATAAGTAACGTGAAAAAACTACTGTTGAAGTAACGCCCCAGACTGTTTATAATTTTTCAATTTGAGGTTCTAAGTTTTGTATAAAATTTTTATATGTTTATGTATGGATCATATAGGTCTTTCTCAGTTTTTCTCTTGATTATCAAAATTTTTAATTTTGTAAATTATTTGGCCTTTAATTTTTTTTTTTATTGGAGTTACTTATGCGTCTTTTGCAGACAAACTCTTGTCTGACCTATAAATCACAATTATCAGAGTATTTGTCATTTATGTGTTTATATGGCTTGATTTATTAAGGTCTAGATAGGGGTTCTGTATACATGTAACTTTATTCTTTAAGACATGTATATTAAATTGTTTTTCTATAATCTCTATTTTTATATTTCATTTCAGCAACCTGTTATTCTCTAATATTTATTTAGTTTTAGTTTTCTTTCTTTTCCCTATTTTCTTTTTTTTACCTTTATTCTGTACATTTTGCCTGTTATTCTCTAATTTGTAAACCCCATCTAAACTCTCATCCATGTCAAATATACTTTCAAGTGGTACATACTTGTACAAAATTCTTGAATTTTAAATTGTAGGGAATTATCAACTGGTGAAATTCAGAAACTAATTCTTAATACTTTGCATTTAAATCAATAACAATAATGTGTCTATAGTGAACAGATGACCCACTAGCACTATCATTTTTATATGTTCAGAGGACCATGAAATTGGGGGCAAAACTCTATAAAAATATTCAGAATTTTATTTTATATTTCTGTATTTGAGCATGAAGTTGACAAATTAACAGTGACTTGATTGTCAAAATCTTATGAAGAATATACACACATAGATAATGTTACATGTAGTAGAAATTTTTCAAGAAAAGACAGAAAATGCCAAAATGTTAAATGTCTTATCAGATAATCTATATGTAACATCTGTGGTCAGTTTATTGGGAAGAGTGATAAATAAATTACAAGGACTTCAAACTGTGAAGGTAATCAGTTGTGAAATTTGAGATCCCCTCAAATCTGAGGGCATTCTTCGGGCTGTACTATAAAGTATCTAATTGGATAATAAAATAAGAAAGATCATATCAGATATGATCTTTCTTATTTTATTATCCAATTAGAGTTTTGCCCCCAATTTCATTATCATAGGGAACATGTACTAAGTTTCAAGTTGATTGGACTTCAACTTCATCAAAAACTTGAAGCGGGACAGACAGATGGAGGAACAGACTCATACGCATGACTCGTCAGAAAGCATAATGCCCAAAGGTGGGACATAAAACATCTATAGGCAAATATCCTTAGGTGACAGATTATTAAATTTATTACTAATGCATATATCAATATCAATATTTTTTAATTGATATATATATATATATATTACATGTATTAGAATTTCTTAAAATTAAAAAACATCCTAAATTTCTGTAATGTCTGTGGCAGGTCCAGATTTTTTTTTAAAAGGGACCCGCTCAAATCATGCTTCAGTGATTTGATCCCGAAATAAACTAGCTAATCAAACAAAATTTTATCAAAAAAGGTCTGGCCCATTAGCCCAACCCCCCTTAATCGTTGTTAATCCTCCTCAAAATAAAAATTTAAGGAGACTATACACAAAACAAAAAAATAAACAATTATTGGTATAAAGTATGAAATTATTACTTACAATTTTTTCAAAATTCTATCCCTGTATGTCATTGCATAGATGTAATACCACTACATCTATGGTCATTGTGAACATATACAATACTGTGTATTCTAATCCTTCTAATTATTTCACTTTTATTTACACTAATAGAACATTCCCATTATACTTAATTAAGTCCATTGAATCAATGACATAAAATGTGGTGAGAGTATATATGTATAACATATTTACTTGTGTTTTTACAAGTACAATTAACACACAACATTGATTTACAAACTTGTAAATGTGACCTGTTTTTATCCAAAGATTTTAGGAAGACATGAAATGAGTTTCTCTTTTATCTCATTGGTTACTATATGGATTTATATTGATGTCATGACCTCATTACTTGGACATCATAAAATGTGTAGAGCAAAATAAAATGTTGAAATTCATCAAGGATACACATCTTATAACTATCTTCAATTTATTACAATATTGTTTATGTGGTGATTTTGTGAAGAACCATGCAGTGGAGGAAAACAGTTCAAAGATGAAAATGGCAAGTTAATTAATTTCACTTTGAAGTTTAGATATATATATATAGCAATATAATATTAAAAGATAATGTCAACAATTCTCTATCAAATATTTCTTTAAAAGTTCAACAATAGTGGGTTTGAAGTTTAACAGTTTCTCATCATTTCCTAATTAATGCATATTATGACTTAATATAAAAATGTATCTGGCTAAGTATTCAGTAAAGTGCTGTTTCAATGGGTGTCCCAGAAAAATGCATTTTTTTCATATTTTGAGGTTAAATGCAGGTAGCTTATCAATCCACTGTATGATGAAGAGATAATATAAACAGTTTCAGATGAAAAGTTTATTGTTGAATAAAGTATTTTATAAATGAAGTGTTGAATTCCCTGCTTTGTGTATGCTTATTTTGTGACATGGTCGAATGACCCAAAATCAAAATTGTTTTAAAAACCTTTTTTTTATGAATGGCAACTAGGTAAAAAAGATTTTCAGGTAATACAATAGGGTTGGCAAGGTTTAGGACACTAAAACATGAAAAATCTTCTAAAAATAAGGATTAAAAACAATTTTCAATGGTCATGTTGTCGGACTAACATTTTCTGTCTTCTTCCTAAGAGAAAAGGAAATATAAGTTATGTAACAATAGAGGGCAATTAAATGCACAAAATATCTTGAGGCTTCAGCTTATTAACTAAAATGTGATAATTCATCATGAAGATACAGCAGAAACTTTTATTTTTTTCAGGAATTGTCATTAAACATGTTAAAGTTTACTCTTGAAAAATCTGTCCAACCGTAACGGGCGAAAATTTCAATTTTCATTTGCAAGTTGCCAACTCGGTTTAAGTTTTTTTAATGTTTATGACAACATATTTTAAGACAATCGCATTGTGCATTTGGTATTGCTGTAAACTGTTCCTTTTTATTCGAGGTCAACGACATCGAAGGGGTGAACGCTCTTTCTGTCCAACCAAGAGATGGAAGTTACATCCGAATTAATGTTACGTCCAACATCCAAGATATTCTCTACAATGGCTACCACAAGTCACGGAATCAATTTCACTTCCACTTTGACAATAACTTAACCTTAAATACTACTGTATATATGAAAAATAAAGAGGTTTTCAACTGTTGACAGTGTAAATTTGACATAATTTTGAAAATTAGGACGTAACAAGAGTCCTGTAATGTTCTGTTGGACGAACCTTAGGACAAAATCTCTAATGTCGGACGTAACAGCTTTTTAAAAGTAAAAAGAAACTTGTTAACAACTAGTAAGTCCACATAAATTTAAAAATAGTTCTCAGACCCTTCCTCGTCTCTTCTAAAGAGGTGCCCATTTTTAAATTGCCATTAGGATCAGTAAAATAATGAATTCTGTCCTATGTTTGTTCAACAGGGAATATAATCTGTCCTATGTTTGTCCTACAATAAATGAATTCTGTACGCTGTTCATCCAACAGTTTTTTATGGTTTCATTTTATCCATTTATTTAATAATGAACCATTTTACCTCTTGCTGAGGAACACCAGCTGTAGATATTAGTATAAACAGCAAAGTTCTGATTTTGGTTTTGACTTTGAATGATGCAAATGGAACAAATTTTCATCCAAAAATGTCCCCGTTTGTCCGACATATTTTAAGATTTTTCAAACTTATAAGTTAGTTTTTGAAACATTTAACAAAATGATATACTTTAATTGAAGATCTTATGAACTGTCAGAGAAAAATTAATATATTTATTAACAAAGCCTGTCATATAAAAGGAAAATATTCATTTTTCAATGTCCTGTTACGTCCAACATAACCTCTGTCCAACATGCTATTAAGGTCTAATTTTATGTTTTCTGACTAAATAACTATCTTTTTACATGTAAAACCCTAAACTTCCTTTCTGAAAATTATGTTATTATGATTGAAACAGCTACTTTTAAAATCATACATTTTGTCACACACTGTCAGCACTATACTGAATACTTAGCCATCTCTATCTTGAAATAACTAGTTCAGGATAGTACTTTGAAGTGAATATTTTGACATATATATATGTAGGACTCTAAAGTGCGATGGTCACGCTAAAGTGCGATAGTATATATATGCTAAAGTACGATGGTGTCTCACTCTAAAGTGCGATGGTAGTTTGTTTGCTAAAGTATGATGGTATATCACACTAACCTGCAATATACACCAATAAGGTAAGGTTCGAGAGATTTAAACATTAAAGTACATGAATTTTTTTAAATAGTTTTTTTGCAAAATTTAGTATGCCAGGGTATAACATATGTGATACATGTAGGCTTTATAATTTACTGGACTGTAGGATTAAGTGATTGTTTATAGAAGACCACATAATAATTGCTAAAAAGTTAATTTTAGGTGTGACAAAATACTGTATTTCCTGTTAAATTATTTTTTTTAACAATTCAGGCGTATCTAGAAATATTCGGATAGTTGGCGTAGCTTGCCGTTCACACAGTTCATCAATTTTCTAAACTCCTCCCCCTCCCCCTTTACAGTTGCACTGGCAGATCCAGAAATTTTCATAAATGGGGGCCAGCTGACTGCCTAAGAGGGGGCCCGCTCCAGTCACGCTTCAGTGATTCCCTATATAAGCAACCAAATTTTTTCCCAAAAAGGGGGGGGCCAGGGCCCCCACCCCCTAAATCCGCCTCTGAAGTCTGTCGTCATCGTAAATTATACAAATACAAAATGTTGGAATAAGTAATATTTATTTGTTTGTACAAGCTTTAATCTAAATGCAAGAAAAATGCAATATTCGCCAAGCTTTCTCCCTCTTCGTAACGAGTACAAATACATGTTATATTTTACTACAATGTACAAACTATGTTTTAAGCCGACAATTTATCATTTACGCTTAATTTCAATAAAATCGACAATATTTTCACGAATACTGTTTATAATGATATAATTGGATCTGTTCTGTTCCAATAGAAACAGGACACAGGAAACCTACATGTATGCATATTCTATTTTGTATCTATATATATATATCTAGAGCGTCCAATAATGTGCAGGCGATTTGGAGTCCGATATCTCAGTTGCATGATTTTGAAACCCCACTGAGGGTTCCAAGAAAAAACAATTTGCAAAAGCAAATTAACAGATCTAACATTGGTGGGTTGATGTTTAGACGAGTTGTATATATACATGTGCATACCTTAAATGATTTAAATTATCTTGTGTATGTTTTTTAATAGATCTTTACTAAAAAAAATAATTGTATCGTAAATATATTGCTGATCAATGAAGTCTGTTTAGTTTCTCTCTATCTTCATGATCTTATCTAGCTCTTGCTAAAAACACAGGGTATTTTTTTTTATCATTTTTGCATTTAAAGTTTCTCTTTATCTATTGCAGTTTTCAAGATAATAGGAAAAATTCGAAGAAAAAAAAATGACCTTTATTGCCCCTACTCCTTTCATTCTATTTCATGTACATGTATTTCATGTAGTTTTAGATTACAAAAATTTACGAAAAATTCTTTAAATTGACTATGCTGCTCTCCTTAAGGGGTCAATTGACCATTTTGGTCATGTAGATCTAATTGTAGATCTTACTTTGCTGAACCATATTGCTGTTTATAATTTATCTCTATCCATAATAATATTCAAGGGTAATCAATGTTATTTTAGTAAATCAGCTGATTAAGTGCTTATACCAGCTGCACATGGTCAATCAATTAAAAGCAATAAATTTCTTCAGTTTAAGTGACCACAAATAATTGCTCCCAATCAAGCATTAAATTTGTCTGACCCTAAAATGTTGTGGAACAGTATCATTATAAATCACAGCTTTATTCTGTTAAGCTCCTGTGCATTTAGCATGTCAGTTTTAAATACATGAGATTTAATTATGCTGGCTGAAATTGAAGTTATCAGAATAAACATAATGTTGGAAGAAAATATTTTAGAAGATTTAGGAACTTTTCTACAAAAACATTACAGATACTGGACAAAAACTATAAAAAAAAGCCCTTGAAAACACATACAGAAAATATAATAATATGCATTAAAAACTAGTGCAAAGAATAAATAAGATAGCTTTGTTAAGAACTGAGTAATATTAAATATTTAAATTGTTTCCAGAATATTAGGGTTGGTGATATGATGATATATTTCACTTTATTCATCTAATTGTCATAATATTAATTTGTATGTTTAACTATTCAATAACAGATTTTGATAAAAAAAAAACACAAAAAAACAACATGTTTAATTATTTAATGCGTCCGAAGCACTTTTCTGGATTTACCTTCATCAGGAACGCTCAAGCCAAACATTTGAAATCCAAAGATGTATAAGTACTGAAACCATTATAGAGCTATATATATGTCAAAATATTTATAGCCAAATTCATCTAAAGCCAACTTTGCCTGAGGGAGTTGAAACCTTTAATATAGTACGTTTCTTAATCATTTCAAAATTTATAGAAGGGCAATTTTAGTAAAGTTTGTTAAATCATGTCAGTACCGAAATACTGACTACTGAGATGATGATATCCTCGGGGACTGATAGTCCACCAGCAGAGATATCGACCCAGTGATGTAAAAAATTGAAAACAACATGTTTAATAATTTATTGCCTCCGAAGCACTTTTCTGAATAAATATTTGTATAAAATTAACCCCTATGGTCCAAATACATACAGGGGTCAGTTAGTCCTAACTAGACTGTATGAGTACACTCATAAATATTGGTCTAATAGGTGTACGGTCCATATACTCATATGGTCTGGAACATTATACAATATGAAGTTTTGGATAAAGATTGAGGTTTTATTAATAATAACATTATGCAACTATACTATAATATAGAAAAATCAGGATGAAGTTTGAAAAAAGCCGGGACAGGAGTTTGGAGAAATAAAATAGGGATTGAGACACTTTGCCGAATAAAAGGCACGGGATGACTATTAAGATCTATTTACATGCATGTAAAAAAGGGGAGGATAAACTAATGAACTAGACAGTTCACTAGTACACATTTTTTTTGGGGGGGGGGGGCTAGCTAAAGCCCGCCTCCTGGCGTGGGATTTTTTCGTTATGTTGAAGACCAATTAGTTGCCTTCTGCTGGTTTCTGCGCTTCTGGTAGGGTTGCTGTCTTTTTTACACATTCCCCATTTCCATTCTCAATTTTAATACAAAAAAGGCAGGACCGAATAGAGTGAAAAATACATAACAACTTATAGAATGTAGGACAAAATTTTTCATCCTAGCCCCCATAAAAACCAAATGGAAGGTCCCTTATATATCTATACCTTTCACAGAGGGTGGTAAAAGGTTATTTTCATGCGATGTGATTGTTGTGTTTTTATTTTACTTTCAATGTGTTTTAACTTTTTAATTTGACATTCAGTCTTACAAGACTGGTGCCTTGTGCAATTAAGTATTCTGCTTATTCAATTGTACGTGCATTGTGATTTTCAAATGCTTATTTTGCGTGCTCATGCAGTAATTTTCAAATAAAATTCAAACACTTAAATTGGCAGGGATCATCAAGAAATACTTTTTTGAAAGCTGTAAACCAATTATATCATAAAATGTGTATACTAAAATCGGGAATATCAAGTCAAACATAAAGTTAATATCTACAAGAAGGCAGCGACTCAGTCACTCAGAAAAAGGTTCACACCAAAGTATTTATTTTTCGTGCAACGTTCATGACAAAAAAGGTTCAACGTGAATTTATGTCTTATTTCACGTTTATTCTGTGCAAACACCCCCGCCCCTTACCACCCACTTCACACTTAGTGACCTACATTTATCCCCCCCTAGTCCAAATATAAAAAAAATTATGACATCTTGAAAGGCTATTAAATTTTTTCTTTGACGTCTTACATAGCAGGAAGGCGTCAAAGCAAAAAAAATTTTAAATAGCCTTCCAAGACACCATAATTATTTGGACTACCCCCCCTAAAAAAAAAAAGAAACAAAAACAAAAAACCTAGTCCCTCTTTAAACGTAAATAATGCTCTCACACTTGTTTTGACTAAATATTTACCATATAGGACCATATATTTATATTGAAATCATTTCAACAACAGGCTATCGTCATACTGTCAAGCTGGAAATCATTGAACACAAAAGCTCTGCATCTTCAAGTTCAAGGTCACAACAAGTTTCTCTTACGTGAACTGGTTCCCTGATTGCATTTGGATCACAGACGTTCTTCTTTCGCACTGCCTGTCCAGGTCGGGACTGTTGCAGAAGTTGGAAGGTGAGGATCGATGTTTGTTCCATCCACAGACCTGTTACCCGTCATCTATTCTGTAAATTCCCCCTTTTTCAACAACCACTTCGGTTCGGAAATCCTCAGGTTAAGGTTCATCATAAGGAATTCATTTTCAAAATGGATACCAAAATGACAACTTTTTGTTTACACTATTATGAACAGTTTACTGTTGTTTTCCAATAAAAGTCAAATGCAATGATATGTGTATGTTCTGAGGTCAATTATTTTGTACAGGTGGTCTGTATATGTGAGTGTTATTTTTTAAAAACATGCATTTCTTGTCGAGCTTTTCAAACTAACAACACATGTAAGCAAAAAAACTGGAACAAGTTATTGGAACATTTTCATCCCCAATTAAACATACCAAATGATTTGTTATCTTCACCCCCAGTTCCTGCCATACCTCTTTTATTTTCTCTCTCTCTGGTTAGGATAGAACAGTACTTCAAAGTTTGAGCATGCTAAAAACATGGAGGCTGCCATGTTGCAAATAGGGGTTAAGAAAGTTTGAGGTCAATATAAGAATTTCTTTCCACTGTCAGTTCCAGTTTTATAACCATTGGTTAATTTTTAAATCTTCTAGTGTGTGTGCCTACTTTTATAGAAATCGGAGTTATGTATGCAGACGTATACCTTCTTTTATTTTGTAAACAAATGCTATGTTTACATTTCAGCAGCATGTCCGTAAAGTGTGCGTAGGAAATTATCGTTAAAAATATTAAGAAAGAATTTTATAGCTGAATAAAATATCTTTCATATGATTTTTTGATCTTTTTAGTTTGAAATCCAATTTTTATTCCGATTTCGATCGTATGTTATATCGTAATATATTTCATTCTTTTGGACTATTTCAGGAATAAACACTTCCGGTTACACAGGAACGTTGCACTCTGGTTGATCTTTTGAACATACGAAGTGAAAGTACAGATTTTAAGGGTTTTTACATCTTCGTACGTCTTCAGCTTATTTCATACAGGTATAAATGATGTTATTTATGGATACCATGAAAAAAACTACTTAGATCTTTCCATCGATCTCTTTGCAGCATCACATTTCAATCATTGATCGGCATGCTTTGATGATTATTTTTATAATTTAAAATTTGTTTTAAATTGTTTTCAGTTAATTATATGCAGCCCTAATGTATTGGTAAGGAATATTTCACCATATAAATATATTTTAAAAAATGTAATAAACAATTATTAGGTTCTATATTAGTTGACCAATGTATGGAGGGCTTCTGTTGCAAGCATACTATCACAAAATCAAAGTTGAAATAGTAAAACAGGTTTACAAGAGTATATGAGGTTCTAAGAATGGTTAATAGAAAGAAGAAAACATATAAGAGGTTTGGGTTGCCTTCGGGTAGATTTAGAGTACATCGCAAATCTAAAAACATATATAGTGGAAACAAAAGCAAAACATATGGTTGCAATGCAGGAGAAGGTTTACGACTGAAGATTTTTAAGAAGCGATCGCTATCATCCTTTACTAGGCGTCGTATAAACTTACTTAGAAAACATTTGAACAGTTCAGATAGGGTGTTTCGAGCAACTGATGGGTCTTTAAAATCTTCCAATTACAAATCGTGTAACTCACCGGCATCTGGATACCGATTAATTGCAATTCAGAAATTACAACAGCATTACCACGATATTGCTAATCATGTTGTCTTTTGTGACAAGGCAAGAGATATAGCTGTAAGGGGAGGTAATATGGTTGAGATCATTTCACAGCCCGCTAATTATGGATTGGCTACAACACTTCAAGCCCGTTGCTCTGGTTGTCAGCAGAAGCTGTCATTTGACACTAGTTCAAGACTCGAAACAAACGCCAGTAGACATTTCGATGTTAATGTCCGTGCTGTATGGGGAGCACTGGCCAGCGGAAATGGGTTAGCACATTTAAATGAAGTATTAGCGACATTAGACTCTCCGACAATGTCACAAAACACATTTACGACGATTGAAAACGAAATCAGTCAGTGGTGGAAAGATCTTCTGCAAGAAGACTTTTCACAAGCTATTGCAGAGGAAAAAAAAATAGCTATTGCAAAGGGTAACTTTCATGAAGGTGTGTACATGTTGTCTCTCATTAATATAAATATACTCTATTATAATTTATGGTGCATATCATCATGTTTTAATTGTCAAAAATTGGCCACTGCAAAATGACTGTTTGAAATGTTTTAATCAAAACTTACAAGGTGCAAAATGTCTATTCTGGTTGATGAAATAATTTCAGTTGATAAAAATGGAATTAATATCTGAATATAAAACATATTTTGAATATAAGAAAATGACATATTTACTCTATTTACATTGAAGTCCATCATAATTTTTATAAGCACCATTTACGTGCATATAACTTTTAAAAAATATTAATACTTCAACAGTTTAACTTATTGATAATTAATTTTTTTTATGTACATGTATCACTATGAATGTAATATAGGATATGAGGCGCTTTCACTTTGAACAGTGTCTTGACTGTCCATACAAAAAAACAATATACACTGTGTCAGTTAAAATCAAGGCATTTCAATATGCACATTATCCAAATTTAACTAATTGATTACTTCATTATTTTTGTTAAATGTCAAGTGGCAAATATTTCATCAATTTTAAAGACTATAATTAATAACCAATAAATATGATAAATAGGTCATGTAGGTCTTGCATTAAGTGACCATCAGGATGATGTGGATGGACATTTTTGACTTCCACTGTAACATTAACAAATTTTGGATCACATACAAATATTGCAATGCCAATGTCTCTTCATGATGCATTTTATTTAACATTATCTGATCATGCTGATCTAACATGTCTGCAAACTTCTGCATTTATATTCCATATGGCCAACCAGATGGCCCACTAAGGCAATATTTTCACTACTTGTCAAAAACACAGAGTTAACATATTTCTATTCAACATGTACCCTTTTAGGAGGATTTAAAATGTATAAGGTACATGTACATGTATATATGTACCTGTACATTGTATATAACATTTATATTTTGTTATTAAACAAATCATATTCCTAAATAGTTTAAATACTCATTTTGCCTAGTGGAAATGACAATAAAGAAATAATTTATTATTAAAAATTAGCACATGGCATGTTACAGATAATGTTTTAATAAATTCTATACCAATTGTAAGCTGACCGCATTTTTAGGCACAACCTTCGATAGTAGACGACATTTTGTTTTCTGGTCTGTTCGTCCGTTTTTCAGTCTGTTCATACATTTGATTGACTGTATGTCCCGCTACAGATTAAGTTTTTGGTCAAGGTTGTTTTTATTGAAGTCCAATCAACATGAAATGTAGTACACATGTTCACAATTCACTGTGACTAAACATACATAATCCGTCTATCCCGCTCCAACTTATAGCTTTTACTCTAGATAGTTTTCAATCAACTTGGACGCGTTTTGGTGCATACATGTACAATGTACTATGGACCCATTCTTGATTCATTAACCTCTACACTCAATAAGTCATATAAATTTAGATATTTCCTATACATGTAATTCATGTAATTTACAAATGTACTTATGTAAACAAATAACCATCTAACATATCTAATTCATTTTTAAGATAATTTTTTTTATAATTTTCATATTTCATTTCTCAGGCTTATATTTAAACACATATGTCATTGCATGTTTGACATGTTTGATGTGTATTTAATCTAAAAAAAATTAATGAAAGCAATTAAACAATCCTACAACTGTTGTCACAGGACAATTGTACATGTATATATCATGTAATTAAATTAAAGTACACAAATACATAAAATAGGATAGATGCAAAGCATTCTACCATTCACACATGTATAACCCATTATGGGTCTACATCATGTACATGTAGATTTAAAGTTCTAATTGATAAATATATGCATTTGTGTCTGTGTGTACATTTTGTACATATTCAAATACAAATCCTATAAATTTAAATTTTCAAATAAGAATAAACTGAATTATAACATATATATGCATGTCTAATCAGTGTTAAAAAACTTTAAAAGCATTTTTTTTTCATTTTATATATTAAACTGGTCCCTCAATAACAGGATTAGATTATCTTAATTAATCATGTTAAATGGACAAAAAAGTAATTATAATTAAACATGAAATATAAACTTCCAGTGATTTTGTTATAAAAAGTGCATGTACACTTTCCAGTTATGTAGATGCTATAAACAAATGAGAGAAAACCTAACTACATGTGTCATAATTTATCATGTTTATAACCTATTGTAACTATTGGACATATAAAAAAATAAAACTTAGATTTCAAAAAAATTATTACAATTAAAATTATAATTCAACCATCATTGACCATTACATTTTTATCAGATTATATCACAAGTATTATCTTTATTGTTGACTTTCTGGTTAATCCAAGGAAACATTATCAATTATCAAATTATTATTATAATATATTCTAATTGATATTATATGTGCATGACATGTACCAGCAACTATTCAATATTGTGTTTTATGGTGGTTAAAAACTCTTACTGTAAACTTTTAATTATGACTCCTTGAAAAAATTTCAATAACAGAGTTATCTTGTACCGGTACACTTGATAAATATCATTTCATACCTGCCAACTTTTAAAAATATCCATGGGGGTTTTGGGTTCAAGATGGCTGTCATAGTTCTTAAATACCTTTAAGGGGGACTGCAAATACATTTTAATGTTGTTTTTTGGCTTCTTCATACTTTTTATAAGCCTAAATTCATTGGAAAATGAATTGTTTTGTTTAAATTGTGGACAAAATTGCTCTTTCAAAATTTCAATTTGGGAGCCTGCATCATGTGCATGGGGAAATCCCCCGCAAATAGTGACAGTTGGCAGGTATGTCATTTCCATCATATCAATGAAACATTATGGTAATCATATATTGCATGTTATTAAGACATGTAAGATACTTGTTGAAAAGTTCAATAAGATCTTTCAACAATGAGCAAAACCCATACAGCATATATCGTGTTATTATATAATAAAAAATTACATAATCATGTGTATGTAAAATATCTCGATACAGAATATTCCTTACGGTTTATACGATTTCATTCAAAACAATTATACACAATGCTTATAAAGCCTTTAGGCTTCCACAAATTGTTGCTCAATATTCAATCCAAGTGTTATATATTTCATGATTGTTCAGGACTATACAACAATCCAAAAATTAGATATATCTAAACATCTTCACATGAATTATTCAAGGAATTACAATAAAAAATCATGCTATCTTCTCAAAAAACATCCATTTCCATGTTGCTTTCTTAATTAATGTTGATTATTTATTAGTTAATATTGCCACAGTCAGGGAAAATACTAGTTTTATAACGAAGATATATATATATATTGATTATAGTTCATGCATCAAATGTATACACAATTAAGATATTGAATGAAATTTTTTATTATGTATTACTTTAAATAAAGATGACTTGGGGAGATAACTACATGAACTGGTGTTACTCAACCTCCTATGGAAAAGTATTTACCCTGACTGACTTACCGTTATACTTATTTACCATTTTTTTTATTAAGTTCATTTCATAACCTTACAATTATAGAATATAATTTAAATTTTTATGACTTTATTATTTTTATATAGTACTTAGAATTGGTATTGATGTAAACCTTTTGGAAAACAAAACAATTAATGGAGATGATTTAATACTTATCATTATGGTTATTAATTTTGGAAGATGCATGTATATTATTTTACCAAACAAAATACCAAAAAATTATGTTCAAATTTTAAAGGGTTATGAAATGATTTTTTTTTTCATGAGATCTTAATTCTCCTTTGTGCCAAACCAAATTGAGATATTATTCTATTTTATATTAACTTTATTTTGTTCATTATCCTTATGATGTCCTAATGCAGTTATTTGACATTGTTGTACACAGTGAGGACATATATTTAAATTAATTTTCCCAAGCAATATATAATATTTGTTTAAATTTAAGATCACGAAAATAAGGAATATTATTTGAAATTTGGTTTGGCTGAAGATTTTTTATACTTTGATTTTAAGTTAATTAAGTTTTCATCATCGCTTGGCTGTCTTGTCGTCATTCTAAATATATATATATATAACCTAATTCACATGATTTATTAGTCTGAAACTACTTAGCCACTATCATCCGACATGTAAGTTTAACTTATCTACAATATAGGCTTCAAGGGTATACAGCAGTTTTTGGCTTATACATGTATCTCTTCAAGTAAATTTAATCATAAAAAAAGTCCTCATATTGACAAAAATAATGCATTAAATTGAATGATATGAATAAAATTTCAAGATGCACATCTTCATTGATCACATATATCATGTATATGCATTGTAAACACATGACACATTCTATTTAGATTTTTATGCCCCACCTACGATAGTATACGGGCATTATGTTTTCTGGTCTGTGCGTCCGTTCGTCTGTTCATTCGTCTGTTTGTTCGGCCGTATGTCCCACTTCAGGTTAAAGTTTTTGGTAAAGGTAGTTTTTGATGAAGTTGAAGTTCAATTAACTTGAAACTTAGTATACATGTGCCCTGTGATATGATCTTTTTAATTTTAATGCCAAATTAGAGTTTTGACCCCAATTTTACGGTTTACTGAACATAGAAAATGATAGTGCAAATTTCAGGTTAAAGTTTTTGGTCAAGGTAGTTCTTGATAAAGTAAAAGTCCAATCAACTTGAAACTTAGTATACATGTTCCCTTTGATAAGATCATTCTAATTTTAATGCCAAATTACAGAATTTATTAGAATTTCACAGTCCACTAAACATGGAAAATGATAGTGCGAGTGGGGCATCCATGTACTGTGGACACAATTCTTGTTTTGAAATAATTATTTTTAGTGCACATGTATGTCATTTGAATGAAACCAAACATGGAATGAATGTTCCTTATGAGGTGCTGACTACATGTTGTTACTTTGTAGCAGCTCCATCATTCAAAATGGCCACCAGCTGGGCAGCAGTGGACTTAGTTTAACATAGGACCCTAAGGGAAAAACATAAAAAAGTTGTCTTTTAGAGAACCACTGAATGGAATGAGACATAGCATGAATGTTCCTTATGAGATGGTGACTAAGTGTTTTTACTTTGTTGCTGATCGATCATCCAATATGGCAGTGGGTGGGGGGCTTAAGACACGTTGAGAAATACATGCAAATGTTTTCTTTTCGAGAACCACTGAATTGAAAGAAATTTTAAACTAGATCTCAATCATTATTTAAGTGTCTGTTATGATTTTTATATTTTTTTATTTGATTTAAAAAACACAAATATAGTCAGGTGAGCGACACAGGCTCTTGAGAGCCTATAGTTAGTTTTCCCTTTTTTTAGTTTTCATTGTTATTTTTAGGTGTGCCTTCCGTAACTGTAATATGTGATGGCGGTTGGAGTAAGCGCTCTCATAAACACTCCTATAATGCTTTAGGTGGAGTAGGTGTCATAATAGGTGCTGAAACTAAAAAAAATTTACATTTAGGGGTGAGAAACAAATATTGTTATATTTGTAATAGAGCAAGCAATTTGAAAGTTGATGCCAAAGAACATGAGTGTTTTAAAAATTGGGACAAATCCAGTCAGGCTATGGAAGCAGATATAATTGTAGAGGGATTTTTGAAAGCTAATGAACATGGTGTTCGATATATGCATCTGATTGGTGATGGTGATTCCAGCGTATATGCCCAGATTATGCAAAATGTACCTGTTTGGGGGAAATATGTAAAAAAAATAGAATGTTCAAATCATGTTTGTAAATGTGTGCGCTCTAATCTTGAGAAACTTGTTAATGAAAACCCAGAGTACAAAGGCAAGGGAAAATTAACGAAACAAATAAGAGTAAGAATCGTTAGCTCAATCAGATGTGCCATTAGAATGAGATCTTTGGAGAGTGATAAAAGAAAAGCTATAAAAAATTTAGAGCATGACATTACCAATTGTATCAACCATATTTATGGAGACCATTCGAGATGTTCAGATTTCTGCAAGGCCAATTTAAAAGATAAAAGTTCAGCACAAGCTCATGAAGCTATTGATAATGATGACACCGAAAATATTTTTGATGAACAAAGTTGTTTTTGGAATGAAGGTACAAGTAATGATGCATTGGAAGAGTCGCGTTTATCCTCACATTTATCTATAACTGATTTGATGTCATGTATGAGACAAGATTTATCCTTAATTTTAAGTCGTGTTGCAAAGAAAAGCGCAAGTTTGCTTGGAAATTTCACATCTAATTTAGCGGAAATGTGGATGCATGTTCGCACCAAGTATGATGGGGGTAAGATCTATAATCATTGTAATCGTGGGTCTTGGCATAACAGATGCTATGCTGCAAGTTTGCGCTTTAATAAAGGTATTCAGTGGTCACCACAAACCTGGGAAGAGACAACTTCATCTGTCTCTGGACATTACTATACTACTTTATATAGTAAGAGATTACAATGCCTGAAAAACAACACAAAAACAAAAGGAAAGAAGGAAATCAAAAGTAGACGGTATAAGAGAAAAATGAAATCTGCCAAAGAATCAACAGCTGCTAGTTCCAAAAAACATTATGGTCCAGAAGCTATTCAGGTTGAGGCAGACATTTCCTCAGAGGAACTAGACAAGAGAAAACAACAGTACCTTAAGAAACATATTGAAATTACTCCTAGTGAAATTGATGATATTGAAATAAATACCCGTTTACAAGGTTCTTGCAAAAGATGGCGTGACGAAAGAGCAACACGACTAACAGCATCAAACTTTGGCCTAATTTTTAAAAGAAATCCAAAAATTCCTGTAACACCATTACTTAACCAATTATTGAATTCAAAATTTTATGGAAACAGTGCAACAAGGCATGGGTTGAGTGAAGAAAGAATCACAATTAAAGAATACATTCAATATAAATTAAAACAAAATGTTCATGTAAAAGTGGAAAGAATGGGATTAGTTATAGATAAAACACATAAATTTCTAGCTGGAAGTCCGGATGGAAAGGTTACCGAGGAGGAAATAGGAAAACCACCCAGTGTTGGGTTAATAGAAATAAAAAATGTTCTGTATAGGAAAGACACATCTTTTACAGATGCTGTTAAACAAGTTAAAAACTTCTGTTTGGAATTAAAAGAAAAAAAGTTACAAGTTAAAAGATCACATAATTATTACTACCAATGCCAAGGCCTTCTTAATGTATGCAACAAACCCTGGATTGATTTAATTGTGAGGACAACGAATCCATATGAACTGCACGTTGAAAGAATTTTTAAGGACTCAGTTTTCTGGACACATCAAATGCAACCCAAACTCTCTTCATTCTTTTTTAAAGCGGTTTTACCCGAACTATCAGCACCTAGGATTTCAAAGTATCCAGGAATAAGAGAACCTGGAATTTGGGTATGAAAACAGCTGTTATTCTTGATAAAGAATAAATTTATATTTAAACTCTATTTACATTTGTTTTCTGAATAAAATTCAGAAGGAGTAGTCAAACTGTTATTAGATTAAAAGATGTAAATAGGTACTTGATTATGGAAAACAACTATATATTTGAGTCACATTGACAACCATATTAATATAGACATAAATAAATAGTTAAATCTATGTTTGACTGAAGGTGTTTATTTTTAAAAATTAATTTTAAACCAATATGGAAACACTGAATAGTGATTTAATAATATCATTTGCAGATATTGACATGACGTCCACCGACAGCCATATCATAGTTCTTAAAGACAATTAGAAGTTAAAGAATATATGAATGTTAACATACAACTCTTAATTTAAAACTTCATGTAGGTTTAGGTAAGGGTACACTACATGTATATAGTGTACTTTTCCATAAATTTATTGACATAATAGTTTTTCAAACAGCAAGAAAGAATGCCAATATGTTAATTTGGATTTATGTTTATGGATATCCTTAAATATACAATTATTGTATTTTTCATATCTTTTATTTTCAGTTTGTGAGTAGGTCATCACCTAACTTGGAAAACCAGCCTTCAACTAGTGCTTCACACACTAAATCTAGGAAAAGAAAATCAGACCAGAACTTGGATAGCTGCCTTTCTAATATTAGTGCTGCTGCTTCAAACACAGTTACTTTGAAAAGGTATATTTTAAAATTGAAAACATTTGCATTTCACTACAGGGTAAAGAACTAATGAATAATGTTTCAGTGCCGATTAGACAACTGTACATGCAAGAAACAATGTATTTAAAGTGAGGGAGCCACCATTTTATTTTATGGGGGGTAATGGGGTTTAAAAAAAATTGTCCTGCCTTTTTATGATTCACTCTATTGGCTAATTCCTTTATATAATAGTTTATCATCATTCCTTGTTTTTACTATAAAAAAATCTGTCCAATTTTTTTTTTAAGTTCATCCTATCCTTTTAATCAAATTTTTTTTTAAAAATACTGATTTATTGAAGAAAAAAAAAACATTCACATAATCCTAAACAAATATATTACAGAAATTAGGAAAAGTTTTAAAAAATTGCTTGTATTACAAGAGGAATGTTCTTTTTTAGTGATTACAAAAATTTGATATTCAATTGTCTTGACATACATTAACACATACATGTATATATATATATATATATATATATATATATATATAGATATAAGAACATGTTATAAGGTTGCCAATAAGACAACTGTCCACAAAACACCAAACGACATAGAATGTAACAAGAGATCACGTTGCTGCCTTCAACAAGTAGCAGAGCCCATAGTGCATATTCAGCTATAAGATTCGCAAATTGGCAGATGTCAAATAAAATGGGTAATTGATGTGAAAAATACTAAATGAAACAAGAAAAATATTATGCAGCAACAAAAGATAGACAACATATTTGTATTCATCATGTTCATGGAAAAAGATATGAAAGAACATTGGAATGAAATAAAGTCAGGACGTTTGGTACCTTTGTCATGTATGTTATGAAATTAAATTTCAAACATGCAATAATCACAAAGATGTATAAAAAATCACTGCACAGTCATTTGCATGTACATATGTTCATGAACTTGCAAATATTTAAAAAAGCATGACAGAACATGAAATATTATGACCCAAGTGAAATGCTTCCTGTACTTAGTTTGAGCTTTCCATTTTTTTTTTTAATTTAGGATTTCCTATTACTTGAAAAATGTATTGTTATATTTGCAGATCAAGGCGAAAGTGTAGCAGCTTAAAATTTGTAGGGAGGAGAATATCACATGAATGGATTGAGGATGATGGTACCGGCAAATGGTATAAAGGGACTGTTACTGCAGTGATAGATAAAAATGACGGAGACGAAGATGCAGAGTATGAGGTTTATTATGAAAACCACAAAGAAGCAAACATTGTTGATCATCTAAATGACGATTTCAAGAAAGGATCTTTGAAATTTATTGATATTTAATGGTATTTATATAACATATTTATATATATACATGATATAGGGAACATGGGATTAGATTTCAATCGTAAATGTATATTGTTAATTAAGACTATGTATTTTATTTAGAAATGTGAATGTTATGTCATTATTATTTACCATTCATTAGATATAAGAAGATGTGTTCATGCTTATGAGAAAAAATTCAATCCAAGTCACAATTTGTAAAAAAAAACATTTAATATTATTTTAATCATTTCTATTTGACATCTTTATATTACATAAAAAGATCATTTTCAATGAGTAGGTTGAAATATAAATGATTATTTCATTTGTTAATTTGTAACACTATCCTGGAATTACATTTGTATTACAATTTACAACCAACATTAGAATTTGACAAAAGCAAGAGTAGTTTAATAAACAAGTGTCTGATTAATGTCAGTAAAAAATATTTACTGACAATACATATAGATGTAAAAAAATAACCATTAATTCAAGAAATGCCATTGAAATGGTTTCATTTGGTATTGATTGAACTCTTTAGATAAAATGCAAGGGAGGTAACTACTATTCCTTTATCTATCAGTTATTATTATTTATTTTTTATTAAATGGGTAAAATGTTTATACATTTGAAAGTTTGTATAACTTATATCTTAAAATTTGTAACACACTGTAGGGTTTGATAAAACATTCTGCTATATTTGCACATTGATATTAAAATCTTGACACATTTATTGAAAACAGGCACACCATACTTTAATAAAAAGTAGTTCCTCATAGAGAAATCTTAAAAGAAAAAAATCAATGACATGATTTTATTTACTCAATTACATTGTTATTATTCATAATAACCATATTTGAAGTATGGCAGGAACTAATATATGATCAATTAAACCTATTTTTTTACTTTTTTTAGATTTGTATTGTATTTGGAGATAGGTGCATTTTTTTGCACATTGGTGTACAGATTCATGATAAAGACACTGTTTTACATATTTTGACCAGGAGACCTTCAATATATCAGACAGAGCAATAAAAAGCGAACATTTTGGTATGAAACATTCTATTATTGTTGTTTGAAATATATTTTTAATTATTTTTTTTCTGTTATTACAAAATATAGTTATGATGAACCTTAATACCTGACAGTGATAGCAGTGGCGGATCCAGCCATTTAAAAAAGAGGGGGGGGGGGGGGGTCCCAACCCAGAGTAAATGGGGGGTTCCAACTATATTCTCCCATTCAAATGCATTGATCGTCCCTAAAAAGGGGGTTCCGACCCCCCTCCTGGATCCACCACTGGACAGTTATTGGGAAAATCTGGATTTAGAATATTTTTTGTCATTTGCTTGACCACAATAATGTCAACTGATCAATGCTTATTAGATAGAGCAATAATTTCTCTTACACAGTTTAAAAAAAATTAAAAAATATCAGAAATAAAATTATTCATTAAAACAACACTACCAAATATAAACCTATTCAAGTACACCTTTTGCTTTGGGTCCAGGGTGTTCTTGACTTTTGATTGTATCAAATTTTAAAGTTGTGTAGGACTCTTTGTAAACAATAAATACTGGCACTAGCATAATACTTGTATTAGTGACTTAATCACAATGAAAATCTGTAATAGATCAAACTAATTAAAAGTCACTGTTTTGTATTTTTTACAAAAATCTGAGCTTTACTTGCATACAATCCCTATTTTCTATTCGTTTAGATCAATTAGAAAATGATTTTTGGTTTCCCCTATCCCTGCTGGGAATGAAGATGAAAAAAAAGATAGAGTTGTTTTGGTTTTAAAATAGTCTGATAATCTCTTTAAAGTGTCAAGTTTAAACAATATTTATTCAGATAATCAACATTTAACAATATTATACAACATTTAAGGCTAATATTTATTATTACATATTTGTTACAAATATGTTGGGTTTTGCATATATGCAATAACCTCAAAATTGCCTGGGGCAAAAAAGAGTATATTGATATTGTGCCCTGATTCCAAATGACGTCACGTCATTGCCTACCTAACAACACTTTTGTGATACAAAATTTAATATTTAGGACAAAACTTAGTTTAAACCAGTTTTTACCTTCAAATATTATATTGATATACAAGAAAATGGTTATTGCATGAATATTATACAATTACTGTCTTTTGGTGAGGTAAATATATGCAGCTTTATTGACTTTTGAAAAACTGATATTCACTGAGGCCGACGGCCGAAACAAAAGACAGTAATTGTTTTATTCCATATTCCAAGAGAAGAAAATGTATTCAATGACAAACATATTATACCAAAACAAATTTTACAAGAACCATTTTACTGTAACGTTTCATGTAAAAGGGTGTGACATTAAGTGCGGTGAATAACACTTTCTCAGGTGAATATGCTTTTTTATTCAAAATCCAATTCGTATAGAGCCTACTAAAATAATACCAATATGGAATAATGGGAAATATTGTCCCTCATGTAGAACATATATTGCACTCGCAAGCTCGTGCAATATAAAAATTCTACTCATATTCATGCAATAGCCCTATATTATTGCATAGCAATTTAATATTTCCCACAGATAGTAACCAAAAGTAAGCGTGCAATAAATTCTAATATTGCACTAGTGCAATAAATCTTCAAAATTCATGCCTTCATCAAAGACAAAATCTTACTTTAAAGTAAACCAATTTTTACTTTCAAATATTATATTGCTGTACAATAAAAGGGTTATTGCACGAATATTGGAGTATATTGACCCCTCGTAGAACATATATTGCACTCGCAAGCTCGTGCAATATAAAATTCTACTCTGGACAATATTCATGCAATAACCCTATAATATTAAGGATTCAGAAACAAGCAACTTGCTTACAAATCTGTCTCCTTAAAAGTGTTTCAACATTTCTCAATTCTCATCCCTTCAGTTTCACATCTAGATTAAACCACCATATAGAATGCTAATTAAACAAACATTAATTACAGATTCATAACAACATCATTCTCTGTAGATACATGTAGTCCTATAACATATGACTTTGCATTATTAAATTTTTAACATTTTTATACATTTATTTTCATTTTTTTTTTTTTAATGCTCGGGTGGCACATATAATTTTTAATATTATTAGTAGAAAAAAATATCAGAACAGTAAATAGAAATAGTAAATAATGCCCTGAGGTCATAAGGGTCAGTCCATTCACACAGTGCTTTAGTGGTATAACAGGGAAAACCTGTAATATTTTTTTGTATGAAGCCATTGAATGCTACAAAATGGTCAAACATGTTTCTGATATATAATGAAGAGATATAGTATGAATAATTTTATTTTGGTTAGTTGTCAACTTTTTTTTTATAATAAAGATTATATTTCAAAACGGCCTCATTTTAACCCTTTTTAAATAGGACAATTAGTTCTTTACCAAGTATAAGATGAAAAACAAATATGTTGAAAAAATATAGGGTGAATGGTTTTTATTCATTTCAGTGCTCAATACTGTGTTTTTTGTCTGAAACTACTTTTTTGGTGAATTTGATTTGCGAAACTGGGTGATTTTTAACATTTAAATATATGCTGTTCATATGTGATTCAGTGTGATTACATTCCGTCAAATTAACATTTACAGAAAATTATTCGTAAGGCACATAACAGATTTCAGTTGAAAGTTTATATACATATGTTATCTATAATACTAATTTAAAATAACGAGGTCCAATTTGTCAACCTCATGGGGAAAAAACGACACATCCAAGAATTCAACTTTTTCATGTTTATATATAGCTAATATCGGACAATGATGTTGATTAAAAATTACACCACTCCGGACCCTTTTGTTTTCCACATAATTAAAATTGCCAAGTTCCGTGTCGAATCAGATACCGATACCAATAGTATATTCACCTGATACCTATTACCTGATCTGTCCTACGTTCCGCATCTGACAGGAGCACCACCAAACGGTGTATTTAGGATTTTGCTATATACACGGGTTATGATCTCAGGGTTGACACTTAAATAAATGCAAGCATTGTCACATTGTTCCCTATTGTAGTATTTTAATCAGTAAGACTTTCTAAGATGACCATAGGAATACTAAAAATCTAAACTAAGAATAAGGTACAGTTTTTAAAGGCAGTGCTTTAAGGCCTGACTTTCAAGTCATGAGGTTCATCTTTCCTTACGCAAATCTTTGCTGGGGGTCATTTTGCAAGAAATAGATCCGGAAATGTTTTAATTTCTCCTCTACTTTTTGTGGTATGTATTGGTTTTTGTTCCTTTCATTTACATTGGGAAATAAAGAAACGATCAGTGTGTATTGTTCGTTTTAAAAATCTGTTTATTAATGTGTCTTTTGCATTATAAGCAGTCAATCTGATTACAAACTATCATTATTCGAATTCCGTGTGGAAAGAGGTCCGTTCAATTTCGAGTACTATTTGCGATCTAAAGATATTTTAAAATCATTTCACTCGTTGATATAACATGATATTATAATTAAAAGTCGACTGACCGTGAATTATATTGCATAATATACAATTTAAAGTATTTCTGTACGTGAAGCCGTATGACGTTATAGTTATTTCGGTCTCAGTTATGTAAAATATGAAATTATCGTTCCTGAATAGGGTTCCACTAATTAAAGACAAGAAGCGTCAAAAAGTGATAAGAAGCGACAATAAAATTAAAATAGCGATAAGAAGCGACAATATAATTAATTTAGCGAGAAGAAGTGTCAAGAAGACTATATAGCGACTATACATAAATTAAAAAAATGTCATTGCAACAACTTATTCCCCATAGATATTAAAAAAAAACATGCATTAATTTTTATTATAGGGGCGGTTATAAAACATTTTTTATATTACTGTACATTGATAGATAAAAATATGTTTTTATTAAGAAGAAAGGGATTAGTTTTTATTAGATATAAAAAAAAAATATATTATATGCACACGCTAAAAATTGGCCATCAAAACAAAAAAAAATCAATTTCCTTTTAAAGAATTTATTGAATCAAAACCATGCAATATCATTTCCTTTCTAACAGTGAAATTCTTCTTTTTCATAGGGACATATTTGATAGGTGTAGCTTCACCCTATCACATCAAATGAGAATAGCCTCGTGAGAGAATTACGATTCGCTTGTCCCTTGTTAGTTATTGTCGCTTCGTCACTAAATTAAACTTCTTGTCGCTGTTTGTCTCTAAAATTCTTCTTGTCTCTTATTAGTGAGACCAGTCAGTTCCGTCCTTAACTTCCGTTTTTGCACTGCAAAACAATCACACAATTAACGATGCCTAGTCCTTGTTGGTGTGTACCTGAGTGTCATTTAAGAGGAGGACTTGCATTTCTAAATGACTTAATAAGAAGGAAAAGTTGGATCAACGCCATGGCTCAAACGTAGATTGTCATGTGCGATGCAATCGTAGAACCCATATCAATCAGCTGTTGTTTGCAAGGCACATTTTACTGAAAACGACTACGTTCAGGAAACTATTCATGGTAAAACTTTATTTTCTTTAAGAAATATATACTGTTATTTATATAATCGCCATGCAAGTAAACCAAAGTCTGTTTGCAACCGCAATTATCGTTTTAGAATAAAAAGGGGGTGAATTCAAGACGTCATAACTTTTGGGATTACGATTCAATATCATCTGTTTGACATTTTTTGGTTAATACTACAATTGTATGGTTTTTCTACAAGAGATATATTATACTGATAATTATTTTAGCAGTAATTATGTAAATTTCGGTTGTAATGACAAGAATTCATGAGCTATGCCTGCGCTTTCTTGAAAAATATCAATGACAATGTAAACAGGAACAAAACATTGACATGAATGATGCTCTCCACCTATGTTATAGTTATTTAGGTATGTGTGTTGCACAAGTCTTTCACAAGTTTCAAAAAAGCTAATGTTATAAAACTTTTTTCAGGGCACATACCCACTTTATAGAGACTTGTCTACTGCCATGCATTCCCATCCTATTTTCATGCACCATTTGTAAGCAAGAGACTGAATGGTTTACAAAATTAAAAATCAGGACGGTGTCCCGTTAAACCAAAAGAACTAAACTGGATGAATATTGTAGGAGAAATCTAGAGGAAAGTTTTGATTAGTGAAATTGGTTTTCCTGAACAGATGTACATTCATCCTGCAGGAAAGATTTATAACTGTCCACCACCAACTGACGAGCTAATGTTGAGCTTCACAGATGGAATTACTCAAACACCATAAATGCCTATGTTTTCAGCACAGATTTCACAAATCATGACACAGCTGTGCATTTTTATGCCCCACCTACGATAGTAGGGGGGCATTATGTTTTCTGGTCTGTGCGTCCGTTCGTCTGTTCGTCCATTCGTCCGTTCGTCCATCCGTCTGTCCCTCTTCAGGTTAAAGTTTTTGGTCAAGGTAGTTTTTGATGAAGTTGAAGTCCAATCGACTTCAAACTTGGTACACATGTTCCCTATGATATGATCTTTTTAATTTTAATGCCAAATTAGAGTTTTTACCCCAATGTCACGGTCCACTGAACATGGAAAATGATAGTGCGAGTGGGGCATTCGTGTACTGGGGACACATTCTTGTTTATACCTGTTAAGAGTCGAAAACTAAATATTATTTTGTATATAAATAAACATATATTGTGTCATTTTAGAACTTATATTTTTCCAAAGGATGCATGAATGAAAGTAGTGAAATTCATTTTGCTTTGATATATAGATTTGAATTACAATTGTTCATGTTATTGTAATGCATATAAAAATAAGGAGATGTGGCACAATGTAAATATATTATATTCTGTGAGTTTATCAAACTAAGGGGGATAAGAAATGGGTATAAGCAGTTACAGGACTGTACTACTGTACAATCTCCAACAATGAGAAAAACTCATACTGTAAAGAGAATTTCATATTTACAAGTAAGTTTTGTTTTTGCATTGAATAATTTTCTTCTATTGTCTTAAAAGCAAATATGGGAAGTGGTTAAAATGCTAATGAGACAGCTTTTATGGCCACCAGATGTCATTGTTACCTTGATTAAAAACTCCTTTTTAGCTCACCTGACCTGACTCATCACTTGGTTTCGTCGTCCATAAACTTTTACAAAAAATCTTCTCTGAAACTACTGTGCCAAATTTAACCAAACTTAGCCAAAATCATCATTGCGGTATCTAATTTAAAAAATGTGTGGTTACACCCGGTCAACCAACCGAGATGGCCACTATGGCCAAAAATAGAACATACAGGTAAAATGTAGATTTTGGCTTATAACTCTGAAACCAAAGCATTTAGAGCAAATCTGACATAGGGTGAAATTGTCTCTTCAGTGAAGATCTATCTGCCCAGGAATTTTCAGACAAATCTGACAACCCGTTGATGGATTGCTGCCCCCAAATTAGTAATTTGAAGGAAATTTTGCAGACTTAAATATTATTATAGATAGAGATAAACTGTAAACAGCAATAATGTTCTGCAAAGTAAGATCTACAAATAAGTCAATATGACCAAAATTTTAAGTTGACCCCTTAAAGAGTTATTGCCCTTTATAGTCAATTTTTAACAATTTTCATAAATTTTTGTATTTTTTGTTAATTTTTAAAAAATATTTTCAACTGTAAATACTGGGCCATGTTTATTATAGATAGAGATAATTGTAGCACCAAGAATGTTCAGTAAAGAAAGATCTACAAACACATCCCCATCATCAAAAACACAATTTTGTCATTTTATATGTGTCCGTTGTTTAATATGCACATAGACCGTCCAAGGTGAGCGACACAGGCTCTTGAGAGTCTCTAGGTCATTAATACAGGTAGATAACTTTATCATGTTTATACTGAAAAATAATTTTGCTTGGAGGGAGAATTTTAAAAAAGTTCTGTCTTCAAAAGAGTTGACATGTTACTATGTACATTAACCATTATGTTACTTGATGTTCTAGCAATACACACAGAACGGAGACTAGTCAATCTTTGTGAATTATTTTTCATAGGATAGGAGTAATTGAATATGTGTATATAATCAATAATTAAAAATAGTTTTATTTACATTAAAAAGGAAAAGTTCTTATGTCTTAAAAATGCATTTCATGGCGAGGTACAGAAAATATACTGTAAACAGTAGACTATAGATATAGGTG
Organism: Mytilus galloprovincialis; assembly: GCA_037788925.1. Classification (NCBI taxonomy): domain Eukaryota; kingdom Metazoa; phylum Mollusca; class Bivalvia; order Mytilida; family Mytilidae; genus Mytilus; species Mytilus galloprovincialis. The sequence goes on along the minus strand of CM075337.1, from coordinate 44,681,475 downwards.
AACTAGGTACAAGAGAACTCTAAATCTTAAATACTACAAACCACCTCTGTTCTATGGAAGATAATGATATAACTGGACTAGAAATACACACAACCTGTAATTAACTGCCTTTACAGCGCTTTCACGCTTTGATTAATTTGTTAGCCGGTATGACGTAAAACAGCGAATCAAAAAATTCACTGATATAGGACAATGTTGTTGAATAAAAAAAACTCCATTCCTGGCCCTTTTGTTTTCCAAATAAGTAATATTACCAATAATTGATAAGTTCCAGGTCAATGGGTTCAAACAGAAAGATTTTGAAAGCAGAGAAAACTCTGCACATTATAATCAGCATGACTTTATCAGATGACAATATCAATACTAAAGTGAGGCTTACGCATAGTTATATACTTTTAATTCAGTCACGGACCCGCGATATTACAGGTGTGTTCTAGAAGGAATAATATATATATATATATAACAAGTCTCAACTATCCATTACTATTCATTTAAGTAACAATACCTTTGTTTACTATCAACCACCTTGACACTTTTTCACAGACAATGTAAATATTTTAATTTGTCAGATGCTGTGATGGACATTCCTTCATGATAAAGACTAAGTACTATTAAATTCTGTCCTATTTTCAAGAAGAGGACTTTTTCACAGTGAAAGGTGTCCTTTAAAGGGAGATAATAAAAAAGTCACTGATCTTTAAATCTGCTAAGGGTTTTTTACCTATTCTGCATCAATTAAAGAAAATGAAAGATCTAGTCTATGAATCACAGCTTATTGGGAGCTGTTGATTAGCACTAAATCTAAAGAAAGTTCTTACACGAGCAAAATTCAGTACACTGAAGGTGGCAGAAATTCAAAACTGCAGGGATCCGAAATGTTGAACGTGCGAAATGCTAGAAGTGAGACAAAATAAAACTCTGAAATCAGGCGCAGCAATTAAACCGAATAAAAGCGTAAACAGGGCCTTTTATAGCTGACTATGCGGTATGGGCATTGCTCATTGTTGAAGGCCGTACGGTGACCTATAGTTGTTAATATCTGTGTCATTTTGGTCTCATGTGGACAGTTGTCTCATTGGCAATCATACAATAAATTCTTTTTTATATGAACTGTAAATCGGAAAAAAATATTTATTGTGCAACCTGTCCCACTTGTAATTAAAAGTACATAGGTCAAACCAACAGACTAATTGATAGAGTGAGAGTTCACAAAGTGACAGCAGACAAAGGACCCGTCAATTAGAAACTCTCCATGTTCTGAACACTTTGACCAATGTGGAAAGGGAAAATTTAAAATATTTCCCTTTTTAGCTCACCTGACCTGAAAGGTCAAGTGAGCTTTTCTCATCACTTGGCGTCCGTTGTCCATCGTCGTGCTGCCCCTGGATTGGTAATTTTAAGGAAATTTTGCAGTTTTTGGTTATTATCTTGAATATTATTATGGATAGAGATAAACTGTAAACAGCAATAATGTTCAGCAAAGTAAGATCTACAAAAAAGTTCACATGACCAAAATGGTCAGTTGACCCCTTAACAAGCTTAAGTGATTGCCCTTTATAGTCAATTTTTGTCAATTTTTTCGTAAATTTTTGCAATTTTTACAAAAATCTTCTCTGAAACTTCTAATAAAATTTAACCAAACTTGTCCACAATTATCACTAGGGTATCTAGTTTAAAAAAATGTGTCCGATGACCCTGCCCGGCAATTCAAGATGGCTAAAAATAGTACATAGAGTAAAATGCAGTTTTTGGCTAAAATCTCAGAAACGAAAGTATCTTAAAAAGCTCAATTTGTTTGTTAGGTCAAGGTTTATCTGCCCTGAAATTTCCAGACCAATCAGGCAACCTGTTGTTGGGTTGCTGCCCCTGAATTGGTAATTTTAAGAAAATTTAGCAGCTTTTGGTTATTATCTTGAATATTATTATAGATCTAGAGATAAACTGTAAACAGCAATAATGTAAAGCTAAGTAAGACCTACAAATAAGTCAACATCATGATGAAAATGGTCAATTGACCCCTTAAAGAGTTATTGTCCTTTATAGTCAATTTTTAACAATTTTCATAAATTTTGTAAATCTTGTAAAACTTTACAAAATATTTTAACTACAATGTACTGGAACAGATTCATGTTCATTATAGAAAGAGATAATTGTTAGCAGCAAGAATGTTCAGTAAAGTAAGATCTACAATCGCATCACCATCATCAAAACACAATTTTGTCATGAATCCATCTGTGTCGTCCTTCTTTTATAATGATATGCACATAGACCAAGGTGGGCGACACATGTTCTAATAAGAGCCTCTAGTTTAAGATGTGGACCGAAGATAAAATTCTACGTGAAGCCAAGGAATAATATTTTCTTGAACTACATACAATGTATAAGCCGACTTTAAATAGGAAGTGAAATTTGGTCCGTGAATAAGATTCCGTAATATATACAAACTACAATATGATGTTACTATTTGGTAACGTCACAAGTTGTTACTAGTAACGATAAAAATTCTGTCTGATGAAGCTTAATTCTTTTTTTCTCATTAATAAAAAACTACAGCTGATGAAGTATAAAACTTAATCTATTTCAAGCAAACTATAAGAATGTTTAAAATTTAAAAAAGTCACAGAATTTAAATTTAAAAAAAATAACTTTGCATTATTTGTTAAAAGGACAGTATGGAGTCAGTTCATTATTATTATTGGAGCACATGTCCTGTGCATGCTATGTATATATAGTATAATAGATTTATAATGTCTTGTCTATCTTAAGTTTGGTTAAACTGCCTACTGGGAAAACATTATTACATGTTTACATTCCCAATTACTACTATTAGTCAATTATGTGTGAAAAATTTCAATTTCATGGGTTTTAATCCCCCAGGATGTGAAACATCATTAGAATTTGTGTATATAAATGAAGAGATATGAAAATTTTATTCTCAGTACTGTCTCAGTTACTTAATTAAAGACAACAAAAGTATTAAATTAGGGAAATATAATATTCCCCCAAAAAAGGAACATTGAGAAGTTCTCACTTTGATACACATTTCAATGATTAATTAAATCATCTTTTATAAATTAGATGTGAGGACATGATGGATAATTTAGAATGAAATTCAAAACAGTGTGGCTGTGGCCATTGATTGACACATTAAATTCATCCATTGACTGGGACAATTTAGGTGAACGTTTGTATGTAACGACCATTGCTCACTGTGTACTTTTTAAAGACACTTGAACTATGGGGTCACCAAAGGTTCTCAACACCTTAATAAAGTCATTCGAAAAAATTAATCAGAAATAACACGATGTTTTGAATTATATCAATTATATAAATCAAAACATAAAGGTTATTTCTGATTAATTTTTCGAATTATTTTATAATAAAAGGCGTTAAGAAACCTTGGTGATCCCACAGTTTAAATGTCTATCGTAGGTACGTCGTGAACAGTGGTCGTTACAGACAAACGTTAATGTAAATTGTCCCAGTCAATGGATGAATTTAATGTGTCAATCAATGGCCACAGCCACACTGTTTTGAATTGCATTCTATAAACTCTTTCCTTACTTAGAAAAAGCACCTGGTTTCATTAAGAGCACACAATTTCAGTAGGAGGGTGCAGAGCCTCTATATATTTACCGTTCTCCCAGATACTGATTTGTGAACATGTAAAAATAAGGCAGCTAATGTACTCATGTAACCTCAACAACGATAGCGACAAAGGTATAATTTTTTTTTTCAATTTCTCATTGAATTTGATGTGATGTAAATTTTTTGTTAGAAACTCAAACGACTGTCTATCTAAACTACAAGACTGTTTTATCTTGATTTTGCAGATCTTTTTTCTAGGTGTACATCTGCCCAAGTATTGAACATCAGCTTGAAATGCAATGTGACCTAAAGGACAGCATAATAATGGACAGATGTAAGTAATGATAAAATAGTCAATGATATGGAAAATATATGAAATTGTAAGAAAAAAGTTGACAGACATATTGTTTTACACCTGTCCCTCCGTCAGTAAGTTTTAGGTCAAAGTGCAGCCTTCAACAATGAGCAAAGCTCATACTGCATAGTCATATATATAAAAGGCCCTGAAATTACAATTGTAAACCAATTCAAAACTATTGATCTTAATTTTAATATACAAATAAAATAACTAAAAACAAATATGCAACACAGCAACATACAACAACCATGACAACCAATGATTGTCCAGGTTCCTGACTTGGGACAGGCACAGAAGATGGCAGAGTTAAACATGTTAGTGGGATCCAAGCCCTCATAAAATCATGTATTTTAGATATTCTCCTCAAGAAAATCTGATATATCAGAAATGTAAATCACATCAACCATTGTCAACACTTTTAAATGTTGTACTTAACTTTATTTGATTTATGCTTATATAAAGAAGATGTGGTATGATTGTCAATGAGACAACTCTCCACAAGAGACCAAATGACACAGAAATTAACAACTAAAGGTCACTGTACTGCCTTCAACAATGAGGAAAGCCCATACCACATAGTCAGCTATAAAAGGCCCAAAAATGATAAATGTAAAACAAGAAAACAAGAAATCTTAGACTGCCTAATTTATGTACCAAAAATGAACTAAAAACAAATATGTAACACATCAACAAATGACAACCACTGCATAAAAGGCTCCTGACTTGGAACAGACACATACATTACATTGTACCTTAATATTTTAATTCACATATTTGTTTAAAATCTATTGTATGTTTTTTCTCATGGCAGCTCTAATATAAAAATGTATTTTTCTTTTGAGTTCATTATCTTCTTTATTTCTAAACACCTGTTATACATCTTTTTTTTTTAGCTCACCTGGCCCAAAGGGCCGGCTTTGTCCATTAACTTTTACAAAAATCTTCTCCTCTAAAACAATTGGGCCAAATTTAACTATACTTGTCCACAGTCATCATTTGGGTATCTACAAATGTAGTACTTTAAAAAAATGTGTCTGATAAACATGTTGTTGTTGTGGTGTACAGTGCCCTCTTAAACCATCAGATTTTTACTGTACTGCAATAAAAAAAACATATAATCAATATCAGGGAACTTGAAGTAATTGAAAACTTGTTCTAAACCCAAACTGCACTTTAACTTTACTTTGTCTCAACCATAAAGTGTTGTGAAACGTTTACACAATACTTGTTAGCACCAAATTCTGATCAAGTGACTTTCGTCATTCTTATATTATCATGATTATGTTTCTTTATATTAGGACAAAGGATAAATTAGAGATATTTTTACAAGCAGGGACATATGAGTCCCTCATATGCACATTCTTGTTTTATTTATTACATATTTTAGTTTATTAAAGTAATTATATATACTGCTTCCACCTTTCAAAATTCTAACAAAGCTTTAATCTCTTTAATGGATAAATAAATGATACTAGTCAAGAACTCAACAGATAATTTATTTCAGGTTCTCTGGTCGTAAAGTGTACTTGTTGGCCACACACATGAAGATTCGCATTGATCCTGCTTTCAGCTAAATATCAGAAAAATTAAGAACAAAGGAAAATATGCTGAAACTGTACAGTCACTGGTCAGGACTATTTCAGAAGTGAAATTATAATACAATTTATGTTACTGGTTAATTCCTATGATTTGCAATTTCAAACAACACACAGAGGCTTTGTATTATTGTTTTACAAGAGAGACACCAAAAGATGCAGTCAACATTTATCATTTTTATCAAAATACGCCCAGGACAAACCATGGGTACACTTAGCTTGAAATATGGTGCTTTCATACCAAAATTGCCTGGAAGTAAAAGAAATAAAGAATCAAAATTCATGTCAGCAATCAGGGGATAAGATGAAAGAATGCAGAATAAGGTACTGTCATATTCAGTCTTAATAAGAGTCCTGCTGCTTTATATATATATATATATATATATATACAACTCGTCTAAACATCAACCCAACAATGTTAGATCTGTAAATTTGCTTTCGCAAATTTTTGGTTCTTCCCTCGCCGGGATTCGAACCCATGCTACTGTGATATCGTGACACCAAATCGCCTGCACTGCAGCCGTCCCGCTAGACCACACGACCACCTGGGCTCTCAATAAAAAGAGCTTTCGCTGGCCGTGTGTTACCTTTCCACGTCAGTTTTAATCTAGCGGCGTACTGCAGTACATGATATATAAGGCATGAAGATGTTATTGTTACAGATCAGCTAAATTATCTATAGTAAAGGATCCTACAAATTAATGTAAGATACAGTCACAGAAAATAATTATATTTATAAGTACGTCTGAGTCAGTGACAACCCTACAACAGATGTATCCATCGGATCGCCATCAATGATGGTGATACATGGCTGTGTACATAATGTATATACAACTCGTCTAAACATCAACCCAACAATGTTAGATCTGTAAATATATATATATATATGCATGATTTTGTTATGCCCTGTCGTAGCGGAGGGGCATTAAGTTTTATCCTTGTATGTTTGTACATAATGTTAGATATAAGAAGATGTGGTATAACTCCCAATGAGACAACTCTCCATCCAAGTCACAATTTGTAAAAGAAAAACCATTATAGGTCAAAGTACAGTCTTCAACACAGAGCCTTGGCTCACACCCAACAGTAACCTATTATTAATTTAAGGACCCAAAAAATTACTAGTGTGAAACCAGCTTTCAAATGTTAAAACCAACGGTTTAATCTATATAAAAAAAAGAGAAAAGTGAAACACTTATAGTGCATGATTTTCTCACTGTGTTGAAGACCCATTGGTGGACTTTGGTTGTTGTCTGCACTTTGGTCGGGTTGTTGACATATTTCCTCCATTTCCATTCTCAATGGTCAACAAGTGATTGAAGAATTGAATAACCAAAAACACACAAACATCTGCTGTCAACACCAAAATTCCTCAAAACAAAGGGCTTTAGGGGGGATCGCAGGCATAAACTAATTTTTGTTTTTAAACATAGAATTTGTCTTTTTTTTTCTAGAAATAAACATTATCCTATACTTAAATAGAAAAATAAAAGTATAGGGTCAACGTTCATTTAAGCTCACAATCTGCCTTCGAAGGAAGCATGTATTTTTTGCTATGTACCTTTTTCCTGTAGAACTAAAACATGTAATAGGACAAAATGTAGGAGGAAAAAGATGTAATGTCAAAATATAAAGAACTTAAGTACAGAAATTTCTTAAATTTTAGAATAGTTGAGTTTTAGTACAGCTTATTTGAGAAAAAATAATGAAAAATATGAGACACCCATGAGTTGAAAAAGATATTTCAATTTTAATGCAAAAAAAATGGCATTTTTTCATCTAAGGGAGATAATTTAGAGCACATTCAAAAGTTATCTGGGGCCAAAACAAAATGATTTTTTTGGGTTGATTTTTGTACCATTCCATACATTAACCTCTAGTAGTGTAAGAAATAAAATTTGTAATGAAAAAAAATGTTTAAATATTTGCTGAATTTCTATACCCTCGAGCATCCTTAAGATACAACTTTAGGTGTCAGGAATGGTCTTGACTTGGAAAAGCCACATTCAAACTCAATATTGCTCCCCTTTTAAATCTTGATCAGTGTAAAAAGAAAAAAAGTAACATAAAAGAATGCAGGTTGCCAGGAACATTCAATTGGAGAAAGGGAAAAGAACACAACTCTACACTAAATAATTTTGAGTTTGAACACTTTTTGGCTAAACTATCTTTATTGATAACAATTTTTAGAAACGTTATGTACATGTATTATGATCATGTTGATTGTGTGAAACGTCACACAAGGCAATCAAAATGGTCAGAGGGGAAAAAGAAATTTTGTTATAAATGTCAAATGGTTATACATGTTATAGTCTCAACCTATCAACATGATCAAAATTGTTGATTTCACAGTTAAAATTTACTCTTAGCATGTTCAGCGGAATAGAATGTTTTTGTTATATTTTATTAAATGTTAATTTACTTTCCTCTTATAGGCAGGAGTGAAAGGAAGAGAAAACTAGGCACCAGTAAAGAAGCAGATCAATTTATATTAATATGTAATAATTCCATCTGAATATGTTACAAACATTGCACATGCTATGAAGATTTATTCACATGTATACTATGATTTGTAGTTATATTTTATTGTATGTATTTGTAATATTATAAAGTACTACATGTATTTTATTTTAGAACAGTAATTTAATTTTTATATTTTGCTGTGAAGAATATCAAAAATTTATAAAAATATAATTAAAGATAGTTTCTTCCATGTTTTTTGTGAGAAAAGAAAATGTGCAAATTAGGAAAATGAAAAGAGGCTACATTGTTGAATATTTTTTGAGTTTGAGTTTGTTTTTTTCATTCCTATTTTAAAATTTCATTGGCATTTGAAGTAATGAGTTGAAACTAGTTTTTATCAATTATTTTGTTTTCAAGATGTACAATAGTACAGTAGGTAAAGGTTTTGTGTACAATAGTTTACTATGATGTTATGGTCAAATAAACTTGAAACTTTGTACTTTCCAGTGTTCATTAATAATGAAGTCAGTATTTTTAAACAAGTTCAATTTAAGGAGAACTACTAAAAGTAGGTAAGGGATATTCAATATGCAGTTGAAAAAGCTTTTGGACAATACATGTGATTGGGAATTTAAATAATTCTGAACCCTAAATCATGGTTTTAGAACTTACTTTTGCAGTTTACATGTTAAAGTTTATGCTTAGGCCAGTTTAAAATAGACCTCTTTATATAAATAGGATTTAGAGGAGGCCTAGGACCCCCTTTTTGTAGGACAAATTCGGTTGATATTATATTTAGAGAATTACTAAAGCATGACAAAAGAGATGCAGTAGAGAGCAACCTTAATATTTCTAAGAAAATATTTTTTTCGGAAAAGTAATGAAAAATATGGTTATAAACAAAATACATATTTTTTAAGTTAGAAACATATTTTTCATGAATCAAAATTTAAAAAAATGTAGGACAAATTTATGTAAAATTTTTTAAAGGTATCAAAATTCTGTGTTGTAAAATCTTAAAGATTTTGTTTTTCAGGATTTTTCCCAATATGTTTAAGAAACCAAAATGCATAATTTTTGCTTGTAGAATTTATTTCGGGATTTTTCCCGAAATGGGTAAAAAAAATCTATGTAACAAGTGTGTGCCTGATATTAGATTTATATTTTCGGGATTTTTCCCGAAATGTGAAAAGAAACTATTAATCATTAGGTCTAGCATATACACTTGATGTTTCGGGATAAATCCCGAAATATTTGAAGACATCTGTGTTATACATTTTGTAGTTAATTTTTGTCGGGATATTTCCCGAAATGTGTTTCAGATCTGTTTGTTAAAATGCTCTGCCAACATATATGTTTAATATAAATAGTAATGTTGAAAATGATTTCGGGACATTTCCCGAAAAAGTAGTTGTCACAAACATCTTTACTACAAATATTTTAAAACTTTCATATATTTTGGGAAATTTCCCGAACATTAATTGTAAATTTTATCAATTATAAGAATAAAGACATGGAATATTGTAAAAAAAGTGTGTTTCTTTATGAAATCTGCATTCAATTTATGGTAAACATTGAAAAAGATCATAAAAAGGAATAAAATGGATTTTACTCTTTTAAAATAGAGTCTGTTTTACACAATTCTACATTGATATTTTTGTAATAGTTATATAAATAAACTCATCATAGATACCAGGACTAAATTTTGTATATACGCCAGACGCGCGTTTCGTCTACAAAAGACTCATCAGTGACGCGTCAAATAACATAAATACAGACCTAATGTCGAATTTGATCCAATTTTTACCTGTGACGTCACTTTTTATTTCTGTAATACATTCGTGTTACGCATAGTTTGTAAATCTATGATGCTGTATTTGTGTACTGTTCTAGCTGTATAGAGTACGATCATATAGGTTTGTCTAGGAAACAAGGCAAGCTTTTTTGTAAAAAATATGTCAATGAAACAGAAATTATAGGTAAGTTTAGTGTTTTTGGTTTAATACACTAAAATAACCCCGATATCTCAATATTGTGAATAACGTTATGTTGAAGTGTAAACTCATCAGTATACCGCTGTTCAAAACTCATAAATCCATGGACAAAAAACAAAATCGGGGTAACAAACTAAAACTGAGGGAAACGCATTAAATATAAGAGAACAACGACACAACATTAAAATGTAACACACACACACAGAAACGGACTAAGCGTAAGCCAATAATGAGAATAACAAATATAACATCAAAACCAAATACACGAATTTGGGATAGATAAGTACCGTGACACGTCTTATAGTAAACAAACGACACCACGGAAACACAACGTTAAAATGTAACACACACAGAAACGAACTACAAAAAACAATGACTTGGTACAGGACATTTTTAAAGGAAAACATTCGTTATCCGCTTTAACATTTACAACCATCATTACCATATGTAATAGGCATAAACAAAGAAATAGCACGACGGGTTCCTTATACGGTGCAGGAAATGCTTACCCTTCCGGAGCACCTGATTTCACTCCCGGTTTTTAGTGGAACTCGTGCTTTTTCTTAATTATTATTTATAACTGTTGATTTAATAAAATTAACGGTATCAATTTTCTTGCACCAGATGCGCATTTCGACAATACATGTCTCTTCAGTGATGCTCGTGGCCAAAATATTTGAAATCCAAAGCTTATATAAAAGATGAAGAGCTATAATCCAAAAGGTCCAAAAAGTATAGCCAAATCCGTGAAAGGAATCAGAGCTTTGCATGAGGGAGATACATTCCTTAATTTATAATAATTTCTATCATTTTGTAACAGCAAATTTAATAACACAAAAAAATCCGTATTTTCATGCCAGTACCGAAGTACTGGCTACTGGGCTTGTGATACCCTCGGGGACTAATAGTCCACCAGCAGAGGCAGAGGCATCGACCCAGTGATAGTAATAAATTTAACGGTATCAATTTTCTTGCACCAGATGCGCATTTCGACAACACATGTCTCTTCAGTGATGCTCGTGGCCAAAATATTTGAAATCCAAAGCTTATATAAAAGATGAAGAGCTATAATCCAAAAGGTCCAAAAAGTATAGCCAAATCCGTGAAAGGAATCAGAGCTTTGCATGTCCCTGGGTTTTGTGAGTCTTTGTTTACTCCTTGGTTTTGATTGTTATTGTCCTTGCAAGTTAAAAGATTTAATGAGGTGAAAGAAGCAAATGTTTTTTTTCTATAATATCCTTATTTTACATTTTTAAAAATGCCAGAAATGTTAATTCTTATTGAGAATTCTCATTTTCCATTTCCCAAATGTCGGGAGAAATTGGAACGGTAGAAGCTTCTGTTGCACATAGATCATCTATACATTCTACCAGTATGTGCACTCCTAAGGTGGCGTTGAAGATCGGACTCGAAGGCATATGTTTCCCACACTGGTCATTTAAAAATGGAACAGCTTTTACAAAAGATAATAGGTCTTTCTTGTTGAAATAATTTTTTTGGCATTTGCAATATGCATGTTGTCTTTCCTGCCAAACAGATTTTAACGTGAGAACATGTTGTAGAAACTTGTTGTATACCATCTTGACGTATCATTCATTATTTGTAAAGAGTATGCAAGGTCTTCTCATTTTTTCTTCTTCATAAACTTGTCATCTTAAGGTCTTTTAGAATTCTGAACTCTCCGTAAAATATATCAACTGATTAACATTTACCAATACTTTACGAATTCACATTACCAATACTTTACGAATTCACAAAACCACTTTTGTTATAGACTGACAAATAAACTAAATTACCTCAAAATTATCAGTAAATTGAGGTAAATACATCAGCATGGAGAAGTTAATGAGACATAAATAGTGCCTTAGTTCCTTTAAAAATGTCCTGTACCAAGTTAGGAATATGGCCATTGTTATATTATTGTTCGTTTCTGTGTGTGTTACATTTTAACGTTGCGTCGTTTGTTTTCTCTTATTTTTTAGCGTAAATTCCTATTGCGATAAGACGTGTCACGGTACTTGTCTATCCCAAATCCATGTATTTGGTTTTGATGTTATATTTGTTATTCTCGTGGGATTTTGTCTGATGCTTGGTCCGTTTCTGTGTGTGTTACATTTTAGTGTTGTGTCGTTGTTCTCCTCTTATATTTAATGCGTTTCCCTCGGTTTTAGTTTGTCACCCCCGATTTTGTTTTTAGTCCATGGATTTAGGAGTTTTGAACAGCGGTATACTACTGTTGCCTTTATTTAGAATGAAACTTCTGCTGCCACTGCCAACAAGTATATATCTGCTGTTCATTATGCTCTTCAGTGTGATGTTTCATACCAGAGGCACTCGGATACTTCTTACTGCAGGTTTGGAAAAATCTGATAAAAAATCTCTTGATTCTTATTTGAATAAATGTATGAATGTGGTAGATATGAGAATATCACATTTTGAAAATAATTAAAAAGTAAATAATAGAGTACATTATGCACTTGTACCGGCCGACAAAGCAGCCAACAATGTGGTGGTGGTATGCCGTAAATACTACATGGACGTTCTTAAGAAGGAAATTTTAAATTCATCTACATTCAAGTCCATCCGCTCCACGGTGAGTCATATAGTATACAAACATTTCACAACCGCATCTAAGTTTAAGGCTTCTTCTGAGCATTTGAAGGTCCCAACTATGTATTGACTACCTAAACTACACAAAAAAAAAAAACCATTTAAATATTGTTTCATCTCGGCCTCTAGTAAGTGTTCTACAACTAATCTTTTAGTGCTTTTAACAAGTTCGTTAACTACTATTAAAGAGCTTAATTGTAATAAATAAAGGCAACAGTAGTATACAGCTGTTCAAAACTCATAAATCAATGGACAAAAAACAACATCGGGGTAACAAACTAAAACTGAGGGAAACGCATTAATTATAAGAGGAGAACAACGACACAACATTAAAATGAAACTTACACAGAAACGGACTAAGCATTAGACAAAATCCTATGAGAATTACAAATATAACATCAAAACCAAATAGTTTTTACATGAATGTAATAAAATATATGAACATAGTGGTATAAACCATTTTTGGAGTGTAAAAAATTCTTTGGATGTTTTAGATAAATTACGTGCTTTTGATGGTCCTTTTGATTCTGTTGACAGTTTTGATTTTTATAACCCACCTACGACAGTAGAGGGGCGTTATGTTTTCTGGTCTGTGCTTCCGTTCGTCCGTCTATCCCGCTTCATGTTAAAGTTTTTGGTCAAGGTAGTTTTGGTGAAGTTGAAGTCCAATCGACTTCAAACTTAGTACATATGTTCCCTATGATATGATCTTTCTAATTTTAATGCCAAATTAGAGTTTTTACCCTAATGTCACGGTCCACTGAACGTAGAAAATGATAGTGCGAGAGGGGCATTCGTGTAATAGGGACACATTCTTGTTTCTACATTTTAAACTACACTTCCACACTATTTTATTAAACAAATAGTTATAAAAGGTACCAGGATTATAATTTAGTAAGCCAGACGCGCGTTTCGTCTAAATACGACTCATCAGTGACGCTCATATCAAAATATTTATAAAGTCAAACAAATACAAAGTTGAAGAGCATTGAGGATCCAAAATTCCAAAAAGTTGTGCCAAATACGGCGAAGGTAATCTATGCTTGGGATAAGAAAATCCTTAGTTTTTTCGAAAAATTCAAAGTTTTGTAAACAGGACATTTATAAAAATGACCACATTATATGGATATTCATGTGAACACTTAATCGCTTAAGTGTTGACTACTGGGCTGGTGATACCCTCGGGGACGAAACGTTCACCAGCAGTGGTATCGACCCAGTGATGTAAATAGTTATCAAAGGTACGAAGATTATAATTTAGTATGCCAGAAGCGCGCTTCGTCTACATAAGACTCATCAGTGACACTCATATCAAAATATTTATAAAGCCAAACTAATACAAAGTTGAAGAGCTTTGAAGACAAAAATTTCCTATTTAGTCAAATGGTCGTTTGGTAAAGCTGAATGCAAATATATTTGCTGCAACTCATTTAAAGCATTCTTCTGTAATGAGAACGATAAATATGCTAAATACACTTACCGGAGGTGTGATGAGATTGATTGAAGCTGTTAATTTTCTCCTTGATAATATTTATGCGCGTTTCGGCAATAAAGTTTATAGACAGGATGTAGGTATCCCCATGGGCTTTAATTCTGCACCTATAATAGGAGACTTGTTTTTGTACTGTTACGAATCACAGTTTATGACTAAACTCAGTAAAGACCCGTCGAAATTGCATTTAACTGATAAATTGAACAACACTTACCGTTGATGATATTTTTTTCGTTAAATAATAAAGAATTTTCGCAATATACTGATGAAATTTACCCCAAGGAACTTACTTTTAAATAAATCAAATTTATACGGTAACAACTGTCCTTTCCTGGATTGAGATATTTCGGTTTTACACGGGAAACTCCACACTAACATTTACGATATAAGGGACGATTTTTCCGGTTATGCTTGAGTGGAGTCCTTGTTGGTGAAACAAGGCGGGACTTTGTATTTAGATTGTTTGTGTAGTGATGTGCCATTTCTGCCTAAACAATGTACCATTGTTTTGGTAGCATTCACTGCAATTTGGTATCAATACTTAAATAAAAACATGGACCTTTACTTTTTATCATATTGTGTTTATATACCAACATCAGAAAAATGACATTTTCAATTTGTTCCTCAGAGAAAATTTTCAAATTTTACCAAACTGGCTACAAATATGAAATGGCCAATAAATTTATATAAGAAATATGATAGCAATTCAAAGTTGTTAATTCCAAGGCATTCTGATATAGAATTAGATAAAGAAATAACTAAATCTCAATTTTCGCCTACCAGACAATTTTTTTTATCAGAAAATGCTTTGCTGGAAAAGACAATTCACGATCGTCTTGGGTAAAAGTTACGGTCGTCTTTGATACGATCGGTCTTGGTCGACTTCTTCTACCAGCACAGCTTTGTGTCCAAATTTATGTTCATACCTAGTTCAACCCTGTGTGTGATACGAAGTTCGTTTAATATAAATTTTCGTATAAAACTTCCGTGTAGACCCGTGAAAACCAGATTAATCTTCATTGATCTACACTTTAAATTTAATACAGTGTCCTTTAGCTTTTCATTTTCCTCTCCGATGCCACTAAGTTTTGATTTTATTTCGTGTCTAAGTCGATTGCTTGATCGTTTAAATCGTTTTCTACTTGGATCACTGTTGTTTTAACATATTTAACATCTTTGGCATTTTGTTCATATTTCTTTTTAAAATCATCCATAAAGTCACTTATGCCTGGCCCTTATAACTTTAGCTATTTCAGTTTCTTGTTTACCATACCTATTATTAAGGCTTTTTATCATCTTTGTCTAATTGGAAACTGTACTGTTCACTTCATGCAATTCCAAAATTAGGTTTGTTGATGTCCGATTTATTTGGTTGACTTGTTTTATGCCTTTTTCAATTGATGTTAATCTATTGTTTATATCAAGCATTTATTGGTATAAATCATCCATAAAGTCACTTATGCCTGGCCCTTGCAGATTCCTATCCGTTTCTGCATTAGTTTTATTTAGCTGTGTAAGATCTTTATTTAGTTAAAATTGTCTTGTATAACTTTAGCTATTTCAGTTTCTTGTTTACCATACCTATTATTAAGGCTTTTTATCATCTTTGTCTATTTGGAAACTGTACTGTTCACTTCATGCAATTCCAAAATTAGGTTTGTTGATGTCCGATTTATTTGGTTGACTTGTTTTATGCCTTTTTCAATTGATGTTAATCTATTGATTATATCAAGCATTTATTGGTATAAATCATCCATAAAGTCACTTATGCCTGGCCCTTGCAGATTCCTATCCGTTTCTGCATTAGTTTTATTTAGCTGTGTAAGATCTTTATTTAGTTAAAATTGTCTTGTATAACTTTAGCTATTTCAGTTTCTTGTTTACCATACCTATTATTAAGGCTTTTTATCATCTTTGTCTATTTGGAAACTGTACTGTTCACTTCATGCAATTCCAAAACTAGGTTTGTTGATGTCCGATTTATTTGGTTCACTTGTTTTATTCCTTTTTTAATTGATGTCAATCTATTATTTATAACAAGCATTATTTTGTTATAAATTTTCTAAGGAAATAGTTTTATTTTGTTCACCGTATAGACCATCTCTACTTTGATATGTAGTATATTAGATGTTTTGGTTTTATTATGATTTTGTATTTAACCCACTCGTCACAAATAATACATGATGGGCTTGATGTATAGATTCTGCGTACTGACGTTGTTCAACATCTTAACAACGTGTTACTTGTATATTATTCTTTTATTAGTCTTTGTTCTATTATTTAATATTACTTTTACTATTTGGTCTGTTTTCTGTGATATCCATTTGACGTGACTCGGTACTTATACATCCCGTAAATGTGTTTATATTATCTTTCATTTTTGCTGTTGTGTTTTGTATGTACGACTGTTTGTGTTTGTTTGGTTCATATGACATGACTCTGTACCCGCTAATGTGTTATTGTTCTATTATACAGATGAAAATACTTTGAACGACAAAATTATTTTACTCGCGTAGGGGTATTGACCGTATGTGGATACTTATAAAATCAAGAGAACTTCAGGATAATTTTAAATCTCGGTTTTTCCTGAAATTAGTTCTAACATACTTTTATTTTTTTAACTCTGAATACCACCATTCCCAATGTGTAATTATAATTGTTTTGAAAAAACATTAAACGTCAAAATTATTTTATATCGCTATATGTGACGTATTATACGGAGACAAGAAGACGTTTACATTTTAGCAATGCATGTGGTTTTTAAATTTGATAAGGGACTTCCCGTTTTGAATTTTCTTCGGAGTAGCCTCAGAAGTTCAACTTTGATGTTCACGTATTACTCATCTGAAAATGCCAGTACCAATTCGGGAATATGACAGTTTCCATTCGTTTGATGTGTTTTATCATTTGATTTTGTCATTTGATCAGGGACTTTCCGTTTTGAATTTTCTTCGGAGTTCAATATTTTTGTGATTTTACTTTTTCGTGTAGAGCCTCAGAAGTTCAACTTAGATGTTCGCGTATAACTTATCTGTCATAACAAATTTGATAGAAGCTCTTGTGCTCTTTTGTTAAATATTTGTTTGTTTTGAGATTGTTACAGTGATGACTGCTGTACCCATATTTTGACTATTTACCAAGTATGTCTGTTTTGATCACGCATCGTTGTAAGTATAATAGAATTAGCTGCAACTGTCATAAAAGTGAGAGGTTGAGCGCTGTAAAACCAGGTTCAATCCACCATTTTCTACATTTGAAAATGCTAGTACCAAGTCGGGAATATGACAGTTTCCTTTCGTTTGATGTGTTTTATTATTTGATTTTGTCATTTGATTAGGGACTTCTCGTTTTGAATTTTCTTCGGAGTTCAATATTTTTGTGATTTTACTATCCGTGTAGAGCCTCAGAAGTTCAACTTTGATGTTCGCGTATAACTCATCTGTCATAACAAATGCCTCTGGCGCTGGTAAATAGTAGGAGAAGAATAAAGTCTCTCGTGGTTTCACGTATTTAGAGTGCATTTCTTTCAAAACCAAAATTTTGAAAGCGTTGTGTGGCGTTTGTTGTTGTTTTCTTAACGCTTCAAAAGTAGAAACATATACATGGTATAATCAGTGTTTACTGACCCTGTTTGAACTTTCAATATAATGCATGCACATGTTGTTGGTAAAGAGACTTTTTACAAACGTAAAAACAAATACATCGTTTAATCAGGTTGAAGTTAGAAACAAATGAAGCGTTTGTTCTAACAAACGATGAACGACAAACTGTAGACGCATTTTTAGCGAGTGCATAGTTTGTCAAAGTTTATGTAAACTTTGCAAACTTATGTTAGAAACAAATGATCAAAACATGTGCGTGCTTAGCCGTTTGTGTTATAAAGAAATGCATCCTTACCTAATAATAGTTTCAAAAACACTCTAAAATCCCTAAGCTAGGCAAAACTTACTAAGGGCGGTCCCATATCAATATCATCAATGCTATATTCAGAAATTCCAATTATAAATATAACTTACCTGAGGAGCGATTTTGACCCGTCTCCATATCTTGCTATCGTATTCTCTCTGTTCTAAATTATGTTTTCTTTTCTTATTTGACAACTCTTTAGTAATATCTGTACACTTTCTTTTGCCATAAGCACTAGGCATCTTTTGTGAAAACTGATCCTGGTGAGTATTACCAGTACTTGATGTGCTACAGCTAGGCTCCTTTTCTGGAAACTAATTCTGGTGGGAACTGCAAGTACTGGATGTGCTACAACTAGGCTCTTATGATGATACTGTTTCTGTCCTCATTTTTTTCTGTTAACTTATGGTTCTGATATGACAGGAGAATTCTCTGTAGCTCTGACTGTTTTAGTTGAACTTTGGTATTTGTTTTGTCATTTGGTGACTGAAAGTTGATGTCACATGGCCACCATTGAGGTTTGAAATCATCATTACCATAATAGCCCCTTCTAAGAAATTGTTTCTCTTTTTTCACGTATTGGGGAAACAATGTTAGCAACAACCGTCCTCAGTTCCCTGAACTTTACCTCTGCTGGGTCTAATTGGCAAACAGCTGCGGTGCTTTCCCCTTGACGGACAGGTTGTTTACATGCTTATAAAATGTGGATCTCAACGTGGCTAAACAAACCGGATGTTTTTATATGAGGTGAGATGGTACAATAATTGATCATTGTATGTCAAAGGCCGTGTTCACACCAAACTCCATGGATACAGTAAACATATTAACAATTAGTTTTATAAAATACACACTGGTTAACATTAAATTTGTTCACATCTATACACCTTGTTTAATTACCTGTACATAAGATTTGTTCACACTTTGTAAATTATATGTATCTGTACCCTTTTCTTTTACCATCAGCACTAGTTATCTTTTGTGGAAACTGATCCTGGTGAGTATTACCAGTACTTTATGAGTTACAGCTAGGCTCCTTTTCTGAAAACTGATTCTGGTGAGAACTGCCACTACTGTATTTGCTACAACAAGCCTCTATGGGGATACTGTTTCTGTCCTCAATTTCTTCTGTTAAATTATGATTCTGATACATGTATGACAGAAGAATTCTCTATATCTCTGACTGTTTCAGCTGATCTTTGTTATTTCTTCTGTCATTTGGTGACTGAAAGTTGATGTCACTTGGCCAACGTGGAGGTTTGAAATCATCATTACCATATAAGAAATCATTTCTCCTTCTTAACATATTGGGAAACAATGTTGGCAACAACAGTCCTTATGTCCCTAACCTTAACCACTGTCTATTTGGCAGACAGCTACCGTGCTTTCCCCTTGATGGACAGGTTGTTTATATGCTTATAAAATGTGGATCTCGATCTATGTGGCTTAACAAACCGGATGTTTTGATATGAGGTAAGATGTTACAATAATTGACCATTGCATGTCTTAAGGCCTTAATCGATGCCACTGCTGGTGGAGATTTATTTCCCCGAGGGTATCACAAGCCCAGTAGTCAGCACTTTTTGTGCTGACATGAATTGTCATTGATATGGTTATATTTATAATTTACTGTTTACAAATTTTGTGAATTTTTTGAAAAACTAAGGCTTTTCTACCTCAGGCATAGATCACCTTAGCTGTATTTGGCAAACCTGTTAGGAATTTTGGTCCTCAATGCTCTTCAACTTCGTACTTTTTTTTAACTTTTTTGGAATCGAGCGTCACTGATGACTCTTTTGAAGACGAAACGCGCGTCTGGAGTATATACTAAATTTAGTCCTGGTATCTATGATGAGTTTATTTCACACCAAACTCCATGTATACAGTAAACATGTTTACAATTAGTTTAATGAAATGAACACGGGTTAACATTTAATTTGTTCACATCTATACATCTTGTTGAATTACCTGTACATAAGATTTGTTCACACTTGTAAACTATATAAGGCAGCAACCATTTGATTTTCTGGGGGGGGGGCTATGGTTTTTTTTCTGTACAAACTTTTTTTTTCGCCTGCGTCGAAAAACAATCTATTTTTTTCGCGACAAGTCAAAAACAATTTTTTCTTTCAATTTTAGCATTACATATAGTGGCAGCTGAGGGAGTAACAAACAATTTTTTTTTTTCAGAATTCAAAACAAATTATTTTTCTCCAAAAACTGGAAACAAACTTTTTTTTCCAAAAAAAACCATAGCCCCCCCCCAGAAAATCAAATGGTTGCTGCCTTATGTATCTGTACCCTTTCTTTTACCATCAGCACTAGTCGTCTTTTGAGGAAACTGATTCTGGTGAGTACTGGCAGTTCTGGATGTGCTACAGCTATGCTCTTTTACTGAAAACTGATTCTGTGCGAACTTCCAGTACTGGATTTGCTACAGCTAGGCTCTATGGGGATACTGTTTCTGTCCTCAATTTTTTCTGTTAAATTATGATTCTGATATGACAAAAGAACTCTCTGTAGCTCTGACTGTTTCAGCTGATCATTGTTATTTCTTCTGTTATTTGGTGACTGAAAGTTGATGTCACATGGTCACCATGCAGGGTTGAAATCATCCTTACCATATTAGCCCCTCCCAAGAAATCATTTCTTATTCACGTATTGGGAAACACTGTTGGCAACAACAGTCCTTATGTCCCTGAACTTAACCTGTTTGGTCTAATTTGCAAACAGCTGCCGTGCTTTCCCCTTGATGGACTGGTATATGTATGCCTATAAACTGTGGATCTCGATGTGGGTAAACAAAGCGGATGTTTTGATATGAGGTGAGATGGCGTACTAATTGACCATTGTATTCTTAGGCTATGTTCACACCAAACGCCATGTACAGCAAATAGCAAATATGTTTACAAGTAATGTACACTGGTTTCACATTAAATTTGTTCATATATATACATCTTGTTGAAATACCTGTACATAAGATTTGTTCACACTTGTAAACTATATGTCATTTAAATGTACATAACGTAGAACCGAATACAAAATTTTCGGAAACTTTTCTAGCAGTTAGGGAACGCCCATTTTACTTTAAAAAAAAGGGGCATTTGATTTTTTCTTGAAAAATATTCTGATCCCCAATTTGTTTAAAGATACAAGAGATGTCTCGAGTACGCATTAGAAAACGTAAGCTGCATGAGCGTGCTTACAGACGAAGAAAAAGGGATCACTAAATTTCAATCGTTACTCTTCGTTTCAAATGATATATTTTCTCCAAGGAGTATTTGGCAAAGTGAGGGGGATTTTTTTTTGGATTTCTGAGTGTATTTTATCGGATCTGAGATACTAGACAAACAAAATTTTACCTCACACTTTTTTTAGTAATGCATTTATGAGTGAATCGTTGTTTGAGTAAAGACCAGTGGCAAATATTTCTTTGTACGTCCAGGCGATTTGGGAAGACCTTTTCAAATGAAATGTGTGTTGGGCAATGACGATGGTTTGAGCCTTGATAGGGGGTTATAGTAAAGCTACTTTAAGTGTTTTTATAACAAATAAATATATCAAGTTTAGACAAATAGTTATGTAAAGAACTTTATTTATAATAATTGTTATAAATATCACTTTTATTAAAACAATTCGTTTCCTCTTTAAATAGACATGGTAAAATCAATGTTCGAAATGCCTAGTGTTGGGTACACTTAACCTACACAAGGCTTACATTGACTATCGACTGCATATGTAAACATTGTATACATCCCACCATTGTGTTTTACACTGTGCCTTGGCTGACACCGCACAATAAGCTATAAAGGGCCCCCAAAATGACTAGTGTAAAGCCATTCAAACGGGAAAACCAATAGGCTATAGGAAAATGTGGTATATGTCAGAGTGCCAATGAGACAACTATCCATCCCAGTAACAATTTATAAAAGTAAACAATTATGGTAAAGGTACGGCCTTCAACACGCAGCCTTGGTTCACACCGAACAGTAAGCTTTAAAAGGCTTAAAAATTAATAGTGTAAACTATTCAAACGGGAAAACCAACGGTCTAATCTATACAAAAACGAGAAACACTTATAAACCACATAAACAGACGACAACTACTAAATCCCCAAAATATTACTAGTGTGAAACTATTCAAACGGGAAAACCAAAGGTTTAGTTAATCTTTATAAAAACGAGAAACACTTATGAACCACATCAATAACGACAACTACTGAATACAAGTAGTCGATTTCACCAAAAAACTTTAGACTAGTAAGATTGATCGTACGTCATGAACAATTCAGTATACTTACGACAAATCTTATTCATAAGTTTTTTTTGTGAAATCGACTCCTGACTTAGGACAATAACTTTTTTTAGCTCACCTGGCCCGAAGGGCCAAGTGAGCTTTTCCCATAACTTTGCGTCCGGCGTCCGTCGTCGTTAACTTTTACAAAAATCTTCTCCTCTGAAACTACTGGGCCAAATTAAAGCAAACTTGGCCACAATCATCATTGGGGTATCTAGTTTAAAAAATGTGTCCGGTGACCCGGCCAACCAACCAAGATGGCTGCCATGGCTAAAAATAGAACATAGGGGTAAAATGCAGTTTTTGGTTTATAACTCAAAAACCAAAGCATTTAGAGCAAATCTGACACGGGGTAAAATTGTTTATCAGGTCAAGATCTATCTGCCGTGAAATTTTCAGACAAATCGGACAACCCGTTGTTGGGTTGCTGCCCCTGAATTAGTTATTTTATGGAAATTTTGCAGTTTTTGCTTATTATCTTGAATATTATTATAGATAGAGATAAACTGTTACCAGCAATAATGTTCAGCAAAGTAAGATTTACAAATAAGTCAACATGACCGAAATGGTCAATTGACCACTTTAGGAGTTATTGCCCTTTATAGTCAATTTTTAACCATTTTTCGTAAATCTTAGTAATCTTTTACAAAAATCTTATCCTCTGAAACTACTGTGCCAAATTTATCCAAACTTGGCCACAATTATCTTTGGGGTATCTAGTTTAAAGAAATGTGTCCGGTGACCCAGCCAACCAACCAAGATGGCCGCCACGGCTAAAAATAGAACATAGGGGTAAAATGCAGTTTTTGGCTTATAACTTAAAAACCAAAGCATTTAGAGCAAATCTGACATTTGGTAAAATTGTTTATCAGGTCAAGATCTATCTACCCTGAAATTTTCAGATGAATCTGACAACCTGTTGTTGGGTTGCTGCCCCTGAATTGGTAATTTTAAGGAAATTTTGCTGTTTTTGTTATTATCTTGTATATTATTATAGATAAACTGTAAACAGCCATTATGTTCAGCAAAGTAAGATTTACAAATAAGTCAACATGACCGAAATGGTCAGTTGACCCCTTTAGGAGTTATTGCCCTTTATAGTCAATTTTTAACCATTTTTCGTAAATCTTAGTAATCTTTTACAAAAATCTTCTCCTCTGAAACTACTGGGCCAAATTAATCCAAACTTATCCACAATCATCTTTGGGGTATCTAGTTTTAAAATGTGTCCGATGACCCGGCCATCCAACCAAGATGGCCGTCATGGCTAAAAATAGAACATAGGGGTAAAATGCAGCTTTTGGCTTATAACTCAAAAACCAAAGCGTTTAGAGCAAATCTGACATGGGGTTAAACTATTTATCAGGTCAAGATCTATCTGCCCCGAAATTTTCAGATGAATCGGACAACCTGTTGTTGGGTTGCTGCCCCAGAATCAGTAATTTTAAGGAAATTTTGCTGTTTTTGGTTATTGTCTTGAATATTATTATAGATAGAGATAAACTGTAAACAGCAATAATGTTCAGCAAAGTAAGATTTACAAATAAGTCAACATGACCGAAATGGTCAATTGACCCCCTAAGGAGTTATTGTCCTTTATAGTCAATTTTCAACATTTTTTATAAAATTTGTAAATTTTTACTAACATTTTCCACTGAAACTACTGGGCCAAGTTCATTATAGATAGAGATAATTGTAAGCAGCAAGGATGTTCAGTTAAGTAAGATGTACAAACACATCACCATCACCAAAATACAATTTTGTCATGAATCCATCTGCTTCCTTTGTTTAATAGTCACATAGACCAAGGTGAGCGACACAGGGCTCTTTAGAGCCTCTAGTTTATTGTTACACATCCCCAAAACTTGTCCGATAATTTTAGAATGTGTCCAGTTAAAAGCGCCAGAATATTTCAAAACTCATATACCCCCAATAATACTCTGTAAAGTAATTTTTTTTTACCGCAATTTAATATTATTGGTTTAGGATAGTCTGTGCCAAACTGTTTTAGGGTTTGTCTGACCGAAAGAGAAATTTGAACTTTTCTACTACATATTCAACCAAAAAATCTTAAAAGTTCTGTCTGACAGAATGATTTTTTGTCTGTCATTTTGTCGGTCAGACAGAGTTTGGGATACACTGCGGCTGGGATACGATAGAACCCGTATTGGTCGGTTGGATTATAAAAAAAAAATTCGAAACAGCTTCCAAAAAAAAATCTGGAGGAAAGGTTTAGTAATCCGTACAGACAAATGTCCTAGATATGCTACACTGTGCACACTTACTTCTGCTTGCAGACATAGACCCCTGGTTTATAAAAAAAATAATAATTGCATAATACAAAGTCATTTTTATTTGAAGCGGTTTTATGATATTTTTTATCAATATGATTATTATTATAATAAAGTTCAGACAGAGGTACTTAACAATTAAGAAAACTAATACATGTTATATTGTATTTTTTTCCCCGGTGCTTCACTGTATGTCATTTATAGGCATTAGTTTGTTCAACATACTGGTTATTCATAACAAGCATAACTGCAGGCTTAGTTTACAACACATAATTAACTATGGATTGCCTAATGTCCAGTGGCAAATATGTCATGGGTATTTAGAAAAAAAAAAAACATAAACATTGCATTTAATAAGTTTTGTAAAGTTTAAATCATCGTTTAATAGTAAGTAAATTCTTTTGTTCTAATATTATCCGGTGATGCCTAAATGTCTTTTTACAAAATGTATGTCTTTGAGAGTATTGCACGACCGGCTTCCCGCAGAAGTGGTTTCTGTGATTTAAAAAGACAATTAGACGTTGATAAACAGAACACATTTTAGCGCCCGTGCAATTTGACATATTTATCAGATCATTGACGTCACGTGGACACGTTTTGGGGGAATCGGACACGTATTTATAAAGTAATGAGTATATATTTAAATGTCTTTTTGTCGTTGTTTAACGAATCTTATTATAAGGAGCACATAAATAGATTCACGGTTAAAGCTACACGTGCATGAAATACTTGCAACTGGCAAACACCAATACTTTGATGATGATGAATTATCACTATCATATTTTCCTTTTTTTTTATTAGCAACAAATTTCAACTTTGATTGATTATATATACAAGTAGTATCAGAAGTCAATCCATTACTGGACTTCTGGTAGTATATAAAGTAATAAGTACATTTTGATGACCATTCCCTTCCATAATTGTGCATTCTTTTTATTTTTACATAACACAGAAATTAGGAAACATAAGAAAGTTTATAATAGCCTTTATAAAGTCATTTCATTTCCTTTCCTCAGATTGATTAACAGCAATGGAGACAGGAGCAGAAATGGGAATGTTCGATGTGAAAATTGAAGACGTATTAACAAAATCATGTATCAATATGGCACTCATCAGAAAATAACCCAACATTTAATCAAGAACCATTGAATCCTGAGTTTCGTAGAAGTACCAAAACAGTAAAGATGGATGCTTATAAAGAGCTCATATTAGAACTAAAGTGCCTTCTTGAATTAACACTATACATGTAGCAAGACACATTATATGCGGGACTGAATTGAGGAAAAGAGCCAGGAAACTGACATTCTACGAAGCATTCCAAAGAAAAGATGGCAAATGGGGAGAGCAATGAAACATGATAAATGCAAAATTAGTTGTTTCTTTGATTGTTTTATTGATGAATTTTAAAGGGGCATGAAAATGATAGAGATTTTTGTCACAAACTTCACATGTTTGTATGACATTGAATGTTTTATTATATATTAAAAAATGGTTATGATAAATAAAATAAATTCCAGTTATGATTAAAAATAAGGTATACGAAACATTGTTGCCTAACATAGTAATAAATGACTGCATTAATTACAACAAGTTTTAAGCAATAGCAAAATACCAAAAATGAACAGTTTTCTAATCTTGTTTGATATATGTATAAATTGTGCGCTATTATACACATTGATATTGTAAAATATTAGCCTCGAACCACAGTGTTAATCTCTCTAATGTCGAGTGCGTATTCTTTTTCTATACACAGAAAGACAGTCACAATCAAAATCAAGAAGTAAACAAAGAATCACAACAACACTTTGAAAAATACACAAAAAAAAAACCCCAATACGAACTCCATTAAAAACTGGGAATTAATTCAGGTGCTCCTAAAGGGTAAAATCAGATAAACTGCTTATCTTGCTTCATTTCTGTTGTTTTCCCCTTCACACAATAGTTGTTTCGATAGACGAAATTAAGCTTGATACTTTTCCTTGGTTATGTTCACGTCGCTAAAAGAATCTGCTTATAGTCGAAGAGAAAAACATAACCAGATAAAAAGTAAAGTTTATTACTTAAACAGTGGATGAAAATATCAACTCAATAATAGAATTTAAAAAAAATTGTATATTTACAGTACAAAATCAGTACTAAAGCACTACTGACAAAATTAGTACCGAAACATTACTGACAAAATCAGAACTGTAACAGCACTGACGAAATCAGTACTAAAACAGTACTGTTAAAATCAGTGAAGACGAAACACGCGTCTGGCGTTTATAGTTATTAAAGGTACCAGGATTATAATTTTGTACGCCAGACGGGCGTTTCGTCTACTGTACCTTTGCTTAGTATATATACAACCACCGTTAAGAGTGCAAAATTCGGTGAATGAAAACCACTGGCCAAATGACTCGATTCCAACTGAATTGTGTCACATCTTCTTTAACTTGGCGAAAACGGATGATTTAAAAATAAAATGATTTTCTACTGTGTTACATGTTGATCGACTAAGGTGATGTCAAATAACGTATCGTCCTTTTTCATAGTAAATCGGCAGATACGAAGACCTATGTAGTTTATATATTTCGTATCAACTTCACAAATAATACACGATGGTCTTGAAGTAATCAGTTTAGGTATTAACGTTATTTATCATTTTAATGGCGTGATGCAGTGTTACTTGACTTGTCTGAGTAAATTATTACTTCTCTTTAGTCTATTTGCGGTAATATCCATTTGACGTGGCTCGGTATTGATACATCCCGTAATTATACTATACTTGTAAATTGTTGTAATTCGTTTTAGCAACTGCGCTATAGCTTTATACATTTTTGTTTGTCTTTGTTC
The DNA here is from genome assembly GCA_037788925.1 of Mytilus galloprovincialis. Classification (NCBI taxonomy): domain Eukaryota; kingdom Metazoa; phylum Mollusca; class Bivalvia; order Mytilida; family Mytilidae; genus Mytilus; species Mytilus galloprovincialis. The sequence continues at coordinate 44,654,050 of CM075337.1, read as the reverse complement.
TGTTTCTTTATTTGTAGTGATTGAGATTGTAACACAATGTATTCTGCTGTACCCCTAATTTTGACATTTGGATCATGTCTGATTGCATAATGCATATAAATGTCAATATATCGGAATTATGAAACTACAATACAAGTGAGAGGTTTACATGTACTAGCTGATAAACCAAGTATAATCGTCCATTTTCTACAAAATAAATGCCCGTGAAAAGTCAGGACCATGATACTTGTTATCAATTCGTTTGATTTGGTTGAGTTTATGATTTAACGATGAGATTACGGACTTTTCATTTTGTATTTCTATCGGGATTTAGTTTTTATGATAATTTTGTATTGTCTTCAATTTTCGCTAATCTGCTTTGTCTCTATTTGTAGCATATGACGTGGGTCTTTACTTTTACATCCCGTCATTGGGGTATTATTCTATATTATTCTATAATATTTTGTATTATCTTTTATTTTTTGCTAATATGATTATCTTATATTCATTTTTTGGTTTCTTTGTTACATTTGACGTGGCTGTGTACTTCTACATCTCGTCATTGTTTTTTCATCTTTCATTTTTGACAATTTGCCTATTCTATAGGCAAAGTTTTCTTTGTTGCATATGACATAGCTCTTAATATATAACCATCCTGTGATAACGTTTGTATACATACACCAGTTTGCTTAACAAAATCAGCATGCTACCATATAGATCTTTGGAAATCAAAATGATACATGGAGTAGGACAGACCAAATATTGAACTTAATTTAAAAAAAAAAACTTCCCAAGGGATGTGGGGAGTATTAATTGCCATTTTCTACTGCAACCAGTGGAAACTGTAATACAGGGTGACTAAAACTGACGGAAATTACAGTAGTAGGCCAAGGAAGCCATCTACCGTGTAAAATTTTGTATTTACAAGATGATACTATACATGATTAAATATACATGATATATACGAACTAAATGTCACTCCATCGAACGTTCTGGTAGTAATGTGACGAAAATTATTCAGTTATCTTAATTATGTTAAGAAGTTTTAAGTTTATCTGTTAGGAAGTCGGCAAATGTTTAAATCCTTTCACTTTCGTTTCTTAATGAAGTACGTTAATTACGGTTGTAATACGGAAAACGAAGTTTTGGTACTGGTTAAGATCCTAACTAGTTGAAAAGTAAGTGCTTGATATTAAATTACTATAGGCGTTATACTAAAACGTAACAGTAATACGGAATATATTTATTTCTGTTTAGAGATTATATGCATTTTGGTTAGAGATTATTCTAGTATATAAGTAGAGTTTCTCGCAACGTTAATCAGTTCGATCGTCAGAGCTCCCAGAGTGAAGACTTAAGAAAAGGTAATTATAACTATTTCTGAATAAGAAGTAGCTTACCAAGGACCTTTGGTTAAACTTTTATAAGCAAGAGCCAATTGTACTATCAGAATAAGGTGGTGACATATTGTCCTGTGGTATATAATTAAGGTGACAACGTGATACTGTCCCTTTGGACCAGTGACACCTTGGCCCTGAACAAGGACAAGGGGCGCACTGGAAACCATATTTCCATATTACCTTTGAATCAAAGAACTAAAGTACTGTAAGGCAAATAGGTTAACAGTCATATATCTAATTTTAAAGTAAGGTTAAGCCACAGCTCCAATTAAGCGTCCTTTGTGTTGTACTCCATTGTTAGGTTAAGGGTTCCATTTAGGATACTTACCGGAAGTAATCTTTTGTTACTTGTTGTTAGGCTTTTATATCTAAGGTTGAATTAGTTCAGGAAACACGTTACCATTTGTAAGGGTTAGCCAACGATACACAACAAATCCAGGGAAGTAACCCTGGTACGGATCTACGGGTACACAAAGTACCATCTGGCGTGTAGGACCCCCTGCACGTTACAGTATGTCCACAATTTTTTCCCCAATAGGCAATGGGGGTGGCTAAGGTTGTGAAAGTACCCTCTCTCTCTGCAGTTCACGGAGTGCAATAACTGTTCTTCAGGAAAGTGGATAAATCAACGCTGCACTCTGAGGGGCGATAAGTAAGTATATGAATGAAATGACAGGGGTCTCTATAAAAAAGGAGGTTTAGACATCGTCTACTTTGTAAGGTTTTAAAGGTGAGTCCTTTGCGATCATATAGGATAATTTGGCTGATGGGTCCTGCTGGAGAATAGGAACACATGTTTCGAAAGGACTTCCTCCAACATTTAATATAATTCTTTATTTCTGGCAGTCAGCCATAGCATTTAATTGTAAAGTGTTTTTCGGGGTCGGTATATAATTGACGTTGACACATGGTGCCTTTAATTCTGGGCTATATTCATCTAGGGCTGATAGTGACAACACATTAAACTGCTTTGGTTGAAAAGTAGATTTATAGCTTCACACCTATGGTGATGTGCATATCTCAGGTAAAGGAATTATACATTCATAACCATTTTGTACATCATTGATATTGGTTTGGCTATGTAAATTTATAGTTCATCCACTCACACTGTGCATGGTACTTCTTCGATAAATAACGACACAACAGGTGGCACTAAGGTTGGTTTCTCTCCTTTGTTGATTATTTATTATCTTTTTCTGATGAATAGTACAATTATCATCGTGATGTTAATTGTTTTCCTCTGACTTCTGTTCCACACTTAGTAATTTTTGTTCATTAAGTCTTAACATTATTTTCCTTGTTTTCATTTGCCTGCTTTCTCTTTTGAACTTCTTTAATTTTTGTTGCTGTGTTTCCATGAAAATGAAGTTTTCCCTTATAACAGTTCTTAAATTGCCACATCTTGTAGATTTCAATGATCCTATCTTTTATGGACGAAATCGGTTTTCTGTTTTTCTTTCCGCATTAGCAAGATAGATTACATTTTTATTTTATTGTATGCATCTTATTCTTTTCGCTAGACGGATTTTCAGGGGAAGCTATGGAGATGCCAGAAGCTGAACAATTCGATTCTTTTTTAAGAGTACATGTATATTTCCGTTTGTGTTCAAGTTGTATTGAATTACTTTCAAACATGTAGTCCAAGTCAGTTTCAATATTAATTGCGATAGTGAACTGCCATCACACAATTCATTCTCAATAAAAGGTTGCTTGTATTTCATAAATTCTGGTCCAAATAGTTGCAAAACTTCAGTCATAGATACATCCATCTTTTTTTAAATTTGAAAAAATAAATTTGTAATATAGATGGTTACAAAAATATTTGAGTTATACTGTAAAATATCCCGATTTATAAATTAGATAATTTAAACAAGAAATAAGAGAAAAACCGTGAGAATAAAAGATCCATTGCCATTCTGATGTAAATTCTCGTTTGGCACAGGTGTATACAGATATTTTGTAATTTACTTGTTCTTTAAAAACAACATTTGATTTTTTCAGCTATCAAGTGTAAAACTGTGACATGAAAATATAAAACACATTTATATTTTTACAAAGCATGTGATGAAAGCAATCAAAGTTGAAAAAAAATGTCATCTTGACCAGTGGAAACTTTTCCTAGCAATTCATTTGCAATTGCAATTGTTTGTTTAAGTTTTTGTCCATATATGTAATGGACAATGTATTCCGTCTTATTCCAACTGTTTTGTCGTTATAATGTTCCGTGCAGCATGGGCCGGGACATAGCCAGAACCAGGGTGTCCCGGCCGGTCCTATTTATCGGAAGTGGACAGATAAACCCAAATAGCAAAAACGACAATATAGCAGTGTAAAAGATATTTAAAATAATAAACGTGTCTTTAAAACAAATACCATTACATTATTAATTATAAAAAAGAAGATGTGGTATGATTGCCAATGAGACAACCGTCCACAAGAGACCAAAATGACACAGAAACTAACAATTTTGGTCACCGTACGGCCTTCAACAATGAGCAAAGCCCATACCGCATAGTCAGCTATAAAAGGCCCCGAAATGACAATGTAAAACAATTCAAACGAGAAAACAAACGGCCTTATTTATATAAAAAAAAAATGAACGAAAAACAAATATACAATATAAATATGTTTATTTAAGAATAATTAGGAATGCTAAAGTAAATATATTTGACTTTAACGGTTAATTATTGGCACCATCATTGACCATTGCAAACATATTCTTCATCATTGAAATTTGTAAATCTGGAACTTCTAAGTTTGAAATCTCCCGTACAGACAGAGTTGTCGTCCTTTCCTCCTCAATCTCTCTGCACCCGGCTAAGAACTTCTTTCGATCACGCGGTGGAATATCGGTCACATGACAGCAAAAAATGGCAGCCCTGAGATGGTCACACCGGTAAAGAAGGAAAACGTTACTTGTTTTTGTTGTCTTGGTGCTGGTCAGACAAGATCGTTTAAGCTTGGTGGTAAGAAATGCGAGGAAACCGGTCTGTTGAACAATTTTTCGTCATTTTTAGATTCGACGATCATAACAGAGCTGGTGAATTGCCAGGCACCAATTTGTCGAGGTTGTCTTAACTTCGTCGAAAAATGGAACATCTTTAAAATCATGATGAAGGAGAATGCAGACTCAACAATGATCAAAATGATAAACAATGATCAAAATGGTTTAATTCATGCTTTGTTTAATGACCGTTCCATTAAAGACAGATCAGAAAGGCCTTTACTGAAAAAATAGACAAGGAGTGTTCACTTCTAGAAACAAGAAATATAGCACTGTCATCTGTTTTATACAAGTGTAGATCGGTTCCTTTACTCAATGATTCAGGGGATAAATTCATAAGTGATCTGGCACAAGAAATCAAGGACAGGTAAATTAAAATTAAGTGCTATTTTAAAGTTCAATATGAAAAAGAATAAATATATAAATAGGGAAATCAACAAAACACTTGTTTTCCCATAAATATATAGCACCTTGACTCCTATAGGCTACTGTATGTTCTATTATAAAATTCTCCAAGATTGCACCAGGTGCAATAAGGCCCTGGGGGAGAACACTGCATGTCATAGATTTAACCTGTGTGGTTGGTCAATTTTAGCATATACTATGTAGTCTACATGTAGAAGGTTAACTTTTTAATTGAACCTGTAGACTACTGTGAGTACTTTAAGTTTTGAAATAAATTTGTGCTTTTACAATATTGTGACATGACCTGACATGCCTGATGATGGCCCAAAATGTGAGAATAATTATTGTGATTACTGGAATCGATCTTTGCAAAAAATATGATATGCCTCAGATTTCAGAATAGGAGTTTATATTATTGCAATTCCCAGTCACATCATTCATAAAAATGAAAACCTCTAAAAATTTCTGAAATAACAGTATACATGGTATACGTGCCATGGTATACAATACATGTACATGTCATTGTCTACATGTTTAAATGTATTTTAATATGTTTGATATAATTGCAGGGTGCTATTTCTGTTCAATATACTATGCACGGTGGTGGGGAAAATGTGCAGTTGTTCATTGTTGAAGGCGTTATGGTGACCTATAGTTGTCATGAATGTTAATTTCCATGTTTTTTGGTCTCTTGTGGAGAGATACACATTGGCAATCATACTACATCTTCTTTTCATCGTTCGATTCACCACTTGGGACTTATAAAAAAAGAAATAGCAAGAGGAAGCGAGAAAAAAGAAGGCAGCTGGTCGCTCCCTGGGTAGCAGCAGAAGCTGGGGCTCTCTGGCTTCTAGTTGTCATTAACGACTAAGGACAACAGAGTCGACACGGGGCCACTGAGCTTATCTTCCCGCTTTGCACCAGCCGTATGTACACCGTTTGAAAGCCTAGGGTGGGAATAGAACCCACGTACGTCAACTCTGTTGTCCCCCTTGTGTATATTTATACATTAGAAAGAAAAAAAAAAGTCATACATTTAAATTCAAAAATATTTGTTCCTGTCTAGGAAATTTATGAAGCAGACAGAATGATAGATTACCACAAATATACACACACAGTGTCCCTAATCAAGTCTTGCACAGAGTCACAATGCTCAACTTTGCAGCAGCATCATGGTCACCTGTATGCATGCCTAGGGAGTGAATCAAACCCTCATACGAAGACTCTTCCGGAGAATCTGTATCTATTCCTTATATATATATATATATATATATATATATATATATATATGTATTTATTTAGGGAGGGTGTCCTGGGCCAAAAAGAAAACGACCTGAAAAAGCTATTGCATATTTACCATTTTTCAACAATGTGACATTCATCAATAACCACACACTGAACTTTGCTGGTAAATGTCTTATTTCTGAGAAGTCCTTGTCCAGATTTTGTATTGAAAAGTGCCTCAGGATGGCATAAAGTAACTGAACATTTGCCTTCAATAATATCTGTTAATGAATAGTCCTTCAAGTCCATTTCATTTTCTTCTCCATCATCTACATTGCAAGAAAATGTTAGTTTGCAAACACTTACTCCGCGTGTCCTTCAAGAAGAGAGCTGATCTTTCTGAATAATGTTCAAAGGAATAACCACCAACACTAGCCCGTTCAGTAAGCTCGGCAAGAGATGATAGCATAAAGATTTGCCATAGGCAACCGGTAAATTACAAATAACATCATTGCCTTTTAAAATGATGCTCAAGCACTCAGATTATTTGTCTTTCAAAGTGATATTTTCATCATATTTACGTCGACATTCCAGAATACGTTCATTCAGATCCATTTTTCGAGTACATGTGCGTTTGTTTACATATTAAACCGATTTACAAATGCAATGTCCTACCGCGAACTGTTTTCTTTTATTTATATAAATATTGAACCAACATAACGATCACCCATGTTTTTTTTCATATATTTTGGCAAAGAGACATAAAAGAAGATAAATAATACTTTCTGAAACTATTTATAAACGCGGACTGCAGAGAGATTGAGGAGGAAAGGACGACAACTCTGTCTGTATGGGAGATAGCTAAGTTTGTTGCTTATCAAAAGTTCAAGGAGAGATAACTCATGATTTGCTATTAACCTGCTGCTGAACACACTTTACAATAAAGCTTAAAAAATTACCTTCTTAACAAATTTCTTATCAACATCCTGTAACCTTATGTGTTCTGGTGGTTCAGGTATCGGTGACAACTTCACTTTGTAAGTTCCTACATGTGAATAGAGCAATAATAAAAAATGTATATAAAATCAAAATACATAATTAAATCAATGATTGAATTACACGTCTAGCAATATTTTTAAGTGCAAAATGTATTTTTTTAAAACTGATTACTACTTTAAATGCCTAAAAAAATGTATTATTACACAGGTACATCTATCAAGTTTTATGATATATTTCAGATTCGGCTTATAATATCTAAAATGATATTATTTTTGGTTTGTAAGTGGAGAGAGAAAAAATTGTTGATAACCGTTATACTTTTTAACCTAAATACATGCTATAATCTAGGAAAACCAATAAAGGGATATGACATATGTTGCCAGACAGTCCGATTTTATGTTGTGGCGTTAACCATTTTACTCATTATTCCTTCTCCAATTTTTATTCCCATTCATTCTTACCTGAACAATTGTATTGCAATTTAAATGTATCACTGATGCCATGGATTATGTGTGTTTGTCCACTCCAAAACATCTGTCTGTATAAAAAAAAAATCCTAACTCAGAAAAACAATATATTTTTATGAGAACAAACCGAAAATTCTTATCTGAAGAATTGTGTTGCAATTTTAATGTATCACTGTTGCCATGGACGGTGAGTGTTTGTCCACTCAAAAACATCTGTCTGTATTTAAAAAAAAAGAAACTCAGAAAAAGAATAGATATTTTTAAAGAACACACTAAAGAAATGTTTCTTAATAACTGTTTATACATGTATATCTTTTTTATAGTCATTTTATAAAATTGACTGTTTGCAAAAGTATAAATTATTCTAAATAATAAGGATGTTCTTATCCCAAACAGAAACCCTAGCCGTTTTTGGCACAACTTTTTGGAACTTGGTCCTCAGTACTGTTCAACTTTGTACCTGTTTTGGCTTTCAAACTTTTGTATCTTGGCGTCACTAGTAAGTCTTATATATGTGGACGAAACGCACTTCTGGCGTATCAAATTTTAAACCTGTTGCCTTTTGTTAGCTATTATTCGTGTGATTCTTTGTCCAATTTGTTCTCCTTTTTGTTTGTATTGTGGTCCTGTAATGTTTTGTTGTCATTTTAATGTTATATTTTACATGGCCATTTAAGCGGGAGGTTTGGCATGCCACAAAACCAGGTTCAACCCACCATGTTTTCCTTTAAAAATGTCCTGTACCAAGGAATATAGTCGTTGTTATATTATAGTACGTTTCTGTGTGTGTTACATTTAAACGTTATGTTTCTTTTGTGTCGTTTCTTTCCTCTTATATTTGAGTGTGAATTCACACTATTATAAGACGTGTCACGGTACTTTTCTATCCCAAATTCGTTTAGATGTTATATTTGTTATTCTCATCGGATTTTGTCTAATGCTTAGTTCGTTTCTGTGTCGTCGTTCTCATCTTACATTTTAATGCGTTTCCCTCTGTTTTGGTTTGTGACTTGGATTTTTTTTTATCGATTTATGAGATTTGAACATCGGTATACTACTGTTGCCTTTATTTAATAATACTCGCATGAATTTATATGATAATTTGTATAATTGGAAGAACAACTGCATATCTAATACCTTTAGAAAAACTTGATTGAAGTGATTTATAATGAAATTTAAATTCATTATATTTTTCTATCAAAGACGTTATACTACAATATGTATTGCACTTTGACGTTTGTCTCCTCTCATCATCTCCATCCTCCAATCTCCAATCTCCATATCTCATCTTATGCTAAATAAACAAAAAAAGTAATCAGTCTTTGTCAATAATCGCTTTTTGATTATAGATGAACAAACATTTTTTTCTTTTTAAGTAAAATTAATGTACCTCCACTTATTTTTACACAATTCATTCTTTTCAGCATTTAAAAAAGCTTATCTCAATTATCATCAGCACTTTGCCATTGTAATCTTCTTTCAAAACGGATGAATTCATATTTAAATACTTGACTATCCAGGTAGCCAGGACACACAAGTACTGTCTGCAGGATAATCCTCGTTTGATAGTTTTGACCTTGCCGAATACTTGTACACCCCGCAGACAAATGTACGCCCCACTTTCACAAGGATTGAACTGGTGGTTTGTAGAAGACCTTCAGTTAGAAAACATAAACTTGTCTAAAGGGACATCTTGACTTTAAACTCATCAGAGCTGTTTCACGATTTATCTTGACATTTTGATAACTATGTGTCTCAGTTTAAAATCGTTAAATTTAAACTGCTGATCAAACTTTTAACTCTTCGTCACAAAATATATGGCAAGGTTATACCACATTTTTAATCTTCATAGGACCGGATTTTTAATGTCCTTGCAATTGTTTTGCATGTGTTTGCATCTTGGTATGCTTTAATATTATCACAGTCGGTTTTCTGAAGAACCTGAGTCAGAGGTCTTGTGAAGCTCAGTATGTGTTGCGTAACAACAAGAGTATCAATGCATTGGCTACTTTGCAGCATTCGCTAAAAGGCACCTGCCTTAATCCTCGCATCGGAAGCACTGCTTTCTAATCGGATATCATGAAGAGACTGTGTTATAGATTTGTATGTAGTTATTAAAAAATACAGCGTATCTACTCTTGCTGTCCGAAAGTAATGAATCTGAAAACGCATTACACAGTAAAGCTGAATTATATCTATAATACTAAAATAACGAGGTCCATCATGGGGTAAAAATGACAAATCAAATAATTCAACTTTATATATAGTTAATATATAGGACAATGGTGTTGATTAAAATTACACCACTCCAGATCCTTTTGTTTTCCACATAATGTTGCCAATAATTAAACAAGTTCCGGGTCGAATCCGATACCGATACCAATAGTATATTCACCTGTTACCTATTACATTATCTGTACGTTCCGCATCTGACAGGCGCACCACCAAACGGTGTATTTCGGATTTTGCTATATACAAGGGTCATAATCACAGGGTTGACACTACTAAATTTAATCATTGTCACATTGTTCCCTACTGTAGTAGATTAATCAGTAAGACTTTCTAAGATTCCAATATGAATACTACAAATCTGGACTTAAAATACTCCGTATACATGTAGGTATAGTTTTCAATTTGTTAGCGGGCATGATGTAAAACAGCGAATCAAAGAATTCAACATTATTTATAACTAATATAGGACAGTGATGTTGATTATAAAAATTCCATTCCATGCCCTTTTGTTTTCCAAATAGTTAATAACCAATAATTGATACGTTCCAGGTCGACGGGTTCAAACAGAAGGACCGGCATAACTTTATCAGATGACAATATCAATACTAAAATAAGGCGTACGCATAGTTACATACTTCAGACACCTGCGATATCACTTTTTTTGAATAAGTATAAATATTTTAACTTTGTCAAAATCCCCGCGATTCTCAGTTTTTAGCAGATAAGAGACAGTGTGCTTAGAAGACATTTTGACTTTATAGCAGATAAATCTGTTTTTTTTGTGTGTAAATATACCTTGACAATTTGTTTTATTGGTGGAGGATCGTGATAAAACTGTAAATAATTCAATAGTGCGACCGTTTTTATATATATATATATATATATATATATATATATATACTGATGGATAGTTGACTTCTTACTCCTATTGTGGAGGTGTGCCTAAATTGGCAGAAAATAGGCAATGCAGATACTGGTGTCACTAAATTTAGGCAACTGTGATAGTATACAGAACATGAAAACCATGGAATTTGATAGAAAACAAAAAATAACAGACCCTGAAAAACCCTCTTTATCTGTAGTTTTCCTTTTATTTGTAGTTTTCTACCTTTTCTGAAATTCTCCAGGAAAAATATTTTACAATAATTCGTCCTACAACAGTTTATGTTCTTTCAACCAAGCTCTAAATGCCCGCGATTTAACGAGTTTGTTCTAGTAAACCCTGAAAGAATTTTTCAGAAATCTTTGTATTGACGTTCTTAAGAAAAACCTGGCTATCGTAAGTAAAATGATAAAGTGGTAGGTAAACAGGATGATCTGAAAACGTATCACACGGTTTGGCGGACTTATATAAACCGTAAACTCAGAAATGCTTATGATGTAGTTCCTGAGATAGAAGCGACGAAAAATATATATGGGACGGACAGTCAGATGTAAAATAGTATACCCCGATTTCTTTTTTTTTTTAAAGCGAGGTATAATGAAAGTTACTAAGTAAGTTTAATTTATTTGTTTAGTGGCATTACTAGAAAGAGTCATTCGACGAATAATCCTTATAAAACCATTGCGAAATCTAATTAAAAAGATTCTGATTTTGAATCGACTTAATGTTATCCAACGTTTCGAAAAATTGACAAAAATACCGAACTTCGAAACGGGAAAGTAAAACATCTAGTGGCAAAATCAGAACTAAAACCCATCAGACAAATGGATAACACCTGTCATATTCCTCACTAGATATATGTATTTCATTATGGTGTTATCGCTAGGTAACCCTCTCACGTCGCTATAGATAGGTAATCGTCGCTATTCGAAATTTAACAATTACCACATGGTAAAAATTGGATTTTTTAAATGCCAAAAAAGGCGCAAGACAGGGCCGATTGTACGAGGGCTGTATAGCCAGTCAAGGTCGTTAACAACTTCCATTTGTTTGACGTCGCATGAAATTCCATTATATTGACAACGATGTGTGATCAAAGCAATAGATAAAAATGTTAAAAAAATAGAGTAAACTTTGTTATTATCTTAATCAACACTAAAATCAAAGAAACATTTTAACAAAAAACACAAAAGGGCAACTAGGCAAAGCACCTAAGCAAAAATAAAAGTAACAAAAAATGTCTCAATAACGGGATGTATCAGTACCGAGCAACGCCAAATAGATATTATTAAAATTATACTAAGCAGTAAGTGTAATAATAAACAAATACGAATAAAACACTTACTGCTAAATAACATCCGTACCTAGGGTCTATACTTGAATCCCATGTGTATGAACGGGATGTGTAAGTCCGTCACGTAGCTTTAATGTTTTAAGGTACAGGATGAAGTAAATACTTACCGAATATTCAGATGAATGTATTAGTATGAAATATAATTTTCACGATATTCCGAACAAAATTGTATTTATGCATTCAGATCAAATTAGCTGCAAACTTACTAGTTCTCGCTTTTGTAGCAGATGAAACGACTGACGCATCAACTCTTTGAACACTTGGCTTATATCTCGAAAACAAGCACATTTTTTTTTTTATTTTGCCCTATATTTTTTGGGCTTTTATTATTCCTCAATTAATCCCCTATCAATTTATACTAGTGTTATGGAAAGCTATTTATTTTGAAACTGAGCAGCGAACTTCCTTAACTTACTCTTCAAAGTTCATGAGTCAGTGTCGGAGACGAGGATGCATTATGTATTATTGTCTCCATTTTACTGCTTTGAGTTTGGCTTTGTTCTGCAGAACAAAATAATAAAAAAACGGTTACACGCCATTATTCCGACAGCCTATTAGTCCGACAGCCCAATACTCCGACAACCCATAAGTCCGACACTTATCAAGTCAAGTAGCAGGGTATCAAGGTAAAGTAACATGTGTCTGTCTGTATTATTACGTTTATGTAATAACATTTTTTAAGAAATAACTTACTCTGCAAAGTTCATGAGTAAGTGTCTGAGACGAGGATGCCTCCTACACGTCTGGAAAGTACAGTAGTATCCGACAAGAAAATTCCATCGGTAAAACAAGCAATGTACGTGCTTTTCAAAAGACGTATTCAATGATAATAATCATAATATTATTTGATTAATTGGAAGCTCGACTAGCGTTTGATACGAATTTATAAGTCATGTTTTTTTCTCCAACTGTTTATAGCGTCTTTACACTAAATTCATTGGATGTGTACTAATTGATAATTTAGTCTTAAAAGCATGATTTTGTTATTAGTTAGTGGCAATGAACTAGCTGTCAATACTTGCAAGTATTCTCAGATCTGTACTAAGTAAACAAGTACTCGGCCATTTCCAGTCTGTTGTTGTTACATGTGTTTCTATTTGTATCCATCTGGTAAGTTAAGGCTTTTCCAACTGATTTTTATATTTCGTCCTTATGTTGTACTGTAACACTACTGTCCAGGTGTTTAACCCCTAACACACTCTGTATGAATGTGCCTGTCCCAAGTCAGGAGCCTGTAATTTAGTGGTGTCGATGTTGATGTGTTACACATTTGTTTTTACACCCCACCTACGATAGTAGAGGGGCATGATGTTTTCTAGTCCGTCCGTCCTTCTGTCCCGCTTCAGGTTAAAGTTTTTGGTCAAGGTAGTTATTGATAAAGCCGAATTCCAATCAACTTGAAACGTAGTACACATGTTGCTTATGATATGATCTTCCTAATGTTAAAGTCAAATAAGACTTTTGACCCCGATTTCAGGGTCTGCTGAATATAGAAAATTATATTGCGAGTGGGGCATTCGTGTACTTTGGACACATTCTTGTTCGTACATTTGTTAAAGGTTGTACGGTGACCCATAGTTAATAATTTCGGTCATTTGGTCTCTTGTGGAGAGTTGTCTCATTGGCAATCATACCATCACTTCTTTTTTTTTTTATAATTATAGCAAATAAAAATGCATATAGATTATGTATTATTGTCTCCATTTTACTGCCTTGAGTTTGCCTTTGTTCTGCAGAACAAAATAATTAAAAAAAAAAAAAAAAACGGTTACACGCCATTATTCCGACAGCCTATTAGTCCGACAGTCCATTGGTCCGACAAGCCAATAGTCCGACAACCCAATAGTACGACAGCCCAATACTCCGACAACCCATAAGTCCGACACTTATCAAGTCAAGTATCAGGGTATCAAGGTAAACATAAAATTGTCTGTCTGTTGTATTACGTTTATGTAATAACATTTTTAAAGAAATAACTCCGTATATATTACATACGGCTAAATAAACTCATCATATATATCAGGACTAAATTTTGTATATACGCCAGACGCGCGTTTCCTCTACAAAAGACTCATCAGTGACGCTCGAATCCAAAAAAGTTGAAAAGGCCAAATAAAGTACGAAGTTGAAGAGCATTGAGGACCAACATTCCTAAAAGTTTTGCCAAATCCAGCTAAGGTAGAAAAGCCTAGTAAGTATTTCAAAAAAAAAATAATTTTGTAAACAGTTGATTTATAAATATAACCATATCAATGATAATTCATGTCAGCACAAAAAGTGCTGGGCTGGTGATACCCTCGGGGAAATAAATCTCCACCAGCAGTGGCATTGATCGACCCAGTGGTTGTAAATAAACTCATCATAGATATCAGGACTAAATTTTGTATATACGCCAGACCCGCGTTTCGTCTAAAAAAGACTCATCAGTGAAGCTCGAATCCAAAGTAGTTCGAATACAGAAAAGAATATTTCATTTTCCAAATTACAGGGTCTATAAAGAGCATATAAATAAAGAACAACCAGTGATGGTGCGAGCTACTGATGATATTACCCTCGCCCAAATATTTCGGTAAACAGGAAGTTGTTGAGTACTGAATCTGAAAACGCATTACACGATGTAGCCGACTTCAATACTAATATGATATAATTATCTTTATTTCACCATAAGCCTCAGTCACAATTGGACTCGAAACAAAATAGAAAAAAAACCTAACTCATTGATTGATATCAAAAACCCAGTCATGTAACAAGACGTGTATTATACATAATTGAAAAGAACTAACAATAAAATCATCAGTTTTTTCCATAAAAGTAAAGTTTTCTTGTGTTTACATCGAAGATTTATAATGTTTATCTAACTTTTTTAAGTTCCGACAAATGCTAGAAATATGCTGAAAGTGTTCATCCCTCAAATTATTTTGAAGTAAGCATTGAATTTCGATTGAAAAATGACGCTCATCCTTAACTTTATGAGTTGTACAATACGATTATTTGAGTATCTGACATTTTCAATTCCTAATGTAATGGGTGAGCACCGATTCTTAATTAGCATATAAACTACTTTCCTTAAAATCAATGATATCTAAATATTTTCCTTCTTGAAAACAATCTTTTAAATTAAAACTGAGTGTCAAGTTTGCCTCATGCCTCGTTCATACGTACATTTAATTCGAATTGAATGCGAATCGAATTCGCTAATTGCGTTCACACACTCTTCTTTTTTTAATTCGAATTGATTCGAATTGGCTAATTCGCATAAGAAATACGTTTTTGTTAATACGAATTAAAAGTTTACATCGTTAGGACAGTAAAGCGAATTTGACGCGCATTGCAATTCGAATTAGAATTGACGTTAGGACGTTAAACGTTTCGAATGTGAATTAAACTAATTCGAATTAGTTAATGCGAATCGGATTCGAATTACGTGTTAACTCAGCATTAAAACACGTTAATGTACTAAGTTTTTACAATAAGGTTATTTGACAAAGACACAAGCGGGACAACAATGTCACACATTGTCTTAGATTTTGTACTAGTTGTTATTGGCTTTCATACTGCACTCGTTCTATTTGAGCAGTCAAAGTGCGTTGACTGTATATGTCTATGTCATATACACAGTCACTGGCCTGATATCACTTTTCCTCATGAATATATAAAAAAAGTTGACGAAATGTTCTTGTCCGTCATATGTCTTTTTCGTAAGAGCACATATTTCGTCCTATTTGTCCTCTTATTTTTTAGGATCTGGGTATGTGTTTGTCTCTTTGTTTTTTTCTGATTTTGACGCTACTTTAGTCCCTTAATTCCACGACAAAATCAATTTGAATAAAACTGAGATGAATGACACAAGGGGTAGAAAGTGTTCCGACCAAAGACGGTGGGTAGTATTACCCAACTCCGATATATTTATTTATGTAGTTCATAGTGATGAAACCTCACTCCTCTAATACGCGAAAAGGGGAAACCGAAGATCTAGTGAAAGACGGTAGATCAAGACACCACCGAACTAAAACAGCACAGACTGACACGGACACACAAACGATGAAATATAAAGACAAATAAAATACCCAGACACGTAAAACGGAAGAGGGACGAGGGAAAGGACTGAACAGTTGCAATAAGGATGTGTATCAACTCTAATATACTGAGACAAATATCCCGCATGGAAAGAAAATTTGGAATCAAAACGGACAACCACAAATATAAAAGAGAGCGGAGTTGGTCTTTCTAGAGAAAATTTACCCTTAAACATAAGACAGATGCTTTGCCGGAATAATGGGATGTCACCAAAAAGTTAACACCTAAAGTTTCGGTTTACAAATCAAAATTAATTGTATATTTTTTGAATACTTTGAACGACAAAATCATTTTATATATCGACCTGTGTGATATTTATAGCAGCAGTGTCTGCAAAATAGTGGCTACGCGTATATACATCCGTATGACCAGCGTTATACTACTGTTGCCTTTATTTTTAATAAAATGCAATAGGATCGGGAATGAAACGTGAAATATAAACGGAAATTATCGATTATATGGGGATTTCGTGTAGTACTAGTGAAGAGTATGTAAAATAATATTTCAAATTGAATTTATTAATTAATAATACATGATATAAATTAATACAATTATAAAATAAAATGTAAATTCAAATTGAAAGAATTAAATTTTACCTAATTTGAAAAATACCCATATGAGATTTATAAATAATCTTTCAGTAAAATGTTAAACAGAAACTGAAATTTTTAAATGTCTTAAACTTCTCAAGTTAAAGCTTGGATGTTTTTATAAAAATTAAAGAAGCAAGTAATAATGTCAAATTCGAATGTTCTATTTCATCAACAAACACCTATTATTGCGTAAGGTTTTGACTGCTGCAACAAATCAAGTAAGATTTCCATGTGTTTCATATGATGATTGAAATCTTTAAATGACCTCGCAGCAATTACTGCTGTTATCTTTCGTCTGGTGCTCTCCTATATATGCCCTGCCCGGATTGAACCCGCGTACGTCGTCTGCGAGGTGTGGTTGTGATTGTTCCGTTTGATCCCGAATAATATGATTGAAAGTGTTCAAAAATAACCTGACTTCGTTTGTAATAGGATCTTGTCTATCTGGCAGAACTTGTTTCGGGACACAAAAGAGAATCTCCGGCTTTGTCTCTTAAATAGAAAATGTGTTGACATGTAATCCAATGCTTTTAAAAAAAGCAACATTCGCATTGACTATATGCATAGCCAGTTAAATGGTTAGTACATGATTGTAATTGTAGACAAAGTGAACGCACAACTTTCTGTTTCTGGAACAAGATAATTGTTCTGTGATCTCTTTCTATTCTAAGACTTTTGACACATTTCATTAGATCAACGGAGAAGTCAACAATATTAGAAAATCTGTCTATTACGGTCTTTAATTTTTTATCTTTAATCGGATGCCCGTTTTTTGTCATAATATTTCTACAAGTTTTCAATTCTGCATACAGTTCCTTTTTACCGGATTTGTAATTACATAAACAACACGACGGGTGCCACATATAGAGCAGTACCTGCTTACCCTTCCGGTGCACATGAGATCAACCCAAGTGTTTGGTGGGGTTCGTGTTACTAAGTCTTTAGTTTTCTATGTTTTGTTCTTCTGTACTATCATTTGTGTTTGTCTTTTGATTTTTAGCCATGGCGTTGTCAGTTTGACTGTCACTCTGGTAGCTAACGTCCCTCTCTCAAAGTATGAGGTTTCAGATTTGCTGTATGTAAGCTTCTGAAGCAGCTGTAATGCATGTAACCGCTCGTCGGCTGAAATTTTCATTTTCTCGCATGTAATTTCACGATTAAATGTTTTCAATACGTGGAATAGACAGATTTGAATGACCACACTTGTGTCTCTTTCATTCGTCTTTATCTTCCTTTTTTTCTTTCACTTTCGATCTTTTATATCTGGGCGTCACTGGTGAGTCTTGTGTGGACGAGGCGCGTTTTTGGCGTATTGAATTTTAAACCTGATGCTTTTTGTTATCCATTAATCATGTGTTTCTTTGTCTAATACGTTCTCCTATTTATTTGTATTGTAGTCCTGTAATATTATGTTGTCATTTCAATGTTCTATTTTAACATTGCCATTAAAGTGCGAGGTTTGGCATGCCACAAAACCAGGTTCAACCCACCATTTTTTCATTTTCTACATTTGAAAATGCCTGTACCAAGGCAGGAATATAACTGTTGTTGTCTATTCGTTTGATGTGTTTTGTCATTTGATTTTGCCATGTGATTATAGCATTCCGATTGAATTTTCCTCGGAGTTCAGTTATTTGTGATATTTCTTTTTCTGTCAACGCACATAATAACCAAAAAGAGGCAGGTGTTAGTCGTTCAATTTATATGTTGCGTCAATCAGTAAAACTTCAGGATATTTATCAAAAAAAGGTTCATCCTGGAAAAATATTTCATTCAGAACTCCAAATTCATATTTTACTACTTCTACTGTTGCACCTGAAATAAAATCAAGTATTTCAGAAATTCATATATATATACTAGTATAGGTTAAAAGGACACAAAATTGTGTGTGACGAATAAATTAAATGATGTGTTATAAACTAGTCAACAAAAGAAACGATGTAACACTTTGATTTAAAATAATATTTTACGTTTAGTAGAAAACAATTACAAATGTATAAAATATGTTATTTTAACGTTCTATGTGACAAAGATACACAAAATAACGTTCAATACAGTTCCTGGACCGAATACGGACGGATTAAAGTCCGAAATTCCAGTTTGCGGGATGTAATAGTGAGTATGGCCGCCTCTCGCAGCTACCACAGCCTCACACAGCTGAGGCACAGATCCTACCAAAGTCATAATGTTGGATTGAGGGATATTATTGTGCTCCTGTATGAGTGCCAAATACAAGCTTTCTAGCGTTTTCGGTGGATTTTGCCTTATCAAGCACGTCTGCCAAGTGGATTCCATAAATTTTAAATAGGAGAGAGATTCAATGGTACTGCTGGCCAAGGGAGTACTCGAATATGATTTTGTTCAATATAGTCCATACAAATCCATG
Organism: Mytilus galloprovincialis; assembly: GCA_037788925.1. Classification (NCBI taxonomy): domain Eukaryota; kingdom Metazoa; phylum Mollusca; class Bivalvia; order Mytilida; family Mytilidae; genus Mytilus; species Mytilus galloprovincialis. The sequence continues at coordinate 44,635,047 of CM075337.1, read as the reverse complement.
CCACGTGACATCTAGAGTTATCCTGTTGGAAAACGTGGTTGAAACCGCGTTGTCGAATTTCATCCCTATATCTCAAAACGTTCAAGTTACCATCAACGATTTTTAACTGTGTGGTTCCGTTGTGACATACCACCGAACTTCCGCCTCCAAAACGATTGCGGAAGTTTACAAAAGAGGGACGAAAGATACCAGAGGGACAGACAAACTCGTAAATTGAAAAAAACTGACAACGCCATGGCTAAAAAAAAAAAGACAAACAACAGTACACATGACATAACATAGAAAACCAAAGAATAAGCAACACGAACCCCACCAAACACTAGGGGTGATCTCAGGTGCTCTGGAAGGGTAAGCAGACCCTGCTCCACATGTGGCACCTGTCGTGTTGCTCATGTTATAACTAATCCGGTAAATAGTCGAATTCCAAGTGCTACTTAGTAATGAAAAGTTAACAATTCGAAAGCGGAAATCATCTCTTTTGTCGTAAGGTGTTGTTTGTACAACTCGTATCGCGCGATTTTGACTTTGTGACATCGAGTGGGGTCTGACGATAAGTGGTCTATCTTTTTTGAGCCAGATTGCCTAGGACTAATCATCAAGTCTTGATATTGTTATTCCGGTCCCGTGAAAATAATTTGAGACGTCAGCGTGCGTCATCCCAGATCTGACTAGGACAACAGCTTATCCATGCTCATTTTTGAGTAACCGTGGCATCAAATTCCCGTTTTTTTCTTCTATTTTTTAAAATCGCAAATTGTTTACCCGATGCTGTAGCCCAATTATTGTCATCAACCAATTTAAATTCACGGCAAACTCGAGAACCGGACGAAAAAGTAACAGTAAGGATTTTGGTCGTATTCGATTCGGATTTCTTTTTAAAAAAGACTTGACAGATGCTATTGACGTTGAATACAGAAATAAACTTATACAGAAATTTTAAATTGAAAAAATTAGAATTATTGACAAATTTAACTTATATCGTTTCTTTTATTGGCTAGTATATACATGTACAGATAATCTATTTTGTTTAGATATTTTTTAAAAGAACTTAAAACTATTTTGTTTTTTCACTTGATTTTTAATGCAAAAGTTTGTCATATATTTTTTTAATTAGAATTCAATCATATCAAAAATTGGTAGTATTCAAAGGAAAAAACATAAAAACTAACCATTGGCAAGCACATTTATTCAATATATTCATTTTCATTATCACATATATTGAATATGTTCGAAACATTTGATTTCTGCAGGAATGTATTTGCATAAATCTTTTTTGTGCTATGACCGCTGATGTGGGTATAATGTGTATAAATGTCTTTGTCTATTTGCCGACATAGCATTACATATATTCTGCATTCTTTTATTTTTTGGTCGCAAACTTTTCATGTATTGCATGCTGTGAGAGTGCATGGCTTATATCCCCCATTTTCATCGGCTTAGATGTCCTCCGTACCCATCGTGTAGATTTTCACCACACGGATTTTCACTGCACGCGAAGGAGATTTTAATTTCTTCTTGAAAACTAACCGATTCTGAGAGTATATTGTAATTTTCTTTTGAGTCCCAGTGGTTATGGATTATTAAAATTCATGTAGTATTCGTCAGTTCCATTATTCATTGCATGAAAAACTGTTACCACAGAATTCATTCTCCATAAAGGATTGCTTTTACAGCATATTCATGGTTACCAAAAACTGATGACCCTTAAACCAGAAAAATGTTTCTCTTTTTAATGCCAACATATGTATTTTGTTTATGCCCCACCTACGATAGTAGAGGGATATTATGCTTTCTGGTCCTTACGTCCGTCTGTTCGTCCGTCCGTCTATCCCGCTTCAGGTTAAAGTTTTTGGTCAAGGTAGTTTTTGGAACTAACTAATACTAAATGAATTATAATAATCCATTACCACTGGGACCCAAAAGAAAATTTCAATATACTCTAGAATCGGTTAGTTTTTCAAATGAAATTAAAATCTCCTTCGCGTGCAGTGAAAATCCCTCTGTGGCCGTTTCAAAGCGGTAATTTCTTGTGTTAGACCCCATTGAATGGGCTTTACTATAGATAGATCAAATTGGTGCTTGTTTTTTTTTTTTACTTAGAACGCGGATAACCTTACTTGCTGTTATTGTCCCTATTCTTTGACGAAACCGTTTTTCATTAAAAGTTTAGCCTCTTGTTGTGGTTTCTATTTTGCTTCTACCAGTTTGAGTTTAAATTTTCTGAATTAAGTTGATGTATTTATTCAATCCCACTTGGTTACTTTCATCATCAATGGATTGAAACTGTTGATGGGATATTTCGGTTAATGAGAGTGATGTTGATTTCACAGGACGTAATCTTGTCAAGTCAACAATGTTGACGATTGGAGGCTAATAGTCTTTTGAATTAACATGTCTGATGTCATATAGCAATTGAAGAGTTCCTTTGGTACATAAATGTAATATTTGAAGCTTCAGTTGATGACATCATACTACTCTACACCGTATGGTCAGTCATGCCGATGTAACAATTAATAATAGTTTAGTATATGAAACTTCTTGTGAACTTTTGTTTTGTTTTTAACAATAACCAACGGAAAACAAAAACACGCTTTCATAATTATTATACAAATTGAATGTAAGTGCGGTAAGCTTTTACATTAGTCTATAAGGCCACACCAATTTGATTCCTTGTTCGACGGACCCGCCCGCACCTATTTTTTTCAAAACAGAATTTTTTTATTTTTTTTATATTCCCGCATCCGGAAATGTAATCATGTCCATTTCCCGCACCTGTTTTTTTTTTTAATATTATAAAAAGATATCAACATTTGTTTTTAAAATCACAGTTTAACCTATATATAACGATTTTAAACATAAAAGCACCCCACCACACTTTGTAAATATCTGTGAGAATATTTGTTTCAGCATGTTTATGCACCTGTCCTGACTGATTGAGGGGCCTGTCGTTCAGCAGTTATCGTTTGTTGATGTTGTTCATTGGTATTTTACCGTTTGGATATACATGATATATAAATTAGATCGTTGGTTTTCCTGTTCGAATTGTGTACGCTAATAATTTTGGGGTCCTGCATAGCCTGCTGTTTGGTCTGTATCAAAGCCCTGTGTAAAAGGTCGTACTTTGACCTGTGTTTGTTATTATCAGGTTGAGAACAACCCTCTCTCAGACAAGGGGTCATTTTACTTATGTAGAAAAGAAAATAGAAATACCAAGGATTTGTATAGTTCTTCTTGAAAACTTAGAATTTTGTACTCAAAAAGAGGAGAGTTACATCATATTTTAAACAACTTTTTCTAAAAGAGGGGTCCACTTATTTTGAATAATATTAAACTCTTAAAGTAAATGTGTTAACATGGTTAAAGTCCAGGAATATTACAAAATTCTTGGACATGTTATATATATATATTTATAACATTAAGGGGTTGTCCCCAAACTGATTATGACTGGGATGGAGAATTGTCTCATTGTCAGTCACATATACATAGACCAGATTTAATTATTCCTTGGTGAACAGGGAAAAAATACTTCAGAAATTAAAGAAATGTCAAAGTACAAGTGATAAATTAAGCTTTAATATTGTCAAAACCTACTATTTTATGTTTACAAAAAAAATTATAATTATAATCGCTCGCCTTTACTTTTCAAGCTTCGCCTCAAAAATTTGCAAATTAAATGTTTTTTATTAAAATTTTCAAATCGCTCGCTCGCCCCAAATTTTGAGTCCAAAAATCCGTAGAACAAGAAATTAAATTGGTGTGGCCTAATATACACAATCAAGCACCAAAAATGTTTGCCATGCAAAAATATTGACACAAAGAGTGTATGTCAAGCTAACCACAATTGATCAGTCTCTTTCTCTAAAATCATAAAATCTGATAACAATTGCTGATATCTAACCATGTTTGCCTATATGGCTCGTTTACCTTTTATAGATGGTATCAAAACAATTGCATTCATTAGACCTTGTTGAATATTTATGTCAATCTTGTACTTGTTTGGCTTTATAAATATTTGGATATGAGCGTCACTGATAAGTCTTATGTAGACAAAACGCGCGTCTGGCGTACTAAATTATAATCCTGATACTACTTGATCTTTGTAAAATTGCCTTTAAAGCTTTTGATAAAAAATATTTTATGTACATTGTTGAGTCTTAATTGTTTGACTCTATTTTCTACATTTAAGAAACCAATGCTATTTTATAGTACATTAAAATTTACATTAATTGTAATAAATTTATTTTATTTATAACTTCAATTTTCAACTTTTACACATACAGGACCAAACAATATACATTCTGTTTTTCCTGTATGAAGGGATAATTTGTTATCTTTAAATGTATTAGCCATTGACTGTAAGAATGGAGTTCTTTTTCCAGTTTTTCAGATCTTTTCTCTGGGTTCCTATGCGACAATAAAGTGTAACTATCATTAGAGGTGAGACATTTAAAGACGTATCGTATCCGTTGACGTATCAAAATAAACTCATCATAGATATCAGGACAAAATTTTGTATACGTATTAATTAATTCTGTTGTTGATTTTTCCTTTCCTGAATTCTTTGTCTTTTTTATCGTGTTTCTTCTGCTCACATGTTTTCTCAACCTAATCATAGTCTAGGCTGGATCGGGGAGATCATCAATTGATGAAGCCTTCACTGATGACTGGTGAGGTTAAACTACAGTTCTTTTCTTCTGAAGCTTCATCTTCATTGGGTCAGCTTAGTTGGAACAGGCAGTGTAGGTAGATTTGACTGTCCTGTTCTCCATTGAACATATAACCTCAAGCTCCTCTTTGAAAACATTATTTGTTTTATCATTAGTACTGCTAGAGATGCTCTGTGTATAATAGGAGTTTTTTTTTATCGTTTAACTGCTTGCAATCTACAATTATTTGTAATATGATAATAATCATTCAAAGATTAAAACTATAAATTTTATGGCAGTAAAAAGCCTGGTATCACTGCTGTTTTCTTTAATAAATTGACACTTTGACGTCTAAAAGTTACACAAATTGAAAACATCAAAAATGGGTTACTTATATTAAATATATATTTCTTGATTTTTTTAAAAAAATTATTAAGATGAAACAACAAAAAACTATTTTTTATACATATATTGAATATAGTTTTGATCAAGAAAAAAATGTATAAATAAAGGAAACAGTAGTTTACCGGTGTTCAAGTTATAACATGCAAACCGCAGAACAACAATTGTATTCTGTTAATGACAAACAACATATGACAGCAAAAACAGACGAGTATAGAGAACAGACAGGTGTTCATTGTACCTAAATAGCATCAAACTACTCTTACCTAATTTCCAGATCCTTATGCTGTTTCATATTTGCCACCAGTCTCTGAAATTTTCCCTCAATCTCTGTTTGATTTGGACGAAGTCATTGCCTTCATAAAAGGCATTTACTTTGGGAGTCAAGTGGTTTTTGTTGACCTTTATCTCTTCCACGATAGACTGGTAATCCCCTGGGTGTACAATGTAAGATCTCAGCATTCACAGACATTCTTACTTAGTAAACCGTAGATGTTCCCTTTTATCTAAAACACACAACATGAGTTATACAAATTAATGATAACATATGGAACGTGCTTCCTTGTCCAAGGAAGCTATTAAATCAAAGAGTTCAAAATGGTGAAGTTGAAATCATTACTTCGTAAATTTTACGGACGCCATCACAAGTTGGTTGACCGTTATGGAATGACCATTTCACAAATGATATCGGATATGTTCCTTGCGTCGTAACTACAATCCCCTTCACTTTCATGAATGTGGCTTACCGAATTAGACTATTTACTGCATTGTAATCACATAAGCAACAATACGGGTGCCACATGTGGAGCAGGATCTGCTTACCCTTTCGGAACACCTGAGATCACCCCTAGTTTTTTGGTAGGTTTCGTGTTTTTTATTCTTTAGTTTTCTATGTTGTGTCATGTGTACTATTGTTTGTCTGTTTGTCTTTTTAATTTTTAGCCATGGCGTTGTCAGTTTATTTTAGATTTATGAGTTTGACTGTCCCTCTGGTATCTTTTGTCCCTCTTTTAAGCCAGTTTTATTTTATAAAAATATTCATTTAGTAAATTTATGTATTACTGAAAAATTATTACACCAGGGTTTTCGATATCACAAACTAGTCAAAACATTTACTAAATTTTATCATCGGTATAAGGACATCATTCGTATATATAGCTCAACATGCAGACTTCTTATACGTTCAGGTATTTCACATCCAATTTTTATGGAAATATTCTTTATAAAGCACAACAATGTTAGTTTTAACCTCAGAAACTAACAAAACCTTAAAATAGACTTATTAAGAAGGGATATAGTTACGATACTGTTGTCAGGTCATTAAAGATTGCATATTTTGGCGTTAATATTGATTCACTTATAGGGTCTTTGCATCGGAACTAAACACATTTATTCAAAAACCAGTTGTTGGCATGACACGGGTTATGTTCTTCTCATATATGTCATGATGGTATGATACTAAACCCCTAGCAGGAAGGATTGTGCCTGATATTCATATGATGAAATCATAATCTTTCAATCAGTTTAATTGAAGTCTGGAGCTGGCATGTCAGTTAACTGCTACAAATGTAGTAGTCTGTTGTTATTTATGTATTATTGTCATTTTGTTTATTTTCTTTGGTTACATCTTCTGACATCAGACTCGGACTTCTCTTGAACTGAATTTTAAATGTGCGTATTGTTATGCGTTTACTTTTCTACATTGGCTAGAGGTAAAGGGGGAGGGTTGAGATCTCATAAACATGTTTAACCCCGCCGCATTTTTGCGCCTGTCCCAAGTCAGGAGCCTCGGACCCATGTTAGTCTTGTTTTATTTTAATTTAAGTTTCTTGTGTACAATTTGGAAATTAGTATGGCGTTCATTATTACTGAACTAGTATATATTTGTTATGGGGCGAGCTGAAGGACGCCTCCGGGTGCGGGAATTTCTCGCTACATTGAAGACCTGTTGGTGACCTTCTGCTGTTGTTTTTTCTATGGTCGGGTTGTTGTCTCTTTGACACATTCCCCATTTCCATTCTCAATTTTAGTATAATAAAAATATTTATTTAAATAAATGAAAAAGATATTCTTTTAACAAACATGTTTTATAACAACAGCAAAAAATTCCAAACCTTACATAACTAAAAAAAATCAGTCTGTCTTCCTCCTGCAGATACTGCTACATTTTTGTTTTAGAATTTTGATGTACAAAAAAAACCCATTTTTTCCGTTCTTTAAAATAATTATTTTGAATTAAATAATTTCCATGTATATATAGTAATAACGATAAAATGTTCTACTTTTGTGCAGTATTCCCCATCTATGTACGTGCACAACTGAGGGTCAATCCATTTTTTAAATAATATATAGTGTTATTGAATTGTTTAGCCCTCATCACGGATCATTAGCTCACACCGAACAGTAAGCTATAAAAGGCCCCAACATAACCAACCAGTGTAACACAATTCAAACAGGAAAACCAATTATTATTCTGTTAAATTTAAAGGCAAATAATTTGTCACTGAAATTTATTGAAATATATCAGAATACTAATCACATTTTTGCCCTGTTTTTAAACTGAATAATACATTTATATTAATTTTTTTTACAGGAAAGATTTTTCGACAGATCTTTGCGGAAACGAAAAAAAAAACAAAGACAGGCTTAAAAATCGGATATTTCAAAGCCTCAAGAAGTGACTCGTGGATGTTTGCCAATCAAATTTGATGAGAGTAAAATTTACCACAACTAGACTTGGAATAGATCTTAGATGATTTTTTGTGACGGGGGAAGAGGGGGGACTTATTGTACCTTATATTTTACTACTCTAATTTTACATTCTGTACTAATAGGGGCTTAGCTAAATTACCAGCTAGTTTGGGAAACCTGAAACATTCAAATTTGAATCAAGATTATTTGTTTGATATGGAGAATTCTGCATGCCTTAAAATTAGTCTCAGTGGATGTGCGTCTTTTTTTATCGGACCATTAGAAGTACTACAACCATTAATGGCTAAATACTATATAGCTAGCGTGTATTTTTGTATTGAAAAACGAATAAATATTCTCTTTAACGCAAAAAGAACTCAATTTTATTATTGTAACTGTTCTTTAAAAACATGATTCTTAACAGAACAAGTAATAACAAAAGACTTTTATGATATCCTATACTATACTGCTCATAAAATTTGTTCCCATTGTAACTTTTCTAGTACATTATCCTTTACGATAAAGTAAATTAAATTTAATGACAAAAAATAAAATATTAATTTCTGTAATGAAACATTTTGCCACAATTGAATACTAAATTAATAAATATTTAATAAATGAACATATAATGTATCCCACTAGCATGTAATAATTTTTTTAAAAATCGGAATGATTCTCTTTTTAATGTCCGGTATTTTTTGAGTGCTTGTACAACCCGGATCTGTCCTTGTTAAAATTACCACATACTGTTCACTGGTACCTATCCGGTTTGTGCGACTTTTCACGTGTACTTTCCCACATATGTCACATTTATGTACATAGTCAGATTTATTTTTTCCACAAAGCCCTTGGTGCACATTTCGGCTGCTTTTACATTGAAACTTCTTTTGACATTTTGAACATTCAATTTTTTTTCACCATCATAGCCTGCCTTATGGCCTTCAAAATCGACCTTGTAATGAAATCCTTTACCACAGTAGGGGCATAACAAACGGAAATTGTTGGCATGTCCTCTTTCGTGATAAGTTTATTCAACCTTTGAATTGAAGGTTTTACTACATGTTGTTCAGTCATAGGTTATATTTTTATGTACAGAATTAAAGTGACGAGATGAGTCATGGCCATTAAAGAACAGTCTGCTACATTCATTGCAATTTTTCATTTTACCATCATTTTTTTTTCATATGCCTATGAAGATTACAACTTTTGGTGAATTCTACGAATCAGACAGTACACTTAATTGAAGATGATTAACAGCTACAGTAACTGCTTCTCCCAGCTGTAAAAAAATCAGGGATATCATCGACCTGGTCTTCGTTATTTTGTTCTGCTTCACCGGGATTTGAAAATCCCTTGGCCAAATCATTATCCTCGTCTGACGGCAAAAACTGTACCCCAAGATAGTATAAAACAGTCTTTTCTACTGGAACATTCATCTGAAAATATCATTGATAGTTTCTGTCATGTTAGATTTTGACATAAGTTATCGTTTGTCGTCCGTAAACTATTATTCCTCTCCGAAACCGCTATGAATATTTTACACCATAATTGTGTTTAATGGTTCTTGTGTGTTTCTCTTTGAAATTTTTGTCCGGTGCCCCAGCATATAACAAACAAGATAGATGCTATTACCAAAAAGCAGGAAAGAAGGATAACGGGGGATTTAGACAAAAAACAAACCCTCTCCTGTTCAAATTTTTGAACACTAATTTTAGAAATGGTGATTGTGATATAAAGAGAAAAAGCTTTCTGATTGACACTATGTATACAAAATTACGGGTAATTTCTATAATTTCTAAATTCATGCAGATCATATAACCATGTGAAAGTAATGATACATTAAAAGTTGTGTATTTACGCAAACGCTAGAACCTATAGTATCTACCCTTGGTGACTTCTGCATAGAGGATATTAAAATCGTCTTTTAGCTCTTGGTCTCTTTTTTCTCCTGAGCAACCGGTAGGTTTCATACTTGGACAAAGGATGAGAGGTAGACCTATATTTTATTTGATGGTATTATATATATATATATATTTACAACTCGTCTAAACATCAAACCAACAATGTTAGATCAGTGCAGGCAATTTAGTGTCACGGTATCTCAGTAGCATGGGTTCGAATCCCGGTGAGGGAAGAACAAAAAATTTGCAAAAGCAAATTTACAGATCTAACAATGTTGGGTTGATGTTTAGAAGAGTTGTATATACACAATGTACACAGCCATGTATCACCATCATTGCTGGTGATCCGATGGATAAATCTGTTGTAGAGTTGTCACTCACTCAGACGTACTTATAAATATAATTATTATCTGTGACTGTATCTTACATTAATCTGTAGGATCCTTTACTATAGATAATTGAGCTGATCTGTAACAATAACATCTCCATGCCTTATATATCATGTACTGTAGTACGACGCTAGATTAAAACTGACGAGGAAAGGTAACACACGGCCACCGAAAGCTTTATTTTTGTGAAGCCCAGGTGGACGTGTGGTCTAGCGGGACGGCTACAGTGTAGGCGATTTGGTGTCACGATATCTCAGTAGCATGGGTTCGAATCCCGGTGAGGGAAGAACAAAAAATTTGCGAAAGCAAATTTACAGATCTAACATTGTTGGGTTGATGTTTAGACGAGTTGTATATACATAATGTACACAGCCATGTATCACCATCATTACTGGTGATCCGATGGATAAATCTGTTGAAGAGTTGTCACTGACTCAGACGTACTGATAAATATATTTATTTTCTGTGACTGTATCTTACATTAATTTGTAGGATCCTTTACTATAGATAATTGAGCTGATCTGTAACAATAACATCTCCATGCCTTATATATCATGTACTGTAGTACGACACTAGATTAAAACTGACGAGGAAAGGTAACACACGGCCACCGAAAAATAGCAGCACATGACATACAAATCTATGGGAGTGTGGATTAATCAGTACAGAGATTAATTCAATTACACAAATAAAATTATAGATTGCCTAACAATGTAATTTTAACACACTATTTAGTATGTCAATATAAGAATGTTTAAAATATTTACAAAATGATGAAAATAAACGCAATATTTCGCTAGACCAACTAGCTTTATCAAGCGTGCATCTATCCAGGTAAAATCGGATGTAGATGATAAGAAACTTTTGCAGCTCAACGTCTATGTTGCACTTAACTGCCTTTAAAATAAGAAAATTTTGCAGCTCAATGTATATGTTGCACTAGGATTTAGCTACCTTAAAAATACATAATTGGTGGTTGAAGTTAGCAACGTCCATTGGCCAATATTACGGGATAAAAAGGACGATGCTTTGTTTTAAATTATTCTTTATCTTTCCTGTATCTTTTTTCGTCTTTTTCGATAAGACCATCAGGTTCTAAAGTGTGGAGTTGGTGGATCCAAAAGTTTTCTCTTCTCCTTCTCGCCGTGGTGTCCCATTCGGTGTTGACTTCTATAATTTGGAAAGTAACATTATCAAAAGGATGTTTCGTTGAACGAAGATGTCTTGTGAGAGGACAGTTTTTGTTGGTTTTGTACGATGAACGATGGTTATTGAGCCGAATATTAAATTTGTCCATTGTTTCTCCCACATACTGAATGCCACAAGGGTCACATGTTAATATATAAATTGAGGTCTCCGTTTTACAGTTGGAATTAAAGTAGATGGTATAATTTTGTTTAGTAACGGAGCTGATGAAAGAACTGCTTGTATTGGCAGCTTTACAACACAAACAATTCCTTCGACCACATTGTTTGTAGCAACCGGGCGGTGGATTAGGCTGCTTTGCTAATACATATGTCACTAATTTGTCACGGGAGCAGTGTTTAGGATGGCAACTTTTAGGAGAAAGGAATTGATGTTTGTCCGTTTGTTTGGTATGGAGGTCCGTTATAATGGTTCTGTTCTTGATGTAACTCGTAGTATCGAGGAAGTTTATTTTCTCCATAGATGATTCATATGTAAATTTTATTGACCAATATAAGGATTCAGAAGGTAGATTCATGTTAGTTAATATAGAAATAGATGACAATATATATACATTAGTGAACCTATATGCACCTAATAATTGTAAAATAAGAAACACCTTTTTTAAATCAGTAAAACAATTAATTCAAAATCACAGTATTGACCAGTTAATAATTGGGGGTGACTTCAACGACATATTATCTATAAGAGATACAAAGAAAAAAGTAGGGAAAAAAATAAAAAAATTGATAAACCAGTTCATAACCTTAAAATGTTAATCAAGAATCTTAAACTAACTGATGTTTGGAGAAGCAAAAACATAAAAAAAATTTACCTGGAGAAGGAAAAACTTGATCACTTTAGTAAGTGATAGAGTTAATAAAAATTGCATTACATGCGACATAAGACCAATAGTTCTACAACACACTGATCATTAGGGACGACATCAAAAGATCGATGTAGGATAAAAAACTTAAATCAAATAGTTTGGGGGTGGGGGGGTCAACATTGCTGCAAGTTTTGTTAATCTAAAATCGATTTTACATATATCCCTATTGGTCAATCAATTTTTCCCAAATTAAGTTAAGAGGGGGGTGTGGGGGTCAGTGAAAAAAACTATGTGAATTAAGTTTTTTATCCTTCATTGAACTTTTGATGTCGTCCCTTACGCTGTTCCATTAAAAATCAACATAAATAGAAACTCTAAAGGGCTAGGTTACTGGAAATTAAAAAGCAGCAGCCTGGATGATGAACAGTATGAAAAAATTATTTCAAAATTGATTGATAAATATAAAACAAAATCAGAAACACCTCTTAACCTAGATATTTTATGGGATAACTTTAAAGTTGAGGTAAGGGATTATACCATCCAAGACTGTAAATTAAAGGCAAATATAAAAAAAAGATACTATTGAAATCTTAGAAAATACATTAAAAACCCTATCTGAAGAAACTGATTGTGAGAAGAAAGTCAACCTAAAAGAAAACATTGAAAAACAATTAGCAAGTTTATATAATGAAAAAATTAAAGGAAATCAAATTAGATCACGCGTAAAATGGCTAGAAGAAGGGAAAAAAAAAACACGGCAAAGTAAAAAAAACTATAACTCAACTGCATGATGAAAATAATCAAGTAGCATATGACCAAAACAAAATACTAAATTTGGAAGTCAATTATTATACTAAATTATATACTTCAACAAAACCCAATACAGAAAAGGTAAAACAATACTTCGAAACTATCAAAGAAAGTAAAATAATAAATGAATCTGAAAGTAATACATGCGAGGGAAAAATTACTATAAGTGTATGCACAGAGGCTATATTCAAGATGAAATTAAACAAGGCCCCAGGGCTGGACGGACTGAACGTTGAGTTTTATAGAAAATTTTTGGAACAGATTAAAGATTTCATAGTACCAATTTTCAACTATTGCTATAAAAAAAGGAGAATTAACGAACTCCCAAAAATTTGGAGCCATATCTCTTTTGTTTAAAAAAAATGATCCCCTCTCCCTTGATAACTAGACCTATAACATTATTAAACTATGATGTTAAATTACTAGCTTATGCCTTAGCGCAACGACTAAAATCAGTATTACCAAAAATCATTCACTCTGATCAAAAAGGTAACATAAAAAAACAGATACATATGTTTAAACATAACACAAATCCAAGACATTATTGAATATTCTGAAAAATTAAATGTAGATGGTGAAATATTGTTTTTAGACTTTACTAAAGCTTTCGACTCACTTGAGTGGTGCTTAATGTTTGAATCTTTAAAAAAAATGGTTTTAAGAAAGAATTCATAAAATGGGTTGAAACTATGTATACAGATATAAAAGGATGTATTTTAAATAATGGATGGGTGTCTGCCCCCATCAATACATTTCGTGGGATTAGACAAGGATGTCCGTTATCTTCGTTAATTTTTGTCTTGTGTGTTGAAATAATGACAATTAAATTAAGAGAAAATAAGGAATTAAAAGGATTTGAAATCAAATTAGATGGAAAATCTTGCTCACTAAAAATATGTCAACTGGCAGATGATACTCAATTGTTTTTAAAAACACGTAAAGATATATTCAAGGATGGAACAAACGAAACTTAAAATTAATAGGAAAAACTACTGTAGTAAAGTCTCTAATTTTACCAAAGTTAACCTAACATACACAGCATCATGTATGATAATAACACATGAAATAAAACAAAAGTTCAAAAATTTAATATATAATTTTATATGGAGCGGAAAAAAAGATAGAATTAAACGCTCTATATTATGTAAACCATATCTTTATGGAGGATTTAAAATGATTGATTTAGATTCCTATATAAAATCCTTGCAAATTAGATGGGTTTCAAAACTAATAAAAAAAACAAAAACGATAACTGGAAAATTATTCCAAGATTTTATCTTAATAAATTTGGGAAAGATTTTCTTTTATTCAGAATGAATTTAACAAATGTAAATTTGCTTAATAAAATATATTATAAATCCTTGCCTGAATTCTATAAACAATTAATTAAAACTTGGGTAGAAGTAAAAGGATGTCAAACTATCACTCCAAAAAACTTTCTTGAAGTTAGAAAACAACTTATATCTTGTGAAAGGCAATTCAATACAGTTATGTCAATTGCGTTGGTTTAGTTCAAAGTAAAATCCGTGTTCAAGTTATCATTTTTAAGAATTGTGATTTGATATTTGTTGTATTGTTTAATCATGATACATTGTAGATCCAGTTAGAATTTTTAAAGGGTTGAATGGTTCTTAGACTTAGAAAATACACGCAAGTTGTCATTTTTCTGCACGTTCAGGGTCTTTTTTACCCAGTACATTAAATTTGTATTCGGTGATGGTATTTGGATTGCCATGCATTACTCTCAAAATGTTTGTTTACATTGAAAAATTTAAAACAGCATCCAGTGTTTCAGTATGACCCTTGACGTAACCAAAATCCGTGGAGCGCTTTTTTTTAACGAATCCGAATGTAGGACCGAACGCATTGATACAATTGAGTAAAACGCATATGAGTAATCAATTAGGGAGCGACAGGATATAGGTGCAATAGACTTTAGAGCAAAAATTGATTGATTGTTGGTTTATTTACTTCCAGTGGCAAATATTTCATGCATGTGAATGACGAGAACAAATTCACAATATATACAATAGATTGATCCTGTAATAGAAGCAGTCAGGGATGAAGGTCAACATAATATGGACTGCCACGGGAAAATAAGGTACTGTGTATGGACAGAAATTGAGCCTTTCAACAGGTCACTTATAATAGACCCATGAAAGAGTTGAGTTAAGAGTTCTTCACTTGTAAAGAACATGACAGTTTCGTTACACGGGGCATCGGGTTTTACGTTCCCACTCTGACCGGACATTGCTAAGAGCTTGACCATCCTTCACATACAAACTGATGCCCAATTGTAGTTTTTACTGCCGGTCTTATATTTCTATTCCCCAGTCGGCCTTTTGGGGCAAAAGAGGAAAGAAAAGCGGCGATCAATTTCAGAACCACCGAAAAGAAGACGACATATAGCCTGAAACCAACTACAAGGGGAAAACGGAGAAAATAAACCTTACAACAAAGAGAATTTCAGACAACTAGCATCATCTGATATAGATTTCGAGTATAACCAGTTAAAACAAATTTCCCTACATTAATGGTAAGTTGATGCCTTCTCATTAACGGATAAGGGTCAGCATCAAATTATAAAGCAAGACTTAGAGAAATGTATTCTCCGTTACCTGTTTCTCCTTTAAAGCTTTCTTATTATTAGTGGAAAGACACTGTCACTTAAAATATCCACGTAGTGTATGCACTTAAAACAATATGACTGTCCTCAATGCTCTTACTTCGTACTTTATTTGGCCTTTTGGACTATTTTGGATTCGAGCGTTACTGATGAGCCATCTGTAGACGAAACGCGCGTAAATACAAAATTTAATTCGGTATCAATGATGAGTTTATTATACCATTTTCCCCTTTACGATTTCTGTTGTTCTGTATTGGTCAAACGTATCCCGGCAACAGATAATCGTATCTTTTATTAACCAGTTATTAACCATTACTTTTTTTAAATCTTAGAGTACAAAATGTGTATCTGGAATTGAGAAGTTAATCTTGGTATACAAATTTTATCCCAATTGCTCTTTATTAATCTGGTATAATAGGTGTAATAACAGCAAATTTCAGTACGTGAAATCCGGATGCACATGAAAAAGAGTTGAACAAATTGAAAGTTGCAGGAACATTGCAGTAAACAAATGTTTGAGTCATAATCATTTATCTTGGGTGTTTCAAAGCACCTTTTTTTTATTTGGTGTTACTATAAAATATTTTTGAAACTTAAGGTAACATGGTTATTGAAGTAGCTATCAAAGGCATCAGGCTTATAATTTAATACGTCAGACGCGCGTTTTGTCTACATAAGACTCATTAGTGACGCTCAGATCAAAATAGTTATAAAGCCAAACAAGAACAAAGTTGAAGAGCAACAAGGACCAAATATTCCAAAAAGTTGTTCCAAATACGGCAAAGCTTGTACACAAGAAAAAGATCCTTTACACGACCCCACCGATCTTACTACGACTTCAAATTATTTCCATAGCTTTTGAGATCGTAGCGAGATCCACGTTTCTAGTGTGATTGGGCCGCAGGGTTTCCGCTTGCGCCATTTTCGCATTTTGCGAAAAAATAATAATTGTGGCGATTAAAATTCGTCATTTGCGAAAGAATTTGACGAAAAAAATATTTATAACGATTTCTTTTCATCCATCTTGCTTATTTACCTTTTTCGAGTTTCTCGGAGTTTACCTGATGAGGCAATACTCGGAATTCAACCTGAACTCATTAAGATTTTGACAGAAAATCAATTATCAGCTGATTGCTAAAAGTAAATGTTTAGTGTTTATTCATTACAATGCAGACTTAAGATAAGTTTGAGAGAATAATCATAGACCACAATGGGGCAAACTCATCTTATTTAGGGGGGTGTAGAAAAATGGAAAATTTTGAACGAAAAATCGAAAAATATACTGTTTTGGCGAAAGAAGTGGCGAAAAAAATAAATGACCCAGGGAAAACCCTGGATTGGGGTATTGCTAAGAGGTTCTATGCAATATACATAAGAAAATGATTAAGAAGACACAATAGAGGGCGCATTAATTATTCGAGTTAACCTTCCTTGCATTTTTAACACTTCAGTTTGCAGCGGAAAATTGAAATGTATGTGATGTGTTTATTCATCCCGTAGACTATTATCATAATTATCTTATTAGAACTGGATAAAGTTTATTAGAACTGTAACTGTTGAAACGAATGTATCTGGTTTGAAAGAAATCTCTCAATTTGAATCACTTGTTATTTCTTTCGAAAAAAAACAACTTTTAGGCAAAAACCCAGACAGACACGGTGCTTGTGATGAAAAAAAATAAAACAGGTTGACACTTGGTCTCCTATGATGAAAACTCGTGCTACAAGCGGACACGGTGCTTTTTAATCACATGTACGAATATTGTTGAAACAGATAGATATAGGCAGGTTATATAGTGTTTTTTCTTTACACTTTAACAGGGTTTTGATATTTACAACATGGCTTTTTATGATATTCAATGAAACCGGTGGATACAAGTAGACATCGGACTTTATCATTTTCACGAGTCATGGAAAAGGATGGGTATACAGCGCTAATTGTGGTTTAAAACATTGAAACAAAATCAACAGGTTGACACAGTGCTATTTCGTACAAAAAATCATTGAAATGGGGGAAAAAAAGTTGACACAATCATTGTATCAACCAGATACGGGTTGACATATAACTAAAAGTTGAAACGAAATCATTGAAACAAGGGGTTCAAAGCGATCTTTCTGCTGGAAAACATGAGAGGGATACAAGCGGGTATAGCGCAATGTTCATATGAAATCTTTGAATATGGGCGGGGTAAGGTTGTTTACATGGTTATTTCTTATTAATTATATATAAACAAATGAAATAAAGGCATAAAGTCGGACATTGTGCTATTTATAATAAGACATAATTTAACATAGGTTCAACCATGGCTGTTTAAAACTTTTTTCTTATATAAAAATAAATCATCGTAACTCTTTTTAATATTGAAACAAGACGAGCACATTTCTTATCAAACTTATTCAATGAATTGAAAAAAGACAAGACAAGACAATTATACACATTTCAATCATTGAAACAGGTGGCTTATTAAACTAATCAAACAGGCCGACACTATTTTTTTAATAATTCTTTAAAAAAATTATAATGGGTTTTAATACATGTAATAAAATATGTTTGAAACTTGATGGTACCTACAGTATTTTCAATGTTGGGCGTGCATGTTTATGAAAATCACTGGCATTTTTCACATGTGCACATTATTAATACCGTTCCTTCCAAAGAAGATATTTACTTCATATATGTACAATAACACTAGGTGCTTTAATACTGTTATTGTTTACCAAACGAACGACTACATTGTTGTTAACATACAAGTCAGGTGGACGGAATATACGTTTTTCTGAAGTCGATATTACAATGCATGTGTGTACAGTAAAGTGTTACAACTGACTTCATTTGGATTTTAAGACGGATCAGGGCTGCGTTCAATATCGTAAGCAGCTACGTAGTGCTACGTAGATTTTTACTATTGAACGTGTAGCTATAGACTAGTTGTTTCATAAATATTGTTAGCAGCTACGTAGCTGCTACGATATTGAACTCGACTAAGGTCCTTACAATGTTATGATATTCAAGCTTACAATACAAATACAGGTAAACTTTACCTGATAACAGATATCCTTCCTCGGTAATTGCACGATGACAAATGAATCATGGCAATTCAAATTAAGACTATCAAAATCTTGAAATTTATACAATTTAAGCGAACGCTGGAACAATTTTAAAATTTCCAAACACGGCGCAAAGACTACAAAGATATGCCAAACTAAAAATAGTTATTTACGATGTGAAATGGCATAACTCTAAATTCCCAAAAGTGGTGACAGTTGAGATGTTAAACAACTGCGTGGAAATACAATAAACAGTCCTGACCGATCTAAGCTGGTATGATATTAAAAATATGACAACGGTAAAGCAATTGCAACAGAGACTGCGTATTTAAACATCCCAAAAATATAGTAATTTGATAAGAAAAATGAGTATTAAATTTTTACTTAGGTCAAGTAATAGAACGTGGCTGCGTATTTACACATCCCTGCCAACTGTAATTAAAACTAGTATAATTAAAAAATCCTGAAAAGTGTAAGAGTCCAGTACGGAAACCGGAGTTACTGGACACAAGTGATGGTAGGGAAAATGAGTGACTCTTCTATGTTTTTTCATTAATGCCCTCTGGGGAAACTGTCCTGAGCTTTCTTATCCAAAAACTTTCCCGAGCAATTCTGTCGGCCTTTGACCAGTCCTCGTTGTGATCTATGATGGTGATGGTAAGTCAGACATCGTTTGTTACCACATGACTTGCACCATCCTGTAGTTGAACAGCTTTTATTAGAGGAGACGGCAGCTTTCACAAATAGGTCTTTTAGACTTGCTGGTCTCCGAAAAGCTAAGACAGGAGGATCGGGAAAGATTTTGGATAATTTTGAGTGATTGGCAATACTTTGCCAATTGGCACGGATCAAACGTGAAAGGTTAGTAAAGGCGGGATTGTATGTTAAAACAAATGGAACTATTTTACTGCGCCTCTTCTTTTTGTGCTGTAACAGGTCATTGCGGCTGTTATTGTTAGCAAGCGCAAACCCCTTATCTATGTCCCATTTCTTATAACCTCGTTTAATTAAAAATCCGCGAAGCTCCTGTAACCGCTGAGTGACAGCCTCCTCAGATGAGCAAATCCGCTTTACTCTGAGAGCTTGACTGTACGGGATACTTTTTGTAGTGTTTGGGGTGACAGCTTTGGGGAGAAAG
Organism: Mytilus galloprovincialis; assembly: GCA_037788925.1. Classification (NCBI taxonomy): domain Eukaryota; kingdom Metazoa; phylum Mollusca; class Bivalvia; order Mytilida; family Mytilidae; genus Mytilus; species Mytilus galloprovincialis. The sequence goes on along the minus strand of CM075337.1, from coordinate 44,615,383 downwards.
GTACTGATGTTTATCTGTAGGTTTACAGTAGAGGTCTGTTGATATGACACCGTCCTTTATAGATGTAGTTGTGTCTAAGAAAGATATCTTAGAGTCGGATATTTCATATGTAAATTTAATTGACTGGTGGGCGTTGTTTGCATGTCTGATAAAAGCATCCAATTTTTGTTGGGATTCAATCCATTTCATGTCAACATCATCGATGAAACGGAACCAAGACCGAGGTTTGGATAAAGATGTTGAAATAATTTGTTACTCTAATTTGCCCATGAAAATATTGGCGTAAGACGGTGCCATTTTCGTCCCCATCGCTGTCCCGTTTATTTGAAGGTAAATCTCACCATTAAAGGTAAAATTGTTGCATTACCGGACCAGAGTAAGCAGCTGGACTTAACATTCGGTAGGTGGTTCTAAAGTGTTCCGCGAGTCCCATATTTTCCTACACGATTGTATTCCTTCATCATGAGGTATGTTGGTATACAATGAGGTGACATCTAAAGTGACGAGGAGGGTCCGGAGGAAGAGGGTTCATGGATTCAATTTTGCGAAGATAATCTGTAGTGTCTTGAATGTGAGAAGGAAGATTTTCTACATGAGATCTTAAATGAAAGTCTACAAATTCCGAGATTTTCTCAGTCGGACGGTCGTTAGCGGATACAATGGGTCTACCAGGGTTGTTAACCTTGTGTATTTTAGGAAGAAGATACAATCGACCAGGCTTGGCGTTCTCTGGTTTTAAATATCCAATTGTATCCTTATCTATGTGACCGTCATTTTGCCTGGTTTGTAGTGCAGTAATAATTTTGGAACTAAACTCGGAAGTAGGGTCATAGTCAAGTTTCTTATAAAATCTCTCATCAGAGAGCTGACGCTCTGCTTCCGAGATGTAGTTGGCTTTTATCCATTATCACAACGGCACTTCCCTTGTCTGCTGGTTTTATAACAATATCATATCGGTTTCTCAGCGATTGTATGGCTTTTTCTCGTCAGAAGAGATGTTATAAAACGACGAGTACTTGTTGCTGGCTAGATGAACAACATCCGATTTGATTTTGTCAATAACATCTTCCAGTGTAGCAGATTTGCTGGGCTTTGGAATCCATGAACTCTTCTTTTTAAAATGCGGAATTATATATATATTTACAACTAAACTGTAAGATATAGTAAACATATTTTCTCTATTTGATCTGAGTCTGGTATAAAAAGATTTACAGAATATGAAGTGAAATTTCTTCAAAAAGTCTTATGTGCCATTTGGGATGTATTTGCCTATATTGATGGCTTACAAGAAACTTACAATTACTGAAATGCATATTCTGCATTATTTTTAAACATGAACAGGGGAAACACATGTATAAAAACGAATTTATTATAAAAAATAAAATCTTTATCCTTTTAAAGGTGATACGAATACTATCATGCTTCTTAAACATGATCAAAAGTTTTTATTTGATATGAACAAATAAGCAACAATGTCAATAAAAAGACAAAACTATTCCTATTCATTCAATCATCTGATATATCTGACATTTTTAAGAAACATGATTACTTCCTTTTCTCTCTCCCTTTCCTTTTCGTGATTGTTTTCATCAGTATTATCGTAAGTGTATAGAGTTTTCTGTTTTACTTCTCTACGAAGTCTTACCAATTAAACATGTTCAATCTATAAAAAAAAAATACAAATGCTTTTTAAAAATCTAATGTCGCCTGCGTTAAGTATTCGATCAAGAAGTAGATGAGTAACGGCCATGAAAATGGTATACAAAAAAAAAAAAAAAAAATACAAAAAAATACACAATTTAGTATCATAGAATAAAACATCCTGTTAAATATCTAGGCTATACTGAGAGTGATTTATGAGAAAACTGCAACGTAAAAGTGTGACGCAAGCAAGAGAATACCAAAGCCATCCCTATATTCCGCCTATGCGTGAACGCAGGATGACATAAGAATCCACAAAGCAGAACAAGACCGAACGTAATCTATATACTACTGGTAAGTTATTAAGTCAGGGATTTCGTTACCTCAAATTACTTTAAACCTTTCCTAAATTATTCTATAGATATAAAGATTTGATTTGAAGTTTGGTTGTACCTTTAGAAAACTTATTTCTACAGGATAGCACATCCTCATTTTTACGGAAATGTTTTTTCCCGTGACCGCAAATTTAGAAACGATCCTGATAAACTTATCGATCCTTTAAATAAACTTATTCTAAAAGGTTACCAATCAAACACTGTATTAATTGAAAATTTGTTTTTATTGGTATTGATATTGATTTTGTTATCAGCAAATTAAAAGTAAACTAAATATTATTGTTATATACTTGTACAAATTCATGGATCTACAAACTGTCGATAAATCCATTGGATGTTGGATGTGTACTGATTGATAATTTAGTCTCAGATGCATGATAGTTGTATTAATTGTGAGTAGCTTTGAACTAGCTTTAAGTAACTGCGAGTACTCTGTACTATTAAGTGTCTATTTGTTGTCGGGATATAAAGTACCAGCTACGTCCATTCGGTGTCGTATTTCTATTTGTATACATCTGATGAGTTAAGCCTTTTTCATCGGCAGTAGCATCGACCCAGTGTTGTAAATAGTTATCAAATGTTCCTGGATTGTAATTTAGTACGCCAGACGCGCGTTTCGTCTACATATGACTCATCAGTGACGCTCAGATAAAAAACAAGTTATAAAGCCAAACAAGTACAAAGTTGAAGAGCATTGAGGACCTAAAATTCCAAAAAGTTGTTCCAAATACGGCTGAGGTAATCTATTCCTGGGATAAGAAACTCCTTAGTTTTTCGAAAAATTCAAAGTTTTGTAACAGGAAATTTATAAAAAAAAAATGACCTTAAAATTGATATTCATGTCAACACCGAAGTGCTAACTGCTGGGCCGGTGATATCGTAAATTATAACATTGTTTGGTGTTGTGGTTTTTTTTTTTTGGCAAATTCAAGGTGCAGATTGTCGAGCATATCCTGCAGGTATGCAAGAAAGTCTGATCTTGATTTCATGTTTGTCAAACTTATGAATGTTTTGTCTACAGATTTGTTTCTGTGCAGTAAAAGACTAATTAAAATCTGTTCTTCAGCCTGAAAAAAAAAAAAACAATAACTTAAAATATATTTTCAACTTTTTAAGCATGTTAAACAAGTGGAGAAAGAAATATCCTGCATGACCACTAAAGATCAGTTTTTTGTTTGTTGTGTCATAAGTTCTTGTTCTTATAAATTTTTGGGTTGTTGTCGTTTTAAGTTTGTTCTATATTTTTATTGCTTTGTTGGTTCTTTTTGAAGTATGAAATTTAAGAGTCTTTGTCTCTTCTTTTATAATTGTAAAGAGATTTCACCATAATATTAAAAAAAAATTATTCGTTATATATTTATACATCAAACAAGGATTAGATAGGAAAATTCAGGTTCAGATAGTTTTCAACATTTTTGAAAAAATACCATATTTTCCTGTTGCCTCTTATGTCTTAAAAATTATTTTTATTAATTTGTTTTTTTTACAAACTCAGAATTAACTGGGGTAAAACATGTTTTTCTTATTCTGGTTTGCTTTCTTTAATCACTTTTAAGCTTGGATGGTGTTCATCAATAATTGTATCTTTTGAGCCGATATATTTGGCAACATTTACAAAAAAAATATTGAATATTTCGGACACTTCATTTTGATTATATCTTTTGAGTAATGTGACCCTTGATTAGTTAAGGAGGGCTTGATTTTTTACCTATAATTCTCGCTGATTGATCTCCCTACACATCTTCCAAAGAAATAATTCTAATTGATTTCATTTTCGTTTTAGTAAGCAAGTTTCTTTATTTTCTAGCCCCCAAAGGTGACTAGGGAAACGAAATATGGTCACTTGGTCTTCACCCTACCGGCAGTAAAATATCCATTTTATGTGAATAAGTTAAATATACTTGCCTGATACATTTACATTATAGAATACTCACTGATTACAAAGCAGTGAATGGTCTTCGAAAGGTGGATAAATTTCTTCTTTACTTTAAAGTCCATCACCAATAACATCATAACTATGATAACACCAAAAACAATAACTAACATATATACAAGTCAACTGTACTAATCATCATCCTGAAATAAAACATATTTTATTCTATGGGTATCTAAATGCCTCAAATAAAACTTAACAAAAAAAATTCAGATGACCAATCTGCAGCATCCAAAATAGATTGAGTGGATGCCCCTTTGTATACTGCCCAACTTGGAGCAATTGCACGAGTGGAATGAGCATTAACTTTAAAATTTTCATCTGAATATGATTCGTTTATTGGATGACAATCCAACTAGCATTTGTATCTGTACCTACAGGCTCGAACTTGGTGTATAACTTAAAAAAAGAAAGACAGCACCAAAAAAACCTTATTAAGCAACTGGAGGACATACATACATTTATAAATGTTCAATTATATTATATTAGAAAGGAGTGTGTTATTCTTCTATGAACTTAAAGATGTTATGATCTGTATAATCACTCTTACCTTTTCGAAAAAGATACCTACATGTAAATATCAACATTTTATGTTCTTAAGCTGCATATATAAGGTTATTATAAATATATTTAAACCTAAATTTTAGACTGTTTATACATATATTATGAGTGTTTTACATAATAAATAAACAAACATAATGTTACATGATAAAAATTTGGCTTGATTGTCAATTAAAATGAATTGTACACAAGATGCACTTCTCAAATATACTTTGTGGGGCTTCACAAAGTGTGGTTATCTGAAATCATAAATAAAGCCGGTGATATATACCTGTCCATATTTTGGCACATTAAAGCTTCAATTAGGTTCCTATCTTGGTCACTGATGTGTCTGATAATGTCACATGAAGGTGAAGTCTTTGTATACGAATGGTCATGGCCATTGTCAAAATCAATTCTACGTCTCGAAACACCTGATATCTCCCTTACATTTAAACTATGTGTATTCAATTTCTCAAATGATCGGACCAGAGATGATATAACTGGTTCTCTTTTTGGTGTCAATCTAAATTGTAATTCTGAATCTGATGTTGAGGCCATTCTATTCTTACTGTTCTTAACATGCGGAGTTGGAGTCTTTTTAAGTTCATTATTTATAATTGGTTTATTAACAGAAATTTTTTATGACATGAGTTAATCTATCTTTTATATTTTTTAAGTTTTAACGATGTTTAAACATTAGTCACTTATAACAATATATCTAATTTGTCTAAAGTCGATAGGATTTTTAAATAACAGTTGAAGGTTTGATTTTATATTGTCGAGTTCACTTTTTTACTGAAAAGACTGAAATATTTACTTTTACTTAAACCACAACACATGCTTGGTGGTCGATCGCCCATTTTCATGTCTTGATAATGTCACGTGATTTACAAAATAGTGCGATTTATCCGCCTAGTGCATACGATGTTATTCTTCGTGCAACCAGAAAAGCCTAGTAGTTCCGATTGGTCCTTGTAGTTTAGAAGTCTAATAGTTGTCAATTGCCGAGCTTACGGTTTTTGTCTTGACCAATTTAGAAGGAGATTGTTCTATTCAAGCCTAGAATGTTTGGCAGGTCTAGTAATTTCATACATATTCTATTTAAAAAAAAAAAAAAAAAATAAGCATAATCAGAAAAAAAAACACTAACACGCAGTTCTAATTTTCTTACTACAACCGGAAACTACTTGTGACTGATTGAATTTATAAATTGTGTCAATCCCAGTAAAATGTCGAAGTATAGATCATTATAACCCGTGTATATGGAAATTCAGAAATTTACCGTTCGGGTCGGAGCTTTACGTTTCAGGAAATTGGCATTGCTTTTCCGGGGAAAAAAATGACGTTTCCGAAAAAAAGATACCTTACTTTTCCGGAAAAATAGTCACGATTCCGGAAAAAAATAAATTATAACTTTTCCGAGAAAATAATTCAAGAATAATCCGTTGAACGAAAGTTAAAATCAAAATTAAATAAATATTTATTCAGTTAATATAGGTCATCATAATATGCAAGTAAACTTCATCATTAAAATGAATTATAACGTATTTTAAAAGTCATCAGTAATCAGATATATCTTATCAAGAGTACCTGAATCAGTTCTGGCACAAAATGTGTAGCCAACGCGTCGTACAAAGTCCATAGTAGTATATTCACTGTTGACAAGTGTTGTGCTTTGCTCAACAAGAAAGTCCAACTTCTCCTTTTCATATTTTCGGACGAGTGCTTTAATATATAAAGTTCTCATACTTATGCGTGATGTTTGCAGTTTGAATAGTACACAGTCTGCGACGTTAAGCGGTAGCCCGAAGCCCGTGTCTAGTTTAAATAAGCTCGGACTAGTTAACGTACACTGCCGATAGTCCAACCGGTCTAGTGCATATCTGTTTAATCGTTACCGTAAGTTAACTGCAGAATGTCACACAACGCCATCGATATCAATAAACTGATACTCACTTCCTTGCAAAATTACCGTAAACCAGTTTTGACTGTCTCCCTAATAACCGATTGTTCAAAATTAAAAAAGACGCGAAAACGGTCAGTACCACGTGTTTTCAAAATGTCAAATTTTGGTAATTGTTGATTGATTTGTGTTGCATAGACTAAATAAAATATAATCATAACAGAAAATAAAAAAAAAAGAACATTTTTGCATCGGAAGACATTGATTCGTAACTGCCCGCTTGACATATTGTGTATTTTAGACGATTGGTTATTATGACGACTTCGGTGACTGACTACTGTTAATTTTATGAAGAAGTGGTACCAGTTTTGTTTTCATTTCGAAAGATCAAAGTGTACACATAATTTTACATCGTTACATGGCTTCGCTGTTGAGGTGGTCGGATAGTGCGAGACCTGGAAAGGCATCGAAAAGGCCGTTTCGCACGTCCGACCAAGTTACTGAAGCAAAGAAAAAATACGAGGACAAATGCGTCCGAGAATTCAAAACCCATTGGACGGACGGTCGTCCCCGGCTCAAGTATGAGAATTTAGTTATGTCTTGTAGCTACTGTAAGGAGCAGGGAAAAGGAGGGAAATTTGTATCTGGGTTTACACATTTTAGGATAGACACTATCAAGAACCATGAGGTTAGTGCACCTCACATCAGTGCAACATCTGTTGCTGAGAGACCACTTCCACAGAATTCACTGGCTGCAAAGGCCATTCATACTTAAAAAAAAGTGAATATGACAGACTCAGCATTCTATTTCGTAACGCACATGCTGTTGCGAAACATCATCTTAGCTTTAAGACATATAATGTTATATGCAAATTAGATCAGGCAAAAGGTCTTGATGTTGGCAATAGCTACTTGAATGACAAGAAAGCCTGTGAATTTGTGAAAAATATTGCCAGTGTTTCCAGAATTGAAACCAGAGATCTGCTAAAAAAAAAACACCATTCCTGAGCCTCACCTGTGATGGGTCATCAGACCTCATGGGGATGAATATGAGTCATTGTGGGTAAGAAGTGCACAAAAGGGAAAAATAATAGCAAGGTTTTTAGATTTGTGTACTGCTGAATCGGCAGGATCTCAGGACATATTTAATTACATGAAAGCAGTTTGCTATGAAAATTGAGAGGGCAATACTATCCAACTGTAGAGTAAACTTATTGGCTTTTGTTCAGATGGTGCCTCAAACATGCAAGGTAAATTTATTTATTATGTAATATACAATGTGGATAGGGTTTACAGTATAGAAAAAATGGTATTGGTGTGAGCCAATGCTCCATGTTGTAGACTGTACTATGACTTATATTGGTTTACGTTTATAATTTGTGACTTGGATTGAGAGTTGTTTCATTGACACTCATGCCACATCTTCTTATCCATATAGATAAAGAAAATAATCAGGTGTTGATACACTTATTTATTTATACACGTGCTTGGTGCGTAGCAAATATGTATAATATATGAAATTTATGTTCTCTGTAGCTATGTACTAGTTTATAAAACATAAAATCTTTCATTCATCATGTTCATATAATATAAAGAATACAAAATAATGGGTATACAGAAAAGACAAATGACCTAAAAAATTAAAGAATATTATACTTAAATGAAGAACCTCAATCTAGACCTTCATATTGATATAAAGTAAGCATGGACCATGGTAAAAATATAGAATTTGAATAAATGATAAAGGAAATAAAACGTTTTACAGTATATGATTAAAAATTAATTTAATGTAATGTTACAAAAATAGTTTGTTTTAAAGACATATTTTTTCAGGTATAATAAATGGTGTGGCTGCTCTGGTGAAAAGAGAAAACCCAGAAATAGTTGTTACTCATTGCTTGGCTCACAGAGTTGAGTTAAGCTTTAAGGATGCTATCAAGTCATCTAAATTGTATGATAAAACCATAGCTCTTCTTCTTGGTAAGGCAGCAACCATTTGATTTTCTGGGGGGAGGGGGGGGGGGGGGGGCTGTGGTTTTTTTTTCTGGACAATTTTTTTTTTTCGCCTATGGCGAAAAACAATCTATTTTTTTCGCGACAAGCCAAAAACAATTTTTTTCTTTCAATTTTAGCATTACATATAGCTAAGGGTGAAACAAACAATTTTTTTTTTTCAGAATCAAAAACAAATTATTTTTTTCTCCAAAAACTGGAAACAAACTTTTTTTTTCCAAAAAAAACCATAGCCTCTATCTAGTATTGGAATTCTATCTAGTCCTTCGTGTAACTCGGTGAATGTGTTGAATATTTTCAACTCGACTCCTCGACGTAGACGCAGTCATGGTCATCGTCATTATACATCACCTTCTCTGCATGATGTATCTATTAATGACTTGCTACCATTTATACAAAAGCCGTTAGGTATTCATCACATTCGCACGAAACTTTATTCATTACACCTTTCAAAACTTCATTCTCTGTTCAATAGTTATCAAAAGTACCAGGATTATAATTTTATACGCCAGACGCGCGTTTCGTCTACATAAGACTCATCAGTGACGCTCAGATCAAAATAGTTAAAAAGCCAAACAAATACAAAGTTGAAGAGCATTGAGGACCAAAATTCCCAAAAGTTGTGCCAAATACGGCTAAGGTAATCTACTCCTGGGGTAAGAAAATCCTTAATTTTTCGAAAAATTCAAAAGTTTTGTAAACAGAAAATTTAAAAAAAATGACCATATAATTGATATTCATGTCAACACCAAAGTGCTGACTACTGGGCTGGTGATATCCTCGTGTTTGGAATCCACTGTTACAAACCCTCATTCAAACCAATACAAAATTACAGCTATAAATTCGGATATGGCAAGTCACAGACTTTTCAAGCCAGTCCGCATTGGCAAAGATGAAAAAGAGAAAAGATCTTTTCTTAATTTTTCCTTTGCCAACAAAGGTATCGATGGCGTCAACTTAGGCAATATCCTTCATCATAAATTAGTTCAATCGAAAATACCTCCTTATTTCAAAGACCAGTCTGTACCAATCATTTCTTATACCTATACCAAACCTATTGCAACTAAAGTTTTCAATTACAAACACGTTTTGCAGGATCTCGATATTGACGACTTCAAGTCTAAACCTCCTGATTGCACTTGTGCTAGTTCCCTATTCACATATAATCCTGCTGGCCACGTTATTACCGGTGACCTCAACATTGTTAATAACACTTCTCTACGAAATGTGTTATCGAAAGGTCCGAAATATCGTGAGCCTAATTCCATCAATTGAAAATACAACTTTAAAATTTTGATGGACTCAGTTGAGAATTATGCCAGGCAAAGGGCTAAGCGCGAGAAGGAAGACGTAGACACTCTTTCCGAATAGATTAAGGCAGTGAGGTCGTTGATACAAATCAGAATTAAGAAACTGAATGGGTCTATCAATGCCCATGCTACGTCAATCTTTAAAGACCCAAATGTTGCAAAACACCTATCCTACCTCCATGACAAATATGTTGTTGTTCCCGCAGATAAAGCCCCAAACAGCATCGTTTTTGTGTGTAAAACTCATTACATTAACTGCTTGATAAACGAATTAGGTATTGACAATTCACTTGGAAACTCAACATATACCCTCACGACACTTACCAAAGAGGAAATCCTGGATAATCATAGGTCTGTTCTGTGTTCCTTTGGAATTTCAACCAAAGATGAAGAACTGGATCTGCCATCACTATATTGGATACCTAAACTACATAAGTGTCCTTACAAACAACGGTATATTGCTGGGTCTTCCAAGTGCTCCACGAAACATCTTTCGAAATTATTAACATCTATTTTATCAGCAATCAAAGACGGGCTTCAAAGTTATTGTGAAACTGCCTATTCTAGAGGGGGCGTGAATCAGATGTGGATACTTAAAAATTCCAAAGATCTTTTAGAGTACATACAATCTAACTCTCTTTCATCGTGTAACAGTATTAAAACATTTGACTTTTCTACTCTTTACACTAGAAATTGACAATGAGGGTCGGTTGAAAACAAAACTTTACGACAAAAGAGATGATTTCAGCTTTCCAATTGTGAACTTTCCATTTCTAAGTAGCAACATTCCAGCAGCACCTACATACGGGGTATATATCTCCCAACGGATGCGATATTCCCGTGCTTGGATTTCCTATCATGATTTTCTTGATAGAGGGTTGCTGCTCACAAGGAAGCTATTAAACCAAGAGTTTCAAATGGTGAAGTTGAAATCATCGATATCCCTTCTTAAATTTTACGGACGCCATCACGAGTTGGTTGACCGTTATGGAATAACCGTTTCACAAATGATATCGGATATGTTCTTTACGTCGTAACTACAATCCCCTTCCCTTTCATGAATGTGACCTACCGAATTTGACTATTTACCGGATTTGTTATCACATAAGCAACACGACGGGTGCCACATCTGGAGCAGGATCTGCTTACACTTCCGGAGCACCTGAGATCATCCCTAGTTTTTTGGTGGGGTTCGTGTTGTTTATTCTTTAGTTTTCTATGTTGTGTCGTGTGTGCTGATGTTTGTTTGTCCTTTTCAGTTTTAGCCATGGCGTTGTCAGTTTGTTTTAGATTTATGAGTTTGACTGTCCCTTTGGTATCTTTCGTCCCTCTTTTATTTGTTTCCTCTCTGTTAAATTCAATTATTTTCGTGTTTCTGGCATTATGTATACCAAAATTATTCGTCCCCTTTGCTAAATGCATTTTTTGGTAAAAGTCAAATTGAATTAAAAATTTGCACCGCTTCAAAAAATAAAATAAATGAAACTGCTTATAGACCATTACTATTCTAATAAAATATGCTTCTAGGACAATCCATCAGTGCTTTTCATTTTGAGAGCTGTATTAACATGACAATGGTAGGATTTGAATCATGTATAAATGACTAAGGCTAATTTGAGGGGTGGTCGGAGGGACCCTGATCTTGAAATCCCGAGGTGCGTATTTTAACGCAAATTCTTATCCCGACAGCCCGAAATTCGAAAACAAATATTCCCGGATCCCGTAAGGATCAATCCCGAAATCCCGAGCTTAAATACACCCGATCCCGACGTCCCAAAAAAGTCATGTCTCCCTCTAATCTCTACCCTACTTTCATTTTGGCCAAATCACTATTTTCACTTTTAACAATATTTTTTCATGGCCATTATGTTTTCTAGTCTGTGCGTCCGTTCGTCCCGCTTCAGGTTAAAGATTTTTTAGCTGCGAAACCGTAGCTCTTAGGTCCTTATGTTATTTTTTGACTATTTGCAGACCATAGAGCTACGGAAAACACGTGTTGGTTTGTTTAATATATGCAACTGGTATGACCCCTTAGATAGTAAATATTTCAAAGAAAACAGTAGAAAGATGATACAGAGAGTCTATATTTTATAGTACTATATCGTAGTTTACATGTGGATAAACGCGAAAAATAATTATCTCTATAAAGGAGGTATAATAGTTGTGGTTCTTGCGATCTAAAAACCATGATATTGGCAACTCTCTGATTGGCTTATTTATTTTTCATTTTTGTAATTGATCATACGATTGGTTATTCTTGTTCATGTTTAAAACAGGAAGTCTCATCTATGACTTAAAGTCAGTCTAATGTCGGAAACAATATCCGGACACCTATTTTGTCGTTTTTCTCCCAAAATAACTCAATCTGAATACTCATAAGATTGGATGACAAATGCGACTATGCATGTTACCTATAGAACACAGAGGCATGCTGATTTATTTATTGTGGAAGGAAGAGAAGCGACACACAAAATGAGGTCTTCTCGTTTAATAGTATAGATATACATGCACTGAGAAAAAAAATCCAGGAACTAATTTATAATTCAATTGACAATTCAGTCAAAAATGTTTCCTAGATGTCCTCCTTATACACCACAGTGACTATGATTATCAAGTTGTTTATTTCCTCATATACTGACGTAATATCAACAAGTCATTATGGTAACTTTGGTTGCAAAAAGTCGGCTATAATTTGTAATACAATTAATATCGAATGGTAATAAACGTGGGTGCAGCATGATTATAGTAAGGTTTTGTAAAATAATATCGTCTTAACGTGTTTTAGCCCGCAGGTAAGGTTGATATGATGTCAAATGTGTATAAAATCTTAAGTGTGAATGAACATGACAAATAGTTTGTCAAAGATGCCTTGTGCGACTCAAGTTAAAACTTTATTCGTCAAATTCATGGGATTATAAAATCTATTGTTATTACGACTACCTAAGAAGATATTAACATTTTTTGGAAATCATTAATTTGTTGCAAAAATGTATCAAACATTTTTATTTTTATTCTTTATCGACATTGCATATACTTTTCCTAAATATCTACTTGAAATTCCAAACGGCTTCCAGGTGCCTGATCCATGTCCGTCAGCACAAGGATCATTTACAGCAGTTGGTCATTGGCAGAAATCACCACATATGGATAGGTTTTCAATGCATAGAGGAATATTCGATGCATTTAAATTTGAGAGAAATCCGTTTGGATCTGTAAGTATTAATTAGTGTCTTCATTGTACCTGTGTATACCTCATTTTAATGTGAACGAGATGATCGCTAGATGCCAAGATTCCACGATTTCAATTCCTGTTTAGATTATCGTTTTGTGCCAAGCACAAAACAATAAAATACCGTTGAAAAAAAATCAAATAAGTACATCAACTGTAATTTATTTAATAATGATATCATAATATAATTTTAATAAATGATTTTTCCGGATATTTGCTACTCGTTACTCTGTTTCAAAATGACAAGCTTTTTAAAAGACGGTTCTAAAAAAAATCAATAAAAAAAAGGAAATAAAAGAGCAAAACAAAAAAAAAAATACTCCGTGTGCTTCTTTCCATCCCCGCCATTGAAAATTCGGCGGGAATACTTGTCTTTACATTATTCATTTTTGTAACCTCAGCCTCTTTTTTTGTTTCAAAAACTGAAAAGGTATAAAGATTTCGGAAGATTTTTAAAAACTACTTTTTAAACTATTTGTAATAAAAATGTGGGTTACCGGTGCAAATTTTTAATGGCAAAACGTGGATAATACCAAAGGATTCCAAAAATTTGTCAAAATTTCAAAACAAGAGAAGCAAACATTCTCACCTTGAAAGTACAGAAGCAATGTGTTATATTTGATACTTCAATAACTAAAACCAACACTTACTTCGTATGTAACCATTTTAAAACATATTTATTTAGAGTAAAATTGTGTGTACAAGAAAGTCAAAAAGGTATTTCAACGATTAAACTATTCGTGTTATGCTACATAAGCATTTATTAAATCTAATTATGAACTTTTAAGATGTTTTATGTAGCTACCATTGAAAACTACTGGCAATTCTGTGTTTGATCTTGCTCAAATATACTGCTTTGCAACTCTATCGATTTATTCTCTTCACAAATATTTTACTTAGTAACTTTTAGTCAAAGGCGCGTCTGATGTAAAAATAATAACAGGAAATACCAGACATTCCGAAAAAATTACAAACCACACAAACCACCAACACACGACTCTATTTTCAAGAAGCTAGCAAGACCTTGTTAAGAAAGACTTCTTCCAGCCGTTCACAAAATGTGATTTCTCAAAAACAATTGTTACCTTTATAATCAATGGGTCTTGAAAGTAGAAGACAAAAAAACAAGGAATCTACCAACAGGATAACATCGTTATTAAACACGGCTAATCATTTTCAAAAGCAGGGTTGAACTGTTCTCGCTTAAATAAGAAATTAACCTCAGCTGTTAATTGAATACTACCTATCACGAACAAAATAAATACAAACACAAGCTTTAATGAAGAAGCTTTATACAAATGTGTCTTTAAATTAAGCAATGCAAAAATATAAATATTAACTAGTTGATTTTGTCTTGAAGTAATGCATCTATGTTTTTTCATATTTTAATGTTCACACTTTTATACGAATATGAAAATAGAGCTTTGATAACACAATGTTCGACTCTTTTGCTTTGCCCGTGTCGGAAGTAACGTTTTGAATTTTAATGAAAGTAAGATATGTAACTAGTAAAATATTAAGCCAAGAGTTCGGTTTATCTTGAATAAATTCTTTCATGGATACGATTCTAGTAAACATTCCAACATGTAATAGTATTGCACAAGCCAATGTTTCAGATTTATTTTTAACAACGTCTTTATACCTGAACTATTAGATATGTATTGATTGTAATTTTAGTCTTTTAGAAACAAGAATATGAATATTTTTTATTGCCTTTTAACTAGCATTTGGTAACTTACAGTACTTTTTGTCCTTTATGTTATGTGTAGAAGTCATAGACTATAGTTCAGTGACTGTCGTTTGTTTCTGTATATCCTATTGATTTTCGTTTTTGTTTTGTACATTTACTAGATCAGTAGATAAACTCCAAATAGATAACATGATTACAATTTTGTATTTGCACAAAGTTTTTAAAAGGCCAAATAAGTACGAAGTTGAAGAGCGTTGCAGACCAGAAATTCCTAACAGTTTTGCAAAATAAATCTACGATAATCTATTCCCGAGGTAAAAAAAGCCTCGTGATTTAAAAAATTCAGAGTTTTGTAAATAAAGGCAACAGTAGTATTCCGCTGTTCGAAAGTCGTAAATCGATTAAGAAATAACAGATCAGGGTTACTAACTAGAACTGTAAACATTTTATTTATAAATATGACCATAGCAATGATAATTCATGTCAACACACAAGTGCCGACTACTGGACTGGTGGTTGGTGGTACCCTCGGAGAATAGATTTCTTGTTTGAACTGTTTTTCATTCTATGCCATATGTGTTTTTGTTGATTGTTGAACAACATAACCTAAAGTAAATGTTTACAATTTTAAAATTATTTTCCTTTTGATTGACGTTTCAAACTAATAAAACACCATCCGAAATGTTAAAGCGACATTTTAAGCAGATTATTTTCATGAAGACGTTATATCATAAACGAAAACTTGTTAGTTTAGGTCAAAGGTGATTTGTCCTGGTTTACATTCTACAGATTTATAACGTCTGTATGTCATTCATTAATTATTTACATCAATTAAACCAACAATACACAATCTTAACAGGTGTCCACTTTTGCAAGAGTCATCATTAACTACATTTATCAATGTCAGAAAAGAGGTTAATTATTTTCCTTATGACTCAAATGTAAAGGTCATCTATTCAAATCTTTTGATGAAGAGGACATTCTAATGAGGATTGACAATGAAATAAATAAATTTAAGTAATGTCATTTTGGACAACGGAAAACTATCACATGTAAACATAAAGAAATATACAACATATCCGTCAGATTTGTTATTATTTATTTTATTTTATTTTTTCCTTCCAAAATGATGATTCTTTTCTGAAATAGTGCAAATGTGTATTGAGAAATAATGTATCTTATATACAAGATAACCTTAACTGTATTTGGCAAAGTTTGTATATTTTTGCTTTCAATAGGCACACTTCGTACTGTATTTGACATATTAAACAATTTTATCTGAGCGTTTTTTTTTTTATATTTTCATTTTGTTTATTTTTTTATTTGAGGAAGGAACATGCGACATGATGAATTGTTTGTTTGTTTTTTCTCACACATTTTTGTCAATATAATGCAATTCTACGCGACTGTCATAAGAGAGAGTTTTAGCAAGCTGTAAAACCTGGTTTAATCCACAACTTTCAAATAGGAAAATGTACGTTCGGTACTTTGGTTATTTTGCTTTTTATTTGAAATTTCTGTTGCATATTATTAATATCTTGTCAGCGCCTAGTTCTTTATTATCTTTAATTTCTCCGTGAGTTGTTTTCACTAGGTAACATATCCGGAATCACCGCCAATACTTACAAATGGAATAAGCATACATCGTCTCGAAATATCAATCTTATTTGTACAAGGCTTAGAAACAGGTAGAAATCGAGACTGTGCCGAACATTTCTACATGTTTCGATCGGAGTACAAATAACATTTATATTTGGAGACAATTTATGGTTATTCTTTATATACTGCAACTCTAAAACTGTTCTAAATTAAGTATTAAGGTAAAAAGTACTAAACACCATTATTTCTTTATTTTGAGCGGAAGACGTAAATTTTCCGCGAACCTGTATGTTTTACTGACGTTATAAATCAAACGCTACGGAAACGCACTGTCAACGTCATAAACAAGGCGATATACGGTCAATGACTATATCACATATGAATATACGGTATACGGCAATTTGACTGCTCAAACAGCACAACTGCAGTGTACATTGTTTTTTGAACATAATGTATTAACAAGGCACTTCAGTCCAAATAAGTACACATTGATTTAACTTTGATCTTGACTTAAAGGGGCACTAACTGCCAAATTCATGTTCACTGATTTGACTCAAATTCTCATATTTTATTTATAACAATGTAAAACATTTTTCCAAACTATCAAAAAATCAAATGAACAATTTACAGGTCATATCTCAATAAGATGTTGCTTCGTTTCGTGTGAAATTTAGCCAAGACGCCATCTAATTAACTATCGAGTTGACTTTCTATGACCATATAAGCGATGTAAACATAAACACAGATATGAATAGATTAAGTAAGTCGTGCTATTTGATTTTTACAGGTCTGTTAAATCTTGTATTATAGATTTAAATTGTATGTTTATCGTCGTTGTTACCATTCTAATAAAATTGAGAAAGGAAATAGGGAATGTGTCAAAGAATTATTTTGTGTGGATTGAATCAGTTCATCAAATGCTTTACTTTTGTTTCACTTTCAATGTTGACATTCTTTTCCTTTAAATACCCGCACACGGACAATGCATACTTATTCTATCACTTTCTACGGGGATTGGAGTTCACATGAATATGGATTTTGTGAGGTCGAATTATTCACTTGCAAGTGAATAATTCATTATCAATGTCTTTCAGATTAATTTGACAAAATTGAACCATTTTAGCTGATAAAAGCAAATAATTATTCAATTTGTCACTTTCATTTATGATTGAACAAAAAAAGTCATACTTTTGATTTTTTTTTATACATCTCGTAGCTAGTGCCCCGTTAATAGTTTTAACATGTATTCAAGGGCCATGTGCAATTAAAGACAGAGATATTTGCAGGAAAGAATTTCGTTTAGTTAGAGTTGGACGGAAGATAAAAAAAACTAGATAAAAAACTAATAAACGTCAGTCCACAAAAATAAAACATACCACCGACCGAAAAATACAAAGCCCACCAAACCCTAAGGTGTTCAGTAAGGGTAAGCAGAGCCTGTTCCACAGGTGACACCCGTCGGAGTGATTATGTTAAATTCATATTTTTTGTGAAATAAGTTAAAGTTATTGATTTATTCTAGGTTTTTTTTGCTTGATCCTGCTCAACTTTGCTCTTCTTCGACCATTTATTTTACAGACATTTCGGTCAATTTCTGCTAACGTAACTGTTAAGTGAATGATGTATTAATATTAAATTCCTCAAACAACTCTTTATTATAAAATAGATAAAAATTTCTTTTGATGTCACAGTCATGAACACGGGATATTTGTGCAAAATAATCGGTAAAATCATGATTTTTTTATACTTAATAGAGCTACTACATGTGTTTTTTTTCCAATTTTTCTAGGATTTCGAAACACTCAAAGGTAACTGGTCGTTGCTTTGTAACAAAGATAGCGACGGTGACATGAAATCAAACGGCGAAGAATTGGGTGACCCACATTGTATTTGGTCTAAAGGAAAGAAACCTGAAGGATCAGCTACAAGTCATCCAGGTAAAATACTATAAGTGTCATTCTTTTGGAATAACTATTTTTCTAAGTATGGCTATATATAAACCTAGATAAGTTGGTAGGAATTGTAAATGTTCTTATCCTGAAAACTAGTTTTTATTCAGGTTTTTTACATAATTTGTTTTTGTGCCACCTCGTCTAGTTACGAACTGTACGATTTCGGGATTTCGTTTCGAATGACGGTATATTGCATATCATATTGTATCAAGACAAAAGCCTCTACCTGGATCATCGGACCTTGAAGTTCTGAATTATGTCTTTCGAATATGGCCAAAATTGTGTTTCTTTGCTTTTGTTATTCTTTCGTAGATTTGGTATGTTCCGAATCACCTTGAAATCAAACAAAATAAACGTAAATTATAAAAATATTTTGAAAGTAAAAAAAAGGATATTTGAAGGAACTTCATTTATAACATTAAAAAATAAAGCGGTTCTGGTTTATGTGGTTGTAAATAAGACAAGTATTCGTCAGAGACCTAGGAACGAGACAGGTAAACACTATATGTTTATCCTAAATTGTGATATATACTAAAATTAGCAAAATTAATTTTGTAGCTTAATTCTATTGTCAAAAGGTATGCATGTCTAGTATTCTATTTTTAAAGTTGTCTTCCTCGCTGGATGAAACATTTTACTTCACGCAAAACATATAAAAACCCAATACTTTGTCCTCATTAATATTATGTTCCCCCATACTGAAACTAACCGTTGGTATCTGCATCTGCACAGTTACTTTCACAACATTTAACGTTTTCCGTCATCTGTCATCTATATGAATTATACTATCACCGGTTAAGTATAAATTAATTGTACTTCTACGACAATTCAACTTTTTGGAGGGAAAAGTGTTTTTTTTTAAGCACAATATTTGTACATATTTAACTATTTAAAAATGTACATGATATATTTTTAAAACATGAGTTTAAAGTCATAAGAAACCTCAAATTAAAAAAAAAATAATGCATAAAAAAAATAATGCATATGTTTTTTTTATAACTCATTGGATAGTTTTCATTATAAAACTTGTGTACATATACTTTTTTCTGAAGAAAATTCTTTAATTTGTTCATATTAAGAAGTTTCCAGGAAACAATTCCCAGACATATTTTCCGTATGCAAACTGACCTCAGTGTGACCAATCTCGTAAAAATCCGGTGATCGCAATACGCATGGATGTCCTTAAAATAAACTATTATCTGATTGTACATGTTAAACACGTCCTCAATATCCCTGCTTTTCTCATCACTTGGCGTCCGTCGTCCATTGTCGTTAACTTTTACAAAAATCTTCTCCTCTGAAACAACTGAGCCAAGTCTAACCAAACTTGGCCACAATTATCATTAGAGTATTTAGTTAAAACAATGTGTCCGGTGACCTGGCCAACCAACCAAGAGAACTTCAAAAAGGAACTCTAGAAGACTCTTGAAGAAAAAAATCATATATTACTATACTTTGAAAAGACATATTAAAGCAGTGTTCAGACTATTACGACAGACAGTTACCCAAACATGAAGTGGCATAATAAACTTTTTAAATTAATTTGGCTATTTGTATTTCCTTTTTCGTCATATTGCTGTTGGCTTTCAATGAGATCAGTTTGGATGTTGTTAGTAGCAGATATTTCTTAAATAAAAACAGTTGGGGTTTGCATGACCGTGAAAGTCGAAAACAATGTTGGAGATGGATTATGATGCTATTATACTCAAGATGTTTCTATTAATGATGCGCTTTGTGAAATTATGTTCCATTAACTTGCAGCGATGCATGTCAATGAATTGGCTTGTAGGTGACAGCTTTATGTTTGTCGACCTTTTTGAAGACAAGTGTAATAGTCCTGTGGTGTTTGTACATTTTTGAGTGAATTTTTAAACATATTTTTGTTAAAATTGTTGCTTTATGTTTCATCCATTACTTTTAAGTAATGGTCACTGATATTTATGGGCCGGCGGCTTTATGAGGCTTGAAGTTGTAAAAATGTTTCGTTATGTTTTGTAGTCGTAATTTACAAAGTCTGAAGCTCATTAATGTTAAGTTACTGCTATGACGCAATTTCGATCTGCCACGAAGTCACTTGATTTTTGCGGATATCTTCATGAATTAAATTTTACAACACTCATTCTACAAGTAAAATTTCTGTAACATTTTCTTGTCTTCTATGAAAGGGATTAATTTAATTAATTGTCTGCAGCTTAAAGTATTGGAGTAATCAGTTAGGCTACACAACACATACTATGAGGATTTTATTTACTGCAATAATAGCATACAGCGACGTAGGTCCAGATTCTGAATTGGTCTTGTTATATAAAGCATCATCAATCTTCGATGGACGCCGATTTATGTATTTCAATTGTAAAATTATAGGTGATACTTCTATTTTTCCTTTGTTCTATAGGTATCAAAGAAGTTTTCAAGAACAACAAAGCCATCTATATAAGTAGAACCATTAAAAGTATAGTAAACTGTGAAGATCAAGAAGCTTTGTCAATTGCATAAGGCTTTAGGCTAAGGTCATGACATTTGATACATGGATCGTTAGACGAGGTCAGAGGACAATCTTATTACGACTTATATAAAAAATGTACTTGAACAATTGTTTACAAGTACGATTAAGATAAATTGGAAAAAATTGGAAATGACAAGGAGGGATGATAATTGGTAAAATTGACCTCATATTAAAACCAAGTGGTGAACAACAAACAATTATAATATATCATTCCAGGAGTGATTAATTTATTTGTGTAAAACTGACGGATTTCATCCTACGTTTGTATAGTATTGTATATAAATGTGTTATATTTATTTTGTATGATAAGAAATTAATTGCTTGTGGACGTGTTTTAGTTTTAAATTGCATTTTATGTTTAATTCATCATTTACATATGAACTATTAGTTATAAATTTTGATATAACATTATTTTTTATACTATTATGGGAATCATTCATATATTTATAGAAAAACGTTCTGAATTGTATGAGAATAACTAGGGTTAGTTAACGAGACATTGCTGTTGCTAAGATTATATCAGCAATATATTTTTTCTATATGAATCAATAATGTAACTAGCAGTATACTGTTCTATGGGTATCAATTTAACGCTCCTCCTTTTTGTTGTCCGTTCCCTTTTCACTCACATTTAGTAAGAACAATTTTATTGAAATGAGTAAAAATATTAATATCCTATAATTTCGATTTAAATGTACTATTGCAGTAATCATCATGTTTTTAGAACTCACAACTGGCATCGTCCAGTGAAGTTAATATTTAAATATTTGCACTGTTCAATGGACTGTTGGTAGTTCACCTTTCAAGTCATAGGGTTAATTATTTTCTTAAACTCTAAGCATGACATTGTAATAATTTCTTGAAAAATTGAATATACAATGAATGTATTTCATAATTTTAAATATCCGTCGTTCTTCTAACGACTGACCTCATCTTTCATTGTTCATGAGTAATATATAATTCTTGTATCAAGACTTTTTTCACAGAATATTATTAATCATGTTAATTGATATGGTTAAGTATGTTAGGTATAATAATATGACTATAGTATACAGGGCATCATCTGACCATTATCTTTCTGTTTTGAATATAGC
Organism: Mytilus galloprovincialis; assembly: GCA_037788925.1. Classification (NCBI taxonomy): domain Eukaryota; kingdom Metazoa; phylum Mollusca; class Bivalvia; order Mytilida; family Mytilidae; genus Mytilus; species Mytilus galloprovincialis. Next base: position 44,593,575 of record CM075337.1, on the reverse strand, counting down.
AAGACCATTGTATTTAAGACTTTCAGCATTACGATGTAATTAGTAAAGCAAGCGAAACATTCAAGCGTCTTTACTATTGACGCTTATAATATTTTCAATCTTTTCAGTCTATTTAATTATGTTTGCAAACACCGTAACGGAATACCTTGTCATTGAGTTTGACGACCTATTATTGGATTGGGTCGCAAGTCTTTCCTTTAAAAGACTTTCAGTCTCAGTTTGTATTCCAGCATCATACTAATCAGTATATAATTAGCAAATCATTTTTTTATCGTTTATTTTTGTAAATTTAACATTACATTTGATATTATCGTGTGTATACTTACTTATTTTGTATGCATGTTTATGCTTTTATTTGTATTGATAAAGTTAACATTATTAATTGACTTCATTAATCATCTACGTTGAACAAGTTCTTACAGAATTTCTAATGTCAAATGTGGGTTAGTGATCTTAGATAATTTGTTTGTTTGACAACAGTTTTTACATATGCATTATAAAGGTCAGTGACCTCATTAACTACATTTCTACTTGTTATATTGTATTAGTTTTTGGCGATCGCAAAATTAAGTCTGTCCTTGTTGCCGTTTTGTTAGTATTTTGAATATTAGTTCATTGTGATGTTTTTTGATAAATAGATACTATTGCACCTATTAAGATATGTATGTATAAAGATTTACAGGACAAGTGGTTGCTGTAAAATCAATAACGAAGCCTTTTTTTTACAATTTCACACGTACGAACGTTTTTTTTTTTTTTTTAATTATTTTATGACAGTTTAAACGAGGAATTTTTGAAGGTTCGCTGAGTTATTTAACACTTCAGACGCACACCCATACAGCACTACAATGTTAGTCAAGACAACACGAAAAATTAAGAATAGGCGTGTAAAGGATTCACATATTTGCAATTCAAAATAGTTTATATTGCTAGTGTTAAGAGTATGCGTTTTTTTATTGAATATAGTTGAACATTCACATTTCGTTTAAACTTTTACAAAAGGGTATACTTAATGTTGATTGATATAGGATATTATTTCAGTTGAGGTTGTTTTGTTATTTTACTTTTTGTATCTTGTTTTTCACTATATCTCGTTTTACTCCTTGTATCTTACATTTATAACTGTCGAAGAACATATTTTATTCGTCTGATCGGGTGCAAAAAATAAAGATTTGCTTTCCAATTACATACGACTCTGTTCAAGTTATAAAATCGTTAACAGTTTAAATTCATAAAAAAGTTTATTTGCAGCTAGTTAGATTCCTTTCAGGTTCAAGGTGCGTTGCTAGTCTTACACTGTACAATTCTATTGGCTACACAGGACAAACACACATTACGTAAAAGATCACCGTCAAAGATATCCGACAGCTAGGAACTAAAAGGATATACGTCAGTGAACACATTCACATGCAGAATAATTAACGAAATACTACAATTTATCATGCTACCAATTTACCGAAGAAATGAGAATAAATAGGAACGATACGTGTACATGTATTTTCATTAACAACTAGAAGCCGATACTAAATAGAGAGTAAAACACTTAGAATCATATAATATCTTGTCATAGGAGAAATAAATCCTACGTTTGTAGGACGTGTTTTAAACAAATTATTGGCATTTCCATGGGAACGAATTGTTCCCCTCTTCCTAATTTGTTCCTTTATTATAATGAGGCTGACTGTAAACAGGAGGCACTAATATGCTTTCCGCTATACAGATGACGTTCTCTCCCAAAAGCTATGTTGACCGCATCGAACTAGACATAAAGGATACAACATATACAGTCAAGTATGTCTTATATATTTACTTACATCTAAAAATAGACAATGAGGATCGGTCGAAAACAAATCTTTTAGACAAAAGTGATGATTCTAGCTTCCCAGTTATGAACTTTCCATTTGTATGCAGCAAAATTACAACTGCGCCTGCATTCAGAGGATATATCTTCCCATTGATACGATATTTCCTGCTTGCATTTGATAAAACGATTTTAATGCCCCACCTACGATAGTAGAGGGACATTATGTATTCTGGTCTGTGCGTCCGTTCGTCTGTCCAGTTTCAGGTTAAAGGTTTTGGTCGAGGTAGTTTTTGATGAAGTTGAAGTCCAATCAACCTGAAACTTAGTATAAATGTTCCTTATGATATGATCTTTCTAATTTTAATGTCAAATTAGAGTTCTGACCCCAATTTCACGGTCCACTGATCATAGAAAATGATAGTGAGAGTGGGGCATCCGTGTACTGGGGACACATTCTTGTTTTTATAGAAGGTTGCTGTTCACAAGAAAGCAATTAAACCAAGAGTTTTAAATCGGCCCTATATAAATTTTACGGATGCCATCACGAGTTGGTTGACATTTAAAGATACCTGTTTTACAGATGATATCGGCAATGTTACTTATTTCGTAACTTAAATCGCGTTCCAATTTCACGAAAATAACCTGTCGAATTATACTATTAACCTGGACTATAACAACCTAAACCCTACAACGTTTTTTTTTTGGTGGGGCACGTGTTGCTTAGTCTTTAGTTTGCTATGTTGTTTCTTGTGTACTATTTTTAATCTGAATTTCGATCTATTAGTTTGAATGACCCTCTGGTATCTTTTGTCTTTTTTTATAACTGTTATTTTTGTTTCGTTTATGATATGCCACTAAATTTATCACTTTATCACCAATGATTGTCACAAAATTGTGAAATAGTTGGCGAAAAGGTAACTAATTAGCGAGCATGTGTGCATTTCGAGCACAACAAATGTCGTTTTAATGGAACAAATTACCATGATTGCTTACTATTGCTTGTAAAAATAACAATAAAATTAGAGACCTAGATATTTCCGAATCCCTGTACTATTGGTATATCGATAACACAGACATCGGTCGAGTGGTGTAAATGTTACACGGGTAATAAAATTAAAATATAGAATTGAAACGGGAAATGTGTCAAAGCGATATCAACCCGATCGAGGAGCAAAATAGCAGCTCAAGTCCACCGATTTGTCTTCAACGCAGAAAGAAAATCCCGCACCGTGAGACAGAGTTCAGCTGACCCCTTAACAAAAATGAATGACAGTTGAGCGAAATGCACGCCGTATTAAACTCCGAATCATTTCAACGAGGAAAACTAAAAAAAAAACACTAACAAAGGCTAGAGGCTCCAGACTTGAACAGGCTCTAATACGCAACGGGGTTAATTATGTTTTTCGAGATATCAGCCATGCCCCTTTATCTCTATCCAATATGGAATTGAAAACACTTCTCAATGCTCACTGTGTATACCATAATTATAAGCATACTTTTGCTTCAAATTGCAAGTGGTAATTATTATGCATATTGATTTGAAGGGTCCATGCAGATATTCAAGTGCAGGCAAAGTCATCACATTTTTTTTTTGTTATCAAGTGCAGTGCACAGTCGTTTTATTGTCGTAGCTACTTTTGTCCAATGTTCTACAGTGATGTTGTACATTTTACGTCATATGGGGACCAGGAAAATTCGGGTACTCATTTTAATGATCACATAACAGCCTCCTTGTTAATGACATTTCTTCAATAGTAATGTTTCCATAACCATTACATAAGTTTCATTCAGCAGTTTTTGGAAAAGCAATAATCTAGAAACGTCAGAAACACTTCCAAAACACTTCACTTTTTATCGGACAAAATGTATGAATGCAAAGAAGATTAAAGTTCCTATTCAAGAAAATATTTATTATTTCCAAAATCCCTTTGCACATTGTGTGATCTCATTAAGTGAAAAGGCAAAAACAACATGAGACGTGTCCGTATCAGGGAAAAAGAGACTTTATTTACATAACGAAAGGAATTTAGAAAATATCTTGAAGATGAAACCCGAAAAAAAGGACAGTTGGCGGAGTTTATGAATAGAAAAGATTGCTCACTTGTGAACATTACATTTTCATTTTCATACTTTATATTCTATGCCGTGTGGCTTTTTATTTACATATTTTATAATGAATATTGCATCGTTGAATTATTTCACGTTGTGAACTTTTGAACTTTAACGTAGGTATACTTCAAATATGTATATATATAAACAATGAACCTTGGTGATAAGTTACATTTTATATTCTTCATTCAACCAGATGGAAATAAATGGTGAGTCATATTTCATTGCAATTTTTAATATCTGGGAAACTAATGAGCATTGGCAAGTGCACATTATTTATAGGAGAGCGTATGTGTGTAGTTGTAGACGTTCCTGATCCTACGTTGTTCGCTCTTCCCTTTGGTATACCAAACTCCTGTAGTAGCACTTTTTAGGGCTTATTAAAACACAATACTTTTGTTACGGGTGGTTCCTTTTATTTCTGGACTAACTTCAGGATAATAGCAATTATATATATAAAAAATACCCTCGCATGAGGTGCAAAGGCCTCCTGATTTATCTATATGGAAACTAATTCACATCCTCCCAGGATTACTTAAAATATACCTGTATAACAAATAAACAAATTGTAATCCATGTTTTACTGTAATAAAAACCACCTATTTACGATTCGTAGTCTTAGCTAAAATAATCAATCAATACACGTAACTGTTATTATGTTTATATCTTTACCTTTAAAAGTATTTAACACATTCATTCCGGAACACTCGAATTCTCATACAATGTGTATTAGATCAATAATTTACCAAATTAGTTAAAAGTACTTTATTTATGAAAATATGAAAATAACGTCTCATAAACAATTTAATCAAACATAATACTTTACTGTACTTTATCTATTTTATATCGTTTTAAAGCATTCATCTCGCATTCAACATTTACACATCGGCCTTTTCATTCTAAACATTCATTCTAGGTAAAATAATGAATATCTGGACTATTAACGTATAATTAGTAATAGAGAAATATAACTGACCTGAATACAGAATAAAGAAAACTAAGAAAGAATATAAGTTCAGACTTAGAATTACATCAAGCATATATCAATATGTCCACCAGTATATAGAAAAGTGATGACCAGCATAAAAGAACAAAAGAAATATAGCGCCAAAATATAATGACCAATAGAAATAAAGAAAGAGTGCGGTCCAATGAAGCATAAAAAGAAAACCTTTGAAGTAAACTACAGTCAAACCAAAGTTACCCAAACCAGTAGAAAATGTCATATGTCAATAAGTCCAACTGTCAAATACGTAGACAAAATGAACAAAAGCATATATATAGACTAATCAACTAATTACAATCTGTAATTAATATACTATACCTTCAATCACCCAATATAAATCATATAATATACAAAATACAACACAATAAACTAAATATAAAAATATACACAATTACTGTAAAAACCTATAAAATACAGTCTACCACACTCCCATGGTCATTAGTTGAACATCCGACGGGACACTACGGTAGTCCATTCAGCAATCGGGTCAATCCCCGTCGGTCCTAGATATTGATGTCAGTAACTATAAATTATAAATATCCAAAGAGTTTCAAGGATATAATTTAGTAACACTGAGGGACAAACAAAGAAAGTTTTTGAACAAAGGGTTCCTCATGGTAAATGTTGTTGTTTCCGTTCAAAACACAGTATAAAATATTTCGTGTTTGTGTATGCACACAAACGGTTTTAATATGTATTAAGCATGACATCAATGCAAATAAAAAGCCTACAATATAATACTGTGTATTTGGACGTAACTATTTCATTTGTAACTGTGTTTGGTCGGTTGTCTTGTTTAATGTGGAGCTGTTTGAAAAGTCATGAGCGGTACCGAAGAAAAATGAAGAATATTGCAAAATTAGATCGTTGGTGCATTCCGTAATCATATAAACACAAGCACATGCGACTTATTGTCGTCTATATGGCTCACTATGTGTTATGATGTCTTGCATCGACACGCGACAAATCCGTTGCCGGACGTAATCAGTGCGATAACGCCGAAAACAAACAGTTAGGTCCGTTACTATTCTGCACCGTGCGAAACTTTCTCCAGGCCCGTTACAATTTCCTGTATGTTCTGATATTCTCATTTTATCCTTGGTAAAGACACAGTTTAAATATTTTGATATTGAACTACATTTACCCTGGTCTTAGTTCATTTATTTTTTCACCAATGGTAATCAAATAAAACGTTTCCTCGTTCGTCACACAGAAAAGATTTGACGCAATAAATAATATATATATATATATATATATATATATATATATATATATATATATATATATATATATATATATATATATATATATATATATATATATATATATATATATATATATATATATATATATATATATATATATATATATATATATATATATTATGAAACATTATTATGCGAAACAACACAATATTGCGGTCAGTCCATCTTGAAATTAGTAATGTTTATGTTAATCGACCACATTTCAAAAATGTATTGTGTTTTGCACGTACTTAAAGTATAGTTTTAGTAAACATTTTTTCGCTTAAATGAACGTCTATTTTAATAGGGAATTAGGTAATAAATAGGTTACATTTTTCTAAATTGTGTTCTTTTTGTTGATAAAATGCGATTTTTATTCCTAAATATCCAAAACTTGCTCTTCGAATTCTATATCGGGGGCATTTGCTATGTAAACTTTGTTGATAGAATTTTGTGAGATAGCCGATCACATTATCAGATTTTAAATTAAAAATAGTTTATATTTCTTAATTGATGATGACTAAATTATTTCTTAATTGATGATGACTAACTTTCTATGAGTTCACACTGTATCGTTCTTGTTCATCATATTTATACCTTTATACTGAATCTAAGAAAGAAAACTGATTTAAAATATCTGCGAAATCCGCTATTGCTAAAAGAGGGACGGTCAAACTCATAAATCTCAAATGAACTGTTAACGCCTAACTAAAAATGAAAGAGGAAAAACAGACACATGACACAACATAGAAACTGAAGAATAAGCAACACGAACCCCCACTAAAATTTTGAAGATTTCAGTAATTTATCATCACTTAATGATGCCAGTACCCGATATATGTGCATTATATTGTCAAAAATAGTCCATATTAATGTAACAGAAGTATTCTGCTTTCCAAAAAATAGATAAAAGTTTACATTATAACAATTTTGTAAAACTGATATATTTTGGGGCCAAAAGGGGGTCTTACTGAACTTACTCCTTTAACAACTGATCACTGTTGAGCTGCCTTCAAATATGATGTAATTCGGATAAACAGTTTCCTTCTTGATACTAGCGTTTGATAACAGAAAAGCTTTCGTCTAAGTTTGGTACAAATCCCGGATATTTTATTTGAAAGTTATTAAAAAATTTCAAACTTTAACCAGAAAAATGTTATGTTAACTGGCAGAAAAAAAAATAAGTCTATTTATAAGTAAAATATATATAAACAAAAATTCTTTCAGAATATTTCCAAGCTTCTGTCCAAGTATGGTATAAATCCAGAATATTTAAAAACAAATGTATTATCTTTCAAAACTTTGACTGGCAGAAAAAACTAAGTCCATTTATAATTATAATACAATGTACAGATAAGCAGAATTATTTTTATAAAATTTCCTTCTGGATACTATCTTATAATCATAGAAAAGTTTCTGTCCAAGTTTTTCAACAAATCCAGGATAGTTTAAACCGTCTAAAATTCAACTCCTGAAAGGGTAGGGGATTGTAGTTACGAAGTAAGGAACATATCCAATATTCGTGAAACGGTTATTCCATATTTGTCAACCAACTAGTGATGGCGTCCGTAAAAGTTACGCAGGGATGATTTGAACTTCACCATTTGGAATTCTAGCTTTAATAGCTTCCTTGTGAGCAGCAACTCTCTATCAAGACAAGAGCTGTCAAAATGACAATAATCCGGATTCTTTAACATTTATTTGTGCTCTGGCATTTATCAATATTACAAGGACCAAAACTCCTAATAGGAAATTTTAAAAGGTTTGGTTGAACGGTTCATGAGTAAATGCACGGACACAACATTTTTTAAACTTTCAAGAACCGTAACTCCTGAACGGTAAAAGTCAAAATCGTCATTATTGAACTTAACCTCCATTTTGTTGTCAGTAACAACATATTAAAATTTTAAAAGGTTTGGTTGACTAGTTCATGAGTAAATGCACGGACACGACATTTTTTAAACTTTCAAGAACCGTAACTCCTGAACGGTAAAAGTAAAAATCGTCATTATTGAACTTGATCTCCGTTATGTTGTCAGTAACAACATATTAAAATTTGAAAAGGTTTGGTTGAACGCTTCATGAGTAAATGCACGGACAACATTTGGTTGCCGCCCGACCGCCGTACATCCCCAGATCAATAACCGACATTTTTGACACAAAAATCCGGTTAAAAATCATGAAAGGAATTGCAAGCACGGGAATATCGTATCAATAGACCACTCTCCAGTTCATCATCACCGGAAAAACTGTCAATTAGGCGCGCCTTTGTGACGTCATTTACCAGATAGAGGGGGTCGCCTGTATCTGCACTATCAACGTTCATTAAGCGTCTAAGTTATCGTCATGGTGCAGGATAAACTCGAAATAATTTTTGTTTCGTAGGTACTTAAGCACAATTCCCTAATGACAGCAGTGCTGATTGTCAATTATGAGAATTAAGTTTGCCAACCGACCCTCATTGTCAATTTCTAGATAGATGTAAGTCAAGATATGAGACCGACTTAACTGTGTCTGTTGTATTCTTAACCTCAAGTTCGATGGGATAGATGCGTTCAACAGTCACCAAATTTTAAATTATTCAGTGAAAGAACGTCATCTATATAGCGGAAAGTAGATTTAAAAGGATATTGCTAACTTCTTATCCCACTTCCTAAGAAGTTCCTGTATGAAGTCAACCTCATAATAATAAAGAAACAGGTCGGCAAGAAGAGGGGCACAATTGGTTCCCATCGGAATGCCGAGAGTCTGTTGAAAAACAAGTTTTCCAAACGTAACGAATATGTTGTCAAAAAAAATCAAGCATCTTGATAACATCAGTTTCAGAGAATTTTTTTTGAATCAGAGTGATCCTTTTCAAAGTAGGATTTATCCCTCTCTTGGACAATATACTTGTATCTACTATTACAGTCAGAAGTTAACTTGAAATTGTAGCCAACCAAAGACACAAATCAATAATAAAATTTAACAAGATTTATTACAAAACGTTTACAAAAAGTATTACACAAATATTATTGTCAACTTAACTGTCAAAATATTAGATCAATCTTTTATCTTTATCTGTATCCGGATATCTTCTCGGATTCCAATCTGAATATTACGTCCACTACTAAGGTCACAATCTAGAGTATGATGTTGTTTGTAGAATAGAAGTGTCAATCCAAATGCTGTGAATACTAATGTCTATCGTTGTCTATGTCTGAAAGTTAAACTTAAGTGTCTGTATATATATAGTTGTCACGCAAATTTCTAGAACACTGTGGAAAAGGAATGTCCTAGTATTTTACTACAGAAGTTTTTGAGGAGATCCACGCGTAGCCTCTGGCTGTTGGCAATCCTCTTTAAATAAATAAAGAATTAAATTAGAAGTTTCTGGGGAAATATAGAAGTTTAAGTAATGCATCTTTAATTAGGATCATTCTGGAATCGTTATGTAGGTCAAATGGAAAGTTTCGATCATTCCATCAGTATCTATGATTGTTCTAGTGATTTCTAAACTGCACAGTTATAAGATTAAACAATTATCAGGCCACACAACACAAATTAGGCCAACATAAATAAATATCATAATTACAAAATAATAACACTACGTTGGCTATTCTGTTTTCTGTCAAAGCAATACCAACTCTCTCATTTTGTCTCTTAGTTTGGAAAGTGGAATGCTTGTGTTAAGTGTGGAAAAGTCAAAAGTTTTAAGACTATTGCAAGATGAAAGACTGTTGGATTGTATGTACTCTAAAAAATCCTTGGATTTTCAAGTATCCACATCTGATTCACGCCACCTCTAGAATAGGCAGTTTCACAATAACTGTTATAAATAAACAATAACTTTGCTAAAGTGCATGACTTATTTATTTAGCCTTAGATCGTACATCTTTTTTGAAAAATAGGAACAAACCTTCTGTGTCTCGTTTCTAAGATTGCTTGAAGTCAGCACTTTTGTGTCGACTAGAATTATCATTGCCCTCCGGTGGATCGCTATCCTTGCCGTGGTCGGAGGGCTTGCGTGTCTCGGTGACCCCAAGAGCTATGCCAGCAGGAGCTTCGTCTCCTGGTAGGGTTACCCATGCTGGACAGGTCGAAGGGTAGAGACCAGACTAAAGTGATCCGAACATCGTGAGATGCCCGATGTTTTGAATAAAATAGGCTCTCCAACCCGTTTACCGTGGGTTGCTACCCGTGTCGGTGGTTGACGAGATCCTTGTGGTTGAGGGCTATAGCCAGACTCCTTACGGTCAGAAAATACCCGGACGGACGAGACTATAGTTCAATAAGCTGCTTTGGCTCCGATATCATCTAAACGGGAGGTCGGATGGACCCGGTTCGATCAATCGGCAGGCCATGTCGAGCCCTTCAGTTAATCATCAACAATAAGCTTTCTTGTAACAATTTTCATTATATACACATGTGTTTTAAATTAAGCTATTTATATTTCGGATAACTGAAGAAGGCGATGGCTCATGGGTCAATCAAGTGGTACGCCTTCTATTTCGCTTGATGGATACGCTCTGCTTGCGTATACTATTCTTGGAACATCTGGTGCTTTCCGCAGTGGATCTAAGGTGCTGATTTTGAGGACCAGCTGCATTATATTTGGAGCTCGTTTTCAGCATTAGCACTTGATCCTGGTTCGCCACGGAAAGACAGCATCGCCCTTGTAGGCACTCTGAGGTGGGTGGATGACAAGTATGGTGAATCTTTCTCCTTTCATATGGCACAACAAAACCAAACCTTTAAATCAGCTTTAATACATAAGAAAAGAAAATGTGATGATTCAGTGCCCAGTCGGGAAGATGACAGTTGGCCCAGATTTATTGTAATAAAAGGAACAGATGAAAAACCAATTTCTAAAATATCTCCATTCGCAATTCACAAACAAATTCAAAGCGTTGCTGGTACTGTAAAAAAAGTTTCAAAAATGAGATCTGGCAGTTTGTTGGTTGAATGTTCCAACAAAAGTCAATCAACAAATTTGCTAACAATGACTTAAATTACAAACTTTCCTGTTTCTGCCTCTCCTCACACAAGTTTGAACAGCTGTAAGGGGATCACTCGAGACAGAAGTCAATACCTTAGTGACCTTACCGTGGAAGAAATCGGCGAGCAACTTTCAAGCCAAGGTGTAACTGATGTTGTTAGATTTCTAATAAAAAAGAATGGAAATATAATCAAATTAAATACATATCTTTTGACCTTTAGAACTCCAACTCCTCCTCCATCTATTACTTTAGGTTGCTTCGGAATCAGAGTTGACATGTTTATCCCTAACCCAATTCGATGCTTTACTTGTCAAAAATTTGACCATGGAAGCAAACAATGTCTTGGTACGCAGAGATACTTCAAGTGTTCTGACGAAGGACACGAGGGAACAAACTGTAACTCTGAATCTTCTAAATGCGTAAACTGTGGTGAATCCAATTTTTCATCATCTAGGGACTGCCCTGTTTACTTTAAAGAAAAAAATATTATTAAAATTAATACAGAGAGAAACATCAGTTATCCAGAAGCTAAACAGATAGCTTCTGTTTCGAATGATCTCCTTGTTTCAAACAGACCATCGTACGCCAGCAAAGTTGTCCGTTCATTCAGTCACGAGAATACACAAACTCACATGACTTGGCCAATTGATGCGGACACATTTACAATGCTGCCTGTTGAAACAGAACCTAACGATAAAATATTAGTTCCAAGAAAACCAAAATCTTCCAAAACCAGTACTCAGTCAACTCAATCATCCCTACAGAGCTCACTATCATCACCAAAAAAAAAAATGAAAAAAACGAAATCAAATAAAAGAATAGTTAAATCAGACAGTTGGGGCGGTGAATCTATCTGGGATCTTCCCAGTGACATAGATGATTCTTCCACCTCAAATAGTCTTCTTTCATCTGCATCTAAGAAGTTATCTTCTTCATCCATTACAAAGTTTACTAGAGCCCCATCTCCTCTTCGTTCTCCAGAAAAGAAGGATGTCCAAAAGAAGCCAGTAAATACAACTTTTCAGAAGTCTTCTGATTCGAGGTCGCGGGGTAGGGGTCGAGGCGGAGTAAAACCAGCTGCGTGTGGTCCTGGAGATCGACGACTCTCCTCACACAACAGATTTTCAACCCTTATCGACGAAACTGAAATGGAAATCGAAAGTGTTCCGCCACCCGAAAGATCACAATCTCAGGGAGAGCGAAATAAGAATGCTTGCAAACTCGACAGCATTCACCCTTCTATTATCAAATAATGGCTAATATCATCCAATAGAATTGCCGAGGTCTTAAAATAAATCTTCTCGAGTTAACACTTCTAGTTCAGTCATTTTCACCTATTGCATTTTGTCTTCAAGAAACTCATCTAAAGGAAAGTGACAATGTATCTTTAAAAGGATACAACATGTACAGCACATTTTCTAAGGTAGATGAACGTGCTGCAGGCGGATCATCCATTTTTGTGAAGGACAACGTCATTCATAGCACAGTCCAACTCACCACGGATCTGCAGGCAGTTGCAATTCGTTTATCATTAGACAAAACAATTACATTATGTTCTATATATATTCCACCCAATTCAATTATAGATACACTAAAACTCAAAAACCTCACTGATCAATTACCCTCACCATTTATACTTATGGGCGACTTCAATGCCCACAATCCATTATGGGGTAGCAAGACTCATAATGCCAAAGGTAAGATCATTGAGGACTTTGTCTCTCAAGAAGGATTATGCATTTTTAATGATGGACCTAATACTTATCTTCATCCTGGAAACGGATCTTATTCTTCTATTGGTATCACTATTTGCGATCCCTCTCTTTTCCTGGATTATTCATGGCGTGTTCATGATGATCTATATGGAAGTGATCACTTTCCAATAGTACTTGAACATCTTTTTACTTCTGCCCAACAGAGAGTACCACGTTGGAAACTTGACAAGGCGGACTGGTCCTTGTTTTGTTTGAGAATCTCTGTCAAGCGGAACTTCAGTCAAAGATGTTTGAGACTGTACAAGATCCAATTTTAACTTTTAATACAGTTTTAACATCAATTGCTGACAGAACTATTCCTAAGACCTCGGCAAATCCGAAACATCCCAGCAAACCATGGTTTGATGACGCTTGTGATCAAGCCATAGGTGATCGTAAAAAATCTGAAAGACGGTTCAATCAACAACCAACGACAGAAAACTTGAGTAATTTCCGTATTTGTTGCGATAAGGCACGGCGGACTTGTAGGCAAGCCCGACGAGCATCCTGGAAAAAATTTGTCTCGGGGATAACATCTCGCACTCCGATGACAAAAGTTTGGAATATGGTACAAAAAATAAAAGGTAAAAATTCTAAAGCCACTGTAAAACATTTGAAAAACGGCAATGATTTATTAACATCTGAAAAGGATATTTCCAACAAGCTTGGTGAAACTTTTGCGAAATCTTCTTCTTGCAACAACTACAGGAAAGATTTTAAAAAAGTTAAAAAAAAAACAAAAAGAAAAAATTAAATTAAACTTTAAATAAAAAAATGGTGAAAATTATAATAAACTATTTTCTCTTGAAGAATTGAAAACATCTCTGTCAAAAGCCCATGATACAGCTTGTGGGCCTGATAATATTCACTACCAACTCTTAAAACACTTGTCAGATTTCTCGCTGGAAGCTGTCTTGCAGCTCATGAATAACATCTGGGAATCTGGTGATTAACCATCAATCTGGAAGCTTGCAACCGTCGTGCCTATTCCAAAACCAAGTAAAGATCACACGGATCCTATTAATTATCGTCCAATTGCTCTTACCAGTTGTGTCTGTAAAACACTCGAACGGATGGTCAATGATTTGTTTGGTTCTTGGAATCAAATGGGCTATTAGCCAATATCCAGTGTGGATTCCGACAGGGCCGCAGTACTCTTGATCATCTTGTTCGATTCGAATCATTTGTCCGTCATGGTTTTGCGAAAAATGAACATGTGGTGTCGGTCTTTTTCGACCTTGAGAAAGCCTATGATACTGCATGGAAATGTGGTATTTTAAAAGATCTATTTGATATGGGGTTGATAGGCAATATGCCAAATTTTATTTCTAATTTTCTCTCTAACAGACAATTTAATGTTAGAGTGAATTCGACCATGTCTGATCTGTATGATCAAGAGATGGGTGTCCCTCATTGCAGTATTTTGTCTGTTTCACTATTTAGTCTTAAAATCAATAGCCTTGTTGAAGTTTTAAAAATTAATATTGAAGGTTCATTGTACGTTGATGATTTTTTAATATGTTACAGAGGCAAAAATTTGAATAACATAGAAAGACAATTACAATTATGTCTTGGAAGAATTGAAAAATGGCCTCGGAAAATGGTTTTAAATTTTCCACTTCAAAAACGGTCGGGATGCATTTTGGAACAAAAGGAAATTGCATCTTGATCCAAAACTCACTTTGTACGGCAACCCAATTAAAATGGTTGATCAGACTAAATTTCTTGGGTTAATTTTCGATAAAAAGTTAACCTTTGTACCCCATATCAAAATGTTAAAATCAAGATGTTTAAAAGCGTTAGATATTTTAAAAGTTATCTGCAGTACTGACTGGGGTGTTGATTGCAACATTTTACTTAATTTATATAGATCTCTAGTTAGATCTAAACTAGATTATGGCTCTATAGTGTACGGCTCTGCAAGGAAGTCCTACATACAGATTCTTGATGCTGTGCATCACCAGGGTTTGCGTCTCCGTCTTGGCGCATTTAAAACATCACCAGTTGAGAGTCTGTATGTAGAGGCTGATGAGCACTCACTCTCTAACAGACGTTTGAAGCTTGGACTTCAATATGCTGTCAAACTAAAAGCCTATTCAGATAATCCTGCCTACAGCTGTGTTTTTAATCCGATTTATGAAGATATTTTTGCAAAACATGAAAATAAAATTCCTCCGTTAGGTATACGTTTAAAACCACATTTAGCTTCTTTAGATTTAAAATCTGTTGCTCAAGTTAAAACTTACAAATGTCCTTCATGGGAACTTCCCAAACCAAAAATGATATTTGATCTCCGTGAACACAATAAGAATAAAACAAATCCTCTTTCAATTCAGCAACACTATGCTGAAATTAAAGCCAATTATCCAGATTTTTCAACTTTCTATACTGATGGATCAAAAGATGGCGACAGAGTTGCATCTGCTGCTGTCTTCAGGAATAGAGCTGCAACTCTCCGTTTGCCATCTGATGCATCCATCTTTACTGCTGAAGCAGAAGCAATAATTTTGGCTTTGAAATTTATTGCTTCTTCAGATAAATCCAAATTTATTATTTGTTCTGATTCACTTTCATGCTTACAAGCTATACAAAATACTAAAATTAAAAACCCAACAATTCTCAAAATTTTATATGTAATGAGGAATTTAAAATATCTTCTGAAAGAAATAATATTTCTATGGGTTCCGAGTCATGTTAGAATCCTTGGAAACACAGATGTAGACCTTGAGGCAAAACATGCCCTGGGTGACCCTTTATCTAACTGTGATATACCATATACTGATTTTAAATCTAATATTTAAAAATATGTTTTTAATATTTTGAAAAATGAATGGAGTAAAAAAGATGATAATAAATTACATCAAATTAAACCTAATTTAGGCAAACCTTTTAATAATTTTATGTGCAGAAAAGATCAGTGTGTTATTTCTAGATGTCGTATTGGTCATACTAGAATAACACACGAGTATCTTTTAAAAAATGAAGATGAACCACAATGTGTACCTTGCAACTGCAAGTATACTATTAAACATGTTTTAATTAATTGTATTGACTCTGCTGATATTCGTAAGAAGCATTTCAATGTCAATAATATGTATGATTTATTTAATAATGTTCCATTCACAAATATTGTTGCATTTTTAAAAGAACTTAGAATTTATTATAGAATATAAAAATGTTATCATATTTAAGTCGTTTTTAATTTTTATCACGTTGTCTTACTGTTGATTTTTATTTGTAAATAATCAATTTGCTTTAGTCTAGAATTTAAGTATAATGACGGACTTTTTGTCTTATTTTAAAAATATGCTTTAAATTGTAAAAATATTCGAATTAGCTCTCGCCGCGATATAGCCTTTTGGTGCTCATGCGGCGTAAAGCAACCAACAATCAATCAATCAATTATCATTGACTTGGTCATTATTATAAATAACTGTTTACAAAACTTTAATTTTTTGAAATACTAAGACTTTTCTAGCTTAGGAATAGATTACCTTGTTGGCTGTATTTCACAAAACTTTAATTTTGGTCTTCAATTATTGCTCTCCGGTTTCGTGCTTTATTTTACCGTTTTAACTTTTTTTAATTTGAGCGTGATTGATGTCTTTTGTAGATGAACCGCGCGTCTGGTGTAGATACAAAATTTCAGTTCTTGTATCTGTTATGAGTTTATTTATACACATATGATAAACTCGTGTGTAGTTTAAAACCATTAATTTTCTTAAATCACGATATTTATAAATCAATTGTGCAACTACTGAAAGAACGTAAAGATTTAAAAACTAGAGGTTCTTAAGAGCCTGTGTCGCTCACCTTGGTCTATGTGCATGTTAAACAAAAGACACAGATGGATTAACGACATAATGGTGTTTTGGTGATGGTGATGTGTTTGTAGATCTTACTTTACTGAACATTCTTGCTGCTTACAATTATCTCTATCTATTATAAACTTAGAAATTAGTAACAGAGGACAATATTGTTAAAATTTACAAAAATTTACAAAATTTATGAAAATTGTTAAAAATTGACTGTAAAGGGCAATAACTCCTTAAGGGGCCAACTGACCATTTTTGTCATGTTTTCTTATTTGTAGATCTTTCTATGTTGAACATTATACACATATACATCTACAGTTTATCTCTATCTGTAATAATTTTCAAGATAATAACCAAAAACGGCAAAATTTCCTTAACAATTACCAATTCAGGGGCAGCAACCCATCAACCAGTTGTCTGATTCATCTGAAAATTCCAGAGCTGATAGATCTTGACTTGATAAACATTAAAACACTCTGATTTGCTCTAAATGCTTCGGTATCAGAGTTATACGTCAAAATCTACATTTTTCCCCTATGTTTATCCATGGCGGCCATCTTGGTTGGTTGGTCTGGTCACTGCACACATTTCTTAATCTAGCTACCTCCTCAATGAAGATTGTGGCCAAGTATGGGTAAATTTGGCCCAGTAGTTTCCGATGAGAAAATTTTCTAAAAGATAACAAAAATTTACGCAAAATTGGTACAAAATTACTATAATGGGCAATAACTCAAATATAAAGGCTCAACATAACTTTAAATAAAATCTGACTCGGACTCGTTTAGAATAAATTTATAACGAATGCTTAATATTGAAGTAGTTTTTTCAAAGCAACAAAGCTTGTAGAAATTGCCAAACTATTAACATATATTGCATGAGTGTCATACTGCAACTGTACTCACAACAAGGTCAACAAGGCCATTATTATTCATCTATTCACTGTTTTTGTTGACCATGAATGCGGTAATATTATCCTCTTTGCTACATGTAACCTGCAACAGAAAGAAGGAATGTACAAGTACGTAATTTAAAATAAGAACAGAGATTCAAAGATCTTCAAATTTATTAAGTTTTGGTTTTACACAATAACAATGTTCAATCTCAGAATTTAGCCAGACTTAGCATATAATTTTACCCTACTTGGCTATCAAAGACTGCTAATTTAAAAATTTAGCGTTTTTCATTGAAAAAGAGTGTGTGATTACTGTACGTATATTCAATTTCAATCAAAAATAATTAACAAGTGTGTGCATGTCACTTTTTGCTTTTATTGTCTTGGCTTCATTCTAAAATATAACTATCTTCAATACTTTAAAATTCTTTAAGAACAAGAGGCTAAATTGTTGGACCAGCATGCAATTAAACATAGAGCCCCCCCCCCCCTTTTACTTGAGATTAGCTTGTCTTTATAGAAAAACAGAGGCAATTAATTTAAAACAAAAAAAATGAACTTTGAGCAGAGCAAACGTTTTTCAAACTTTCAAATTCTACTTTAGTCAACCAACAGTTAATTAACACTAAATAGCTG
This sequence comes from Mytilus galloprovincialis, assembly GCA_037788925.1. Taxonomy (NCBI): domain Eukaryota; kingdom Metazoa; phylum Mollusca; class Bivalvia; order Mytilida; family Mytilidae; genus Mytilus; species Mytilus galloprovincialis. The sequence continues at coordinate 44,575,336 of CM075337.1, read as the reverse complement.
CTCCATGAGAGCACGATACGCTTGCAACCTTTTCAAAGAATAAAGAATAATAGAGAGCCGTGGTGTAGTGGTTAGTGCATCGGACTACTAATACAAAGGTTCCTGGTTCGATTCCCGTTCCGGGATGAAAATTTCAGGGATTGATTTTCGGCTCTCCCTTGACACCATTGGCAAGTATGTTCTTGATGAAAGGATAATAGTCCGTCGGAAGGGGACGATAAATGGCTGACCCGTGTAAAGAGAGAGCCATATCTCTTGCACGTTAAAGACACTCTTGTAGATTTCGAAAAAGCGTAGGCTGATGCCGCTACAAGGCAGCACTCGCACACGCAAAGTGGAAAGGGATTAATATACTAGTAAGTTGAAAACTTGTTTCCCAATCCACTATAAATAAATATGTTTAAACTAAAGAATAAAGTTCCATAACTCCTCAGTGTCAAATCAGATTGAAAAAGAAATATATTTAAGGGAGATTATTTTAATTCATACAAACCAGTCATCAAATCTTCATGGAACCCGTTCAAAGCAAGTTAAAGCTTTTTAAAAAATCCCTTTTTTCAAGAATAAATCTCATCAAAACAGATATGTTAAATTTAAGATTTGTTTAAAATCTAAAAGGAGCTTACGTCAAGATATGTAAATAACTCATCAACGTTTCAAGCAAATTAATTGAAGCGTTTTTTAATTTTTGTCTAAAACAGAAAAACACTTAATAAAACGCAATTTTTCAGAAACGTCATATTAAAATTCATATAATAAATGAGCTCACGTCATTACATACAAGAACTTTACCAACGTTTCATGCAATTGGTGTATTTTTTTTTTTTTTTTTTTTTAGTATTTTTCCAGCACGTTGACAATACTATTGACAATGGACTGACAGATGGAGGGATCGAGATGATTGTATAATTGTTTATTTCTTGCAAGTTAATCGGAAACTATTTTGACAATAGACAACAGTATAGGTATGTTGAAGAATATACATGTAATTCTAAGATATCTATTAAAGGTCATTGTATGATTACTAACTTCTGATGATTTGGTCAATTAGCTCTTGATACTGTAAAGATAAAAAGATGTTTATTTTGATACGATGTTTTGAAATTATTTGCCAAAATACTGAGTATTGGCCTTGATGTTTGATAAATTTAAGGAATTATCATTATGAAAAAGCACGGTGCCCTTCGTTAATGTATTCTTGATTTAATTGCTCTTTGTAAACGTATTCATGATTTCTTTAATTTTTTTATTTTTTTTTTCGATCAATCTGAGTTTTCTAATTGTGGGTCACACCCATATGAATGTCGACCAGTTTTCTAGAGGATTTCGGTTGAATGCCATCAACAAGCAGCTATCACTCTTCCTGACCTTCAACAGCTCATATCAACGTCAGTCAAACCGATGCCAAATATTGAAGATATCACCAGCCTTTGGGATATTTGAATACTCACTTTCCGACTATAAAGATATTCATCATTTTGTTTTGTATTTAGCAAGGCCGATCTCAAAGTGAGTTTGAGATTCAAGATTTGACCACTGCAATTTGAGCCATAAGAAGAACTGGATGTGACTGATGCCATTTCAGACCTGGCAGTCCTATCAATAGTGGAGACGTACCCTCAAAATTTAGCTTAGTGGTGACAAGCATGGCTAGAGATCTTGAAAAGTTCCATGTTCTTGATCAGATGAGTAAAAATTTAAAACTCACTTGAAAAATTTATTTAGCAAATCCCAGATCTTATATACAGTTACATTCACCAAAACAAAATCCCGACCTACATGTAATTTGCCTATTCCATCCAATTATAAAAATCTAAATAAGCAGACACCAATTTTTAAATCAAATACAACATATGTCATTGACAAACATATTGAAGAGTACAGAGACTGGGTACATGTATTTTATTGTTACATGTGTGACATATAATTATGTAAGTTTGCATAGACATGTAGGACATTTTGGATATTTGTTTTAAATTTGTATTAATAAAGCATATTGTTTAATATTCTGTATTTTTTTTTTTTTTTTATGAAAGTCATATTATGTAGGAAAGAGTTACTGTGTGAAATAACTTGTAATATATTACTTCTACTTATTGTATTTCTGAAACATTCATAATTGAAGCAAAAAAGTTTAAATTAACACTTAATTAAGCAAAGTTAGAACAGTTACAATATTATGATATTTCTGGAAATATTGAATTACGGTCATTTGTATATTTGATAAACGATTTGAAATTCATGTTATAATTTACCAGTTTATCGTAATAATCCAACTGAATGTCTTTTATTTTTGTGATGATCCAACTGTAGTAGATTAGTAAATCTTGTAGTTATTCCACGCACCTTGCTTAAATTTAAGAATGAAATGTACTGACATGCGCAGTAGAACCCATGTGTCATCAATAAAAACACTTTTTTACGTTGTGGCAACTGTTTTCACATACTTCTTGTAATTCCTTTTAGTATTTGTAGTCAACGTCTCTAATGTTTTGTAGATGTTAATGCTCACTATCCCTGATATGTATCATTACGTATTGTGACTTTTGGCGAAGTTTTATTGGTTTATAGTTACCATAGAAACTTTTTTAGTACTGTAACGTGTTCGCAAATCGGTGAGAACCTTTCTAACCAACCAAACTAACCACCAGACCAGACCGACACCAACACCGAACCAAAAGAGTTTCACAGGAAATATAATCCCTCCGGAAAATTACTATAGTACTGCTACCGCAAACTACATTTCACCTAAACATAGTTTCTACGTCGGCGCCAAGTCCTTTTTATGTGTGCGAGTGTGTGTGTCGGTTAGGATTTTTATATGTAATGTAATAAAGAGTCAGATCAGCCTTTACGTTGATTTTCTGAATGTAAACACAAAATCGTTTCAAGTGTATAATAACTTTTATTCACCAGACAAAATATTGATAACAACTGAAACACGGATTAACAGAAATAAATTTAAAACAACAATCAACAATTAACAATATTCCGTATAGATTAGACGAACAGATACACTTAGAACATACTCACCCCTTCTCGTCCAATGAAAAGTTATTTTTTTCGCCTCTAATTTTCATAGTACATGACTTTCCATGCACTATGAAATAATAAACATGAATGACTTTTCATTGTAGGTTAATTATGAAAGTGAACTCTTAATAATAGCACTTACGAAGTGTTAGGACTAGATATAGTACAAGGAATTTTATACCATAATTAATAGCTCAATTACTACGTGTACTATTAATGTAACCTGGCAATTATCTAATCAAGAAATTAATCAGTATCTATAAACAAATTATTACTCAAACAACGTACAGTAAATAATAATCGTGTTTTCATGATCATAGCTTAAAAATGTAATTATAATATTGAATGCTTCTTTTTGTAACCTCATAGGGTTGTAATTGGTTATCAAAGGTACCAGGATTATAATTTAGTACGACAGACGCGCGTTTCGTCTCCATAAAACTCATCAGTGACGATCATATCAAAATATTCATAAAGCCTAACAAGTTCAAAGTTGAAGAGCATTGAGGTTCAAAATTTCCAAAATGTTGTGCCAAATACGTCTAAGTTAATATATGCCTTGGATGAGAAAATACTTAGTTTTTCGAAAAAATCAAAGTTTTGTAAACAGGAAATTTATAAAAACGACCATATTATTGATATTCATGTCAACACCGAAATGTTGACTACTGGGCTGGTGATACCCTCGGGGACGAAACGTCCACCAGCAGTGGCATCGACTACGTGGTGTAAATGGTTATCAAATGTACCAGTATCATAATGTAGTACGCCAGACGCGCGTTTCGTCTACATAAGACTCATCATTGACGCTAAAATATCAAAATATTTATAAAGCCAAACAAGTTCAAAGTTGAAGAGCATTGAGGTCCAAAATTTCCAAAAAGTTGTACCAACTACGTCTAAGGTAATCTATGCCTTGGATAAGAAAAATCCTTAGTTTGTCGAAAAATTCTAAGTTTTGTAAACAGGAAATTTGTAAAAATGAACACATTATTGATATTCATGTCAACATTGAAATTTTGACTACTGGGCTGGTGATACCCTCGGGGCCGAAACGTCCACCAGCAGTGGCAAAGAAGCGTTGACCGTGCGCTCATTTTTAGAATGAAGCGATGAAATGTACTTCGGTCAACGCTATTACACATTTAATGATAAACAAAGGGTTGATGATTAAAACATACTGATGACTTCTATCATTTGCTGAGGGTCGAAACAGGATGCAACGAATATGTTCTTATTAAAAATATTACTTTGTCAAATATTTCTTGTACGAGGCGATTGCTCAACTGAGCTACGAAACTAACAATCATGGTAATGAAAATATATGTCCTGACGGTACAGGAGTGGAGAAATGACTCCGGATAGCTAAGGAAAATGCTCTTGTTCATAGATTATCTCTGATTGTAGGAGTTTCAAAAGGCATGTAGTTAAACGCAACCATATTCGACTCGTATTATTTTTTTTTTTAAAGTTTATTACCTTGGAAGCGATCTCAATAAAATTATTTTTGTTCAAAATTTTCTATATACTTTTATTTAACACAAGATAATTAACTCAGAAAAATGTCAGGCGGTGACGAAATTCCGTTATATACCGATTTCTCGGCTGTCAACTCCACTAAAACTTATTATGCAGTAAATCTAAATGTATCTTCACAATGGTGTATAACACGCCTACGTTAGTTGTCGGAATCATCCGTAGCAATCCTATCCAAGTATGTCAATCGTAATTATTTCGTCTACCGACACAACATTGGCAATAAACGTCTCGCAGTTAATGATTAATGATAAAAATGCTCAGAAAACAAACTATTAGTATTCGTATGAATAGAAAAAGAACTATCATCCAGTTATTAAAATTGTAAAAGATACCGTGAAAAAAATTCTTACAAGTGCTATTTGTGGATTGTCTTATAAGTTACAAATTTTTCCATGACGTCAATGTCATTCAGACTCTCTCTTGACTTTACGTATGAAATGAAACAAGATCAGGTAACTCCGAGAATCATTTAGACTTTCCAATAAAATTGACCAATCGAAAACTGAGATATATAAGAGACGTGACACGTGTATTGCCAATCCATCGTCGGTTGACTTAATACTCACGATTAACATACTTGGGTAGGATTGCTACGGATGATTTCAACAGCAAAACTAAACACGTTATACACCATTGTGAAGATAAATCAGTTTTGGATTTACGACAAAACAAGTTTTCGTGGGGTTGACAGCCGAGTAATAGACATTTAACGGAATTTCAACTCCGCCTGACATTTTTTTTCTTAATCGTGAGTTAAGTACCTTGTGTTATATGAAGGTATATTATTGGGGGGGGGTCTGAGACGAGTGCCTGTGAGGAAACCGATTAATCGACTATTATTTTAGTAATCGATACTCGGTCCTACAGAGCGATACTCGAGTACTCGTTGACATCCCTAATTAAATGTATTGATACGAAGGTGGGTTTCTTCTTGTTCATGCATTCAGTCTGAGTCATCCTTATTAATAATTTCTTTATATTTCGTTTATCAGTTTATCTTACATGTATGATTTTGTATTTCATTTTAAATACGCATGCATACTACACGTCACTTTGGCGGATAGTTCAACAATTTTATGCAAATCACTATTCTTACGGTATGAAATTAAAAAATAAGTGTTTAGCCAATTAAAATCGAAGACAGTCCATTAATAGTGTTCCATATAAAGGCAACAGTAGTATACCGCTGTTCAAAACTCGTAAATCTATGGACAAAAAGCAAAATCGGGGTAACAAACTAAAACTGAGGGAAACGCATTAAATATCAGAGGAGAACAACGACACAACATTAAAATGTAACACACACACTAACGGACTAAGCATTAGACAAAATCCAATGAGAATAACAAATATAACATCAAAACCAAATTCATGAATTTGGGATAGAAAAGAACCGTGACACGTTTCATAGTTATGTGAATTCAGACTCAAATATAGGAGAAAACAATCGACAAAACGTAAAAATGTTACACACACAAAAACGAACTATGATATAACAATGGCCATTTTCCTGACTTGGTACAGGACATTCTTAAAGAAAAAAATGGTGGGTTGAACCTGGTTTTGTGGCATGCCAAACCTCGCACTTTAATGGCATTGTTAAATATAACATTAAAATGACAACATAATATTACAGGACTACAATACAAATAAATAGGAGAACGTATTGGGCAAAGAAACACAAGAATAATAGATAACAAAAGGCATCAGTTTTAAAATTCAATGCGTCAAAACGCGCCTCGTCCACACAAGACTTACCAGTGACGCCCAGATATAAAAGTTAGAAAGTAAAAAAAAAGGTACAAAGTTGTACAGCACTGAGGATCAAAAGACAAAAGGCTGTGCCAGATACGGCTAGGGTTTTTTTTGCATGTGATAAGAACATCCTTATTATTTAGAACAATTTATGCTATTGCAAACCGTAAATTTTATTAAATGAATATAAAAGATATACATGATGAAACTGACGTCTCAACTAATTACAGAAAACAAAACCCGAATACATAATGCATTGAAGACCAACACAGAAAATAGACCGACTTAGTCCAGGCCTCAACGCTAAAAGTCATAAAAATGACGTCACATACGAAGTTGTGAAAAGGCACAAAATTACGTCGCACAGACATTTGAATTTCTGAAACAGCACAAAAATGACGTCACATTTGAAAAACTATATCTCAAAAATAAGATAGAAATAGGATTGATTTAAGATTATAATAGAACTAAATACTGATATTACATTTAAACACATGCACATTGCAATACTAATTAATAGCTATTAACTATATTATATATACATGTCCTGTTTGTTTTGAATCTAACTTCAAACATAAAATATCGTACAGATTACGTTGAACAAAATCAAAACTAATAAATGGAGGCGGTGATAATTTTCTTTACCATAACACATGAATATAATACAAAAGACGCAAACACATTTGACAAAATTTAATGAGAATTACAAATATAACATCAGACTAAATGCATGAATTTGAGATAGATAAGTACCGTAACACGTCTTATAGTAATGCGAATTCACACTCGGCAAAACAGTCACAATCGGGAATAAGTCACGTTCGGTTATTAAAAGATTAGACGAAGTAATGACACACCACAATCTACCCTGTGGTAAAAATGTCTTTAGCTAGTTTGGTCAAAGACACATTGTATCGATCAACTAATTCGCGATGGTGTCCATAAAATTTACGGAGTGTCAATTTTAATCTGTCCTCCTCATAACTTTGTTGAAGAAGTTTCTGTGTAAGGAGCACACTTCTGTATATGAAGTCCGTATAATGTGAACATGCACGAGAATAACGTATGTAAACACCATACGAAGGGGCAGAGGGTATGTTACTGCTGAAAAATTTGAAATTGTCCCGTTTATCATAGATTTTCGTGTGAAGTCGTCCATCTGCGTCAATATTGAGGAAAAGATCAAGGTATGAAGCAGTCCTTCTAGTATCAGTAGTATCCTTAATTTTAAGTTAGGTGGGATATCTGAGATGTAAGTATTGCCTGAAATATGGGTTATTCAATGATAGAACATCATCAATATATCGGAAAGTAAAAATAAAGAATTTCGCAGGTGCTTTTTCTTTTTGTCTTTTAGAAGGTTCTGAATGAATTCTGCTTCATACGAGACAAACATAAATCGGCCAGTATAGGGTGCACAATTAGTACCCATTAGAATACCGACTGTCTGTTGAAATATAAATCCTCCAAACTCAACAAATATATTGTCGATCGAACTACGATATTTCTCAATGGTATTATTTATTTTTTTCATTTCCACACAAAAAAAAAGAAAAAAGCTTCGCTGAGGCAACATTTCAATCCTTTTTACACCAACATGCCTTCACTGAATTCATTTGAATTTCGTGGTGACCATGATAGTGCATTGCATACTACGTCTTCATTCCAGTGTACAAATGATACGATCATTAATGTAACCTACCGAATTAGACTATTTACCGGATTTGTAATCACATAAGCAACACAACGGGTGCCACATGTGGAGCAGGATCTGCTAACCCTTCCGGAGCACCTGAGATCACCCCTAGTTTTTGGTGGGGTTCGTGTTGTTTATTCTTTAGTCTTCTATGTTGTGACATGTGTACTATTGTTTATCTGTTTGTCTTTTTCATTTTTAGCCATGGCGTTGTCAGTTTATTTTCGATTTATGAGTTTCACTGTCCCTTTGGTATCTTTCGTCACTCTTTTATTGTTGTTTTGTTTCTATATTTCGAGGACAATTTGCTCCGTTTATGATACGTAATTTCTGAATGACCAAACGCGTAGCTACTGTGTAACGTTCTGTTTGTTCGTTTTATAGCATAAAAACACTAAAAGGGTACGTATGTGCAACCCATCATCAATTATTGTAATGAATCAGTATTATGAAATCCTTATTATAAATAACTACGACATTGAAAGAAATTAAAAGTGGTTCCTTAATCATCCGTATAAATTCGGCACATGTATTTTATTTAATCCTTATATTTTTCATATTGCGCTAGAATGTTATCAATGAACTATCAAACGCTAAAGTTGACTGCATTTCAGTATAATACTCTAAAACAGCTACACCAAAAATCAACATTCAGGAAACACAGATTCTATCAGCCACTCTCCGTATAAATAGATGTAAAATACTGCACAAATAAAGAAGTCACAATTTTTGTAACCCTCTTGCTTTATTATTAAAAATATATTAACAGCAACCCTACTTTTTGAAACAAACGGACATTTTTGCCGACATTACGCACCTTTCTCCTATTTAACGTTAAAATTCAATATTGAACTTTATTATCAAAACTTATAATCTTTAGAAAACAAGAAAACGATTTAAATTCTGCCTCCGTTGGAAACTGGAACAGTCATATGAACTGCATAAATAACTAGTTTGCATATATATTGCAATATACAGGAACTTAAACTGCTGCTTTAGAAAACTGTCACAGTACCTTAAAATCTATGAGACAAGTTTATTTTACTACTATCAGGATCAGGGACAAGCTGGAAATGACGTAAAATATTATAAATCTTACGCTAGTGTTTTTATTTTGAAATTCCAAATATGGGTAAAATCAATGACCTCATAATGAAACTTCCTTGCAAGGTAAATATCGATGCACTTAACGTCTTAGAAAATGACGTCATTACGGCCCTATTACTGTAAAAAGGTGCGCAACGTCGGTGCATAAATAGTTTATAAGAAGTTATTACTTTAATCAAAATAAAACTAAAAATCCCTATTTTGAAAAAAAAAAACATACACAAATATAACTTCAAAATGTTCAGAACAGTCTACAAATTATACGATTTCTATTGTCACTATATTTATAACAATACTCGTGACTTCCGGTTAAAGCGAAAGTGAAAGTAACGTGCATTTGATTAAAAGCTGCCGGTCAGAAAACATACGCTTTCTGGTTATTCTGGAACTTACAAAATAAAAACATTTAAACAATGCATAGGTAATTATGAAATTAAATACACACATTCACTGCTATAATACAATAATATTTACAACAGTTGTCAGAAAAATAGACAAAACCATGTCAACCTAATTAAGTTAAAACATAAAGTTTTCACCAGGTTTGGTAAACAATATTCCCCGCAACAGTGAACAATTTCAATAAAAATTTAGGCTCAATTATTCTCTAAAATCGTCACATTACCCCCTCCTTACAAAAAGTGGTCTCCCTGACCGCGGGTTATAAACAACCAAATACGGTAAATCTCATTTCACATAGATAAATTTTCAAGTTAAACATACACATTGTAAATAACATTATGACAATATCCATAGATAAAAAAACAATACTATTTGAACTTTAAAGTTGTAATGGTTTTTACTATAAATTATATCCACACATTTACTGCTATAATACAATAACCCATATACATGTAAACTACAACTTTCTTTTTTTTATTCCCTCCCCTGTTTTAAATTAAGTTATGCAATTTTGAACAATAGATATAATAAGTGTACATAAGTTCTTAGTGGTTTCGTGATTAGCATATCACTACCACAGAGTCCATTAAATATCTTAAATATTGAGAAGGGAAATGGGGAATGTGTCAAAGAGACAACAACCCGACCATAGAAAAAAACCACAACAGAAGGTCACCAACTGGACTTCAATGTAGCGAGAAATTCCCGCACCCACAGGCGTCCTTCAGCTGGCCTCTAAACAAATATATACTTGTTCAGTGATAATGAACGCCATACTAATTTCCAAATTGTACACAAGAAACTACAATAAAAATGATACAAGACTAACGAAGGCCTGAGGCTCCTGACTTGGGAGCAAAAATGCGGCAGGGTTAAACATCTTAATGAGATCTCAACCCTCCCCTTAAGCCTCTAGCCAATGTAGAAAAGTAAACGCATAACAATACGAAGTATACCAATCATATACTTATATTGTTATTACATATTTTTAAATTTTTATAAAGTTAATTCTAAAACCATGACATTTCTATTACATAAACTATACTTAAAAAGAAAAACATTTGACTGCCAATTATGTATTTTGAATTTAAAACTTCTACTTTAAAATACAATTGATAAAAACAAAAAAATTACAAGTATCTTACCCAAGGTTAGGCTAGACTGGATCTACAACCAATACCATTATCACACGTTTTGGTAGTTGGTGTCTGAGTATCCGTGGTATGGATCTCCTTATCATGAGGCATAGTTGACAAAGGAAGACGGTGCCCCCGCAAAGAAATTCCTCGAATCCTGCATCTCGAAGTTTTATGTGGTTCTTTCTACAGGTCTAGCGGCCGGAATTATCTTAGCGGAAACAAATTCTTCTTCTGTCTCATTTGTAGGGCTCCTGGGAAAGTCCAAAATCCGGGCGGCAAGGAAATCTAAACTGGAGGACGTGACTGGAGCCGGAACAGTGGACGGAACTGTTGACACTACAGGAACTTAACGGAACGGAAGACTTGACAGGAACGGAACAGGAACTTGACACTACAGGAATTTAACGGAACACTTTCTGTAGGACACACCTGGAGCATTCGAGTTACACACACCGGACACATCCTTCAATCCACTCGTTGACAATACGATCCTGCAGCGCGATCCCTGCATCTCCATCAACTCGACATCGACAACTGGCTCCTCCCAGTCCGAAACGTTCTCCGGCAACCCATCTGTAATCAGCACCTTCCTTTGGGAGGACTGAACAAAGAGTCTTCCAGCTAAGTTAGTGTCACCTCTGGCAAAGGTATTGCCCAGTAATCAACGTTTGGTAGTTTCTCCCCATCCTCTGATTCCATCACAGGAGGAAATTCTGTGAGACGCAGTCTCCTCCTACCACTGAACGACGACTGCCCTGCGGTTGACCATCTCCTCAACACAGGATGTACACGCTGGATGCGGCGGTGCATACGGTCTGGCTTGTCGTTGTGTCTTGGAAACGACACCCCACATCCAGCAAACGGGCATACATCGTGTGGTCCATGTACCTGCTCCTCATGCGTTAGCAACCTGACTGCGGTTGGGAAACCCACAGGGCACTTTGGGCACTGGTAGACAATGAATGACACCTTAGTTCGAAGCATATTCATCTGCAATAAATAAAATGTACATCCTGTTAAGAAAATAATGGAGAGCTGCACCTTTTTATCGCTAATTAGAAGTTCCTGCCACTGCAAAGCCCAACACAGACACACACAATAAGACACTACACGCTACAAAAAACAATCCGAGTTATTTTAATTACACACAAATTTGAACCCTTAAGTGTTTCCGATTTTATATATACAGACAACAAATGGTAAGCTATGGCCTATATATAATAAGCGTTCATCGGACTTTGGAAAAAAAGTCATATGAATTTCAACTAACGGCTACAAGATATATCTACAACCAGCTGGTGAATTCGACGCGGAACGTTTGACGTTGAGTCAAACTGGGGTTCCCACCGTATATTTATTTATAAAAATATGAAGATCATATTGCGTTTTCTGCCTCGTTCTAGCTGTAGCCATTTTGTCCCTAGCCTTTTGATGAATCTTCTAAAGACTTTGCTGTACTCTGTCTACGTAATCATGAGGCTCAACTCGTTCTGCTTCATCCGTTGATGGACCGTAAAATAAGTCAATAAACTCATCATAGATACCAGGACTAAATTTATTATATACGCCAGACGCGCGTTTCGTCTACAAAAGACTCATCAGTGACGCTCGAATCCAAAAACGTTAAAAAGGTCAAATAAAGTACGAAGTTGAAGAGCATGGAGAACCAAAATTCCCAAAAGTCCTGCCAAATACACCTAAGGTGATCTTTGCCTGAGGTAGAAAAGCCTTAGTATTTCAAAAAATTCAAAAAATAGTTAACAGTAATTTTTTTAATATAACCATATCAATTACAATTCATGTCAGCACTAAAAATGCTGACTACTGGGCTTGTGATACCCTCGGGAAAATAAATCTCCACCAGCTGTGGCATCGACCCAGTGGTTGTAAATAAACTGATCATAGATACCAGGACTAAATTTAGTATATACGCCGGACGCGCGTTTCGTCTACAAAAGACTCATCAGTGACGCTCGAATCCAAAAAAGTTAAAAAGGTCAAATAAAGTACGAAGTTGAAGAGCATGGAAAACCAAATTCCCAAAAGTCCTGCCAAATACAGCTAAAGTGTTCTATGCCTGAGGTAGAAAAGCCTTAGTATTTTAAAAAATTCAAAAATTAGTTAACAGTAAATTTATTAATATAATCATATCAATGACAATTCATGTCACCACAAAAAGTGCTGACTACTGGGCTTTAGATACCCTCGGGGAAATAAATCTCCACCAGCAGTGGCATCGACCCAGTGGTTGCAAATAAACTCATCATAGATACCAGGACTAAATTTAGTATATAGGGAGCTGCGCCTCTCGTCCATACATCATAAGATTTGGAGTATGTTTAGTACCTTCATGGACAGAGGACTTATATGCTAACATAGTCAATTGAAGACATTCATCTCAGTCTTTTTGATCTCGGGAGTTAACTTTGGACAACATGTCTTCCAAACTCCTATTAAACCTCTGTACCAAATCTCCAACTTGAAGATGGAAACTGGTGGTGCGAGTTTTGTCTATTTTAAATATTATACACATTCTTTGAAATAACTGATATTCAAATTGTCTGCCCTGGTCAGTATTAATCTGTTTAGGAAGCCCATATCTACTAATAAAGTTTTCTATGAGCAAACGGCAACCGCTTTCCGCTTTATATTTGGCATGGGGAAACTCTCGGTAACCAACATGATGTACTTATTCTTGCGCCATGTCAAAGGCCTAGGGCCCATTATGTCAATCGCTATCCTTTCCAAGGGCGCCCCAACTAGGTACTGCTTCATTCCCGCTTTTGCTTTATCTTTTCTCCTTTCGACAGGCCGAACTTGTTTCACACCACCTAGTCACATCCTGATTTAAATTTGGCCAGAAAAACCTTGATATTATTCTTGCCAAAGTGCGGTTTATTCCTAAATGACCAGAACATGAATCATTATGTAACATTGTCAAAACTTCAGGCTTAAGATTTTGAGGAAGTACTAACGTCAATTTCACGCTATTATCAGTTTCAATAAATTTGTAGTAAAAGTATTTTATTTCTCAAAACCAGCATTTCCCAAAGAGACCAGTATGCTTTTATTTCAGAACATTTATTTGAAATATTTTCCCATTTTGGCCTAGAGGGGAAGTTTTTGTGTCTGAAATAGTTTTTATGTGATCTCAAGCTGTATATTAAGCTATTTTGAAGACTGATGTTTGCAAGCAAAAGTACTTTATTTACATACATAGAAATTCATAACATTTAAACAAGTACCTTTCACACCATCTTTTCCTGATTTTACACTCAGCATTGTCCCTTTATACCATTCATATGTATTGTCTACAATCCATTTGTGTTCTATTCTTTTGTCTAGGAATTTCACCAATCTTGGCTTACCTCTTCTACTGAAATATAAATACATGTATCGATAATTAGTATCCATAAGATGCTACATTTCCTATTGACTATAACTTCTTTTAAAAATAAATGTTCTACAACAATATCAGTTTGTTCAGATACATGTTTGAAAATTGTTCGGATTCTTTTTCTTAGCTTAGTTTGCACTGTTAACACATTTCCTTCTTTTTATATTGCCAGTGATTCTTATGGTATGTTAGACTGAAAATTTGGTCATGTGAAATTGTTGTTATCTATATCATTCTTACAAAGTATGATGGACATATGAACATACAGACATCAGTAACAATATGTCATATCCAAATATGTGGTCGTGACATCAAAATAAACCATTTAAGAGCAAAGAAGTTTGGATGTACCTGTAGAAAACTTATTTCAAAGGGTATAGCACATCCTCATTTTTACGGAGGTGTTGTTTACCGTGCTCGGAAATTTACAAACGATCCTGGTAAGCTTATCGGTCCTTTAAATAAACTTATTCTAAAAGGTTACCAATTCAACACTGTAATTAGATCTTTGAATATTGTTTTTATTGGTATTAATATTGATTTTGTTATCAGTAAACTAAAAGCAAACTAAATATCATTGTTATATAAATATACATGTGCACATTCATGGATCTACAATCTCTGACTGTTGATGACGTCTTTATTCTAAATCCATTTGATGTTGGATGTGTAATGATTGATAATTTAGTCTTAGATGCATGATTTTTTTTTATTAGTTGTTATTGGCTTTGAACTAGGTGTCAGTAACTGCCAGTACTCTCAGATCTGTACTGATAGTCTTTTTGTGGTTAGGTTGTATAAGTGCTCAGTCCCTCTGTTTTTGTAACATGTATTTTTATTTGTATCGATCTGATGAGTTGAGCCTTTTTCAACTGATTTTTATAGTTCGTTCCTATGTTGTACTGTTACACCACTGTCCCAGGGTAGGGGGAGTGTTGGGATCCCGTTAACATGTTTAACCCTGCCACATTAATTATGTTTGTGCCTGTCCCAAGTCATGAGCCTGTAATTCAGTGGTTGTCATTTGTTGCTGTGTTACATATTTGTTTTTCGTTCATTTATTTGTACATTAATAAGGCCGTACTTTTCTCGTTTGAATAGTTTTACATTTGTCATTTCGGGGCCTTTTATAGCTGACTATGCGGTATGGGATTGGCTCATTGTTGAAGGCCGTACGGTGACCTATAGTGGTTAATTTCTGTGTCATTTGGTCTCTTGTGAAGAGTTGTCTCATTGGCAATTACACCAAATTTTCTTTTTTTTTAAAAATACACTTATTATTCAGTCAGCAGATCATCACATTGAACAAATGCAAAATTTCAAGGGATAAAAAATATCTGTTAGAAATTCATTCATATGATTTTAACAGCAATGTTTACCTTCTAGTACAGGGTGTTTGGTCTGCTGATGGTTCAATGTTTGCTTCTGAGACAAAGTCATTGTTCTGTTTTGCGTATACTTTTTCTTTCTACCAGTCGTTGTTTTTTTGCCAGGTTGGGTGGGTGCAATGTACTGTAACAGAAAAATTAACACATCATTTTTATTGTATGGTCCAATATATATCTTTCAAATCATAAATATCTAAAATATACTAAAAGAAAACAGTTTATGCACAAATCATTTTATAACCTAGGAACATTGTATGGGTATATTTTTTTCACACTTTGCATTAATCGTTAAAACACCTTTTTGTTATTTGTTGGTTTCTCAGAAAAAGTGTGGTTTTGTCCTTAAGACATTATTTACCATTCTTTGTCAAATTTTTCAGTTGAAAAAGAAAAATTTTAAAAATACAATGATGATTCAAAATCTCATGCAATTGAATCCCCTTACCAGATCTGGCACTGAGTTGCAAATTTCTATTAATTTTTAAATGAAATGTTCAATGAGTAATTTTCAAGTCAGCAATAAAATTTAAATCAAAAATTAGTTTCTCAAACTCTTAAATAACAGGTCTGTTGATCTGTAACAAAATAAACATAAAAAAGATCCCTTATAACTCTTAACATAATAATTCATATAGATGTGTGTCTACCAGGGTTGGACCCTGGAATTTCAAAAAGGGGGTGGGTGGGGGGTGGCATACACCCTCTACACCCCCCATGAATACTCCACTTTCTACCATAGTAGTGCATTGGTGAATACATACAAGGAAGCACACACTTCAATATATATGTACAAGTAGTATTAAAATACACATATGATCCTTTGTTCAATGTCCATATATGTAATTTACAAACCACGATTCATTTAAACATTTTTATACTGCTTGAGACATTCCACTTTTTTTCATAAATACTCAACCAGATTCCTGGTTCCCTTATTCCAGGACCTTTGCCATTACGTGGTGAACACAATTCCGGAAGAATAGCATTGAAGTAAAATGCTTTTAGTTTTGGCAGCATGATGTGTTCCCACAAGGTATTGTCCCTAAATATTCTTTGGATAAACAACTGGTGTGGATTAAGAGTCCTCACAACGAAATCTATCCAAGGATAATTGCAAATGTTCATTAAACCATGGCACTGATAAAAGTAGTTGTGGGTACTTTTCAAATTTAAATGACCACTGACAGTTTCCAGACAGAATGATGATTTTTCACTTGCTTGGAAGAGATTGACAGGTTTGTTGTGCAGAAGATTTTTTATCTCCAAAAGACCATCACCAGACGCAGTTGAAACTTACCATCTGCACTAGCAGCCAAAAATGGGTGTTCATGGGCAATTAGCAAACCAGTAGATTTAACAGTTACATTCTCATGTTGTTCTGCCTTTTAGAGCCTATACTCCTCTATAGATGTTCTTTCTTGCAGAAGTCCATTTCTGGTGTGTCTATTTCCCTTGAAGGTGGAGTACAGAAGATTTTTGACTAAATTTAATACTTTCAATGAAGGGTTACGGCGAATGATTGGTCCAAAATTTGAAGCTGTTTAACGTTTTCTTCTTTCCGTGTGCCAAAGACCAGACAAAGATTGCTGTGAAGTAGAATTTGTTATTGCATTCATTTGAGGTATACCAATGTTAATATGAGTCTGAATATATTTGTCCTTTATATTTGATAAATCAGATGGAGATATGTCAGGGGTGTAATCCATTGCCTCAGTGCCATAAGACTGTCTAGCTTTTTTGGAGTTGCTTTGTTTGCAAACTTTCATTTTTCTCTTCCATCTCAATTGCTGAGTGTGTGGTTTCGATTTGTATTTTCTGCTACTGATAAGATTTTTTTCATGTCTAGCGTAGTATTCATCAAAGAATTTACCTGCTTCTGTTGTTGTTGCCTGTTCCCAAACAATAGGTGACCACTTTGGTCCAAAATTCATTCTTAGCCCTCCTCCAAAACATCGTCCATGCCAAGATCCTCTATTACAGAGGTTGTAGATTTTTCCGCCATCAAATTTTGTCCTTATTCTCATCCAATTTTCAGCTAAATTTGTTGTTGTATTAGAAATGAGACGGTGAGCTTTTTCAGCAATTCTATTCAAAATTGATGTCACGTCTTGAATTATATACTGTTCAACATTACTGTACTCTATAGATGATTCTCCTCTTGCTTCCTCCTGTGCAGCTAATGATGAGCCTTCAGACCAAAGTTTTTCCTGTTCTTCAAATATATCCAATGTCTCTTCCACTGGTTGGTCTGGTGGTATGACATGATGGTCATGAGTGATTGGATTGACATTGTCCCTTGCCTTGCAAAAGTTACTACAGTTGGAATGTAAACCAAAAACATGAAAAACAGAGTTTTTTATGTCATGACGAAGATGAGAAATAGCTTCAGGTTTTGTGAGGTAATTTGTTTCTACATCTTTAGAACGCATTCTGATGGCACTACGCAAAGCAGATACTAACCGTACACGAGTTGTTTTTGTTAAATGGTTTCTACCTTTATATAGATGATTTTCGGAAACAAGTTTTTCCAGGTTTGACCTAAAACAGTTGCAAGTATGGTTAGCACATTCTTCCTTTTCCACATATCTACCCCAACCAGGCACTTCCTCTCGTATCCTAGCATAAACTGAACTGTCACCATCTCCTACAACACGGATATAGCGTAGGCCATGTTTGGATTCTGCTTGTTTGAACCCTTCAAGCACAATATCAGCTTCCATAGACTGACTATCTTCTGACCAGTTCTTAAAACATGTATGTTCTGTTGGGATTGTATTGACTTTCTCTGCAGTGCTACATACGTAGCAATACTTGTTTCGTACTCCTATATGCAAAAGTTTTTTTGTTGCTTGCCCTATTATGATTGCCACTCCTCCCCGGGCATTATAGGAATGTTTGTGGGTTCGTTTCGACCATCCTCCATCAGTAATTACGGTTATTGCTGGGATACCCTGATGAAAAAATCCGTTCTCCATGGCAATCCTTCTTTCCTCTGTTCCAACCTGTTAAATAAACATATGGGACATATAAATATAACTAGTCCCACTTGAGTTTCCTAAAATATCATTAATTAATGCCATGAAGGCTAAACCTAATTAAAAGTTTAAAGTGTGGTGGGATTTGTTTGTTTTTCAGACAGAAATTTTTTTTTTCGGCAATTTTTCAAGTTTGTGTGACAGTTTTGTTATGTACATTAAAAATTATTTTGTATAGTACAGAAGGTGAATTAGCTGAAATATTTCCCATGTTTTAATTAATTCCATACACATAATATGGATTGTCTCTTGCTTTATTTAATGGATTGTCCATTTAACTTGGAAAATGTGGTGGTGGTGTTTGGGGTTATAGTATATATTTTGTATAGTACATAGAGTGAATAAGCTGAAATGTTTCTTGACCCACACTGTAATAGAATACCAAATTGATACTTAGATACTCTAAAACTCTTTCATCGTAAGTTTAGCTGAAATTGATTTAGCAGTTTGAAAGGAAAAGATTTTCTAATGTAAGCAAACATAATTAAACAAGAGTGGACACACTGAAATGTCTCGCCTGTTCTAGTATTCATAATATAATTTATGTTGAAAGTGTAAAAAAGCATTGTATACAACAAGCATTACATTAAATTAACTGTACTTGAAATGAAGGTGAGATAAACCTTTTCAGACATAAATGTAGTTCATACACTCATTCCATACAACAATCTAGTTAATTACCTATTGCTAAAAGTATCTCCGAATTAACCTAATGAAAAAAAAATAGCCTTGACCAATGAACCATGAAAATTAGGTCAAGATCAGCTAACACCTACTAAACAGCCATGCATACATACCATACAATTATTTCATACATCAAAATATATTCTACTATCCCTATAGTATTTGAAAAAAGACCAAATCATTGATGATTTAACATTGACCAATGAACCATGAAAATGAGGTTAAGGTCAGATGATTATTACAAGACAGACTTGTACAACTTACAAACATTCTATACACCAAATATAATCAACTTGATGCTTATATATATGTAGTGTACTATATAGTATCTGAGAAATAAATAAAATTGCAAAATTTAACTTTGACCACTGAACCATGAAAATGAGATCAAAGTCAGATGACACCTGTCAGTTGGACATGTACACCTTACAATCATTCAATACACCAAATATAATTGAATGAATGCTAATAGCTATAGTATCTTTGAATAGACCTAAACACAAAAATTTAACTTTGACCACTGAACCATGAACATGAGGTCAAGGTCAGATGACAACTGCCAGTTGGACATGTACACCTTACAATCATTCCACACACCAAATACAGAAGACATATTGCTTATAATTTCTGAGATATAGACTTAACCCTGTAAACTTAACCTTGTTCACTGATCCGTGAAATGAGGTTGAGGTCATGTGAAAACTGACTGACAGACATGGGGACCTTGAAAGGTACACACATACTAAATATAGTTATCCTATTACTTATAATAAGAGAGAAGAAATTAACATTGCAAAAAATTTGCACTTTTTTTCAAGTAGTCACTGAACCATAATAATGAGGTCAAGGCCAATGGTCATATGACAGAAAGACAGTTCGTAACATAAGGCATCTATATAAAAGTATAAAGTATCCAGGTCTTCTACCTTCTGAAATATTAACCTTATTAAGTTATCCTATTATTTATAATAATAGAGAAATTAACATTGGAAAAAATTTGATAGAAATACACCAAACTACCAAACAATGGCTTTCTGTAGGATTAATATATAATTGAAACAGCTGAATAGTTTTATGTAAATCCAAGTTAATTTTGAAAACTTATAAAAAAAATTAAAGGTGACTATCTAAATTTGGTGCGAACAGAAAATTATAGCTCTTTTTACTTATTAATTAAAAGTCCTTAAATTGGACAGCAAAACACCAAACTATGAAAAAACCAAGGCATTCTGTAAGATTAATATATAATTGAGATATCTGCATAGTTTTATGTAACTTCAAGGTAATTTGAAAAAGTTATAAAAAAAATTAAAGGTGACCATCTAAATTTAGTCTGAACAGAACATTCTAGCTCTTTTTACATTATTAATTAAAAGTCCTGAAATTGGACAGCAAAACACCAAACTATGAAAAAACGTGGCGTTCTGTAAGAATAATATATAATTGAGATAGCTGTATAGTTTTATGTAAATTACCAAGTTAATTTGGAAAAGTTATAAAAAAATTTAAAAGTGACTGTCTGAATTAAGCCCAAACTGAAAATTCTAGTTTTGTTTTTAACTACGTGTATTAATTTAATCCTTTTATTTGACAGCAATACAACAAACTACCAAACAATGTGGCATTCTGTAAGGCCAGTATATAGTTGAGATAGCTACAAACATTTATAACAAGAGGCTCTCAAGAGCCTGATTCGCTCACCTGAAACGTTTTTGCTTAAACCTTTCACAATTATTATTTTTGCTTTAAAATGCCATTTAAATGTTGATCATATTGATTATTTGAAGACCTTACTTTGCCAAACATTTCTGCTGTTTACAGTTTATCTTTATATTCAATAATATTCAAGATAATAACCAAAAACTGCAAAATTCCTTAAAATTACCAATTTAGTGGCAGCAACCCAACAATGGATTGTTAGATTCGTCTGACAATTTCAGGGCTGATAGATCATGACCTATTGAACATGTTTACCCCCATGAAAAATTTGCTCTTAATGCTTTAGTTTTTGAGATATAAGCCAAAAACTGCATTTGACCCCTATGTTCTATTTTTTAGATTCTTGAAATAGTTTACGACGACGGACGACGAAGGACGCCAAGTGATGGCATAAGCTCACATGGCCCTTTGGGCCAGGTGAGCTAAAAATCAAAGTTAATGTGATAAAGTAATAGTAATAATTAAAGGTGACTATAGATATGAATTTAATTAGAATTGAAAATTATAGATTTTTTATCCATTAATTTGACAGCAATGAACAAAATTTTGTAAGATCAATATATAATTGAGTTAAATGGGCTGATTCAGACCAGTCTAGACTAAATTCAAAGCTCAAGACTGAGTCAAGAAAGGTCGAGACCATATTCATACTATATCAAGATTAGCAAATACTCAATCAGACTTATTAAGTAAAGTCGAGACCAAAATCAAGTGCAGTTAAGTAGTGTCAAGACTATGTCAAGTCTTGTCAAGTATAATATGTGCCCGACTTTAATACTGGTTGAGCACAAAATATGGTCTTTTCATACTCTGACCAGTTTGTAGTGCTTGTTCATTAGAATAGACAACTGGTTTAGGAGCCGTACAAATTTTACAGACATACATGTACATGTATATAATTAAAAGAACAGATTTAAGTAAAATTCCCCCTTTCCCTTTTTTAAGTCTTTGTGTTTTTCATCCAAATAACAAAATGTTCAAGATTCAATGAAGGTTTGCATCTGGTCATTTCTTGATATAAAATGTTTATTTAAAAAAGTTATCTTTTGACTTAACTGGCACAGGCAGTAATTAAGATCATGTTTAATATTGATACATGTACATGTTATAATGACAACCTATGAAAAGTAACATATATTATTTATTTATTCAGTTTTCTTTTTTTGAGCGTGTGTGTGTGGGGGGGGGGGGGGGGGATTCTCATTTACATTTATTATATATTATGGTTTTTTTTTTTCGATGTTCATGCATTCATTTTACATTTATGTTTTAATCAATTATAATTACCTGTAACATATTTTCTTGGAGAGCTGCTAACCACCATTCCCCTACTTCTTGTTCAATTGCTGAAAATGAAGTTGACGAGAGTCCTGGTGAATTCATTGTCCCCATGATTTCATTTAAGTGAGACGGTCCATTTCCAGTGGCAATACTTCCCCACACAGCTCTCACGTTTACATCAAACCTTTTACTTTCTGGCAATGATGGGCTAGTGCAGAATTTAAATTGTTTATGACATCCTTCACACTGAGCACAAAGAACGGTTGCAAGTCCTAATTTCCTTTCCTCGCTTACAAGTTTTATTGGTGATTGGTTTTTAGAACTTAGCTCTATTGCTGAAGGACACAGACATACGTGCATAGTTATTTCACTGACATGTCCTTGTAATGAGTTCAAATTCACAAATCTATAACCTTGTGGGCTTAAATTATGCATTTGCCTTTCTCTGATTTTCAGTTTTAATCCATTTTCTAATAGTTCGGAAGTGAAAAATTTATGGCATTCTTTGGTGGTTTTTTTCTTACTAATTGTTGTCTGTTTGATTCTCTTTAAAACAAGGGACAGCGGCAGAGACTTCCGCTTAATCCTTTTTCTCCTAATTATAAAATTAACAGTTGGTCTTCCACATCTTATACTTGTTCTTTTGCCCTTTGCTGGTCCCGAGCCAAGTCCAAATGTTTTCGACGTTTTCCTTTTACTACCCATTATTATCAAAATGCTTGCTATGACTCTACTTAACTAGTACTGATGTCAATGTCAAGCCTCCATATTTTTTATGTCTCAAGCAGTATGTTTTAATTTTTACTAAAATTTATTCACTTACCTTCAAATTATATAACTTTGTTATACTTAAATATAAGTTCGGTTAAAAACAGAAAAAAAAGAAAATTATTCATGTTTTTTGCCAATGTTTACAAGCACCGTGATGGCGCTGGGGTATGGGATCACTTACTTGAGTGTCGATTTACGATATAAGGACAATTTCGATCACATTAGTAATTCTTAATTAATCTTTGTTTTTGGTATTAATGTTTGAATACCCGTCATTCTCACCTTTTTATGGAAAGGACTCTTCAAATCGGCAACTTTTCATCTGTTGGATCAAAAGATCAGCCCATTCACATCAAACCGGAAGTTGTTTCGAATCATAAAACAACTCTTTGGTTTCGAATTGCAGTACTAATTCTACCCGATTTTACGTTTAATTTGAATATCCGTCATTTATATAATAAAAACAAGATATTATGTAGTTTTAATTTTAAAATGCATCTAAATATATAATATTAATATTTGGCGGACGAATCATTGCTGTAAACTCTCTACTTTCACTTTGAGCAGGAGGATGACAGCTGATTTTTTGAAGTATTTTAAACGAAAAGCGTCGTGATATTTAACAAAAGCAGCATGATGGTAAGAGACTGAAGTGACATAAATAAGGCACTATCAGGTTATTTGAAATAGCTCCCCTCGATCTCACTCAAAATGAAATAAAAAAAAACGAACCTCAAAAATAAAAAATGGCGGGACATAAACGATAAAGGTGATGACGAAACTTGGCCGTTGTGTTTCTCTGGCAATCAACATATACACAATTGCATATGGGTGCACTGCGAGACAATATGAAGAATAGATTAGCATATGATTTGTTAAATTCCATTAAGTAAAAGTAATAAATTAATGGGACTTTTTGAAAAAATGTGTTCAGAATTATTATTTTTTTCTGACAAAACACACTCCTGTCAAAATATTACTACTAAATAACTCTTGATTTTGTAAGCAATCAAGTCCATATTCATGATTTAAGCAATTGTGATTGTTTTAGTGGCTAGTATAGAATAATAAAGCACAAAAAGTTGATTAAAAATATCAGCCATTTTTTGGAAAAATTGGACTTGGACGGAACCTTAACTTACAGTTTTACAAAATAAAAATGTACTGGAAAATGTGTTTACTATATACAATTATAAAATCTCCTGAAAAGATTAATACTATCATTATCTCAAACTTGGTTGATTATTAAAGTGTACACATTTAACACAAAACAAATGAATGTTTATATTTCAGAATATTTCTCTCTATTTTCAGAAATAAGCCTCAGTACTTTAAAGAGGAAGATCGAGTCTTTGGATCCAGTGCAGGATGTAGTTAAGGAATACACAAGTCGTCGGTACATAAGCCTGGTCCAAAGCCTTGGAAGCTGGACGACTTTAACCGGAATGTAGTTAAAAGGACCATCTATGATATGTACCGGAAAAAAGAGATGGTGTCCATGCCCCGTCTTCTTGAAGTCCTGAAAGAGAAAGACATTACTGCAACCTTGTCCATAGTAGTGAGCACAGTGAAGTCACTGGGTTTTCGGTAAATATATATCAAAATTAACAATTTTAAGTATTAATAACAACTAACAGGCTATTATTTAAAGTTGGAATTATTTTTAATTATGGAATTTGTTAAATTTTCTGTGCTGGAAATTTTTAATAAATTCCATGTTTATTTGGTATAATGTTTTGAGCGGTTCATAACACTTTCCATATAATGTATTTTGTATAAATAGTGTTGTGCGCGGCACAGTACATTCTATTGAAAATGTACTATCTTCTTTGTAAAAGAAAGTGTTGTGCGCAGCACAGACCATTTAAGTACAGAATAAGCATAGAATTTACTAGAAATTTCAAGCACAAGAAATAATAAAATTCCATGATTAATAATAATTCCAAGTTTAAATAATAGCCTGTTAACTGTGGATTCCTTAAAATGTGCAAGGTCCAACTTTCCTACGATTTTTTCATTTTTTTTATGTAAACCTTAAACTTAAAGGTTTAATCTACAACAGAACATGTAAATGGAACATAATTTTTCTCAATCCTGGAAAACTGGTACCACCAAAAAATGGATAAATCAGCAGTATTTCTAAAAATAATAAAAGGAATGACTTAAAAATTGTTTCCATATTAAAGTTTCAACAAATTTCTATTTTAATAAATATTCAGAATGTAAAACAAAGTCTATATTTAATATTATACCAATGCTTTGTATGGTTAGGTAGGTAGGGAATTTATGTCCTTTCTGATTGACAAGCAAAATAGCATACTTGTTAAACACAAGAAAATGATGTTACATTTAGGGACCTTTTAAAGCTGACTATGGGTATGAGCTTTTCTCATTGCTGAAGGCTGTACAGTGACATTTAGTTGTTAATTTCTGTGTCATTCTGGTCTCTTGTGGAGAGTTGTGTCATTGTCAATCAGACCAAATCTTTTTATATTTACAGCAAACCTAAAAAAAAACTAAAAAATAATCTTAATTCATTTTTAAATTAAATTATATTTTTGGGACAACAGAAGGAAATTTATATATGTAAATATATGTATAACAGCCCATACCTGATGCAAAACACACGACATCTGCACAATATTGACATTTTTGTTTAACACTCTGATCATCACCCAAATGTAGAATCTGTAATTAGAAGTATTATTAGAAGTCAGTATGTAGGAAACAATGTATTTGAAAATTACATTTCTTTTGCAGTGAAAAATCAGTTATAGAGAAAAAAAATCATTCCTATTAACTATTTATTTATATCATGTTAAAGGAGGGGTTTTTGCGAAAAATACCAGTTGAGAGAATGTTAAATTTCGCTAGCTGTAAGGCGATGGAAATTCATTCTCAAGACTGGTATTTTTCGCAAATACCTCTCCAGAACATGCTATATCTGTTCAATTACACCGAATGTTAATATTCAAAAACTCATTGATGATCGTGACGTTATAAGCGTCCAGTTGGATTGAGTATTTTTTGACAAATACCACGGCAGAGAGGGTTAAAAAGGCATATCCTTTTTGTAAATACCCCGGCTGCTTTAAAAATGAACGATATTCATTTGAAAACAATAAATTGGTGAAAAATAAACTGGCTATCAACCAATCAAAACCCAGGATTCTTACATAAGGTGCAATTATGAGGAGAATGCAATAAATGCCAATGATTGAATCAGTAACAAAATCATACAACAATATAATTATCTAAATAGAGACACATGAATTAGTAAACACAAATGAGGACATTAAGCAGACATGTATCTATATGTATCAACAACCAAGCAATAAAGGGTATTCATTTTTGTGACATTGTTTTTCCTATATACAAAATGTACAAGCGTTTCATTAACTTGTTTATAAGGAATGCAGACATGACTTTAAACTAGTATTTTATTTTTTTTAAGTTTTCCAAGAAAGAATCAGGTCGACGTCATGTCGTTGAGAGAGATGATATTTTCGCTCTTCGTCATCATTATCTGCGTCAAATACGAAAGTACAGGCAGCAAGAACGTCATATTGTGTATTAACATGAGACTTGGTTGAATTCCAATTATGTAGTCAAGGGTGACTGGCTAGATGAACCTAGCACATCCATGTCAGTCTTTGAGCCACACTGTTGAGTGCGTTTTTTACCATCTGGTAAAGGCACTCGTTTGATAATCCTAGATGTTGGATCTTCTCAACAAGGCCTCATCCCTGGTGTTGGCCTGATCTTTTGAGTCGAAAACCAACAGCTCGGATTATCATGATGAAATGAATAGTGAACACTTCACAGAATGGTTCAGCGACACGCTCATCTCTAGACTATTTCCCCAGTCTGTAGTTGTAATGGACAATGCTCCATATCACAGCCACTTAGATCCCGAGTCGAGGGCACCTTCTACAGGTTGCTAATAAACCAGGTATCTCGGCATGGCTGGATAAGAACAATGTTCATTATGACCTCAAAATGAAAAAGACCGGGCTGCTTGATTTAGTAAATCAGCACAAACCTAAAAAAAAATATGTGATAGACGAACTTGCAAAAGCTCATGGCCATGTGTTTTTATGATTACCCCTTACCATTGTGAGCTCAATCCCATTGAAATGGTTTGGTCTCACTTGAAAGGCTTCGTAGCTAGAAAAAATTCTACCTACAAAATTAAAGATTGTAAGAAGTTTTCTCAGGAGGCCAAGTCCCATTTCAGTGCGGAGCGCTGGGATAATTTGAGATTCATGTGGTGAGGGAATAACAGTCTCCGGGACAAGTTTGCAATTCCGCTGAGTGCAAAAGTTGTCACCTTAATTTTTGGAGTTAAGTCAAAACAAAGTTGATAACTTGGTTGGTATTGGTTCCCTGATATTTGTCCTAAAATTTTTTGGATCTAGCACCACTGTTGAAAAAGTTATGCCCCTTTTTTCAACAATTTCCTCAGAGGAAAAGTACTTTTCCTCAAGGGAAATCAAATTTCCCTGAAGGAAAAAGATTTTTCCTCAAGGGAAATTGTTTTTTCCTCAAGGGAAAAAGATTTCCCTTAGGGAATTTGCTGCATAATTATTTCCTTTGAGGAAATTCTTTTTCCTTTGAGGAAATTTGCAGCTTCAAATTTTCCTTGGAGGAAATACTTTTTCCTGTGAGGAAATTTGTAGCTTCAAATTTTCCTTGGAGGAAATACTTTTTCCTGAGAGGAAATTTTTGACAAACACTTTTCCTTGGAGGAAAATTCGAGACAACAAATTTCCTCTAAGGAAATCATTGATCTTCAAATTTCCTCTAGGGAAATTTCTGAACATCAAATTTCCCTTAAGGAAATGTTTTTCCTCTATGGAAATTTCATAACAGTACAAACAGTATTAATATATTTTCTCCTAGACTGAATTATTGATACAAAAGATAATTAAAACTTTAATACTGTAATACAAATTTTCATGGTGAGTATTAAACATACAAAAACAAAAGGCTGACTGTTTAGCATGTTTAAGACAATACAATAATAAGCAAAATGCTATGAATATCATACCATTTGTGATGTTATTAATATTGTGCTCATATTTGCATATTAAATAAAATAAACACTTTTCATGTCAAATTAACTTGTCTTCTGTTTCAGCTGCTGTGTATTCGACCCCCTACATAACAGTTCAGTGCATAAATAATTCAATCCACAAGACATCTTCCTTCAATTGGTTGAATAAATTTTGGCAAAGTATGTTCTTCAAACATCTTCTTTGTATATTTGATATGATGGAGCCATGCACATGAATTGATAAAGCAGGTGTTTATTTCGACAACAAACATGACAAAGATACTATTTTTTTTCTTAATTTCTCCATAATCCATCAGTTAATATGAATGTAGGTTGTTACATTTTACACAATTGTGTTCTTTGATAGTACTCCATTTTGTTTATAGCAATTTTGTAGGATTTTTTCTATTTCTTTTTCCAGAAAAACACACAGTTGAGTTCATTTCACATTAATAATCCAATTAGCACATTATGTAGAAAAGTATTAACAATTAAGTTTCCTCTTCAGTATAGATCTGCAGGACCTGTTGATGATCATAAAAACCAAGATATCTGACCTATAAATACACAAAATAAAAAAAAAATGTTATAAATGGAGAAAAAAACAGCAATATAAATAAGCTTATTTTATCATGTTTTAATGAACATTTTGAGAAACTTTCATTTGATATTCTTACTTGTCATGCTTATGAGTTCTCTTATTCAGTGCTTTGTGTCCAAGATTTAATATTTGTTGTTTAGTGCCTTGCAGTGATATTTAAAGTTGAGCCACTTGCAATAGTTGTTATAGAATGTTCATATGTTGTGTTAATATTTGAACCACTGTCCTATGTTATGGTCAGGTTGAGTGCTCACAGACATGAGGCCTAAATTAATATATTGTTTGTTTCCCTAATCCCTATTCTGACAAGCCAGGTGTGGGTAGGTAGGTAGGTAAATAATTTTATTTTTCCCAAAAGCCTGAATATTATCGGATGATCCGGCAAGCCCAAAAATCAGAAATGAATAAAATAATATTTGGCTTAGTTTTGACAATAAAATTTTATGAGTAGGGCCATTTTTGCAGGGTCGGTCAGAATTGGAGAAACAAACAATATTTTATATTAGGCATGATTTTTTTTTATTAATTGTTATTGACTTTGAACATGTTGAACTAAATTGGATTGTTTAAATCTTTATATGTTGAGATCTTTAATGGATGACCTATAAAGGAAGTGTTTTCTCATTATTGAAGGCAGGCCCATGATTGGCCTTTAATTTCTTGCATCCGCTTCATTGAACTCTGGTGGATAAGTCACTCATTTACCATACCACATTTTCTTATTTTTATATGAGTCATCATTCAAAGGCAATTTCTTTTATTACTGTAATTCAGAAATTATCGAAACTTTTTAGTAATGCGAATAATGTGACTGGGTGAGTATCGCAAAAATAAGAAATCATATTTTGATAACAGAAACATATATATATATATATATATATCATGTAACTATATAGATCTTTATGCAGATTTTTTTTGTAATCACAATAAGTTGTCTCTTCCCTGAAAAATCTGAATTTACAGTATATAGAAGTGGTCTTACAATTTAGTAAAATTGAGAAAGGAAATGGTGAATATGTCAAAGCGACAACCACCCGACCATAGAGCAAACAACAGCCGAAGGCAACCAATGGGTCTTCAATGTAGCGAGAATTCCCGCACCCGTAGGTGTCCTTCAGCTGGCCCCTAAAATATGCATAATAGTACAGTGATAATGGACGTCATACTAAACTCCGAATTATACACAAGAAACTAAAATTTAAAATCATACAAGACTAACAAAGGCCAGAGGCTCCTGACTTGGGACAGGCGCAAAATTGCGGCGGGGTTAAACATGTTTATGAGATCTCAACCCTCCCCCTATACCTCTAGCCAATGTAGAAAAGTAAAACAATAACAATACGCACATTAAAATTCAGTTCAAGAGAAGTCCGAGTCTGATGTAAAAAGATGTAACAAAAGAAAATAAATAAAATGACAATAATACATAAATAACAACAGACTACTAGCAGTTAACTGACATGCCAGCTCCAGACCTCAATTAAACTGATTGAAAGATTATGTCTTCATCATATGAATATCAGGTACAATTCCTCCCGTTAGGGGTTTAGTATCATACTATCATAAAATATATGAGAAGAACATAACCCGTGTCATGCCAACAACTGTTTTTTTAGAAATAAATGTGTTTAGTTCCGATGCAAAGACCCTATCAGTGAATCAATGTTAAAGCCAAAATATGCAATCTTTAGGCCTTGTTGTATTCTGTTTATCTTGTTTTGCGCTCATTTCTATTGTAACTGTTTATATTTTTCATCATTTTTCTATATTTCTTGTCCTATAAAACATAAAAAGGGTAAAAACTATTATAAAACATCAGTTTGTGTTTTTCTTTATATTCAGTTATATTTAAAAAGAATGGAATATTTGTGCTATTTCATTTCACACACTTTTTGCCAGTCATGACTTTCAAAGACTTTCACCCTGGTCAATAGTTTAAAAAACAAACATTCCCATACTTTTTCTTTGTGTTCGTACTAATTTTTCATTTGACAACAAAGACATGATTCAACTATTCTTCTAAAATTTGTTTCGCTTGACTACGTTAAACTCTGAAATATTGTTAACAGTATAATCTGTATGTGTCTCACTTGTCAAAATTTCAAATTAATATATAAATCAGATAAAAATGCTATGCATGGCTCAGCTTGATACAAACGTACAGGTTGAACCCAGAACAGTTGGGGCAAGTATGGACACAACATTCAAGCTTAATACAACTCTGAATTTTAAATTTGGATTGTGATTCAATAGTTGATGCAGCATAGGTTTCTGACACAGAATGAATGCGGTCCAAGTACTTAAAAATTTTAAATTGACAATTAACCTCTAAAATGATCCAATATTCAAAATCTCAATACATGGTTAGATACAGCATATCAACATGATCAAAGAACCCCAATAATTCATTTTTTGGTGAAATCAAATAAAGTTAAATTTTGGACCTTTTAGAACTCAATGTGGACCAATTTGATAATGGGTCAAAATATCAAAAATCTTAATGAATGGTTAGATTCAGCATATCAAAGAGCCCCATATAATCAATTTTTGTTGAAATCAAACAAAGTAAAATTTTGGACCCCGATTTGGATCAACTTGAATTTGGGCCCATAATAAAAAAATCTAAGTAAATATTCAGATTCAGCATATTAATCTGAACACCAAGGATTTAAATATTGTTAAAATCAAAATAAGTTTAATTTTGGACCCTTTGGACCTTAAGGTAGACCAATTTAAACAGGACCAAAAAACTAGGAATCTAAATACACAGTTAGATTTGGCATATCAAAGAACTCCAATAATTCAATTTTCTATAAAATCAAACAAAGTTTAATATTGGCCCCTATTGGCCCCTAATTCATGTAATTCCTAAACTCTGAACAAAACTCTGGTCACAAACCTTGTGTTTGAATTTCATAGATTTCTATTACTTGTACTAAAGTTATTAAGCGAAAACTAAATGTCCTGGGACAACGACGACTACATGATAAAATTGAGAATGGAAAAAGGGAATGTGTCAAAGAGACAACAACCTGACCATAGATTTGAGGGTTGGAATCCTTTTCTTTAACCGAGCAATGCATTTGAATGGGAGATATAGTTGGAACCCCTCTTTGCTCTTGGTTGGGACCCCCCTTTTAAAATGGCTGGATCCGCCTCTGAGAAGCATTATAGAAAAATCTATAAGCTTTAACTCAAAATAAGGATAATTTTATTTTTAAAGGGCAGACACAGATCCAGAGGGGGGGTTCAAGGGATTGGAACCCCACTTTTTTTGGATAATCAATGCATTTGAATAGGGACATGTAATTGGACCCCCCCCCCTTTCCCCTTTTGTCCTGGGTTAGAATCCCACCCCCACCCCTTTTTAAAATGACTGGATCCGCCCCTTAAGGGTCTATAATTAAGTTTGACAACATCAGACCACATACTACTTTATCCAAAAAAAAATGCCACATTTCATCCAATTTAATTTCATCCCTTACTTGCTACATGTATTTCATCCATAATATTTAAAGAAATAAATTTGGGAGGAGTATGATTTTAATTCATTTGTAATTTGCAAGTTATTAACTATCCAAACTAGAGACCTAATAGAGTAGATATACTTGACTAATTTAAATCAAACTTGGGGTGACTGGGAACAAAGATTTAAGGGAATAGATGACAGTTTACCTACAATGACCTAGTTTCATAGCAATAGCATACATTAATAAAGACTACATGGTCATTCTTATGTTTAAACATGGTTTAAACTTTGGGTGTTCATTTTTTAATGTTTAACATGTTTAAAGCTAACAATTTCAACTACGTACATGTATCAAGATTTGATCCTACATTATTTAAATATTGAAAAAAATAGCTTTTTAAATTTGGATCTATATATAATTGTGAATGTCACATGGATGTATTTTAATGTAAAGCATCTGAAAAATCATTAGCCGTCTCATATTTATTTCAGTTCTTCAAAAGGCAAATTTATATGAGCTTATGCTGAAAATAGAGATTTCTTATTAAGGAGAAATCCCTGCCCCCCCTTTTTGTGTGAAAAATTTTGTTGATTATATAGGGAATCACAGAAACATGACTGAGGCAAGCATCCCCCATCTGAACCCCCCCCCCCCCCCCATGAATATGTTTTTTTAGCTTGTGTAGGTGTAAGTCAGTAAGGAGGCAACCATTTGATTTGTAGGCCGGGTGAAAAATGTGATTAATCTTGCTTTGTAAACTTGTGCTATAAATAAAAATTACCAATCCATTAAAAAATCCGTGAGCCCAATCTCATCCAGTGAAATAGATTGTAGTCTGTTTTCGAAGTTATATGGAAGTAAGTTAGTAGTCCAGATAATTATGACGCATTGCAAGGCATATTTTTTAAGGAGAAGTGTAGAATGGGGGAATGGAACCAATAAATTGATCGGATCCGAAATGTTCTTCCCAGTAAAGGAGCACCTATTATTTTGTAGGTAATTATTATTAGTGTCGGTGGTCTCACAAGTAAATCAGGGTGAATATTGCATGCACATTAAAATTAGCAGAGAAGAGACAATTATCAACTTGTGTATTATTCATTTTCTCGCAGTTATTTACGGTAAATCAGCTATATAGACATAGGAAGATGTGGTGTATGTATATATATATATATATCCGAAAACAGGTGTTCGGTTCTAGTACTATAGTGGCTATAGTATGTGACTTTTAAAT
Organism: Mytilus galloprovincialis; assembly: GCA_037788925.1. Taxonomy (NCBI): domain Eukaryota; kingdom Metazoa; phylum Mollusca; class Bivalvia; order Mytilida; family Mytilidae; genus Mytilus; species Mytilus galloprovincialis. The sequence goes on along the minus strand of CM075337.1, from coordinate 44,542,029 downwards.
AACAATTATCAATTATATCTGTATTCTGTGGCGGGTCGAATGGGATGGAATCCGGGGTTGGCCTCCCCTAGCATTTTGTGAGCAATCATTGCATAAATGATAATCTCGGGAATCCTCTCAAGTTCCTATATACAAGGTGATAGGACGTTCCGTTGGAATAGGTTACCTGTGCATCAGGAAAAGTTTTAAGGCATAGCGTGAAAAGGTAACCTATTCCAACGGAACCGAACGTCCTATCACCTTGTATATAGGAACCTTAAAAATATGTGAATAGGTCGGGAAAAACTCTCTTTTGACACTTAGGTATTGCACTGTTGCATTACACACCAATCAAAACGCAAACAATATGGGAAAAGATAACATTTTAACCTACACAATATATGAATAAGTTATACACTTTTGAAATCTAAATTATATGAAAAGGGTGGGGTAACCGTAGAAAACCAGCGGCAACGACACCCCTTATTTAATGGAAATCAAGCCCCGGGTATTTGTTAGCATAACGGTAACCACGAAAGGGGGGGCTAATTTAAAGCACGAGGAATATTATAAATATACAATTCAACAGGGGTAGAGTGCATCGAGGAATGGGAAATAAAATTGTCTCTTCACGATGATCGAAAAAAGTATCTTGCACGTTATTTTCATCATCTTGTCTGAAACACTCTGAATAATGAGCTTCAAGGCGAAAACAAGGCATGTGAAATACTAATAACATACACTTCTTTTTTTATACGTTGTATGGACAAACCCATAAATCCCTCAACAAAAATTGCTTGATTCATGTCATATCAAATAAATTACAGCGCGGAAAGGTAACTTTAATTTAATATCAAAACTAAATTTTTGTTATATTTTTCAATAAATTTATAAATCTTAATTAGGCATGCGTTGCGTGAGTTCCATTTCACGAGACCTACACAGATTTCTATAAAACAAATCAAAAATTTTAAATACAGTTTTTCAATTCTTTCCGGCATAGATAAAAAAAAATATGTATATAATCTATATGATTTGGTTGAATTATTTCACTTCATTTTAATGATAAATCCTTTAGTTCTTAAATTTTTAATTAAAATGAATCATTTTGATATCTAACGATAAACTTTTTAAATTGAGGTGACATGGTCAGTATCCTAATTAGTTGCATGGCTGATTACCATCTTACAGGTGACCCAGTAATTTTCCATATGACAGTAGCGTGTACCCTCGGGGTTATATCAGGGTGTGTATAACTTATTTTCTGGGGAACATCCTGTCCATGTGTAGTACTTAGCATATATTGCAACAGATGACATTAAACAAATTTTCTTTGTAGCATCGGAGGCAATTTCATGTTCGACCACACAAAATATTTCACAAAAAAAGATATGATAAAATCAAAAGAAAAAGATAAAGAAATATTAACAAATAAAGGTGGAATTGAGTAAACGGGGATTCGTGTTTTTATGAGCTTATTTTCAGTGGACAACAACAAATGGAAGTTTTTAACGACCTTGTGTGACCTATAGTTGTTAATGTTTGTGTCATTTTGGTCTTTTGTGGATAGTTGTCTCATTGGCAATCATACCACATCTTTTTGACTGGCTATATACATGATATAATATATATAGCACTTACACGGTCGGTCCAGTGGACATATTTCATACTAGATAACTTATACAGTAATTCTTTTTATATATATGAAAATTATTGTCCGATCTGATACACGTACCTATAATGTACAGAATTGTGAACAGCTTCAAATATATGGGGTCCGTAGAAACACCGCAAAGGACCTCCTTAGTGCACTAAGAACAAAAATGTGCACTAAGGACCTACTCCTTTCATAATTTTAAATTATATTTTTTCTAATGTTTTCTCGACACGTGCCTCAAAAAGTTGATTGTCACCTTTAGTATAATCGATAGCAATTCATGTTCGCTCAACCTTGGCCCGTGAATAATCTACTGGTATACTGATTAAACATGTATATGGTATTTCAAATTGTTCTCTATTTTTTTTTCATTTGTTTGTTTTTGCCGTATTTATTCTGTCTGCTATATTTTTTACTTCTAAATTAATAGCGTATTTTCAACTCTTTTCAGTTTGGGATTTTTCATCCTTTTAATTTTAAAAAGACAAATAATTGTGAACACTTCACGGAAAAGTGAGGATTGATATTTGGTTGCTTAACGTCCAGTTGCCAATACTTCATTCATTTTTCTAATGTTAAGAACTATATGCCATTTATCAATATTTCGATTTGAGCTTTACTGATGAGTCTTGTGTAGACGAAACGCGCGTCTGGCGTACTAAATTATAATCCTTGTACTTTTGATAACTATCACAGCAATGTTTTTAAACATGTTTAGGAAAGGAACATATTTCTGATTCGATGTTTATATACAAATGCATTACAAGTATAAATATGTATAGGTTGATGTTTAGTCCCTTCGATGTTTTAGACTGTAAATAAATTATGACCAATTTATTTCTGACATCTTCTTCATTTTTAACTTTTGTGGATAGGTGTTTCATTGACAGCCGTACCACATCTCCTTTCGCTTATTTTTGTTGTATATATTTTTAATTCACTTTCCTTGTCTTTTAAAATATAAAGTAAGTAAGTAAGTAAGTAAATTGTGTAAATCAGCATAAATTTGTACAAAATATAATTACATATATAATACACCCGGCCCAATGGACCAATAAGTCACCTTTTACTGTTAGTTCAATATAAATGTTCTAATATCACGTGTCAATTGCCAATTTAAATTTAAATACAGATAATTATAGATTAAGAATTAACGATTGTAAAAGTTCATATATTATTCAACTAATGTTTGTGAAAAAGTTTAAGAATGTTAACTAGAGTAAACTGTTTGTTTTCTACGGAAAAGTGACGCTGCTAAGTATTTAGCTATTTTCCTTGGATGGTTCACCATTAGAAATGTTAATTTTCCCTGCTCATCTAGTTGCGTAAAGTCAGGCACCATTAATATCTCGCTAAAAACAGTTTGTCTGATATCATTATAAAATGTGCAGTTTAAAAGAAAATGTAGCTCACTTTCAACATTTTGAGAATTACAAAATCGGCATAGTCTGTTTTCTACTGGTTCCCCAATATATCTACCAGTCTCAATTCTGATCGGTAATAATCCGCATCTAAACTGGGCTAGCACAGATCGCTCGTGTTTCGTAAGATTTAGTTTTACATAGTGCTCTAGTTCGAAGTTTGTTTTAAAGTTTAAGTAAGATCGTAGCTTTGGTTTATTTATCAAGGACTCTCTCCATATATCACTGTAATAAGTTCGTACAATTTGTTCAAAAGATTTTAAATCCACCATTGTTCTACTTTCGTAATAATGTAACATATTAAGTTTAGTGAAAATATCTTTAGTGTCACTACACCAATTGTTTGTGCAACGATCATAATCCATATTGAACACCACTTTCGTTAATCGGTCGTCTTCAAACGATAAAAGCCTATTCCAGTATCGAATAATGTTCACCCAATGCCGAAACTGACTTGGTATCCATCCAGTATCCCCATACAGTGCTAGAATTGGTGCAAATCTGTGAACGCCTAAGTAATATCGAATTGCTCTGTTCTGTACGTTGTCTATTGATTGGAACTTCCTATATATTTATTCCATTATTTTTATTTGATGCCGAAAATAAGAATACGAAGTTATTTGTTAAATGCTATAAATAAGCGAAGTAAAACAACCGTTAATAATTATGTATATGAGCATTATATCTATTTATAAAATATTTTAAATACAAGCAGACATACCATTTGTGACACCAATTTCATTTATTTCCAAATCTTAAAATCATACATTTCCGTTCTTTAGCGTTTCTTAATAATGGCAGAACGGGCTTAAGAGTCATATGATTAAGTTAACTAAATAATTTAGTTTTCCCACATCATTAGCGGATTTAGGGGGTTAAAGCGAGCCCCCACCCCCGGTTGAAAATCTTAAAATATTTTTTGTATTAACCATTTCTTGTTTTAATGTTATCTTTACTATAATTTGAATATCTAGCACTGAATAGGGTGACACGTTGTCGCTACACTTCTTTAAATATACACAAGTCATAATAACATTGGCCAGAGGGTAACTTGATAATTAGAGGACCAAAGGATTTAATTAAGACAATCCAAGGCTGCTATCTCTATATTTTATTATATATATCTTTATTAGCCTCCCTTAGAGTGATACAACAATTGCAAAACGGGTAGATACGATCTGTAATCAAATAATTAACCTTATAAAATTAATACTTAAAATTTTATTTAGAGTAACCATATGCCGGATGAACAAAAAGTGTGCCATTTATTGAAAAACATATGGTTTGGTATAACATGAAAACTTCTCTAGTGTTTTAAACATTTCTCACATAACCCCTCCCCCAAACCCCCACTTCAAGCTCTGGATCCGCGCCTGCCCATAGTGCTTATTACATTATAAAATAAAATGGTATTCATCTTCAACTGTTGAAATAAAGATGAATTGTTAAAAAAAAAAGCATTGACACCAGTTTAAAGTTATCGTTCATAGAAGACAGTTATGATTTATTCTATAATTCTCTTTTTAAAACGTAATATAATTTTACCTCTTGGAGTTTTTCTATATGTTACTTCTGTAATCGGATTTTGAAGAACCCCATGGACACCACATACTCTCAAATGTCTTTCAAGGAATAATGATAGTATGTAAACTCGTGTGTTGTTAGTAAGGAAATGAAATATCAAAAGCATTTGTTTCTCAATTTTTATCTCAAAATAGGGTTCTTTAAATAAAAAAAAAAGCTTGCATAGCAATTTCCTTAAAAACTAAATATATATAACAAAGGCAAAGTTTTAAAACACAAAATTTATTTTTTATTTTTCTTTCATAAACTTGAATTTATACCACGCTAAACCGTTAGGTTAACAACCATTGATTAATCAATAAGTAACGATCAAAAGACAATTGTTTATTGGATTAGGTTGATTGAACATGATGATTCGGGAATCTGCAATAAACCGTTGGTCACGTGGCGAGTGGCAGGCTTGATTAAAAAGTCATTTAACTTCAAAATTACAAAATCTATTGATACCTAACTTTATAGATTTGAGGTATTTAATCATATCCTCTTACATTCATGTTCGCTGTGATCTTAAAACATCGTTTTAGTGTCCTTAATGCAAAAACTTTCTTCTTAGTGCACTAAGAAGTCTTTTGCGGTATTTCTACACACCGAACTATATGGCCTTATTATTGGTAATATACCATATTAGTGTCACTAATGGCTTAACGTGTTACCAAATTAAAAAGAAGAAATAGGCTCAAAACCGCATTTTTAACTTTAGATTTTTTTTCAATCCCAAAATAGAGAAGAGGTCCGGTATAGAGACTTATTAAAAAGTCCAGATGAGAAGTTTAACTTGCTTTTCTATTCCCGGCACTTTTAACTTAACGCATGCAAAAAAAAAAAATCAGTACCTGGTTACAGTTGCGCATTGACAAATTATAATCTTTCGATTAAATGATCTTAAATCTATATGGTCTTTATTTTAAAAGTTATAAAATCTAAATGTAAAGTGATCTAAAATGTTCAATATAAATGAGTATTTTCGCGGTGAAATGAATTTATACATGTGTATTTGACCCGACTACTGACTACATAGTAAACTATTCATTATGTACCTATAAGGGGGGTCTGAGCGGGACTCGGGATTGTCGAGGCGTATTTTTTGTAAACGTGACACATGAAAGTCAAATTATGAGGGAGGGTAGGAGGGGTACTGATCCCGAAATCCCGAGCTTAAAAACACGAAATTCCGAAATCCCGGGCTTAAAAAACACGAAATCCAGAGGTCCCGAAATTCGAAAAAAGAATTATCGTATCCCGAAAGGGTCAATCCCGAAATCCAGAGCTTAAAAACACCCGATCCCGCAGTCCCGATAAAGGTCCTATCCTCCCTCAAGTTATTGTGCCGTGAAAACGCGAAATGAAGTTTAGCGGGACATGGGAAATTACAAAAATAGCAGAATTGTTCACTTACATAGTGTACGCAGGATGGCATCATGCGAGAATCTAAAAAAATAAGTAGTAACTAAGCGGGATCCGTGAACAGAACCCCCAATGAGACCCCCATTAGTTGTGGCTTATTTTGGTCTTTTTAGTTAGTTTCTTTCCCCTACATTACTTGACCGTTTTTGTAAAACAACAGCACTCGAGGTCTGACAGTATTTTACCAAGAAATGCACAAAATATTCAGAAAGAAGGCCTAGAAAATTTAAATATTGGTATGCACACATACTCCCCTATCAGCACAGACAATTATATTTTTGTAAAGGCGCCAAACTCGTTTCTAATATTTATAATAGAACCGAAAAGAAAATGGAAATGGAAATGGGGAATGTATCAAAGAGATAACAACATGACCAAAGAGCAGATAACAGCCATAGGTCACCGATGGGTCTTCATTGCAACGAGAAAATCCCGCAACCTGAGACTGGGGTGGATCTAGTCATATAAAGGAGGGGTTCCTAACCCAGGACAATTTTTTTTTTTTGGGGGGGGTGTCCAACTACATGTCCCCATTCAAATGCATTGATCGTCCAATAAAGAAAGGGGGTTCCAACATGTCCAACCTTCAGCCACCCCCCCCCCCTGGATCCGTGCCTGTGAGGCATGCTTTAGCTTGCCATTAAACAAAAATGTATACTAGTTGAGTGATAATGGACGTCATACTAAACTCTTCAATATAAAAAAAAGAAACTAAAATAAAAATCATACAAAGGTCACAAAGGCCATAACTTCTGGCTCCTGAATTAGGAAAAGTGCAAAATGCAGTGAGTATAAAAGCCTTTACTGTAAATTCCTGAAATTACAATTATATAAATCATCTCACATCTTTGTGCATTTCTTGAAATTGGTCATATTAATAAATGCATGCAATATTTTCAGAAAATTTCAATATATAGGCTTTTAAAAGTCAATCTTGTGCATGATTATCAATGATTATACTCGCACAATTAACACATGTGGTTCTCAAAACTCAGAGGTGTCTATGCTATTTATGACAACATTTTAATCAAGTATAAATTTACAAAATATGTTTAGAACTATATGATTTTTAGGTTTTTAAGCATAGATATAGTAGGTCAGGATCTGCGAACTCTCACTGACTGACTGAGCACATGAATTCAACACTAGTTTTTTGGTGATGTTGGTGTTGCTTAGTGTTTTGTTTTGTTTTTCTTTTCTGCATCTTATGTTTTGCCTTGGCATTGTCAGTTTCTCTTTCATTGCCTTTGGTTTTTTTTGTTATGTTAAATAACAAGTCACAAGAGAGAAAAAACAAAAAAAATATGTGAAAAAATGGCTTAGTTCAGTATATATTAAGGACAGAGATAACAAATAGCTAAATAAGAAAAAAGAAAAAAGAAAATTCCTTTTCTATGTACAGTCAATTGTCTGATAATCTAGAAGATAGCCTGATTTGGTCTAATTCTCCTGAATTCTAGCAGGTACTTTATTCCAACTTTTTTAATTCAAACAAACCATGTCTTAGATAGTCTTGGAATTAGAATACATTAATCATAAAATTTTCATAATACTTTGGTGAATTATCTATTGATATAATCATGATAATTAAGCTCCTTTTTAATTTTTAGTGAAGAAAAGCTCTGGCAGATCGATGGTCTCAGAGACAAGGCTCTTTCTCTAGTTATTATACATATGACGGACGATGAGACGGATGACACTCAGGCGACTATTGAATATGGTCAGGTGGGGTACCGATGACGAGGAAATTGACATGGACATTGTTGATGGTTATGCCTCTGATACCAGCGATCAAGCTGATGTGATTTTGTGTAAAATTTGTCATGACACTGATCCGCCAGGACGGGTTCCCAAGCGAGACCGGTGAACGCACATTGATTGGTTTCAATGTGACACTTGTGATCAGTGGTTGCATAACAAATGTTGCACAAAACCTGCCCTGGCGCAGATGTGTCCTCGGTGTTATTCTGTTATACTGTGTTATACTGGCAAAGAAGTACAAATGTAGAAGGGGATGTTTAGGTTGCACTCCGTTTATCTGTCTGTCAATTTTTCAGTCCAACAAATCAGTTTTCCACATTTTATATGCCCCATATATGGTGATCTATGGTCATTATGTTTTTAGTCTGCTGTGCATCCGTTTGTCTGTCAGATTTCATGTTGAAGTTTTGGTCAAGGTATACGCAGTTTACAAAATTAAATACAATAATCAGTTTTCCACACTTTTTTCTGCATGTTTGACGTTATTGTTTCAAAAATTTGGTATAGAGTTTTATCATGACAAGTTACAAATCATGCTTGAACCTTATTTTGGTCTCACTCTGATGATTTGTGGTTCTTGGACTTAGAAAATCCACAATCTCTCCATCCAAGTAATAATTTATAAAAGTAAACCACTATAGGTCAAGTTACAGCCTTTAACACAGAGCTTTGGCTCACACTGAAAAGCAAGCTGTAAAGGCCCTAAAATTTACGAGTGTAAAACATTTCAAACAGGAGAACCAATGGTCTAATCTGTATAAAAACAAAAAAAATGAGAAACACTTAAAAACCACATACACAGACCTCAACCACTGCACCTCAGATTGTTAACATCTGAAGAAGAAAGTAAAGGAAAAAAACATTCATGAGCACACGTTCTTACTAGGGAATCAGACGGACTATAACTGCTTGTTTCAAAATGGCATTAAAAGTGTTAAGGCACTAGTCTAACATTATGGTAGGTTTGGTTAGCAGAAACAAGTGTATTATTTATTTTTTATTTATTTTTTTGGCTAAGCATAACAAAGGGACCCGAATACAAATTTATTTTAAAGAAAAGAAACAATACATGTAGTAGGCACTCTGTCCGCTGTATAACGTCGCAATTTTACGATCTGCCGTCATACGTTTTTTTGTATGATTGCCACTGGTTATCGCAGGAAAAACAATAGAATTACTGAGAAGAATTGAAAATAAATTTGATGTTAAAATAAATGGATATTTAACGACTTTTTACATGATCTCGTCATTATTGATACAAACTAAATAATATTTGCGAGCTGTTATATAAAACGGTATTTTTTGGACGACGTTGAACTCTTCGTTTATTTTATCGGAACAGACTATATTTTGTGAAGCCGGCGCGCCATCTATCAACAACAAATATTCTAGGCAGAAGACATTTTGTGTTGGAAAAGTTCCAGAGTTGGTACTGTCTAATGCTCCTATTTATCGGTAGGTAAATAAATTCGCCCTGTTAGATACAAGTGGAATTTTTTATAATTCTCTTGAAAACGTACATAAATGTGTGGCCGTGGAGCCTTGTTTCAAAACGTAAATTGTTCAATGTCATGGGACTTTCGATCTGGTTATTTTAAAAACATAGTATTTACACTTGGGAAACGTTCCTTGAACTTTAAATATTGATGTTACCTTATAATTTTGTCATTAAGTAACTTTTAAATCCCAAACTGTTATATTTTCCTTGAATTTAGCCATGCTTTTATTTAGAGGAGTTCCGAATATTATTATTTCTCTAGATTTTTCAATTGGGTGCGTTCGGAGATCTTTCTCTGTACGTTTTTCTAAATCGAGGCATAACAAGTTTTTAATAGTAAATTTCATTGGTTTAACTTATGTGTTGATATTTCTTATTGGGTTTGTAAATTTAGATATAGTTTCTATAATTAGAACTTAACTAGTATATAAGGCCCACATATTCTTAATATCATTGCTTTTTATGCAAGAGCCACTTGTCTGTAACAGACTCTTAAGGTAGGTGCCTATTAATTTAGGACTGTTTTCTACTAGCCAGCGTTAGTCTTCGACTATTAGCAAATTGGCTGATGCGTTAGTTACGACTTACAATTTTTGGCTTGTTTATTACAAAACTTTGGCAAAACTTTAAAAACTGTTAAGCTTCCACGTCTGGTTTTTCCCTTCCCACATTTAATTAAGTAGTCTGTTTATTTTATAAAACAAGTTTAGATAAGAAGTGTTAAGTAAGTAGGAAATTAAGGTTTTTCAATATTATTTTAGAATAGGGGAGATAACTTTGCCCAATTTTCACTATACTGTAATTTATAGGAGAAATGTTGATTTGATGTATATTTATATTAAATCCTGACATGTAGATTTGTAGTTATAACATTTTGGTGGCAGCGGTGGGATCCTGCTGTAAAAATTTTGGCCCCTCTTTAAACTGATGATTAATTATTTTGTTTAAGTAAGGAACTTATTAGGACTTTATAAATAGGATTTATAAATATAAGAATATAACATTATAATGGCAGATATAAGTGAATTTAGAGACCAATGTCAACAAATGATAGGTCAATTACAAGTTCAAATTGAAAACTTAGGAGTAGATATTTCACAAAGTAGGGAACAAAACTCCAGAGCAGATCTTTCTGTAATTAGCCCTTTAGGTTTACCACGTCCGGTAATTTATGAAAAACAGAGAGCCGAATCAACCAGAGCGTCTGATACTGATTTTAAGAGGTTCCGTCCAAGATACGGTGGTGATGAGGAGTTGTCCTCAAACCAAAGTCGCGAAGGCTTGTATTACATAAGCCGACAAACCAACGAGGTACCGAGTGATGGATTTGTTGATCAAAACAACTGTGAAGTCACCCCTCAAATCAGAAACACCTCTTCGGTAGGGACTAGCGTGCCGTCTCGAGTTCCATTATCAGTTACAACTAAACCTGTACCAAGTAGTATGGCCAGTACAAATCTTGTACAAACCAATGTACAGCCGCCTGCACCAAGGCATGTTAGCTTTAATCATCCTAAGCCGCGTATATTACGTAGAGAAAGAGAACCAGATAAGTTCGATGGTAAAAGCGTTGATTGGCAAGACTATATAGTTCACTTTGAACAAACCGCCCAATGGAATGATTGGGATGACGAGTCGAAAGCACAACAATTGTGTATGTGTTTACGTGGCACTGCACAGAAGTTACTTGGAGATGCAAAGTCAAACGTATTGGCAGATTATACTTCACTCAAAGATATGTTGAGCAAACGATTTGCTCCGAAGGAAAGAATAACCGCTTATAGATGCGAGTTTAATAGTAGAATACGTAGAAAAAGCGAGTCGATTCAAGACTACGGTTACGCTCTTCGAAGGCTTGTACGTTTAGCCTATCCAGATTTGGAGAAAACTGAAGACTTAGCCATTGACCAATTTATTCGAGGGTTAGGAAATTTTGACGTTCAGAAACGCGTCCAGTTCTCACATCCTACTACTTTAGAAAGCGCGATCGCATTAGCCATTGAGTATGAAGCGTTTGTTGGTTCTATGTCAACTGAAGTCCGTAAACCAAAAGAACAGACTGAGGAGCATGCAGCTGCTATACAATCGGTAAAACGGTCCGATAAGAACGATAAGGGAAACACTGAGAATGTTAAAGCTCAGTCAGATCTGTCTGAAGTTACCCGAACTATTATGAATTGTTTTGAACAGTTGTCCAAAAAAATTGAGGAAATAAATAAAACTATTCCCCTACAATGTACTAAATGCAATAGGTTAGGTCACGTAGTTAAGGATTGTAGGGTTCCAACTTGTTATAATTGTCAAAAAGTAGGACATGTTAGCAAAGATTGTAAGGCTCCAAAGTCAAATAGGAGACAAAACAATTCGAATCAAGATTTAAACAAGGAAAGCCTGAGTTCAGGGTCAGAAACCCAGGCTGCGGAACACAAATAAGGCCCAGTATAAAAGTAAACCCTATTAAACAAAATGGTCTATTTGCTTCTGTGAAAGTAGGATTAAATAAGGGTAGTTTTCTTTTAGACACAGGTGCAGTTGTTAGTTGTGTCTCTAAAGCAAAACTTGATGAATTTAACATTGATGAACTGAAAGTTCAAGATATTTTAACTTCGTTAACTACGGCAGGAGGCCAAGAGTTAAAAGTACATGGACAAGTTACCTTAGAGTTCTTTATTCAAGGCATTCCTTTTACACATGATTTTGTCATAGCTGAACTAGATGATCTTGAGGGAATATTAGGCATAGATTTTTTAGAAGCCAATGAAGCTCAAATAAACATTTCTAAGTCTTTATTGATCATGCCAGATGACAGTACCATAAAGCTTCATAAGCAACAAAATAAACATTGTGCCTTAATTAGACTCTCAGATAGACTTGTTTTACCAGCTAATACTGAGTCAGTATTTCAAATTAAAGTTCCTAAAAACATTAAGGAAGAAGACATGCTTGTCGAACCAAATGCAAGATTAGTTAGAAATGGAATTTTGATTTCTACTGCTTTAGTAAATACAACTAAACGTAAGGTTGCCATTTCTGCAATAAATTGTAGGGATCGAGATGTAACTTTAAAAAGAAATAAAGTTGTTGGTAGTATACAAACAGTTAAAACAATTTCTGATTCAGTTAGTGTGAACAAGTTAAACAATTTATCTGAACTTCCAGAACATTTAACAGGTCTGATTGATAGGGTTTCTTCAAAAATGACTGAGAGTCAAAAACAGGATTTAAGTAAACTGGTTATAAAATATCAGGATATTTTTTTGGGTCCCGACGGAAAGCTTGGGAAAACAGATATTGTTAGGCATACAATAGATACTGGGAACACAAAGCCTGTTAAGATACCTCCCAGGAGGGTACCCATTAAACAAAGGGAAATAATTGAACAAGAGTTAGAGAAAATGTTACAAAATGATGTAATTGAACCAAGTTGTAGTCCTTGGAGTGCCCCAGTCACACTTTGCTTAAAGAAAGACTCAACATGGCGCTTCTGTATTGATTACAGGGTTTTGAACTTACATACTTTAAAGGATTCGTACCCCTTGCCCCGTATAGACTCTTCTCTTGACTCCCTAGGGAACAATAAGTGGTTTAGCACTATCGATTTAGCTTCCGGTTATTGGCAGGTACTCGTTGATGAAAAAGATAGGCCTAAAACTGCCTTTTCTTGCCACAAGGGGTTATTTCAGTTCAAAGTGATGCCATTTGGGTTGTGTAATGCGCCCAGTTGTTTTGAAAGATTGATGGACATTGTTCTAAAAGGTTATCAGTGGGAAAGGTGTATGTGTTACCTAGATGATGTCATTATTTTTGGTCCTACTTTTGAGAAGGCTCTAGAGAATTTAGACCTTGTTTTTGATAGATTTAGAAAGGCTAATCTTAAGCTTAAACCTAAGAAATGCTTTCTTTTTCAACACCAGGTGTTATATTTAGGACATTTAGTTAGTGATAAGGGAATAGCTTGTGACCCAGCAAAAATTGAAAGTGTTAGTGATTGGCCAGTCCCTAAAAATGTAAATGAAGTCCGCAGTTTTCTAGGCTTGGCAGGGTATTATAGGAGGTTTATCCCTAGTTTTTCAGAAATAGCATCGCCAATGACAAATTTGACGAAAAAGGGCTTGAAATTTTTGTGGGATCAGGATTGTCAAAATGCTTTTGAAGTTTTGAAAGAGAAACTTATTTCTGCTCCCATTTTAAGTTACCCTATAGGGGATGGTGAATTTATTTTGGATACGGATGCTAGTGGTCATGCAATAGGTGCTGTCCTTTCACAGGTACAGGATGGTGAGGAAAAGGTTATTGCCTATGCTAGTCGAATGTTGAGTGATACCCAACAAAAATATTGTACTACGTACCGGGAACTTTTAGCGGTAATTACCTTTGTCAAATATTTTCGCCACTACCTGTTAGGTCAAAAATTTAGGATTCGCACAGATCATGCATCTTTAATTTGGTTGAAGAATTTTAAACACCCAGAAGGTATGGTTGCTAGGTGGATTTCTGTCTTGGATACCTATGATTATGAGATTGAATATCGAAAAGGTACTCAGCATACGAATGCTGATGTTTTGTCCAGAAAACCATATAGGTTGTGTAAACGCTCTGATTGTCCGGCGTGTGATAAGAATCAAGTAGGTCAGAGTTGTGACAACCCCGATAAATGTCTTCTAGCACCCATTAGGCCTGGAAATAGTGATTTAGATGAGACAATTCCCTATGTTGAAGATGATAGTGATAACGAAGGTGAACTTGAGTTGCCGCAAATTTCGAATTGGTTAAGAGTTTGGACAAGTGAGGAGAAAGTCTCTTGGCAGGATAATGACCCAGATATTTCAAAAATTGTAAATATGTTAGGAGAATTTGATGAAAAACCTGGCAAGGAAGTAGTTTCCGGTTGTTCATATGGAATTAGAAATTTATGGAGCGTATGGGAGTCTTTGTTAATAGAAAATGGCTTACTGTATTATAGGATTGAAACAGATAATGGGGAAAATCTTGTTTTGGTAGCCCCAACTGAAATTAGGAATCAAATTATGAAAGAATTTCATAATTCAGTTATATCTGGTCACTTGGGTAGAGATCGAACAATTAGAGCAATTAAAAATAGGTTTTATTGGCCTGGAATGACTTCTGATATAAGTTCATGGGTTCGTGAGTGCATTGTTTGTGCTAAAGCTAAACCTGGCCCAGGTGTAGGTAGATTTCCTTTACAACAGTCTTTAGTGGGTTGTCCATTCGATAGGATTGGGGTTGACATTGTAGGCCCATGTCCCATTACTGAAAATGAGAATGAGTATTTGATTGTAGTACAAGACTACTTTACAAAATGGACTGAGGCTTTTGCCGTTAAAAACCATAATGCTTTGACAGTAGCAGATAAACTAGTTTCTGAAATATTTTGTCGCTTTGGAATGCCTCTACAAATACACAGTGATCAGGGCAGGGAGTTTGAATCCATTTTATTTCAAGCAGTTTGTGATAAGTTGGGAATAGATAAAACTAGAACAACACCCTATCGGCCACAGAGTGATGGTCTTGTTGAACGTTTCAACAGAACTTTACAGAAAATGTTGTCCATGTTTGTCAATCAATTCAGAAATAATTGGGATGATTTATTGCCTTACTTGTTAATGGCTTATCGAGCCACAGAAAATGATTCAACTGGTGTTAGCCCCCATAAAATGTTGACTGGTAGGGAAATGGTTTACCCGTTAGATATTATGGCTGGAAATCCTTCAACTGTACATACCCCATGCCCAGTAGAATATGTACAGTGGCTGAATTATTCTTTTAGAAAAACATTTAATTTTGCTAGGGAAAAGTTGTCAAAAGCCGCTACTAGGCAAAAGAAAAGTTATGATAGGGGACTTAAACCTCGTCAATATGAAGTAAATGATTTTGTCTATAGATGGTATCCCCCTACTGCAGGAATTAAATTAGGGTTAGGTTGGAGAGGTCCATATAAAGTAAAAGCCAAACTTTCTGATGTGACTTACAGAATTCAAGAAACCCCTACTGCAAAGGACATAGTAGTTCATGTAGACCATTTAAAACCCCATTTTGGTAATGTCCCTGTCACATGGCTACCACCTGAAATAGAGGATGAAATTCAGTCTGATGAGTCCGATATAGAACCCCCTTTATTGGATTTTCACCTGTCATTTGATGAAATTCATGAAACTGAAAATGATATTCCCCTTAATATAGATGTAAACCCCTGTACCCCTAGCCCACGAAAAACCAGACGTGGAAGCTTAACAGTTTTTAAAGTTTTGCCAAAGTTTTGTAATAAACAAGCCAAAAATTGTAAGTCGTAACTAACGCATCAGCCAATTTGCTAATAGTCGAAGACTAACGCTGGCTAGTAGAAAACAGTCCTAAATTAATAGGCACCTACCTTAAGAGTCTGTTACAGACAAGTGGCTCTTGCATAAAAAGCAATGATATTAAGAATATGTGGGCCTTATATACTAGTTAAGTTCTAATTATAGAAACTATATCTAAATTTACAAACCCAATAAGAAATATCAACACATAAGTTAAACCAATGAAATTTACTATTAAAAACTTGTTATGCCTCGATTTAGAAAAACGTACAGAGAAAGATCTCCGAACGCACCCAATTGAAAAATCTAGAGAAATAATAATATTCGGAACTCCTCTAAATAAAAGCATGGCTAAATTCAAGGAAAATATAACAGTTTGGGATTTAAAAGTTACTTAATGACAAAATTATAAGGTAACATCAATATTTAAAGTTCAAGGAACGTTTCCCAAGTGTAAATACTATGTTTTTAAAATAACCAGATCGAAAGTCCCATGACATTGAACAATTTACGTTTTGAAACAAGGCTCCACGGCCACAAATGAATGGGAGCTTTTAGGAGAACATTCTTGAGAACTTCGATGAAATGATTCCAAAATTTTACTTTAATCCGACTTTCTACTGCACAGCGCGAACCAGGCAAACTATAGATACACATGTATCTTGATATTTTTACGACGATTGTCAACGACGTCGTGAAATACTGTGGGACGTTTCCTTCCACACATAAAAAATTTGATGTATGTACGTGAAAATGAAAGATATGAAAATTATGTAAACATTTCGTGAAATGTACGGCAGACCGGTGCCTCAGAAAAATGTATTGTTTCAAATTATATAATATTGAATTTAGACAAGTGAAACAAACTACGGCTACGTTTTAAAAGCTATCATTGTTTGCCAAATGTATTAGAACAGGCATAAGTTTTATACTAGTGTTCTATTTATATCTCCAAAATCTATAGTCTGTTTCTTTACCCACTTTCACTTTCTATTACAACCAGCATTGAGTCGAGGTAGTGATTGTGCGATCTGCAACACACTTTATATTCAAAGTAATAATTTTTACAAGTATTTGTCACCCTCATTTTTACCACACACAGAGTGCAGCTATAAGTAATAGGTACTGGAGATTATTCCCTAAATACTTCATATAAAATTGCATTTTTTCAAAAAAATATTTTGTGGTCATTTCTGGTTTGATTTTAATCAACTTGGTACCAATTGATGCAGAATTAAATCAGGTTTATTTGTTTATTTGGTTGTATTTTTGTTGAGGATATTTTTTTTTCTAATGAAATAAAGACAAATATTATTTTCTGTTCAGAAATTTGCTAAATATTTTAACCAAATTAAATTGTAAAATTTTGTTACCCGTGTTCCAGTCAAAACAAAATATAGCAACTGAAAACAAAACTATTGCCAAATAAACAAATATTCTATAGACAATTCTTTGTCTTTAAACGACTTGCTTATACAAATCCAACCATAAATGCATTAAAAAAAAAAATTTTAAATGAGTTTTTATATGAAATTTACAGCAACTAAATGAAGTTGATGTTTTCCAAATGAAAGTTTTATTTAGAAAAAAATTATAAATGATTTAAATGTATTGAGTACCATAAAAAATCAAAATTATCACATCTTTAAATTGTCAAATTGTTTGGACACAGTTTTGTTCTGAAATGTCTCAGAGTTTCTACCAAATGAAGTGCTAAAAAAATCTATTCATACATGGTCAAATGAAGAAAACATGAAAATAACAAAATATAAAACAACAAAGAAAATAAACAAATATTCTAGAGACAATACACATGGTTTATTAACTGATTAAATTCAAAGCCTTACTGCTTTGAAAATATTATGCTGTAAAACTTGAAAATTTATATATACATATGTATCTTTTTCAGATCTAATAATATCATACATGTATGCTGTATGACAAGGATCATATGCTGTATGACAAGGCCATTGATATTTCTAAAATATTTAGCTGCTATAAGAATTTCAATGAGTTGTAAGTATAAAGTTAGATGTTTTTTGTCAATACATGCATGATACAAATCTTTACTTTATCAAAGCAAGTTCTAAAACATACCACATTTGAAGGTATCCACATTTTTTTTTGTCAGATGTGTAGTTTTAGGTTAATGATTGATTGATTTTATTGTGTTTAAAGCCACTTTCAACACTAGCGTTCTATTTTGTGGTACAAATGTACTCAGTGTTAATGGAGAAAGAAGGATTGCTAAGAGAGTACTACAACCTTGAGTTGGAAAACTGTCAGTTAAAGAGTAAAAGTCTAAACTAATAAAACAATTATCATAGAAAAAAACTGCACCTGCATGTGCGGGATTTTAAATTCCCAATTTCAGTGTTTAAAGGCTAGTGATACAATAATTCAACTACTAATAGAACAGTGTCTTATCATGTATATGAAGCTGTATATTTTGATCACATTCAGTTGTTTTTGTTTTTTAAATTGCATTTTATATACTACAGTTTCTGTATATGCATTGTCATAATATTTTTTTCTGTTTTAGGTCTGTAAACTGTTGAAAGTGAGTCTAGACACTAAAAACCAAAGACAGATGTAAAGATGAATATCTAGTAATTTGTAAGCACTCTTTTAGATAAAGTTCTACCACAAAATAAAATAAAATTTTAAACCATTGTCATTGGTAAGAATGGGCTGGTACATGTATAACAAAACTCTGTGTCTGAAATCATCTTAAATACATTTTTTACAAAATAGGCTTTTATACAACTGCAAAAACAATTAATTTCATTGTACCACATTCATTCTGTGTCGTAAACCTATGCTGTGTCAACTATTTAATCACAATCCAAATTCAGAGCTGTATCCAGCTTGATTGTTGTGTCCATACTTACCCCAACCGTTCAGGGTTTGACCTCTGCGGTCGCATAAAGCTGCGCCCTGCAGAGCATCTGGTTGATATTTGATTTGGTAATTTTCTGTCTCCTTGGGGACATGTACATGAGAACACACACACACATTTATGCACACAAACACACAAATATACATCTATGACACTCACACATTTGATACAAGTCATTAATTATTTGATAAAATTTTCTTTTTAGATATCATGGAAAAATTCCCATGCCTAACAACACTAGGCTTTACAGTTCCTGTGAGTGAAAGACTAGAGATAGATCAAGTAGCAGACAAATATATAACCAACAAACTACTTCTTGAATTGAACACCATTAAAGAAAAGTCGAATTGTCAATACACATACCAGGATGTTCTCAACTGGATATCAAGTCTTTGTGGAAAAGAAAATGTTACCAACAAAAGCTTATATTTAAAGGTAAAGTCAATACTGCTGAAAATCAAGACAACCGTTTCAAAGCTGAAAAAAAGCAAACATAACAGTGAACATGTTGAAAATTATTTAAATTTGGTGATAGATACTGATACATTATTAGAAATTCCACACAATTCAAGAATAAGAAAGCATAATCTCATTGAAACATCTGATACAGAAAAAAACTCAAATGTGAAATCAAAGAAAAGAAAAACAATTGAATTGAAATACAGAAATAAAAGCTGCACATGGAGAGAGGCAATTAAAAAACTGAATTTCAAACTTCAAAACTGTGAAAAAAAGTTACGTCAGACAAAAAGAAAATTGAAAATATCAAAGATTCAAAACAAAATGAACCAGAAAAGATATACCAAAGTAATCAAATTGATGACAAAACGTAGAAGTAAGACAGAATTAGAGACAAAAAGAGATAAAGAGAAAGTACGATATTGGAAATCACAAACCAGCAAAATAAAGCAGCAAACTCAAACTAAACTCGACAATTTAAGAACAGCGGTAGATACCCATGAAGAAATACATAGACTAAATCGGTTAGAAATCACAGATCTAAAAAACAGAATACATGACTTGGAATTGGAACTAGAAAAAAATGATCACACTGTTGAAATAGATTTGACAAAGCATAGTAAATTTGGACGTTATACATATACAGCAGAAACAGATTTATGTATAATGGAATTATTGAATTGCCATGTTCCCTTTGATAGAGTTGATACTGTCATAAAAAGTGTTCTTTCCCTTTGCAACTTGAAAGCTAAAGATGAAACCTTACCAAAGAAAGATTATGTTTCATCTGTTAATGTCCGTAGACTTGCAATTAGTCAGGCTCACATTGCAGAGACTTGCATAGAAGAAAACAGAACATTGTACACTGACGAGACAAGAAAAAATGGACAGTCATACGGCGTTTTCATAACATCAAATGAAAACCAAGAACCATGCTTAATGGGACTTAAACACATGTCAAGTAAAGCATCAAGAACAGAGTTAGAAACACTGAAAGAAATTTTAAAAGAAATTGAGGATCGTACTCAATATTTGCAAAATGAAAATCCTCCAAGTTCGGCTTATAACATTTTGAAAAATATCTCAAATACAATGTCTGATAGAGCAGCAACAGAAAAATCATTCCAGCAACTTCTGCAAGATTACAGAACAACTCTCCTAAAAGAAAACATTGATAACTTTAATGAACTATCAGAACCAGACCAATTACTGATTACTAAAATGAATAATTTCTTTTGTGGTCTTCATCTTTTAGTCAATATTGCAGATTTGATGTGCAGTATCTTCAAAGAATGGGAGCAGACTGTGATGAACACACAAGTAGGTGGGGAGTCAACAATTATAAAAACAGTTAGAGAAGTTTGCAAGGCATTTGTTCCTGGCGTTGACAATAAAAATGGAGCATCACTAGAGCTTAAAACATACCTATCCAGAATTAACGTGAAATTTCAATTGAAGGCATTCCAGGGTAACAGATTCAATATTGTCTTCCATAATGGAGGAGTAATATATTATCTTCATGAACATTTCATTTACTTCCTTGAAAATATAAAATCTGAAGGCAATACCAATACATTGAATATGCTGATGAAAGACGTATTGAGAAATTTGAAATGCAGTCACAATATTGTAGGACTAAGGGCATTAGGAGTTTTCAATAAATTTATAACAACACCTCTTTGGAAAATTATTGAAGCTGACAATACTCATATTCTAGACATGAATGCACACTATCATAATCTCATCCAATTTTTAGAAGATGTTGCAACTAATGTAGAATCAGCAAATGAACTCTTAACTGGCGAAAGGCGACCATTCCCCAATATAAAGATAAAGAAAGATGAAGTTTGGGAAGTTTTGGTAAAACAGCAGACCAATGATGCAGAAACTGTGAGTCTGTTAATGCAGATGGCTGCCGCCACATGCAAATCATTAAAAGAAAAAGTAAAAGATCATTTACCTGGTGGAAAATTTGAAAATGTTACAACAGAGGTACAAATACAAATGAAATCAGTCATTCCGCACAACAAATTACCTGAGTGGGTATTTGGATACCTGGATTGGCTCCTAAAACACAGACCAAATTCAACTAGACTAGCCAACGAGGCACACATTGTTTACAAATTGAACAAAACATCAGAGTGGCTCCACAAAAAAAGTGAACAAGAGATTGAAAAGCTAGTTCAATGGTCAAAGAGAATGTTACCAGTTATCAAGTTTCAGGAGAAAGAAAGAATCAAAGAAATAAAAAAGCAAATGGAGGATTTAAGCAAAGCAAAGGAAGAAAAAAGCAAGACAAAAAAAGCCAAACAACAAGAAGAGAAAAGAGAATTACTGGATGCCATTTTTGTACAGGGGCTCTGGAAGTCGAGGCAAGAAATAGAAATGAAACTTCAACAGAAGTCAAAAACACAGAAAAGAAAGATGCTGACTAGTCAAATAAAATTTAGACAGTTAGTCCTAGAACAATCAGCTGACAAAAAAACTTTCCAAATAAGCAGATTTGAAGGCAAGCCAGTAACTGTAGATATGCTGATGTCGAACTTAGAGATCTTAATAAGATTGGAAAATGTACCAGGTAAGTTGATATTTATACAACTCATAAACATATACATTGAATTTTGGTATATGTTGCCTTAGTGAGACAGCAAACAAACAACACAGTCTAATAAAAATAGGAAATAAATATCTGTGATATTTATACAGCTCATAAAACAAATGCATTGAATTTTGGTATATGTTGCCTTGTTGAGACAGCAAACAAACAACACAGTCTTATCAAAATAAGAAATATATATCTTCAGATTGACCTGAACATTTACTGATTTAATTGTGTCACGTTATGCAGATCTAGTTTTAATAGTGCAATATAACAGCGTGTTTAAATGCACAAAGAAAAAATACTCATTACAGATACAAACAGCTCCTTGTGCAAAAATTCTTGTTAGTAGACATACTCTTTTAATGAGAAAAAAATGTGCCGGCTTCTATAAATTAGAAGTTGAGTTTCAACAGACCAGCATATGTGGTGATCAACTAAGAAGAACTAAATAGCAATTAAAGAAAAATTATTTACAAACATATGTTTTGATGAATGAAAACAGCTAACTGGGTACTTATAACAAACTTTCCTTTAATTAATTTGATTTTTGTTGTATATATATTTCAAATTACTAATATGCTATATAAATATAAATATACATCAACATAACATACATTAACTTTTATTTCAGAAGTTGAAGAGGTAGAAGAAACATTGCAATTGACAGAAGAATGAATGGCGAAATAACATAACTTAATATATATATATAAAAATGAAATAAAACACATTTTCTTTTTTGATGTATTTCAAATATAAACAATTGGGAGATGTTATGTAAACTTAAATTAGACAGCAACCTAACAGCTCAATCACAATATCTTTCTGGAGACCATGTCAAACTGTATGCAAAAATGAAGATTTATTGTGGTTTACATGAAAATTTTACATACTAGTATATAATAATGTTTGGTTGAAAGTTAGCTATTCTTTTAGGCGTTAATTCAATTTCCAAAAGTTATTTAGATTTCTTGTTTTAATAAGAACTTGTCAAAGAATGTATTCCATATTTAGCATAGTATATGTGTATTAAAATATGGTGATGTGGTATGATTTCCAATGAGACAACTGCTTTTCATTTTTTTTGGATATTTTCTTTTCCTGTCTGGATATGTCTTTTGTGGCCACTCCATATGGACTTCTCACAATGATAAGTTTACATGGTAACTATATAACACTTAACTATATAACACTTGTGTTTTATTTCTTGTATTTTTTTTAATCAATAGCATTCTTTTGATGATTCATGACATTAAACATAATATGCAATTTTTAGAAATTTCTATGGTATGAATAACGTTATTTTCTGAACCTCAATTTTTTGCTGAAATGGAATATTTTGGTACTGCCTCAGACCTTCTCTGTGCTCTCTTCACTACATTAACACATATAACAATTGTATGATAAGAATTCATTATGTTTATGTTAAATTACTGAGGTATTTCAAAAGTGAAATATGACAATTACATAGTCCAGTGTCATGAGATCAAAACAAGCCAATTCCTCCAGGCTAGAAAACGCGCCAAAAGGGGAGACACTGTCCTAAAAAAAAATACCCCATACCAATGACCAGAAATATTGTCTTTTTTTCAATAGGTATTAAGTATGCTTCAAATTAGGGTACATAAAAAATTCTCTTCTGTTAAAATGGTAAAAGCTGCAGAGTCACTACATGTAGTTTAAATTTAGACCTTTGGTACGTACATGTATATATGGGAGAATTCGAAGTTGAAATGAAAAAAATTGAATAGCATAGTTTACCCTTAAGTCTAATCGTTTATGAAATATTGAAATCCACAAAGATGCTTTTTTTATTTTTTGGAAAATCTTAACCAAAATAGAAATTTTATAACATTATGATTACAGCATGTACATCCAGTACCAAAGCACAAGTATTTCTTTGGTGATTTTGCATTGGTTAACAATAGTTAAATCCTCATGTCCCATCCCTTCACCATATGAACTAGTTGTTCACAACTTCCAAATAATTATGACATTTTTGATGTTTTTATTTTATATTCTTGTTTTAGCATGTTCATGGTGCTTTTATTCCCCAAAACAAAATAGACCTACATCATGTATATTGTAACAAGACATAATTATGTAAATATTACATCATGTACGTGTTTTTGGTAGAAAATTAAGGAGAGGTATGCTTGCTTATAAAACATAACTTTAGTATAAAGTTGTAATGAAATGATGCAAATGAGGATAATTATAAGCTACTACAGTCTTCAACAATATCTTTAATTTAAGACAACATTAAATCAAATTCTTAATCTGATTCATCCCCTTATCTATACAAATTGTCTCATTGAAGGAAATCGCATTAACAAATTTATTTGATTGTTGCACACGTGTAGTGAGTGATACGCGACACCAATATAAACCCAACATCAAGGATCTGGAACATCGAATGATCAACAGATTAACGATCATCAAAGGTGTCAATAAGGCCACATAAACATGTTATTTACAGAAAAAGGTTGCATATTATTATGAGTATTATGGATTTTCTTACCTACACTGACCTACGATTCATCATAGATGTTAAGACCATATCGGTGAAAACACGTGTATGAAATTGATTCCGTTCCATTCATTGCATCATATTGAGAGCATAAATTATCAATGTTAATCTTGGCATTGGATATGTTTTCAATAATATCATTCTGTACAATATGTAGCGTAAAAATACCGGGTACGAGATCATATTTTCATAGAATTATTCATCAATTCCATAATTTCTACTCTCTCATCTTGTTTAGATCATTAGCGCGGGAAAAATAACGAAACTTAAGCCGAACGTTTCCGGAATTTCCCGAAGATTGATAAACAACAAACGATTCTCATAGAAACAAAGATGGCGACCAATCAATGCAAACTTGTCATAGGGAAAGTCATGGACGGAAATTCAACCGTCCAATACACAAGGGCTGCTGTAAAACATTTGGAAATGTCACCACCAAACATTTTGCGATAGTAAAACATAATTTTGAATAATCGCGGTAAGTCATGTTTACGTACGAAGCGTTTTAGCCCAATCAGAACAACCTGAAATCGACTGTAGTAAAAAAAATCATGCGATTTTTCCTTTTTTTTTATGAAAAAATAACTTATTTACAAATCTCACGGAGAGTCCCACTTACCAAATATGTTTTAGTAATTCTGGCGAGTCTTTTGAAAAATATATACTAGAGTGTTCTGCCTCTTCTTGAATTCGAAATCAAAACATAAACTGATATAAATGAATATATAAGTTTTACTTTCCCGGGCCTCTGCTTCGTCATACGATAAAATACAAATACTGATTGTTTGTTTTTATGAGGTTGATCCCTATATCAGTAAAACTCTGTGTTTTGATGAGGTTGATCCCTTTATCAGTAAAACTTTGTGTTTTATGAGGTTGATCCCTATATCAGTAAAACTCGGAACAGTTTAAATAAACAATATTGAGGTAAATGCACTCTCGTCTCAGAGATCATGGGTTTTGGAACCTTAAATTTAAATGTTATTTGTTTACGAAACAGGTTCTACCTAACTCTTAGTTTAGCTCATATTTATTATAATGTACATGTTTATTTCTCTTATGTAAGATGTCCTATGTTATACTGTATCAATTTCTAATTTTGAAAATGTTACATGAATATTTTTACTTGTCTGCATATAATCATGAGTGACTTATAGCCATACGCACTTGGACAGAACTGTGAATAATTTCAACTGTCTCCTCAGATGTCTCTAGGAGGAATATTTTTTTGAAGATGCAGTTAATCTTCGCTACAAAGGATCCAATCAAAGACTTAACCAAGTGAATTAATAGGCAGTTAAGTGGTGCAACAATAATTATGTAGAAATTTCCTGTTACAAAACTTACATTTTTCGAAAAACTAAGGATTTTCTTATCCCAGGAATAGATAACTTTAGCCGTATTTGGCACAACATTTTGGAATGCTCTTCAATTTTGAACTTGTTTGGCCACTCAACAATTTTGATCTGAGCGTCACTGATGAGTCTTGGGTAGACCAAACGCGCGTCTGGCGTACTAAATTATAATCCTGGTACCTTTGATAACTATTTACACTTGGGTTTACCTGCTAAGAAAATAAACGTTTATAAGATAAAGGACGTGTTATAAATATAATTGGAAGAAAGTGGCGTAAACATCAAAGGTAAATGAGTGTATATTGGATAGTAACAGACATTTATTTTTCCCATGCCACACGTGTCAAAACATTTTAAGACCCATTTCAAATCGCACGTGGCTGCGTACTTTCACATCCCGCACAGATAAAGGAACGTCCAACTTTCGCACAATTTTTGGAACATTTTAGAACAAAACTTTAGCTACTTGTCAAAATAAGAACACCTTATTTTGATTCTGCATAAGTACAAATAAGCAACACAAGCTCTAAGGAGCTTTTGGTCGAATATAAAAACATAAATAACAATTAATTTTGACATTTAAAACAACCTGCAATACAAAATTGAAATCTCACATACATATCATGCAATAAAAATAAACAACACATTTTTGAATGATGTAAAAACATGCTAGACTATAGCAACCAAAAGCAACATAAATAATAAGCAGCTCGAGAATTATCTGCAAGCAGAAAACCGACATTCCTAACCGTTCCAGGCTGAACAAGACTTAAAATGTGAAAAACTATTTTCAGTCCTGAAATGGTTTGGAAGGCTGTTCCATAAAGTAGCAGCAGCAAATTTGAACGATTTTTTTACCGTAACGGGTTGACTTTACCTGTGGAATTTCCAGAATATTTACATACCTGAAAGAACATTTAGATTTTTTTACATTAACCAAATTTTTTCAGCACGCAGGAGCTATATTGTTTATACTTTTAAAAGTTTCTAGAGTCCAAATTGTTCTTATTTGTCTGATCTGCAAAGGAGGACACCTTAGCTTTAAGTAAGAGGTCCTCGTAGGAGCTGGTTAAATCCTCATATACAAAACGGTTCTTTCCTGCACCTTTCTAGTTTTTTTGAATTCTTCTCAGTGCAAAAATGCCATGACAAAGGACAAAAATTAAAATTACTAAGAATAAAAGTATGAAATATAGTAAGTTTACTAAGTCTATCTAATACTGAGCCATAACGTTTTAAAACATTTAATTGCTGCGATGCCTTCCTACAGATTGAGCTGATATGAACATCAAAATTAAGCTGATAGTCTGTTTTAATGCCTGATAATTTTACTGTTTATTCACAAGTAAGGTTCGAATTTTAAATACGTATAGATGGATTCTTTTCAAAGGTCTTTTTGCCAACAGCCAAAACTTGAAATTTGTCAGGATTTGCTTGCATTTTATTTACCCTGAACCATTGAACAAGTATTTTTGAATCAGATTCCTAAGTTGAAATTAATAAATCGAAATCTGGAGTACAGAAAGACAAAGTATTGTCATCTGCATAGTTATATAAACTACCATTTTTAACAAAAAGAAAAATATCATTTATAAATATGTTAAACAACAACGACCCTAGTATAGAACCCTGTGGTGCTCTTTTATGGATGTCAGCCAAACCAATCAGAACATTGTTGACTTTAATTTGCTGTTTTCAATTAGATAAATAGCAACTGCATTGGGGGTTGAATCATATGCTGATAATTTATCTAGCATAATATTGCGAGGCAAGCAATCAAAATCCTTAGAAAGATTCATTTACTGCAATGTACTGGTTTTTTATCAAGAGCTTCACGGCAGTCTTCTAACACTCTGAGAAATGTGGTCTGACATTCATGTCCACGTCTAAATGCACACAAAAATGGATTAAATATTTTATCAAAATAATCAGTTAATTGCATTTCATATATTTTTCAAAGATTTTAGAAAAAAAATGGGTAAGACACTTACTAGTCTATAATTTGTTTTTAATAATGGGTCACTCTTTTTATGAAGGGGGTCACTTGGGCTTCTTTAAATTTGTGATGCAATATAAGATATACTATTTTTGATGGAATACCATCAGCTCCTATTGCCTTCTTGATGTTTATTTTATTCAAAACTTTTTCGACATTTTCGTTAGATACTTTCTTGAATTCAAAATCAGAATCGTGCTTTCTGTAACTCAAAATTTCTTTTATACTTATGTGATTTGAGGGGTCATATACCACATCTGCTCCAATTTTGTCTGCTACTCTGGATAAAAAGTTATTAAAAACATTTGAAACTTCATTTGAATTTTTTACAATTTTGTCATTTTCACATAACAAGATTTTTTGTTCTCCACAGTTCCCCCTTTTGAGACAAATGGAATTAATTTAACATTGTGGGATGATGATTTTAGAAGGATATGCCATCATCGTACATACTTCATCTTTATCAATTCTACAATTTATTCTCACTGTAGAATAAAGCTGACGCTAATGATGATGCAAGTTTTGTTTTATCATCAATACCGTTTGACAAAAGATAGCAATTTTACTACATTACGATCGGTGTCGAGAATACATGTATGATGATATTTTAAATTTCATGTTTGACAGAAAAGATTAAAAACCATTGCTAATCAACTATTAGGGGTTTGGTTATAAATTTTCATTTCATAGCAAAAAAACTGTTAAATATCATGTTTAGAATATATTACATAAGCAACACGACGGGTGCCACATGTGGAACAGGATCTGATTACCCTTCCGGAGCACCTGAGATCACCCCTAGTTTTTGGTGGGGTTCGTGTTGTTTATTCTTTAGTTTTCTATGTTGTGTCATGTGTACTATTGTTTGTTTGTCTT
Source organism: Mytilus galloprovincialis (assembly GCA_037788925.1). Classification (NCBI taxonomy): domain Eukaryota; kingdom Metazoa; phylum Mollusca; class Bivalvia; order Mytilida; family Mytilidae; genus Mytilus; species Mytilus galloprovincialis. The sequence continues at coordinate 44,513,691 of CM075337.1, read as the reverse complement.
TTTTTTTTTCTTCATTTTTAGCCATGGCGTTGTCAGACTGTTTTAGATTTATGAGTTTGACTGTTCCTTTGGTATCTTTCGTCCCACTTTTACAGAAAAGTCTTTTACGGAATTTTTATTTGTCATTATTGAAAGGCCCAATATTGATCTCCTGGTTTTGTTCTTGAATAAAACAGAATGAGATTCAGAGTGAGAAAAACTTATGTTGACAGTTTAGAAACCGTTCAAACAACACCACTAAACGCATCTTATAAGAAAATTATAAAGACAGCAAACATAGTTTTGGGTAATGATACAATAACATAGATTCTGGAGTTTTCAATTATTGAATTGAAGATGGAACAAAGCAGTCCAATACAGTCACACTTGCAAGTTTTTATTAAGCATCGAATTTAACAAAGTTTAAACAAAGATTTGAAACCTTTCAAATTCGACAAAACAATATCAGCAAGCAAGTAAAAAATATTTGCCTTGATCTTAATTAGTAGAACTCATTGAAATATCTCGGGCAAAAAGTAATTTCATTAATTTCTGGAGTTTCAATTCTTCTTCCTTTATAGTACAGGCCTCCCAGGGGAGTGTTATCGTACTGTTATTTAACAATTATTTAACAGAAGACGCAAAAAGCAGTCCAATAAAGTCGCATTCCAAATATTTTCTAAGCAAAAATTTTAAAAAAGAAAAAAAGAAAGTCAAAAACATGTGAAACGGTCAACAATTCTTCGTTTACTCTTCTCGGGGGTTATCTTTCCATGTGTCAGACTAGAGACCAAAATAATACTTCACACTGGTTAAAACATTTACCCCTAACATGAATATTAAAGACTTATTAATTTAGTCCGTTTCTACGATTGTTACATTTTAATGGTGTGTCGTTGTTCTCCTCTTATATTTAATGCGTTTCCCTCAGTTTGACTTTGTTACCACGATTTTGTTTTTTGTCCATGGATTTTTTTTAGTTTTGAACAGCGGTATACTACTGCTGCCTTTATTTACCACAGAAACTACATGAAACTATCCATTCAATGGAAATATGTCCGAAGAAAATTTCAATTTACCACATGAACGCCTTGAAACGATCCATTCAATGCAACAATGTCCTAAGAGAAGGTTTCAGTCACTTTTAAAGATCACATGTCGATCTCATTAATTTTAATCTTGAATTCTATCCTTATTACGTGCAAGTTGTCCTTTGTTGAAGAACTGCTAGTTACTAATAAATCACGGGTCTTTTACTAAAATAGCTTCTATATGTAATTCTGGATAATTTTAAATCTCATCTTTTGCTGAAATTATTTCTATATATAATTCTGGATAATTTTAGATTTCAATTTTTCTTCTGGAAAAATAACGAAACATTCGCCGAACGTTTCCGGAAACTCCGGAATTTCCCGAAGATTGATAAACAACAAACGATCCTCATAGAAACAAAGATGGCGACCAATCAATGCAAACTTGTCATAGGGAAAGTCAAGGTCGGAATTTCAACCGTCCAATACACAAGGGCTGCCGTAAAACATTTGAAAATGTCACCACCAATAATTATGCGTTAGGAAAACATAATTTTGAATAAACGCGGTAAGTCATTTTTACGTACGAAGCGTTTTAGCCCAATCAGAATAACCTGAAATCGACTGTAAAAACAAATGAAAAGGTAAAACTGCAAAAACGGAAAGCCGTGATCAAAGCGGATATTCCTGAAAAGAAACTGGAACACACCCGTGATATCGCGGGCCCGTGACAGAACTAAAGTATAAAACTATGCGTAAGCCTTATTTTAGTATTGGTATTGTCATCTGATAAATACATGCAAATTATAAGATACACAGTTGTCTCTGCTTTAATTCTGTCGGTGTGAACCCGTTGACCTTGAACTTATCAATTATTTGTAATATTAATTATTTGGAATACAAAAGGTCCTGGAATGGAGTATTTTTTAGTCAACAGCATTGTCCTATACCTAGTTATAAATAAAGTTGACTTCTTTGATTCGCTGTTGTACGTCATGCCCGCTAACAAATTAAAAACTGTACCTATACGCCTTATTTTAAGTCCAGATTTTTAGTATTCGTATTGTTATCTTAGAAAGTCTTACTGATTAAAATACTACAAGAGGGAACAATTTGACAATGATTGAATTTAGTAGTGTCAACCCTGTGATTATGCCCTGTGTGTATAGCAAAATCCTAAATACACCGTTTAACTTTGGTGGTGCGCCTGTCATATGCCGTACGTACAGATAAGATAATAGGTAACAGGTGAATATACTATTTGTATCGGTATCGGATTCGACCCGGAACTTTTTAATTATTGGCAATATTAATTATGTGGGGGAAAAAAGGGTCTGGAGTCGTGTAATTTTCAATCTACACCATTGTCCTATATAAGATATATATAAAGTTGAATTCTTTGATTTGCCGTTTTTACTCGATGACGGCTGACAAATTGGACGTTATTTTAGTATAATGCATTCCATAATATTTTTCAACTTGAAAATAGCAGCATACGCTAGTTTTTTTTCACTGATGGATACCATTCGACATCTTTTTAGATTAGTCAACATAATGGTAAAACATGCTGCATAGAGGATAGTATACTGGAGTTCATTTCACCACCTATACCTCGAATTTAAGATACGTGGTCATTCAGTACCATAGTCTATGACTAACGAGATGATTTTGTAATTATCAATTTCATCCGCCTTAGTAGCAATATACCAACTTCAACTGCATATTGGATATATATTTCCAAGTTTAATCGGTATTCAAAAGCTTACAACTACTACTCAGACTTTGTAAAACGTCACCAGTGTCACCAGTGTCTGAGTTGAAAGTTTATGAATCGTATGTCAAAGAGCGTTTCGTCCGTTTTCTAAAAAAAGAAATATCATCGGACGGTACCAAGACTTTAATGATAAATATCAACTTCACATCTTAATACTCGATGGTCTTGAAGTATACATTCTAGGTACTGACGTTGTTTATCATCTTAATAACGTGTTTCAGTATTCTTTTATTTGCCATTCCGCGTTTTACTTTACTGTTTAGTCTGTGTCTGGTGATATTCATTTGACGTTGCTCTTTCTTTATACATCCCGTCAGTCTGATTTTGTTCTTTGGTAATTACAGCTATACCGAATGCCGGACGCCTTATAGTGATTAGTTTATCTGTCCGTCCGTAACAAATCGTGTCCCCTCTAAATCTAGAAAACCTAATGAAGGCAGAGTGTATACTTGACATGTACATTGACCAACACCAGAGGATTTGGCATAATGTATGTACAACTTCCTAAGTAAAAGGTTAAGGTTAAAAACCTTTCTTTCAGTTGAAAACCCCATGTCTTATAGTATAGATCGAATCCGCTCTATATCTTGAGAACCGCTATGATTTCAAAGTTAATATGTGACATAAACCAACACCAGAGGGTGTGTCATAATTGATGTACAAATTCCTAGGTCAAGGTCAAAAACTTTGGTGTCGGTTAGCAATCACATGTCCTATGGTAAAGATACACTTTAATAACACCGGGGCCTAGAGAGATGCTCACCATCTCTATAATGTCTAATTTGGTGTTTTTTTTTTTTTGTCTCATCATTCTTTTTCGCGAATGTGCTTTGACCATATGTCTTTTTGTGTGTATACATCCCGTCATTGTGTTATTTGAAAATGGTAAATTATTGTATTCTTGTCATTCAATTTTTTTAACATGCTTTGTTTACATGCCTTTTTTATGTGTCTCTGATCGATTAGTAAAATACGATAACAACACTCAACATCATTTTTTGGCGTTTTACCTATTATATCTGTTTGTTTTGTTCCCACATCGTCATTTATTAAATGATATATTGATTCATGAATATTCACCTTTTTTCATCATTTATCAACAAGCCAAAATGAAAAATACACCACATTATAAAGTTCATTTGTGGTCGAAGTTGAGATAATCCTATAATTTCAAGTTTGCATATCACAAACAATGAAAAAAGTAAAACAAAAAAGAATAAACAATATTTCATTTGCAAATGACAATTTTATATTAAAAAAAATCTCAACATATATAAAAATCAAATTGATCTGCTATTGTCTATTTACATCATTGAAACTCTTGGCCTCATAGCGTCAATAGCAGACCAAAAAAATCATTTGAAACAGGTGAAATATAAGTTCAAAATGCCTGGCCAAGATCGGAGGAAAACTTAAAAACTGAAGAGGAATAAAAATAATTTCAACAAAGGTGACTCACTTTAGAACAATAAGTTGCAGTTTAAATTGGATGCTGGCGCAGATCCTTCAAAATTGACCTGAAATTGAAATATATGAAGCTGCACTGACACAGCATAATGGTGCAGCCAATACATTGTCAACAAGACTGCGGGCTCATCATTCCTATGAGGAGGAAACTGAAAAACAGGTGGACTGTTCCGAAAACATCACAGAAAATTTTTCAAAGTTAAAGGATTTTATAAAAAAAAAAAAGTGCTTAAAACACAGGTACAGGAACCATTCAAAAGAAGATGTTTCTATTTCAAAGCGCATGGGGTTAGATATTTCTCGTCGTGCCATTTGTGAGAAATACCATTTTGACACAAGGTCCAGTAAAATTTACACTGAATGTGAAAAAAAGCAGAGGACTAGCTGCTGGTTACCTCCATGAGGCAATGACTCTTGCAGTACTAAAAACAAAAATGGGACGAACAGATTTACAAATGGCGCCAAGTTACCAAGTTAGCAGTTAATATCTACAAATGTCAACAAACAATGTGACAAAATTATAGAATTAAATGCAGCGGCAATAATGATAAAAAATCATCAAGTTTTTCAAAAATTTAATAACTGCATAGGAAAAGAAAATGAAGTTGATGTGAAGAGTTAAATGGCCTATAACAACAAAAACCCAAATCGGGTACGAGGCCGGTACACAGTCCTGTTGCCCACCAATTGACAAAAAATACTGGACTTAATCTACTTATGACAACGTCAACCGCTAACAAACTTTGCAACAAGAAAAAAAATGTAGTCACAATGAAATGCAAGAAAACTTAATAGTTCTAAAGAAACCATTTCTTCATGTGAAGGCAAACTTGCGGAAAGAAATTTACCAACAATGTATGATCTTAAAATTTTAAAAGTGAAATCTGTGACCAGTGATTCCAGTGCTCAATTGAGTAAAAGAGGGACGAAAAATACCAGAGGGACAGTCAAACTCATAAATTGACAATAAACTGACAACAATTGAGTAAAGTTGTGAGAGAGTTAGAAAAAAAAAGTCGGGGAACTCCATCCGGTACTATCAATGTTTAGTACATCGAATGTTCAAAAGTTTAATTTTTTTTTTTACTTTTTACTTTTTCTAAATTACAACCTGGTTATGACAAACTTTTTTCGGCAGAAAAAGGCTACTTGCATAAGATCAAGGGTAATGCTCGAGTGTGTGCGCATTCACAAAATAAGGACACAACATAATTTTGCAAATTTAGCACAGTCAGCAATCAGAAGTATTGTCCCTTGTTTCAGTTGAAATCATGCAAATTGCAAAGAAAATTCTGAAGCCTGCTGTGCACATTTGGATACTCATAATACTATATTCTTGCCGTATGGAGTTTATTTGAATCGTAGTGTGGTAGACCAATTTGAAAATCAACAGAATCTGCATTAATAAGTCTTTTTCTTTGTTCTAATCTTCACACAACAGACCAATACGAGAGCTTGCATCACCACATATGCTCCAAAATCAGTACTACATACAAGAAATTTGCATGGCTTATGTCATTCTGCATGTCACTCCTCTATGTTTGGAACTGGAAAATCTTCTATCTTATTGGCTAAACCTCTAGGACTTAACTTTCTAAATGTGCTCTTTTTTAAATTTATGATAAGAAAAGATATAATCGCTATTTACCTTTCTTTCCCAAAGAATAAAAACAGCAAAATATAAAATTCTAAAAAGTTTGGCAGAGTGTAAAAGACAGAACAGAAGAGTAAGACTCAAGGTTCAGTGTATAGCACCGGTTGTATTGATATAAATGAAATCCATAACTATGGAATCGATGTAAATAATTAAAAATGTGAAACCAACTCAACTGAGTTTTTTTTTCTTTCCATACCTCAATATTTACCGTTTTTAAAATCATTTTGTCCACTAATTTCTCTAATTATTTATCATAACAGGTTCCAAGTATAAATTATTAATATATAAACATTTCTTTGTGTGGCATATCGTGACTGTTATTAGAAAATTTGCAATTATTTGCCAAAAAATTTTGAAGGCGGTGACGGTGAAATTTATCTTTCTGCCTCGAAAAGTCGGTCTTATAATGCCATATGAATCTGTGTTTGATGTTCCATACCAAATACACCGTTGTTTATTTGAGAATGCGACAAAACTTCCAAAGAATACACGGGTGGCTATGGTGACTACACGTAAAGCAACTCAGAAATCTCCAATGAAACCCGTCATTTATGGCATCATGACCCAGTCCACAACTGAGTCGATACACCAGTACTAGGTAGATGTTACGTTAGAGATACACATTTTCAGTTTCAGAATAAATTCTCTCGTTGAACCAAGAATTGAGCTCAAATTGACAAACAAGTTATATTGTAATATATCCATTATTTTTTTCTTTTCTAAATTACATGTATTAATAATAAGTTTCGATAAAATTTATAAAATTACTAACCTCAATAAATTTACGAGATTCGTATCAATGAGTGTTAATTGATTTCTTGTAAAAATCGCTTCAAAACATACGGGATCTGGTATTTTTGGTCATATACTTGGATGATAAATTTCATCATTGACATTATTGCAAAAACATTGAACTGATAATATTTGTATTACTTGATTGGTTATGTACTAAAATTACAGATACATAAAACATTTTATTTTCAGCCCCAACAGAGTTCAGACATCAGATCCAACTTTTAGTCGCAATCGTCATACAACGGCACGTGCTCTACAACCGGTCAGAACCGCCTTTGAGGAGCCTTAAAGAATCCGTTTAATTTGGAAAAAAGGCCAGTAGGTTTCGACGATCCGTAGCAGAAAAGATTAGTTCAATTTTATGGACGATAGTTTCATGCAAATCATTAAGTTTTGACATTTTATACTTTTATGTATATCATACAACTATTCAAAAAATAATAAAAAAAATAAAAATACGAGTGAACCAACACCTTTAGTGGTGATCGTGCGGTAGGGTAAAAACGAGTGGATACCGCTAGGTATTCACAGTCATCTTGAAAATAAATATTATGTAACTTACACTTCCGGTTAAACCGCAAGATTCATACTTCACTGTCATATTTCTTTGTATAATTGTCCTGATGATGCCTATCTACTAGGCGAAACATGTAGACCCAATAAACAGATACTATGCGATAAAAACATGAGTGTTGTTGTCTTTATTGTCGACAACTATTATATTTGTACATTTTCATATTTCTTACATGGTACATAAAGGCAGCAGAAAGTATACCGCTCTTCGAAATTCATAAATCGATAGAGAAAAAACAAATCCGAGTTACAAACTAAAACTGAGGGAAACATCAAATATAAGAGAACTACTTGCAATCACTGCCACTGGCCAAAGAAATACTGCTAAGAGCCGCCTGAAATGGTACCGTCTCCTTGTCCGTGCTTCCCGATTGTTCTTGTAGGGTCATTCTTTGCCGTTCTGATGGCTCTGTTGTATAGTCTGACAGATCAACTCTCCTAGTTTTGTATAACGTCGTCTTTGTTTAGATGCTGCGCCTTGCAGTGTTTTCTTCTTTTTATTTGATAATTGTCCTGTAGTCTCCCTTGGTTTTCTTTGTCTTTTTGGGGGCTTCATAATATTCAACGATTAGTTTTAGCTAACAACGCTGGAAGCCTTTGCACTTGTTTAATAATGCATGAATGACGTATTATGAAAAGTGACTAAACAGTTCTACTTTTATTACATTTATAATATTTGACGTTTTACCAATTACTTTTGTAACTTCCTCTGCATACTCTCACTTAAGTTATTTATTCATCTTTTATTCAATATGTTAAAACAAATATATTAGTTCTTGTTAGAAAATAGAATGTTGCTGACCTGTATTAAATACTGAGAAATGCTACTTAACATCGATGATTTGTCAGACGGAGATCTCGGTGCACGATAAAGGTTTGGAAGCGCTGGATTAGAATTTATAACGGATATTGTAAGAGCCGATGTAGATCTAGAGCACAACAAACAGAAGCAAGACATGAAGCCCTGAAATGCAGGTTCATAAGATTTGAAACCCATTGTATTCATGTTTTTCAATTTATAAATTGAATAATCAACTTTCAGTTCAGTCACAGTAAATGCAATAGCAATAACGTAAGAAAAAATATACCACTTATTTGCCATGACTTCTCAGTTTACTTGTCATAACATCACAGAAGTCTGTGATAATCCACATTTAGGGAATAATTTGAATATAAATGCAAACATAGCATCGAAATATGTGTATCAAATAATTAACACTCGGCTTAGACAGGTTTATTAAAATGTTGTCAGTATTTTCACACTTGAATATTAGAAACAAATAACATAGACTGTCCTAAGAGTGTCATCTTCGTCTCTAGATCATTAAATAAAGGCAACAGTAGTATACCGCTGTTCAAACTCATAAATCCATGGACAAAAAACAAAATCGGGGTAACAAACTAAAACTGAGGGAAACGCATTAAATATAAGAGGAGAACAACGACACAACACTACAATGTAACACACACAGAAACGGACCAAGCATCAGACAAAATCCCACGAGAAAAACAAATATAACATCAAAACCAAATACATGAATTTGGGATAGACAAGTACCGTGACACGTCTTATCGCAATGTGAATTTACACTCAAAATTAAAAGAAAACAAACGACGCAACGTTAAAATGTAACACATACAGAAACGAACTATTATATAACAATGGCCATATTCCTGACTTGGTACAGGACATTTTTAAAGAAAAAAATGGCGGGTTGAACCTGGTTTTGTGGCATGCCAAACCTCCCCTTATATAGCCATGTGAAATATAACATTAAAAGGACAACTCAACACCACAGGACTACAATATAAATAAATTGGAGAATACAATTGACAAAGAAACACACGAACAACAGCCAACAAAAGGCAACAAGTTGAAAATTTTAATACGTCAGAAGTGCATTTTATCCACACAATTAAAATTGTTGTACATACCGCATTTGTGTGACAAACTGTTATACTTTTGTTTGTAGTCGTGTCAGGGTGAAGGTAAGCGCATGTATAACCATTTAATCCCGCTGCATTTTTTGTAATTTTTCTAAGTAAGGAACTTGTTTTTCAAGGGTTGTCGATAGTGGTTAGCGCATCGGACTACTAAATCCAAGGTTCCTGGTTCGATTCCCGTTCAGGGGGAAAAAATCAGGGACTGAATTTTCGGCTCTACCTTAGTATGGTCTTGCTTAACTATGATAGTCCGTCTAAAGGGGACGATAAATGGCTGACCCATGTTAAGAGAGTCATATCTCTTGTACGTAAAAGACATCCTTCTAGATTTCGAAAAAAAGCAGGCTTATGCCGCTACCATGCAGCACTCGCACCCGCAGAGTGGAAAGGGATTAATATAAATTGCAATATCTTGTTTCCCTTGCTTAACATTATAAATAAATGTTTAAATTAAATTAGTGGTTGTCGTTTGCTGATATAGTTCATAACACAGTTTCTCGTTTTTATATTGATTAGATCGTTGTTTTTTTCTGTTTATATTGTTTAACACTAATCATTTTTCCTTTGGGGGGGGGGGGGGGTTTAGCTTGCTGTTCGGTGTGAGGAAAGACTCCGTGTTAAAGGCCGTATTTTGACCTTTCAAATAGTTAAGTATTTAAAAAATTGTGATTTGGATGGAGAATGTCTCATTGGCACTCGTACAACATTTTCATATTTATATACTATTATACAAAATATAAATACGAACTCTTAATTAAGTTAAAACTATTTTTTTATATGTTTAAAGTATAATGTTACTTATATGACAAATAAAGATTATTAATTAAAAAGCATTATGTCTCATCTTACAAAAAATCTATTTAATTTTCTTTTTTTAGTGTGTGAATATAATTTAATACCTCTTTCCTTCTCTCCAACGTGAAATCTTAAATATTTGGTGGCCGGTTAAGGGCACAAACGCGAAATAATTTTTCTTTCCGATTTCACGTTTTCGCCATTTCGTCTTTTTGTCTCAGAAATGGTATTTTTTGATACCCTATTAACAGTGTTTTAAATTTCAGATTTTGGCACAGTTTTTAACGTTTGTCCAAATTGAGGTCCTTAATTCAAGCTTTTTAACCATTTTTTTTTTCAAATGGTGAAGTTAAAATGATCCCTCCTTAAATTGTACGGTCGCCATCAGGAGTTGATTGGCCGTTATGGATCGGCATTTTCGTTTCACAGATGATATCAAATATGTTCCCCATGTCGTAACTACATATGCCCTTCCCTTTTCACGAATGTGACCTACCGAATAAGACTATTTACCGAGTTTGTAATAACATGAACGACACGACGGGTGCCACATGTGGAGCGGGCATGGTTTGGTTTTTTTTTTTTTATCTCTGCATAGGTATTTTTGGCAATCTATTACATATTCTGATTACATATTCTGACATTCCACCTTTTAATACCTCGTTTACCTCTTTTACTGATCGACAATGCAACCCAAGTGAATTAATCTGTGTTGTTATATTTCTTCACACCACTTTTTTTACTTTATTTGTTAAAGCATTAGTAAGATAAACTCATCATAGATACCACTAAATTTTGTACATACGCCAGACGCGCGTTTCGTCTACAAAAGACTCATCAGTGACGCTCGAATCCAAAAAAGTTTAAAAGGCCAAATAAAGTACGAAGTTGAAGAGCATTGAGGACCAAAATTCCTAAAAGTTACAATGTTTGCTCCGTATTGTAAATATATTTTTATTGACTAACTGCCTCAGCAAAGATATCTCGGTTTTTAGGGAGTTCGTGTAGTCTTTTAAAATTATTATTTATAACTGTTGATGTAAATGTCCTTTGGTTTTGTGAGTCTTTGTTTACTCCTTGTTTTTGTTTGTTATTGTCTCGAACAAATCCCAGTTGAAACTTCTCTTCTGCTTTTCAGCGTCCATTTTCGTTGATGACGTCATGGTGATAATCCGAGAAATCGTTATGACGACGTGAGCATGAAGAAAATGACGTCCCATTGAATTACAGATTAAATAAAAATAACGTTGGTGCAAGCCATTGACAACCCAGTGTCCCCTTTAAACAGTTTGAAGTAATATTTTAAAATATGTCATAGATAACTTTAACCGAAGGTATTTGATATCACTCAAATACCAAGTCCCTACAAAATTAGTTTCTATTTTGAAAATAATAATTCATTACAAAAAAGTTCACACCGTTATTCTTCAAATTTAAATATATTGGTAAAAAGTAAATTCATCAAAATACTGAATTCCAAGTTAAACGCAAGATTTTCGTTAAATTACAATCACACAACACCTCCACCTTTGTTGCAGTCTTTTCTGAGGATAGTGTATCACAAGACGTTTAGCCTCTGTATTGGCCATCGTTTCATCTAACCAGGTCTAGGTTTATACTGATATCTCTGTGTTACATAAAATGTTACTTTGCAACTCCCATCAAAAATGTTCCCATACTATAGTGAAGTATAAAATCAAGACACATTCTTGTTAATCATACCTAAATACAAGTACTAGAAACTTCACATACTAAACAAAGTTGCCATATAACTTTGAATACAAATTATCTTATTTTTGGTACACAACATAGCAAAATAATAACCCCTTTGTAACGTTAGTTTGGCCAAATTTTCAATATTTCTGATCAGATTTTAACATAATTTACCTTGGCCTCGACCCCCAGATCGAGAAAGTTTTTGTATCGAATGATTTAATCTTTTGAAAACAGGCCATTTGGGATTCTACGTTGAAATTACGGTCAAATGTTTCCTCGGGCTTTTAGGTCCAAAAATGCACGAAACCAACGCTTAAGGAGGCTCGAGGGTATAAAATTTAAATTACAGTTTTTCCTTGTAATTTAATGATTTAAATCTCTTGACATGTGGATTAAAATAAATGCCAAAAAAAAATAGGGGGTCACCGACCAATTAAACAAGTTACTGACTGCTCAAGACAATTGACTGCAATTTAACACATATTTTAGGCATTAATATAACCCTGTCAATATATAAAATGACTTTGTAAAATATGTGTCCCATTGTATGTAAATGACAGGATCAGGCCCATTTATATAAAATTATATTTAATTTTCTTTCAAGTCTGCGTTAATGGTCAGGAACTGGAAAGCTACGTCAAGTAAAAACTTCTTTTCTGAAGCATTTGCTTGACACCCTATTATGTCTCCATTCTCATTTTCTCTCGACTTTAGTGATTTATGGTAAGGACAATGGACATTCATTGCAGCTAGCAAATTATTCAGCTGCATTTCTCCTATGCCGGCATGAATCATACCTGACAATATATAAAACATACAAAAAAGAATCTACAATAAATTTAAAATACTAGCGAAATTATTTAAAGTAGCTATTAATATAATATGTTGGACCATATTTTCTATGTACATGTAGGAAAATCAGGCAAGCTAAATTTCGTCTCCTGTGGCAATGCAAAATAGGGAATAATGATGTCTGACCAGGATACAATGGTATGTTTTAAATCATCACACTACTGGCAGCTGATTTAAGTTCTTGTTGGCTAGTAAGTCTTGCAAATTAAGAGGATTTTTCATGTGGACAATAAAGATTGACATATGCTTGAAGATACTCATGTTCACAAAGAGTTAAATCTTAATTCTTTTTATGTCATTCAGTTTCTAGTTGGCTAGAATCAAAAGCAGAGGATATTATCAAATTCACCACCTCCTCATCTGCCCTATATATTTTTATGTCATACTTGTACCAATTTTTTTATAATATTCTGAAGTCATTTCTGGTATGATATCAATTTCATTTTGGTCATCAAATTAAATTTCCTCATTTTTGGAGTTCCATGTGATGACTTCAGTATTCTACTTGTATGCATCATATAGCATTTTGAAATAAAACAAAAACAATACATCTGCTCTTTCAATTTGATTCGTCAGAACTTAAGACAGAATATCTTCAACATTTAGGAACATGTATCAGGCCACTAAGCCAGTCTTAGAATAAAGAATTTTCTGCACTTTTCATAGTAAATTACATTTATATATTTATAAATGTACAAATAACCTGCCACACCAAGTCTGTGTGTTCGTAACTTGTTTTTCTGCTTTTTGTTATAATTAAGTCCTTTTCGACTAATTTTTATATTTTGTTCATGTATTGCGCTTTAACAACACTGTCCCAGGTTGGGCTCCTGCAAAAAATTTAACCCCGCCATATTCTTTATGTGCTTGTAATTTAATGATTAAAGAGTTAATGTTGTGTAACATATTTTATTTTTTTATTGTTAAGTTCTTAAAATTGTTGTTAGTTCTTTTTGTTTGAAATGTTTTACAATTATCTTTTTGGGCATTTTATAGCTGACTACGTGGTATGTGTTTTGTTTATTGTTAAAGGTTGGACGATGACCTTAAGCCATAAAACTCGTATGCATTTGGTCTCTTGGAAAGGGGTCTTATTGGCAATCATACCACATCTTACTTTTATATGTAGTACATTTTTTATATTGACCAAACTATATCCTTATTATAATTGAAAGAACATTTGTTTAACTGCAGCTAATTTTGAATTGACATCAAATGTACCAACTACTTTTCTACTACTAATTGCATTATCATCATGTGTCTTTCTTATCTAATTCGAGCAATATCTCCACATTCTGTACATTGTTTATACAAAATACCAGCAAAACAATAAGGTTTCACTTCCAACGAATTATGTAATTGTTAAGGGACTTCATATTTGGAACATTGTTTCAATTGCTGAACAATATAATCTAGTTCGACAATATATCTACAGTGTTGTAAGGGAAGTAAATCAGTAGGTAATGGTTATAAGTAAAAATCAACATTTATAATGTATTGATCTTTAACCACTACTTCATGATCTTGTATAGCGGGTATAGACTAAAAATCAACATTACACAATTCAGATGTTTCAATGGTTTTCAGTTGGATCTATAAGTGGTTCAATGTTTTGACAATGGACTGAGTCAAATGATGGTATATCTTGGTGGTCAGGTTCTAAGTTTTGAGAATGAACTGAGTCAAATGATGGTATATCTTAGTGGTCAGGTTCTAAGTTTTGAGAATAAACTGAGTCAAATGATGGTATATCTTGGTGGTCATGTTCTTAGTTTTTAGAATGAACCGAGTCAAATGATGGTATATCATGGTGGTCAGGTTCTAAGTTTTGACAATTGAATGAGGGAAATTATGGTATATCGTGGTGGTGTGATTGCAATCCACTCCTGTAAAAAAACTAGCCCTTGGAATCGTTAATTTTTCTCTAATTTCTTCTTTTTTCAAAAATTTCCTTATTTGTTCCTTTGAGACATTTGTCAACTGACAATACAATAGTTTAAAGATTGTCGTAATTTTATAAAAAAAAAAATACTCATTCAAGGATTTGCAATATATAACTGATTAATTTTGAACGTACTTTTTAGATACTCACCACGATATCTCTTTCTACGTGTTATAAATTAGAAAATTTTCTAAAAAAAAGTTCGTCGGAAGGTACCAATACCTTTTTGATAAATATTCCGTATCAACTTAAAAAACACATAATGGTCTTGGTGTATATATTCTGCGTACTGACCTTGTGTATCATCTTAATAACGTATTATATTGTTCTTTTAGTTGTCTTTGTTCTATTATTAATATTTCTTTTACTGTTTGGTCTGTTTTTAGTGATGTCCATTTGACGTGGCTCGGTACTTATACATCCCGTCAATGTGTTGTATTATTTTTCATTTTTGCTGGTGTGTTTTGTATTTGTAACTTAGTGTGATTCTTTGGTACATATGACCTGGCTCTCTACTTTTAAAGATCCCTCTTTTATGTTATTTCTATTTATAATGCCATCATGTTATTTTTCTATTATAAATTTGAAAACACTTTTAACAAAATTATTTTTACTCGCGTAGTGGTATTAACCATTTGTGGATTCTTATAAATTCTAAAGAACTTGTGGATAATTTTAAATCTCGGTCTTTTTCTGAATTAAGCTCCTACAAAACTTTTGATTTTTCAACCCGGCATACCACCATTCCCCAAGTGAAATAATAATTTTGAAAATACTTTGAACGACAAAATTATTTTATTCTGACGGCATTCACGCGACTCTTAGCAATAAATGTGATTGTTAAATTTTGATAGATGCTTGTGCTGTTTAAATATTTGTCTGTTATTGTCCAAACTGAGATTATGTTACAGTGATTACCTCTGTACCCCTATTTTTACAATTTTACCTATTATGTCTGTTTTGTTCACGCATCGTTGTAAATATAATGGAATTTGATGAGACTGTCATACAAATGGGAGGTTTGGCGCTATAAAACCAGATTCAATCCACCGTTTTCTACATAAGACACGAATATGACAGTGTTTATCCATTCGATTGATGTGTTTAAGCTTTTGGTTTTGCCATTTGATTAGGACTTGTATCTAGATATGAGGGTCGGTTAATACAAATCTTTACGACAAAAGAGATGATTTCAGCTTCCCAATTGTGACCTTTTCATTTTTTCACCAAGAGTTCCAAATGAGGAAGTTGAAAACATCATTTCGTATATTTTACGGACGCCATCACGAGTTGGTTGACCGTTATGGAATATCCGTATCGGACATGTTCCTTATATCGTAACTGCAATCCCGTGACCTACCGAATTAGACTTGTAATAACATGACTAACACGACGTGTGTCACATGTGAAGCAGGATCGGATCTGCTTACCCTTCCGAAGAACCTGAAATCGATTCCAGTTTTTGATGGGGTTCATATTGTTGTTGTATCCCTAGTTTTGACACTTTGTTCACGCATCTTTGTCAATAAAATGTCAGGAACATGACAGTCGTTGTCCATTCGTTTGATGTGTTTTATCATTTGATTAGGAATTTTCCGTTTTGAATTTTCCTCGGAGTTCAGTATATTTGTGATTTTACTTTTTAGTGAGACAGCTTAAAAATATTACGAAATGAAAACAAATTATAAATATAAAAGCTTGTTACTTGTCAAAATATGGAAAGCAAGTTTCTTCCGAAATTATAAATTGGCCAATCTCGATGTCATCAAATCGTAAAAGGGCGGCTTAAAATACCGTCCCTAACTTAATTACTGTGAATTATGAATCGAGAAAGCACTACCTTAGAAACAAAAATGTCTAGTGTATTTATATTGCTTTTAATCGAGAAGAAAGTAAATATTTTGCGACGTTCGATCGATTATCGTAATGACTGCGCACCAATCATCGCAACGGGCGCGCGAAAATTTTAACCCGCGAACCCTCTTCAGATTCTTAATTTGCTTTATTCACTAGGTTGTGAGTTTGACTGTTCCTCTGGAAACTTTCGCCCCTCTTCTGTGCCAAATATGAAAAATTCATTTACAAAATGGCCATAATCTGTTTCTCAAATGTTTCTTTGTTTTTACAATGCTTACTTCTAGGTTAAACAAATCTTTTCATTAGTTTGGTTTAAAAGTCACTATATTTTAGCAACTTCCGAAGCAAGGTTGTCGGCTCTCCGAAAAATATATCAAATTTAACTTTAAAACATATGGCACAAACATGTTAGAAATTTCATTACACTAAATACATTCTAAGTGACATTTAAGCACTTAATTAAATTCACAATTAGATTTATTGTTACTTGTTTATAATTAATTTCCTTATATTATTTAAAACAGAAATCCTGAAAGACTTGAATTAGACGACATAATACTATTTTTATATTGTTTTATAGCATGCCTATTAAGTGTATCCATATCTTGATGATTAATGCCAAAGAAAATCTTTGCTGAAAGCACACAAAATAATGTTTATAATATCAAAATTAGTATAATATATCTAATATAGTTAACTTATATATTTATGCTTGATATTTCAGACCTTGAATTTCAACTGTTTTTTCCTTTATCTGATATTTTTTTTTTTATTTCCAATATTTCATGATCTAAAGAAAGAAAAAAACATACGAATACTATAAATTAAGTGTACATGTATTTATGCTAAAAGGGAACTATACATGTTATAAGCATATTATTGCTTTGTAGGAACATGTTTTGAGCAAATTTGTGAAAACCTATGAACTTTATAATGGAAACATGAGTTAATTTAAAATTATCCTTTTGGTTAAGAAGTAAATAATGAATAATTTGTACTATACTGCAATACTGTAGCAAAACATTCTTGTATTGATTACAACTTACCTACTTAAAATGAGACTTTTATTTGAATTAAAATAACATACCAGTTAATTTCCTTGTAGTGTTACTTGTATCATTTTTTTTATCCTGTCAAGGTTTTCTTTTCTATATTTCAGCTGATGTAACTAAGAAGTGTTTTAAGCAATAATCAGTAATGGTTTTTGAGATATGGCTTGACATGTGAACCCCCCCCCCCCCTTTTTCCCTTTTTTGATAAAAAAAAAAACTCAATAACTCTAAAAAAAAAAAATTTGAATCATCACCAAAAAGTATACAGATATTTAGATAAATATAAGTAAGAAGTGTTAAGTTTTAAGCCATAATCTTAAATTGTTCTTGAGATACGACGCGAAATGTGAAAAAACACACCCCTATTTTAGGTCCCGAAACTCAAAAAGTTTAAATCTTATTTTCATCAAAAAGTATACAGATCGTTTGACCATCATAAGAAACAACTATATTAAGTTTCATGAAATTTGGATAAGTGCTACTCAAGTTACGGTGCGACATCTAGAAGTCGGACAGACATACAGACGGATGGACGCCAGACATTTGTATACCATAATACGTTCTGTCAAAATGTTGACGGGCATATAAAAATGACAAAGTACTGCACATTGCATGGCACTATAATGTATAACTACACTTCTTTTATATTGGTGACAAAAAGTTCATATACCTTTACGAGTCAGTTTATGAAAATTGTAACCCGTACATTGTCTGACATTAATGATATGTATTTATGGTTTAATAAACAAGTAACTTCTTTGACTATTAACCGGGTTTGTAATAACATGAGCAAACACGACAGATGCCACATGTGTAGCTGGATCTGATTATCCTTTCGGAGCACCTGAGATCACCCTAAGTGTTTTTGTTGTTCGTGTTGCTCAGTCTTTCGTTTTTTATGTGTATTATTATTTGTCTGTTTGTCTTTTTCATTTGGCGTTGTCGGTTTGTTTTGGATTTGTGAATTGTCTGGTATTTTTTGCCCCTTTTGAATTAAAAAAAAAACCACATATCTGAAATATATTATGCATTTATGCCTATACTATTGTTATCGATATATTGACTTATAATAATATCAAGAGAAAAACTGTTTACAATTAAGTAGCCTTACATGTATCTATACCAAATTTATAGAGAAGATATCACAAATCCAAAGTTTATATTATGGCAATGATATTTGAATAACATCTGGGTAACATTCAAAATTTTTTTTGTATCGTATATCGTATGTCCTTGTGATGAGCAATAGTTAGAAGACAGTCGGCACCTTCAAACATGCTTATTCTTGCCACATTATTTATGTGCCTGTCCCAAGCCAGGAGCCTGTAGTTCAGTGTTTCCTGTACACTACCAATAAATTACTTACGCTTTTTTGGTACATTTCTACCCTCGTGCATATCAGTACTGTTAGGAAAGACTGAAAACTTATAATGTTATACTTTCTTTGAATTCAGTACTGATTTTGTCAGTACTATTTAAGTACTGATTTGTCAGTACTTTTCAGTACTGATTTTTTCAGTACTGCATAAGGACTGATTTTGTCGGTACTGCTTAAGGACTGATTTTGACAGTACTGTTTCAGTACTTTTAGTGTATTGATTTTATTAGTACTGGTTTTGTGATCTTCTGTTTGTAATAAATACTTACTTTTCAGGTTTTTTAAAATATTTATCAATATAAGAAATGTGTTTATTTATGTATAGCTGTATTAGTTGATTTGGTGTGTTTCTTTGTTGTTGTTTTTTTTAATTTGAATGCATATTGTTTTGAATAAATTGAGACCTGAAAACTAACAAATTAGGTAAGTATAGAATGGTATACTGTGTTTTAATTTATTTTCTTATATATTGTATCTTGTGTAGACACCTCCGATTCAATATTGGTCTGTATTATCGGAGAAATTTGGACAGATGTGCATCTGTTTGAGTACAGTTGGTATTAAAATATAGTTTTGATTATTCTGTGATAATATTTCTACTTGTAGTATCCAACATGTCTACGCCTAGATTCAACTGCTGAGATTGATTTATCAGCGACGTGAAAAAGACTTTAACAAAAATCTCAAAATTATTTACCATATTAAAAAACTATTCAAGCGAAGGTAAAACAACATAAAAGAGGGACGAAAGATACCAAATGGACAGTCAAACTCATAAATCGAAAATAAACTGACAACGCCACGGCTAAAAATGAAAAAGACAAACAGACAAGCAATAGTACACATGACACAACATAGAAAACTAAAGAATAAACAACACGAACCACACCATAAAACTAGGGGTGATCTCAGGTGCTCCGGAAGGGTAAGCAGTTTATCAGATTTTCTTAGGAAATTGTTTATCCTTTCGGATCAGCTAATTTAACTCTCGGAGTTTTATAGTGTTCGCTTATGTTTTAATTTTAATGTTGTTGAAAATGACCTTTAATGAGTTTTTGTTTACTCCTTGATTTTGATTGTAATGGCCGTTCTGTGTTCTGAATATAGTTTTAAATAAAGCATTCGGCACCAGAGAGATTCACATTGTGGTGTGTGGCTCACATTGTACAATGTCGATTTGTATAAAACCCGACAGTTTATACATATCTCACAACATTATAAACCTTTATATAGTTCATTTTGGTATTTCGCCATTGCTTAAACCAGTTGCCATTAAAATGTTGATATTTCTGGCAATGCATCAACATACAACAATTAATGTCTCTTTCACTTCTTTAAACATTACTGTTATTTTTTATTGATGATAACTAGTGATTTAATGGTATACTCTTTTGCAAATGTTTTCATATAACCATACAGTTTACGACAAAAATATAGCAAATATTTTCATCTCGATAATTTTGTAAAATTTCGAATGAGTTTTTACTTCACATTTTCCTTTCTTAGTAAGAAACTCTGTACTTGAAACACTAAGATGATTTTTAAGAAAATTTAAAATATCCCAGTACCAGGTCATGATGACAGGATTATGTCAGTTGTTTTCCAGTTTTTCTGTTATTTGATGTGTCTGAGAGCTGTGGCCATTGATTGACACATTAAAATCATCCATTGACTGGGACAATTTAGGTGAACGTTTGTATGTAACGACCAATGCTCACTATGTACTTTTTAAAGACACTTAAACTATGGGGTCACCAAAGGTTCTCAACACCTAAATTAAGTAATTCGAAAAATTAATCAGAAATAACACGATATTTTGATTTATATCAATTATATAAATCAAAACACAAAGGTTATTCCTGATTAATTTTTCGAATTATTTTATAATTAAAGGCGTTAAGAAACCTTTGGTGACCCCACAGTTTAATGGTCTATCGTAGGTACGTCGTGAACAGTGGTCGTTACAGACAAACGTTCACGTAAATTGTCCCAGTCAATGGATGATTTTAATGTGTCAATCAATGGCCACAGCTACACTGTTTTGAATTTCATTCTATATAAAAAGAAGATGTGGTATGATTGCCAATGAGACTACTCTCCACAAGGGACCAAATTGACACAGAAATTAACAACTATAGGTCACTGTACGGCCTTTAACAATGAGCAAAGACCATACCGCATAGTCTGCCATAAAAGGCCCCAAAATGACAATATCAAACAATTCAGACGAGAAAACTAACAGCCTAATTTATGTTACAAAATGAACGAAAAAGTCTGTTTTATATATTTCTTGGCGTTTTTTATCTTGAAAATGTTTTAAAACTTTAAAACTTAGTTTGATACTATGAGTGAAACAAATGGACAAATCAGAGGCTAACCTCTTTACTCTTAGGACGAGCGTGCTTACAACATATCACATTTGCTGTCTTTGCTATAACCTTCGATGTCTTATTTTCTTCTTGTTTTTTTTTACCATTTGTTTATTACCAGTTTCTTCTATTTCTTAAAATTAAGCAATGTTCTCTCTATCAGAAGACGTCTCCTATCTTTGTTATAGCGCCGGGGCCTTGTCTTTAAAGCCTTGAAGTATCCGAGTTAATTAATTCGACATCTTATATCCTTGAAACAATGCAGATCTATATTTTAATGTAACGGGAACTTTATTTTATATAGATTAGACCATTTCATGAAATTATGTTATGCCAAATATGCAAGAAAATTCGTATACAGCTTAACGTTATTATAACGCGAACGTCAAATTACGGTTACGGGGACATGTCATTGGACATCCTAGATCGTTTCGAAATTCCTACCTGCAACTCAAACAAATGTACATATCATATCATTTTAAAGGAAATTAAATGTATTTTCCATTCATATCAGTTTACAGGTGTTAAAAATTTGAGATATAGTAGAATTTCGTTTGATAAAAAGCTTCTGGATTATTCTTTGTGTTATTTTGTCCATCGGGACATTTTATTGGACACGGGAAAAATGACGATGTTTTTAAAAATAAGACCGCAGTTACATAATGATGACTTCAGTTAGCTTCTTCGAGACATGTATAATTTTTCTGATATTATTAAAATCAGTTTTCGTTCGTTATTTTTATGAAAGTGAAGACAGAAAGTTTTTTTACGGGTTGAGCAGCTAATAGCGACATTTTTTCTCTTTTTTATTTAACCTCCTGAAGATCTTCCTTCTCTTACAGTTAAAAACGTCTATTACTTCATTTAACGTTAAATGTATACAATAGTTGTAAAATTTTAAGCCATTCTACTCACTAATGAATCCGCACTGGGATTTGAAAGACGCACATAAAACAAAATTGTAACAGCGGGATACCCTTGAAATGACCTTATCGGCATCGAAATGAGCAAAGTTTTTCATTAAAAAATAGACAAAGCACAAAATCATCTATGTTATTGACTTCTATGGATTATTTCCTTTCGAATGATATGCATAACATGGATATTTATTGTATAGGATAAGAGCTTGAATTTGAATGACCCGCCTTCTAACCCATATTTCCAAAGTGACACCTATGTCGTGCACAACGTCTTAGTAATTTTGTATTCAAGTTTTCAAAACGATTGGTATCTTGATTTTTGGCAGCAACAGCAGACTCCATTTTATATGGATGAACCAATGACCCACTCTAACTTTTCCAGAAATATTGTCTTCAAGCGCCACTACATTTTTGATATAATTATTAATTGCTTTTAAATTATTTAAAACATTATTTCTGTAGGTATATAGTTAAATTCAGAAGAAACTTAATAAATATGATACAATTGTGAAATTAATTAATAAAACAATCGGAGGAACACTCAATTTTGTTTTGATCATGGTTTATTGTTCCCTTTCCACCCTGTCATCTTTCCGTTGTAATGCCTCATATATAGCCAGTTTCCTGGCTGGTATCTTTTCTTCAACTGAATCATACAGTTTTCGTTCTATGGTCCAGAAAGTACCTTTGACAATATTACCCCTACTTTGTACAATTCTCTGAAAGAAATTAAAACACTATATTTGCTTTATTTGATTTTGGTAGATATTTGTCTCATTGGCAACACATTGTAATGCCATATCACCTGATATATTTATAAATATATTTTTTTCACTTGAATTAACAAACAGATACAGAATATGATATAATTTGAAATCCTGTTTAATGTATGTGTAGATTAATTATTGAATCTTTCAATCGACTAGGAATGGTCAGCTGATGCGTCCCCAGTACAACTTGGAATAGAGCTACACGCAGTTTGTGGAAGTGCCACTCCCAGATTTCTGTTAAACATGTTTTTGGTGTCACATATCTTTCTTATAATACTGATACAACTCCTGCAGATAATTAACATTTTTCAGTTGAGAAAAATATGTTAGAAACAAAACTGCCATGTTCTTTTCCCATTGCTTCTGTTAATATTTCCTTTAAACTTTCATCTAAAATAGAAACACGAACAGAATTTATTTATACATTTAAAAAAAGTTAAAAGTTTAGATTATATATTTTTGAGATGATTAACAATGGTATCTCTATTTTAAAATAGCTGAAAGAAAACATCAAGACTATTGCCTGAAAATGTTTATAATAGCATTGTGGATTTGACTCCTGGACATTTTCAGTGATTTCAAGTCAATGAATGTTACATAAATGGTGCAGTAAAGCAGACAGACAAAAAGATAAGTGTAAAATCATTCCTGCATCTTTGAAGGTACGTTTGCACCCACAATTGTTTACTGACAGTCTTCACGCTTACCCACAAGTCCAATAGCATTGACTTGTAAAATTGCTTTAGAACTTATTAAATTCTACTCTAAAAGCCAATAGAATCCAAATAATTGTAAATGCTTTGCTGAGCGCAGTCTTATACGACTGGCCGAACCCTGAACAAATTTGAATACAATATTCAAGCTTGATACTGTCTGGATTTGGATTGTGATCTAATTTTTGACATAATTTGGATTTCTGACACAGAATTAGTGGTCAAAGATCTTACAAATCTATTTCAATTGGAGAATTCTTCTTAAAACTGTTCAAAAAATTTGTTGTTGGCCCTTTTTTGAACTCTTACCCTTTGGCAATTAACCACAAACCAAATCCCACCCTTCCCTTAATGATATGGAACCTTGTGGTACAATGTCAGAGAGATCTATACACTTATCGTCTGGAAACTAGAAATATGCTTGTTTTTACCCTTAATTTCTAAACTGTTGGCCCAATAACCCCCAATATGATTCCAAACCTGCTACGTGTGGTATTAAACGTTGATACAATTTCAGAGCAATGGAAATATTTATACACAAGTTGTTATCCTCAAACTAGCAAAATGCTTTTATTTCGGTTTGGACCATCATCCACAAAATCAATCTCAACCTTGCTTTTTTGGTATTGAACCTTCTTAACAACATTCATTTAAACTAAAGTTATTGTCCGGAAACCAATGTCTTTGGCCGACGACGATCCCAAAACAATTTTTGCAGTCTATAAAAATTGACGATGGACTCAAAAGTCGAGCATGAAGGATGTACTAATTTACGTCATATGTCCAACATATACTAGTAAAATATACAAATAATTATCAGTAGTATGTGAAATAAAGGATGCGTGATTTTTATTTAAATAATTTACTTTCATACTTCTTGCTGTCTAGTGCAAATGGTGTTGCCTGTTGTGTATTGCAGAAGCTGCATGTCTTTCTATCATTCATTGCAATCTGTGAATTGCATGTATTCTTATGCATGTTGTTATATAAACAAGAAATAAAGTCAAAAGATTAATTGATTGGTGAAATAAATTTAAATATTATACAGGATTGAAAGGAAAAATTAAATTAAGCATTTTTGATGACATCTTGATTTTTTTTTTGATTTTCTAATATATGACAACTGCTTGCATTTCATTTCTATATTATATTTGTAAGCCAAGGATGTCAATGTTGATTGATGAAATGCATTATAATTTTCATACTATAATTCAGGCGCCTTATAGTCAATATTACTATAATTATAATAAAACTATAAAGACAAAAACACATTATCTAGTGGGAGACTAATGTGAATACTTTCTGATATTCACCTTACCACTTCAGGTGCTGGTTCACCGTGTTTAAATATAATAATAGTATGAGCTGATTAATGTACCCTTACACATTTTTATGAGGCAAGTTTTCTAGTGGGAGACTAATGTGAATAATAGAACGAAATTCATAACAGTGTGGTCGACAGTAAAAACGTTTATTAGTAATTGTACTGAAAAGTTTACCTTTAACTTGTTTGTCGTGGGCGATGATTTTATGCTCACTCAGTCTATCGGAGGCCTTCAAGTGGGGATTTAAATAATCATTTGTTACACATTTTGATACATAAAATGAAACTTTCTTTTCACATATCATTTAAGGAATTTATTTTAAATAATTGTTATACCATCACTTACAACAGTTTCACTTTTAAGAATAATAATGTCCAGAGCTGATATCAATAAATAATAATAAAAAAAAAAGTTTATTCATGGTAAAAAAAAAACAAAAAAACTTTTAAGTTAATAGGGACCCGCGTTATTTCAGAAAATATCTTATTGATTAAGAGAACAAAAACTTCTACGTTGTGATCATTTATTAAGAGTGGCCTTCTATTTATTCAATGCTAACCATGTGGGCTTTGTTTTTTTATATATACCATAAATCGATTCGTTCATTCAGATATTTGTCAGTTTGCCTTGGCTCTTCAAGTCCAACACACAACTTCTCACGAAATTGGTATTTTTCTTACAAAAATTACATCCATGTGATGTATTCTTTTCATGGAGAATGAATGTTACACCTTATTTTATTTGTTATCGTTTTTTTTTTTGTGTGTATCATTGACGTATAAGACAACCTGAATCTTCTTTATTCAAATTTAAAACATACGAGATGGCAATTATGACACAAAATAACTAAATTAAACTTACAGCAGAAGAAAGATAATGAACATCGCTTTTATAGTCTTCTAAATATCGAAGACGCGTGGTCTTTTTAAAAATGATGTAAATTTATAAAGGAAACAACAAACAAAATAGTTCGAATATTTATATTGGAAAAAGTAACGGTGTGTAAATCATAACAATTATTTTATTTCAATGAAAATCAAACTGTTGAATTTTTTCCGCTGCGAGCAAATTTTTAATTTTGGTCGCATTTTGAAAATCAATAAATCTTGTATTCTTGTTGGAAGCTGCACTGTGTAGTTTATACCCGTTTTTTTCAATGCCACACAAATCCAACACAGACAAAAAAAATGGTAGGTTCAAGAAATAATTGATGCAAACCATACTTTATTGTAGTTTTAACATGGGTAGGCATTATATTCGTGATTATTTTTGCCCGAGCGATATCGAAAAACTATTATAAAAAGTGTCCTAGTTCAGTGAAAATGTACGTCATACTTATTTCCTAAACAAATAAATAAACAAACATTAATTAACATACAACACTACCAAAGGCCAGAGACTCCTTACTTGTATGATTTTGTAAAAAAATGCATCTTTTTAAAACAGTCGAAAACAAAATTGTCTGTCCAATGGAAAAGTCGAAGCCCAAAAAAGATGAACAGTGTATTATAGAAACATAGAAGCTGGTTGCAAAAGTTGATGACAAGATCTATTTTATAACTTGAGTATGGCCTAATACTATTAACCTGAAATAAATATATTTATAGCAATTCCCTTGATACGAAAGATCTACATGTTGCCTTGGGCTTTTTTTTCTTTTTTTTTTTTTGCTCTTTGGTTGGGTTTTTGTCTCAATGACAATTCAATTTTCATTCTTATCATAGATATAACTGCATGTTAAAATAAGAATATGAAGTGTGATAGGCAATCAGACACATTCTTTCCAGGGACCAACAGGCGTTATCAAGCTATAGGTCCCCGTATGGCCTTCGACCATTAGCAAAATACACACTTTATAGAATGAAAGCTCCAAGAGGTCTTGGGATGAAAAAAAAACAAACATAAAAGATGAGCGAGAAAAAAAATAGGGATACCGCATGGAAATTGGAAAATGGTCCGCAACATTAATTTAGTCAACTCACTTAGTTGAAATTAAAGACCTGGCGAATTTTTGCCTTTTGCAATGGATGTGATGTATGTTTAAAAAAAATCATGGTTTGTTTGGACATTTTTATAAATCAAGTCTTGTTTTTAAATTATTTGCAAGTAAGTTTTAAGTCATGAACAAATAATCACTCACAGAAAGACGTCAAATCCATCAACAAAAGAAAAAAATGAATAGACGACCGACAACGCACAGAATATCATGTATGTGTTCCGGACCATATGAGTATTTGGACCATACGCATATATCATGACCATAAGGGTATACTAATATGGTCCAACCATACACGTATGGTGCAAATACTCATAAGGTCCGGAACATATTTTATTTGCGATCACAAATGCACGAAGACGTCCATTTCTATGTAAATTGGGTCGATTTTTTTATATAGATAAGATGAATGCGTTTCTGTTGCCAAGTGTTTTTCACAAGTATAGTAGCAGTATAGCAGAACGGTTTAAGTTTCCTATATACACCAAATGATACATTTTGCCAATACAATAACGTAAATGCATGCAAATTTCACAAGGTTTAATCCAAATAGCTTTCTTACTATCCAATAACTTTCAAGTACGAAAAAGACAGGGCAGAAGTATATTTTGTCTTTATGTTTCGTATTTGCACAACTTTTGAAAGTGGATTATGCATTCGTTCTAAAATAAAATTAGACCAGATAAAAGTTAAAAGATTACATAACTCGACAATCGCAATTGTTAAATCCGAAAAAGATAATCAATCAATACATGCATTCAGTAAGTCATTCTTTTTTCTGAAAGAACATGGCTTTGCGATATCTTATTATGAAAATTGATTGTCGAAACATAACAAAAACACAAGTAAAGGACGTTTAATTAATCAATATAAATCAAAACACAAATTCCTGATTAGTATTTCGAATTATTTTATATAGGCGTTGAGAACCTTTGGTGACCCCACGGTTTAAATGTTTATATTAAGGAGGTCGTGAGCAATGGGCGTTATAGACGAACGTTCACCTAATCTGTCCCAGTCAATGGGATATTAAAGTGCGCCAATCAATGTCCATAGCCACACTGTTATGAATTCGATACTAATATATCTAAAGGTTTATCATATTTTGAAAATTCGCCGAAATGTACTGTGTATCACTATTAACACGATGGCCACACTGTAGTTTTACCTTGTTCGTCCATTAAACAGTTTGTATAAATCATATATATCACTAGATATAGAATAAATGCTCATGCACTGTTAATAGAAACAGGCAGATCCTATAGTATAGCCAGAAATGAACGTTTTTGTAGTATTTGTAATAAAATGCTATTGAAGAGTGAGTGTCATTTCATTTTAGAATGATGAATATAGACATCAGATATAAAGAGTTTTTACTATCAGAGACCATCTACTTTTAAATTAGTGCAACTGTTTTTCTGTGAGAAATTTCGAAGAGCTAAACAACCTGGGAAAATATTTATTTTGTGCAGAAAATGCACGTAATGGTTAATTCTATGTTTAATTTTAGTTAAACATGTCTATATGTCATACTCTACTTCAAAGAAGTGCGAAAGATACCAGAGGGAAAGTCAAACTCCTAGATCGAAATTAAACTGACAACGCCATGGCTAAAACAGAAAAAGACAGACAGACAAATAATAGTACACATAACACAACATAGAAAACTAAAGACTAAGCAACACGAACCCACCACAAACTGGGGTTGATCTCAGGTGCTCCGGAAGGGTAAGTAGATCCTGCTCCACATGTGGCACCCGTCGTATTGCTCATCACTGCGTTGATACCTCTGCTGGTGGACTATCAGTCCCCGAGGGTATCATCAGCTCAGTAGTCAGTTCTTTGGTACTGACATGATTTAACAAACTTTACTAAAATTGTCTGTTTATAAATTTTGAAATTATTATGAAACTAAGGTTTCTACTCCCTTAGGCAAAGTTGGTTTTAGATGAATTTGGCTATTCATTTTAGGTATTTTTGACATATAGCTCTTCAACGATTTTCGGTACTTATTTATCTTCCGATTTCAAATGTTTGGCTTTGAGCGTTCCTGATGAAGGTAAAGCAACCCAACAACGGGTTGTCTGATTTTCTGAAAATTTGAGGGCATATATATCTTCACCTGATAAACAGTTTAACCCAAAATCTACATTTTACCCCTATGTTCTATTTTTAGCCATGGGAGCCATCTTGGTTGGTTGGCCGGGTCATCGGGCACACTTTTTAAACTAGACACCCTAGTGATGATTGTGGCCAAGTTTAGTTATACTTGGCCTAGTAGTTTCAGAGGAGAAGATTTTTGGAAAAGTTAACGACCACGGACTACGGACGATGAGAAAAGCTCACTGCTAAAAAAGAGGCAGTTAAATAGGAATGTCGGGGGAATTTGGACTGGCATTAGAAAACGAAACTCACTTTAGATACCTGGATTGAGATTATGTATTTGCGCAAGACGCGCGTTTCGTCTTATAAAAACTCATGAGTGACGCTTGAATAAAAAAGTCGAAACGTCCAAATAAAGTACGAAGTTGAAAAGATTTGAGGACCAAAATTCTTAAAAGTTTTGCCAAATACAGCTAAGGTTTTATATTCCTCAGTTAGAAAAGCCTAATATTTCCAAAATTCAGATTTTGTTAACACTTAATTAACAATTATCAGCATGTCAACACGAAAGTGAATATTGATTAAGACATAAATTTTGCTTCTCAACAGGCCACTTACGCACCTTCCCAGAGTTGTTGCAAGGGTTCTTAACGAGAGATCGGCACTATCTTATCATGAGGCATAAGCTTTGTCGTCCCTACTCTAACCGGACGTGGCTGTGTACTTGTATATTCAGGACAGTTAAACAGACCAAAGTGAACTGATTTCTATTCCTAAGTCAGGCTCTGGGAAGGGTTTCTGCATAAACGACTACACAAATGTATGTCATATTCATAACTTCATGACATCCAGACTTTCCTTCAGTTTAGGCAAGTTTTACTATTCAAAGGTAGACGGTTCAAAGTTGTTTGCTTAAGGGAGCAACCATTTAACTTCAAAAAGGGGGGGTATCTTTCTAATGTATCGACGATATCAATAAAAAAAACTTCTAAATATTACACTATGAGGTTTTTGGGAAATTTTCATTCAGAATACTTATTTTCTTCATCAAGTTGGGGATCAAAATATTGAAACCATAACCTGGTCCCCCCTTTTTAAGTTAAAAGATCGTTCATTTACGTACTAGAAAAAAATGTGTAAGGTATGTTCAAGTCCATAACAAAATCACAGAAAAGGCAATATGGTTTAAATTTTAGTCGATTATTTTTCCCCAACCGGGTGATTTATTTTAATCAACCTTTTGTTTGTTTCATCTCAGTAATTCAGTGGTCAAAATCATTTACGGCGTTTTTTCGATGTTTAAATTAAGGAGAGTCTTTGTATGTTGGCGTTTGTTTGTGAAGCAGTTTAGTATTTCTTTGATTCCATTACTTTCCTCTTTAAGTTGATATATTTTTCGTTTTTGGTTTGTGACCCGGATTTGTTTTCGTTTAATTGATTTATGACTATTGAACAGTGTATACTCTGTTGCCTTTGTTGATGTTCTAAATAAACCCTGATGGCCAACATGTTTTGACAATACACCTAAAATATACATCTTCCAAGCAAGGACCGAAGCTCATAAAGTCGGCAATCAATCCTTTCTGTGACCGGTTTTCACCAGTTCCCATTCACTGCTAGATTGTAACGGTTACTGGTATAAGATAGATAACTCTTACTCATTTTAATAAGGATTCCCCGGGAAATAAGCCGGAGCTATTTTTTTCAAGGAAGTGACGTAATGAGACCATTAGATGGAACGCTGGATCAGCTGATTAAAAATTATTATGAAGAAAATGAACTTTAAAAGAAATCCAGAAGAACCCTATACACAAAGATACTCAATTATACGATCTAAATGTAAATTTCACAACAAAACTTTTGATCGGATGCGTTATTTAGCATTAAAGACCCTTGTTTCTGGTGTTTTTCACAAAGTTTGTTAAGACGTACAAGTCTAAATAAATAATAATATTACTTTTTCATCTTCCCTGAGGCCTTCAAAAACTATTTATACAAATGGAAGGGGGAAAATACAATATAATACAGGTCTAAAAGTTATATAAAACTTCACACACCTGGGAACAGAAAATCCTGTACATAAACATGTATAGTAATTATAACTTCAACATTACCTTGACACAATTCACTAAATCAATGGACTGAGGGACTGCACTTCAGAATGATAAATAGATGTTAACACATAAAACTGAATAAGCACGTACTTTATCTTCACCACTCATGAGACCATCATACTTGTAAACACCCCCAAGTATCTACATTTATTTCTTTATTAATTAAGGAATGACTGTAATATTTTTTCTGTCTATGAAGAAATAACATTAAAAATTTGGTGCACACTGAATAACGCGCGTAGCGGGTTATTTAACCGTGAGCACCACATTTTTTTATGTTATTTCGAATAGACAGAAAAAATATTACAGTCATTTCTTATAATTTAATTCTAAATTCCATTTTAACTTCAAAAATAACTTGCCTCATAAAAATGTGTAAGGGTACATTAATCAGCTCATACTATTATTATTATATTTAAACACGGTGAACCAACACCTGAGGTGGTAAGGTGGATATCAGAAAGTATCTATAACTCTTTGTTTTAATTCACTCAAAAATAATTGACTGTTTCTACTCTCTATGAAAATGAATTATTTACATAAAATTTCTCTTACTTTTACACGACCAATTAAGCTTATCATTTGGCGTCACACAACTTGATTCGTACATATCTTAATAAACATGTTTTAAAATAAGTTTTCTGTATCCAACAGTCTTAACCAGTAAATTACCATTTTCACATATCTATTTACATACTAAGGCACTCTGCCCAATTCAAAATATACTATGTGATTAACAGTTTCTTTTCTAACATTTAGAAATTCTTTTCATATAATATAAATACAATGTTTCAATATCTTCGGCTTTATGAAAGCCCCAGACTTCACCGGCATAATCCATAATAATTGTAAGATAAGTTTCAAATAAAGATACTTAAGTAACTATATTGAAAAAAATATCATACGTTTTGCTAATAAAATTAACGGTACCAATTTTCTTGCACCAGATGCGCATTTAGACAATACAT
This sequence comes from Mytilus galloprovincialis, assembly GCA_037788925.1. Lineage (NCBI taxonomy): Eukaryota > Metazoa > Mollusca > Bivalvia > Mytilida > Mytilidae > Mytilus > Mytilus galloprovincialis. The sequence continues at coordinate 44,481,601 of CM075337.1, read as the reverse complement.
GTCTCTTCAGTGATGCTCGTGGCCAAAATATTTGAAATCCAAAGCTTATATAAAAGATGAAGAGCTATAATCCAAAAGGTCCAAAAATTATAGCCAAATCCGCGAAAGGAATCAGAGCTTTGCATGAGGGAGATACATTCCTTAATTTATAATAATTTCTAATATTTTGTAACAGCAAATTTTAATAACACACAAAAATCCGTATTTTCATGCCAGTACTGAAATACTGGCTACTGGGCTGGTGATACCCTCGGGGACTAATAGTCCATCAGCAGAGGCATCGACCCAGTGGTAGTAATAAAATTAACGGTACCAATTTTCTTGCACCAGATGCGCATTTCGACAATACATGTCTCTTCAGTGATGCTCGTGGCCAAAATATTTGCTAAGTTAGCTGAAAGGAGCTTTTCTACTCTGTTCAGTTAGTGTCTTTTGTGTTACAGAAAATATAACCGTTATAGGAAAACAATAACCCCAGATAAACAAATTCATTACATACTTATAATACTTTAACTTTTAAATACCATTTTTTGGTGTCTTTCATTTAACCATTCTTTTACGAAGAATTACGATTTACAAAAGATTGAGAAGGCACATCAACCAGTCTTAAATATATATAATATTTTACATTGAATTTCGAAAGAGTACAAAAACGGTTGGCCTTCTTAAAAAACAGTTACATGCACCTACAAAATGTTAGAAAAATTAGTATCATGCTACTACATGCAAATTGTTTCGATAAAATCTTCGTCGAACTGCTTATTCAGTTTAGTTTAAACATAATTATTTATAGTAGATTGGGATACAAGTTATGCAACTTATATTGATCCCTTTCTACTTTGCGGGTGAGAGTGCTGCCTTGTAGCGGCATTAGCCTGCTCTTTTTCGAAATCTACAAGGGTTTCTTTAACGTGCAAGAGATATAGCTCTCTTAACACGGGTCAGCCATTTATCGTCCCCTTCCGACGGACTATCATCGTTTCCCCAAGACCAAACTCGCACATTGTGTCAAGGGAGAGCCGAAAATTCAGTCCCTGAAATTTTCATCCCGGAACGGGAATCGAACCAGGAACCTTTGTGTTAGTAGTCCGATGTTACTAACCACTACACCACGGCTCTTACTCAGTGCGAATTTTAGAAAGAATTTGTAGTCGAGGAGACCTAACTGCTTACAAAGTAAAAGAATATGCAAATACATACACTTAAGATTCAAAATGAAATGAATTGTAGAACCCTAGTTCACCATAAGTCCTTCTCTTAAATAATAACATTAACGGTACCAATTTTCCTGCACCAGATGCGCATTTTGACAATACATGTCTCATCAGTGATGCTCGTGTGTGTCAAAGAGAAGAACAAAATATCACTGGGGTAAAGCTGATGACCGTAACTGCATTCACGGTCATCCCAAGATGTCGGATGAAAAAATAGGTCAGTATCTGTATTGTCTGTTACAGTGTTTCTAAATCATTTTCTTTACAAAGGAGACATTGATACGATGTAAATTTATAAAAAATTCACACGGAAATCACAAATTACTTCCGAGAAATGTGCATGAAACAGGAAATTCGATTTAAAAAAATAGCTAAGATGACCGTAAATCACAATCGAGATGACCGTAACAGAATCAGCAATTCATAACAAGGGTGACCGTAATTGGTTAAAAGATGACCGTAATTTGTAAAGGATGACCGTAACTTTTAAAGGATGATCGTCAATTCTAAGAAATATCCGTATTTGTATAACTACTTTTTTTGTATCAAATGATTAATGGTGTTGATATAAAACGTATTTATATGAGAGTATTATCCTTTGGGTAGAGGGTATAATTTTTAAAATTAACATACAAAAAGACATGCACATGAAAAAGTGGGGAAAACATGCAACAAAAGCGCGATTAAATGACACCTTACAAGTATAATATAAAAAAAAAAAGTGTGCTGCACAGCCTCTAACTAAAAGCCAAAAGGTTTTTTTATATTTCTGGAATTCCTCGTAATGACATATAATAAATGCACTTTTTTAAAAATGCCAATGGATGTACACCCATTGATATTATATCGTCTTTGATTTGTCTTCTATTTTGTCTTGCAATTAAAATAACAGAACCTGTTTTTAAAATACTACGACCAAACTAGTGAAGGCGAGCTCCAGCAGAAGATCCTTAAAATAGTCTTGTGCGTATAGCGTATCACAAGGGGCAGGGGTGGATTAAGCCATTTTCAAAAAAAGGGGGGTCCCAACCCAGGGTACAGGGGGTTCAAACTATGTGTCTCAATTCAAATGCATACACACAGGCTCGATTACCGGATATTCATATGTTTGATTAGTGTTTTTTATGCTCCATTCATGGGCATTATGTTTTCTGGTCTGTGCGTCCGTCCGTCTGCTCGTTCGTCCGTCTGTCCCACCTCAGGTTAAAGTGGGTTTTTTTTGGTCGAGGAGGTTTTTGATGACGTTGAAGTCCAATACACATGTTTTCTATGATATGATCTTTCTAATTATAATGCCAAATTACAGTTTTTCCCCCATTTTAACGGTTCACTGAACATAGAAAATTATAGTGTAGATGAGGCATGTACTAGAGACACCTCAGAGGTACACATTCTTGTTTCTTCAACTTTTCGTCGTATCTCTGTCAATTTGCTATCATTGTCATGAACTGAAAATACGGCAAATAGTTAAAAATAAATTGATGAAACATGTTTTTATCCGCTAACTAAGCCCCTATTGAGACAAACACAACAAAAAGCTATGAATACAAACACGGATATTCTTAGAATTGAGGGTCATCATTTAAAAGTTACGATCATCCTTTATAAATTACAGTTAATCTTTACAAAATTACGGTCATCTTTTACAAGTTACGGTCATCTTTTTACCAATCACGGTCATCTTAAAAATATTTTGATAATGATTTACGGACATCTTAGCGATTTTTTCAAATTCAATTTCACGTTTCCTCAACATTTCCCGGTAGTAATTTGTAATTTCTGTGTAAATCTATTATAAATTAACATCGTATCAATGTATACTTTGTAAAGAAAATGATATAGAAACACTGTAACAGACAATACAGATACTGACCTAATTTTTCATCCGACATCTTGGGATGACCGTGAATGCAGTTACGGTCATCAGCTTTACCCAAGTGAAATATAGTGGATTCAGATTCAATATTTTATTAGAGTCTCACCACTTGTAATACATATAATACAATCATCATAATATATACATTGAATAAAACAGTAATTTTATAAATTAAAATACAAGTGCCATTCTATAAAGAATTATGAGAGAATTATGTGGATCACTGAAAAGATAATTAATTAGAAAAAAAGGTTTTAATGCAATTACAAGTTATTTTTTGAAAAGTGTTATGCGTTCATAATTTGAATCGAGTTATCTTTCATTAGCCACTAAAAAGCAGTTATTTAATAATGTTGCATTTTTAAAATTACTTGTTTATAAATTAAGACACTATAATGAAACTAAGTTTCAACTCAATGAGGCAAAGTTAGGGATTTCAATGCTTTAAGAAGTTTATAATTTCCATAATTTGTCTATGAAAATATTTAACACAAATAAAAATATAAATAAAAATACAAATGAATTTATCCTTGTCAGTTTTAACAAGCAAACACTGATATAAACAAGCAAATAGTTAAAAACCCATCCTTAGTAATATTAACAGTACAAATTTTTCTGAAACAGATGTGCATTTCGTATGTCTCTTCAGTGATGCTCGAGGCAAAATATTTAAAAATCAAAAGCTTATCAAAAAGATGAAGAGCTATGATCTAGAAAGGTACAAAAAGTATGGCCAATAGTTATCAAAGGTACACCAGGATTATAATTTAATACGACAGACGCGGGTTTCGTCTACATAAGACTTATCAGTGATGATCAGATCAAAATAGGTATTAAGCCAAACAAGTACAACGTTTCAGCGCATTGCAGACCCAAAAATTCAAAAAGTTTTGCCAAATACGGCTAAAAGAGGTGCGAAAGATAACTGAGGAACAGTCAACCTCATAAATCGAAATTAAACTGACAACGTCATGGCTAAAATTAAAAAGACAAACAGACAAATAATAGTACACAAAAAAAGCATATAAAACTAAAGACTGAGCAACACGAACCCCACCAAAAAAACTGGGGGTTATCTCAGGTGCTCCGGAATGGTAAGCAGATCCTGCTCCACATGTGTCACCCGTCGTGTTGCTCATGTTATTACAAACCCGGTAAATAGTCGAATTCGGTAGGTCACATTCATGAAAAGGGAAGGGGATTGTAGTTACGACGTAACAAACATATCCGATCTCATCTGTGAAACGGTTGTTCCATAATGGTCAACCAACTCGTGGTGGCGTCCGTAAAATTTACGAAGGGACGATTTCAGCTTCACTATTTGTAACTCTTAGTTTAATAGAGTCCTTGTGAGCAGTAACCCTCTATCAATAAAATCATGATAGGAAATACAAGCGCTTGAATATCGTTTCAATTGGGAGATATATACTCTGTATACAGGGCGCTGCTGGAATGTTGCTACAGAGAAATGAAAAGTTGACAATTGCGAGGCTGAAATCATCTCGTTTGTCGTAAAGTTTTGTTTTCAACCGACCTTTATTGTCAATTTCTAGATGTAAGTCAAGATATGAGGCAAAATTGTATTTGTTTTATCCTTTATCTCTAGTTCGATGGGTTATATGCGTTCAACATGGTCACCAAATTTTGAATTATTTAGTGAGAGAACATTATCTTCATAGCGGAAAGTAAAGTTTAAGGATAATGCTAACTTCTTATTGTTCATTCTAAGTCAGGCTCATAATAATAAAGAAACAAGTCGACAAGAAGAGAAGCACAATTGGTTTTCATTTGAATGCCGACACATTGTTGAAAAACACGTCCTCAAAACGTAACAAATATGTGATCAATCAAGTCAGTTTCAGAGAAGTTATTGTTTGAATCAGTGTGATACTTTACAAAGTAAGATTTATCCTTCCCAAGATACATGTATCTACATTGGCCATTCTTTTTTATGAAACAAGTTTCATAAAAAAGAATGGCCAAACTCTTTCAATTTGTCTTTTAATTTTGAATGGAAATAAGGTACCAGGATTATAATTTAGTACGCCAAACGCGCGTTTCGTCTTCATAAGACGCATCAGTGACGCTCATATCAATCAAAATATTTATAAAGCCAAACAAGTACGAAGTTGAAGAGCATTGAGGATAAAAAATTCCAAAAAGTAATATATGTCTGGGATAAGAAAATTAGAAAATATTCATGCTTTTGTAAGCAGGAAATTAATTAACTGTTTAACTAAAACTTTGAATTTTTGAAATACTAATGCTTTTCTACCTCGATCAGGAATAGATAACCTTAGCTGTATTTGGCAACACTTTTAGGAATTTTTGGTCATCAATGCTTTTCAACTTCGTAATTTATTTGGCCTTTTTGGACATTTTTTGATTCGAGCGTCACTGATGAGTCTTTTGTAGACGAAACGCGCGTCTTGCGTAAGTGTAAAATCTTAGTCCTGGTATCTATGATGAGTTTATTATAAAATGACCACATAATTAATATTCATGTGTACAAACCCGGCCAAGGAATCAGAGCTTTGGATGAGAGAGATACATTTTAACATTTTGTAACAGCACAATTCAATAACAAAAACATCCGTATTTTCATGCCAGTTCTTCGTCATGCCAGTACCGAAGTACTTGCTACTGGGCGGTTGATACCAACGGGGACTAACATTCCACCAGCATCGACCCAGTGGTAGTAATAACATTAACAGTGCCAACTTTTCTCCACCAGATGCACACATCAACTAATTACGTAACAATATCTTTATTTAATTATAAATCATATGAATGTTACTAAATGTATGTCCATATCATAATCATTTTACCCTCTGAGGGTGACTGGGGAATTCAAATATGGAAACATATATCTTCTCCCGATCGGCAGTAAAATCCTTGCCAAAGTGGGGCATCCGCGTGGCTGCGCGGAATGTACAAATACGCTGCAACGTCCATTCAGAATGAAAACATCAACTTTGCCTTTCTTAAAAGGAATGTCACGATGTTGAGAACCCTTGCAACAACTCTTTGTAGTGTCCATATGTATCCTGTAACAAGGCAAAATTTCTGACCCCTTTAAATGTACATGTGTTGAAATGAACGACTAAATCATACGTTCGGTTGTGTTATGATCAGATGTATTAGACACCCAACCAAAGCACAAATTAGTGTATCAAACACGACTTCTTTATATACGGAAAACATACCATTGTTAATTCACACTATATTACTACATACCGGGGCCCCGTAAAATTCTATTTACATTAAGTGTGTTTTTTAAATTAATTAAACTTCACGTTAAAATGCCATATTTTGATTGGCCAATACGAGGGTTTATTTATTACATGGCTGAGCGGGTGACAATTTTTTTGAATATCGCCCTCTCATCCAGACCAATCAAAAATCTATAATTTAAAGGACAATGAATTGAATTAACATCAAGTAGTTAAATACAATGCTTCTACAATTTTGCTCAGATTTTATTATTTGATTGTCAATATAAATAAAAATAAAACAAATTGCTTCACTTTTGTTGTTTTTTCTATCACCCATAACGTTGTTATGTACGTGACGTCATAGAAAACACTTTTAAAATAAAATTAATCTGTAAAAAGACAATAATGATAGGACATTCAGTATAACAAATTAAATAACACATAGCTGAGAGGGTGATAGAGCAGATTGGTACCCCTCGAAAAAGCATTGTCAAACCTTGGATTCGCCACGGTTGTGTGTGTTACATTTTAATGTGATGCTTCTGTTGTGTCGTAGTTCTCTTATCTTTGATGCGTGTTTTTTTTTTTTTTTTTTTCTCAATCGATTTATGAATTTCGAACAGCGGTATACTACTGTTGCCTTTATTAGACAATGTTTTCTCGGGGTAACAATCTGCTCTATCATTCCTCAGCTATATGTTATGTATATATTATCATATACTTGCGCGTTTTTCTTTTCACATCTGATAAAAACTATGCTTTTGGCAGCAAATTGGCTAGAACTACATCAAGCGTTTTCCGGCTTATAAATTGGTGATTCCTTTCAATATCTCTTAGTAAGATAAACACTTATCTTGTGTTTTCCTTTTTGTTTATCGTAATAGTTTCGAAAGCTGTAATGTTATATTGCATTGTAGGAAGTTCTAATAGGAATTGCATGTACAAATGTAGGCATCTGTTTATCTTTTACCATTCAAAAGCTTCCATGTAGTAGTTGTAAGCGGTAGTCCATCAACAAGTTCTTAGTTGTGATTGTGTGTATGTCAGTGCGTGTGTGATTGTAGTGTGCAGTGGATTCGAAAGAATCCAAATGGTTGTAACTTCTGTGGATGATAGTAATGCGATTGATTGTTAGGTGCTGAATGTACAGTGGCAAATAGTCCATGCAGGTTCAGAACAAGATCAAATTAATAATATATTAATAGGCCGGTCCTATAATAGATACCACTGGAAAATGAGGGAAAATTGGACAGGGACAGACTATTTGCCTTGCAATAAATAGGGTTCACATGCATGGCCACTCAAATAGTTGCTAGGGGTCCAAACGTGCTGATAGCGTGACACTCTTCGTTTCACGAGGCATCATAATAAAGCTCCTTGTTCTGACCTCAAGTGGCTGCGTAATTGAAAATTCCGCAAAGCCAAACGATCGCCAACGTTGACGGGTTTTAGTGCATGTTGGTAGAACATGAGGAATGACTTTTATTTCTATTCACCAATCAACCTTTAAGTAAAGTGAGTTTCGGCAATAATTTTGAATAACGTTTGGCAGAACAGGTCCTTTACCTAGTAACATACGGGTATATCAGATACCTATGTCAAGAGCCGGTAACTAGTAACCATTTCTGTATCGGAATTCCGACACACAAATATGCTCAAACAAAGTGGCGCATATATACGGAAACGGATGTAAAGAAAGTAGATAAAAGCATGCTAGGAAGAACAAGAATGAGATGATTATTAATTTCTATTGGAGAATTTTTATATATCTTTACTTTTATATTTATATTTTTCTGTATTTAAAAAAACCTTTATAATTATACATGTCCGAATCTAGTCAAAATGTTAGGAAAAAGAACACTGATGTATGGTTTGTATGGTCAAAGTCATCGTATCAGTCCAAATTACTAGATTTTACGATTAAAGATTTGTTATTAAAATATGGAGAATAAAGTGGTGATTTGTCGGAATTATGAACGAAGATTAGAAACTTCACAACAACTCAATTGAGATCTATTGCGAGGGTCAATCCGTCGCCAGGAAACATGACATTACACCAGTCTGTGCCAAAATACATTTATCTGTTATACAAACTTGATCTGTACATGCTGAATGCTACTGGGAATCTCTGTGAATTATAGCAGTTGGGTCACTTTCTTTAGCTGCTTCTTAGCACATCATGATGTACCCATTTCAACACCACTTTAGCTTGCTATACATAATAGTTTTGGGAAATTTCTCTGTCTCGTTACATAAGCTTCTCACCACTGGTTCCATTACCTTTTAAAGGACTCTTCTGTTGTTGTTTTCCTCCAGCTGATGGTAATCGCTTTATCGATCCAATTTCAACCTTTCGGCCTATTAACACAAGCAGAAATAGTAGTAAATGATTTCATTTGAAGAATATCTGCTATTTCTTTGATCATTAGTTTTGGTGCAGTAGCTGTTATGGCAACACCTTTTGCAGATTTTCATATAGTCTGGTCGAAACTTCTCCCCACTGTACCACACAATGTGCCTCACATATGAAGATGTGAGTAATCTCATTTTGCCAAGAATCGGAACATAGAATATCACATATTTCCTTCTTCAAGTATCCTTTGAGTGGCAAAGTATGCAGGTATACCTACTTAAGATATCACCAGAACCTGAAATAAAACAGCGACATGGTCAGACAAACCTTGCCAGCAGGAATTCTGAATCACAGAAGCAAAAAATTGAAGTGATTAAAATCACTGATGGAATGATTAAAGTAGTAATTGAATAAAAGAACAATTTTTAAAGTTCAATGTCCCCAGCGTGGCACATATTTTATCTATCACAAAGTGCAAGTGCCATAACTAAACTGTATTTTTTTTTGTATTCAGCTTTTTTTCCCCGCAATATTATTGTTTCACACGGTGTAGCTTAGATATTTGGTATAATAAACTCATAGATACCAGGATTGAATTTTGTATTTACGCCAGACGCGCGTTTCGTCTACAAAAGACTCATCGGTGACGCTCGAATCCAAAAAAGTTAAAAGGCCAAATATGATATTGAACATTTTATATGCTTATAAAAATTACATTGTTTAACTGAATACATTGTCTTGTGAATAAATGCTTAAAGTTTAATATGGTGCTTGCAATTTTCTTACGTCATTGTGATATTTTGGGGATTTCTGCACATTTCTCCCAATTTGTTTTCATTAATATTTGATGGATTCACTCAATGGCAAACACTTTTTATGATACGAGGTAATAAACACAAGACTTTTTAATACAGATTGAGCAATAAAACAAATAAGGGTATGGATATAGGATAATATTATATAGACAAGACCATGCATTTGTTAGAACTTTAAATTTTTTTATAACATTGAAGATCAAAGTTAATTGTATGGTGACATACAGGAATTTCTTAATGTCAATAATGTGCATGTAAATGTACTTAGTTTGGAACTTGTTGGAAGAGATAGAGAAATTTCAAGGCATATTCTATCAATTCATTTTAAGAATGGTGAATGATTTTTTGCATCTTCTCTTAACATGTCATAAATGATTCTAATGCAACTATTTTGTATCAATGATTCTGATTAGATGACAGTTAGCGTAAAATTCTCTATCTCCTTGTCTGTGACTAAGGAAGCCGACATTTTGAATTGCTGAATGTATTGACATGTAATTTCTACAATAATAAGCAAAAAAACTCACATGTTGCACCTCAAAAATTTTCTTTTTATTAAACTTAATTGCATTCTGAAGCGACACAGAAGCCAAAAAAACGCCCAGTGTTTATGTTTGACGCCGGAAGCATACCTATGACGTCACCTAGTGTAGGGACCAAAGAAGATAACATCTTTTCGCGGAATTTTCTTAAATGAAGATTTTACACTGAAATAATAATTGAAATTTATTTATGAACTTGTTTTGCATTAGAATAGAGATAACTGTATTGTATTTGAAGCTTTTGCGGACGTCCATCGGTAGTTTTACTGTCGCAAATACCCGTTTACCTGTCTCCGCTCCGCGTCGCCAGGTAAACTAAATTTGCGACAGTAAAACTACCGATGGACGTCCTTAGAGCTTCAAATACAATACAGTTATCTCTTAATTTTAAACCTATGTAAAGAGATTATGAGAACTTTTAAAAGATGGTGTAGTTTTTTTATTCACTTAAAACATTTGCATATTCCTGAAAAAGTCGTTGACAAAACAATTACACCTCCTGTTTTCAATTATACAATTACAATGAAACTAACATTGTGTAAACGAATTTGATCAAACAGAAATAAACACAAAAATATATTTTGCAAAAAGCAATTCATCGTTCATTGCATTTAATGTATATGATGTACATATGTATGTAAGAAAAAAAATTGAAAACAACACGTTTAATTATTTCTTGCGTTCGAAGCGCTTTTCTGGATTTACCTTCATCAGGAACGCTCAAAGCCAAACATTTGAAATCCAAAGATGTATAAGTACCGAAAATCGTTGAAGAGCTATGTGTAAAAAAAATACCTAAAATAAATAGCAAAATTCATCTAAAGCCAACTTTGCCGGAGAAAGTTGAAACCTTAGTTTCATAATAATTTCAAAATGTATAAACGGAAAATTTTAGTAAAGTTTGTTAAATCATGCCAGTACCGAAGCACTGACTACTGAGTTGATGATACCCTCGGGGACTGATAGTCCACCAGCAGAGGTATCGACCCAGTGATGTTACTTTTACTACTCTACCAGGTTTTCTTATGAGCTGTCATAATCTTCATAGAAGAATCTAGGAGCTCTCTCGAATTTTTTCCATTTTATAAGAAATTAAAACCCTTAAAATACATTTCAGTCATCTCACATGAACACTAATCACTATTAATAAAATCAAACATGATCAGAGAGACATACAACAATATTAAACTAAAAATTACATAGGGAAAAAAAGGTTACCACAAAAACCAGAAGAGTCACAAGTTATGAGTAGACTAAGTCCGAAATTACTATTGAATGTTGGCTTCGACCTACAACACTTCATTGTACATCACAAGTGTAAAACAAAATATTGTTATTTCATAGACATTGTCTCTCACCTGCGAATAGTTTACACAACTTTTTGGAATTTTGGGTCCTCAATGCTCTTCAACTTTGTACTTCTTTGGCTTAACAACTATTTTGATCTGAGCGTCACTGATGAGTCTTCTGTAGACGAAACGCGCGTCTGGCGTATTAAATTATAATCCTGGTACCTTTCATAACTATTATCAACAAATATGCTGGATACTGATATTTTATTTGACAAATAAAAACAGTACAAAAGGCCTAGCATTTCATACCGAAAATATTGTCTAGAAGGTGGTGACAAAATTTCAAGGACAAGAACACTACTTCATAATAAAATAGTGTCCTGGACAGTATAGCATAATGACAAAACTATGAAATAGTGTTTGTAGACATTATTTTACATGAAATTATGTCCAACGAATAATATTTCAAGAAGACAATATATTAAATTACATTAGGAGCCTTTGTGTTTCATTTGTTTGATAAACTGAAAATTTATTCTATATATAGCAATGATGTTTATAACATACCCTTCTTTATCCGATATAAGTTACGCGTCTACAATGATTGCCTCACTGCCGGGCCGTTTACTCTGCTCAAGTATGATGGCATTCTAAAGGCTGATGATTATGCACCTTTTGGTATTCATGTGCACGAGCACTTCAAAAATAAGCGATTTAGCATAACCAGTTGGCAAGACAATCATTGCATCTCTATGGTATGCAGCTGACACGGATTTAAGCTGCAAAGGTTTTAAAAACGAGAGCTCTGTCTTTACTTTTTTGGTTTATTATTGCCAAAGCTATTTTCGTCTGTAGATACTCAGATAGCGTCGTCATTGCTGACATCGCCATTTCGTCTCACTATAAGATATCCCTTCTAAATATAGATATATTTGGTCTGTTTCCTGTATTTTTTATGTTAATTAGAATTGTCTTTAGAATTTCACCCTGGACATCTTCCTTCTCCGAAAGATTTATAATTTCTTTATCCAAGCTAAGGAACTAGAAATTTTATTATAATTTACTGGAAGCTAGCGTTTCTTATAATTCTGTATTTTTTTAATCTTTAAATCCTACGTTCTCTTAGTATTCAGGTTTATTTACCATGGCGTTATCGCATCAAAATCTGTAAAGAATGTTTAATTATTAATTCTTTTAAATGTATTACTTTCAAATCAAGTTTATATCGAAGGCGCCAATACAAAAGTACAAAGTTAGTAACAACCATAAGATGTAAAACACGGGAAACAAACCGTTGTTTATTTTCAATATATTCTCTACAGGATCCTCATTCTTAAGTGACAGTAAATGATTCTCGACCTTCATCCCAGACGGCCTCTTTTATTACAGGACATTCATACGACTGCTTAACAGTGCTTAATTAACTGCAGTGAAAGAATCTGATATGACACAAAAAAAACTAAACTTTATTTAAAGGGGCACTAGCTATCAAATTCATGGTCACCGATTTGACTCAAATTCTCATATTTAATTTATAAAAAAGTAAAACATTAATCCAAACTATCAAAAGTCTAAAGTAAACAAATTACAGAGCATAAGGTCGATAGTCTGTAGTTTCGTGTGTATCACTGTCAGTGGTGACATTCTTTTCCTTTAAATAACCAGTACACGTACAATGCATGCTTTGTCAACCTGTAGTTACGGGGTTAACTTGAAGTTCACATGAATAATGATTTAAGGTGGTATGGGTGTCTTCCTCCATCTTGGATTGTAAAAAACAGTGAACCAAAGGTCCAGATGTTCTATCAAGTTAGTAAAATTTGATGCAGGAATGCAGATATTTAATATGAATTTTAATTTAAAAGAACCAATTTATAAGAATATAACTTATAAATATTAATATTTTTGCAAATGTTGATTATTTTTGTTTGTTTTTTATTTTTTTTAAATTGCCATTTTAAGGGGAGGTAACTCTAAAATAGTGCATTTTCTGAAGGATTCTACATGGAATTTTCCTATTTTGTATTTTAGCCAGAAAAAACTCACGGTGACCCTATCTTTTCTTTTGAAATTCTCAAAGCATTGTCTGAAAGCTATCTTTTCCTTAAGTATTTAACAATTCTATCATTTTGTTTAGTTTCTAACCACAAAATGGTTTTTTTTCCTGTATAATCCTTACAAAATGTGTCATTTTGTCGCGTCCTGTAGCTTGAGAAAATGCGCGGTGACCTATTATTTTTATTATATATTTCAACATATAAATAGATACTACGTTTTGGCAAAGTATGAACAAATTCTATCATTTTTATTTTAGACTCCCATACCACCTTAATGAGGTCGAATTATTCACTTGCAAGTGAATAATTCATTATTAATGTTATTTAGCTTAATTTGACAAAATTGAACCATTTTGGCAGCTAAAAGCGAATTATTATTTCACTATTTCACTTTCATTATTGATTGAACAAAAAAACCAAACCATACCTTAGATTTGTATATATCTCGTAGCTAGTGCCCCTTTAATAATTTATTGATTTTAAAGGTGATGTTAGATCGAATTGACCGTTTAAGACTCAAATCGTTTTCCAAGTGCTGATCAGTGCTAACGCTGAGGAATGGGTTTAGCCATGCATATAACTTGAATTGACATGAAACTTTAAGAAAACAATTCATGTGCCATTAGAATTATTCTAGAGTACATAGGATATGATACAACGCAAACCTTTTTTGCTTTTTATCCCCTTAAAATTATATACTACAAGATGTTATGTGTTTCTGTATATATATACATGTATTAAGAACGGAATAAACAATAGAAAATGGTGGATTAGACCTTGTTTTAAAGCTAGCTAAACTTTTCGTGTGTGTGACAGTTGTGACCTGTCCTGTTGTTTTGTCAAAATTAGGTGAGGAACCCAAATAGATATACTTTAAAAACCAAACAAAGATGCAAATGTGTCTACTAAGGACGCCAACAAAAAAGGAATATGTAGTTGATATTGTTAACAGTATACACTTCCTTTAAACAAGTACAAAGTAGGTTAAATATATACAGAAGGTTAAACAAAATTAAAGCAACGCTGTAAAAACATTTATTCGAATTGCAGATCTTGGCCAAAAAAAAAAACGTTCTCTTAACTTAACCAATATGTTGTCAATAAAACAAATCGACAATCTCAAGGTTTTGTCCAGAGAATGTTCGTCTTTAATTTTTGCTATGTGTTTTGTCTGTATGCCTTTTATGTTTCTTCGTTACATATATAACGTGGCTCTGTACATTAGACTATGGTAAATTTGTGTATTGTTGTCTTTAATTTTTTGCTAATATGCTTAGTCTTTATGTCAATTTCTGCTTCTTTGTTACATATTTGTATGTTTTTTTAAGTGATTAAGATTATAGCATAATTTTGACTAGTTTATTTTTGACATTTTTACCTTATGCCTATTTGTTTTGTTCACGTATCGTTGTCAATATAATGAAATTTGATGTGACTGTCATACAAGTGAGAGGATTAGCTAGCTATAAGACCAGGATCAATCCGCCCTACATACGAAAATGTCTGTACCAAGTCAGGAATATGACAGTTGTTATCCATTCGTTTAATGTCTTTGATCTTTTGATTTTGCCATTCGATTATTGACTTTTCGTTTTGAATTTTAGCGTGTATTCAGTATTTTCAGTATTTGTGTGATTTTACTTCTTTTCCAAACGTGAAGTTGGCACCAAACCATTCGAAACAAGCTTGTTTGATGGGTGGTATTCCAGAATCACTCGTCCTGTAAACTGACATCAGAACCGTACATGTATAGTACTGAAATTAAAAAGACACAGTTCTCTTGATTTGTCATTAATATATTCATTAATAGTTATACCACGAGGACGCGGTGTGTCAGTGTAAGATCACCCCGATGGCCGAAGGCCAGAGGGTGATCTAACACTGACACATCAAGTCCGAATGGGATAACTATTTTACATCCCAGCTATTTTTTATTAGACGAAAAACCTATTTACAATTTATAAAATCTAGTTTAGAACGCCACACAACCATAATAATATACTTTCTATATTACTATATGATGTATACCATTTATGACCACCGAACACGATGAGTAGATATCAAACAATGTCAATTCGCCCAACCTGGCCAATCGGCCCACACTATATCGCCACTTTGTAAAAAGTCGAACCACTCTTGTTTGCCGACTCGCCCCACTTTTTAAAAAGTGTAAAATCAAATTGAACAATCAGTCTGACAACTTACTTATTAACGAAAAGTGTTTAAACCCAACTGAATAAAGGTCTGCCAACTCGCCCCACTTATAAAAATACCTTGCTTCCTTTAAGTATGTTAAATTATTGTTAGTTGGTATCCAGTCGTCCCGGTGTAGTGGTATGTGTCGTGGCTTGATATGCTAAAGGTCTTGAGTTCGTATCCCAGCATATGCACTAAATTTTGATAGATAGTCTTTTCCGTATAATTAATTATAAGTTTTATAGTGGATTTGACATTCCCGCCTAAATGTTACAGAACAAAGGAAAGCATGCATAACAATGAAAATCGAACTGGGGTGATCTGGTAAGGGTGATCCGGCTCTGATCACCCCTGTTAGAACAAAGGAGCTGGGATGTAACACTTGAAATTGAATGAATAATATTCATTGAAAATTAACCATTAGGTGACAACTTTACATTTTAGGAGTAAGTATAAACTAGAACACACCCGCGAAATCGCGGACATTTAGGGTATGGTTGGAAGTATTATGTAAAGTGTTGTATGAATCCAGGAGCCTGTAATGCAGCGGTTGTCGTTTGTTTATGTGTTACATATTTGTTTTTCGTTTTTATTTTTTTTTGTCATATAAATAAGGCCGTTAGTTTTCTCGTTTGAATTGTTTTACATTTTTATTTCGGGGCCTTTTATAGCTGACTATGCGGTGTGGGCTTTGCTCATTGATGAAGGCCGTACGGTGACCTATAGTTGTTAACTTCTGTGTCGTTTTGGTCTCTTGTGGAGAGTTGTCTCATTGGCAATCATATCACATCTTTTTTATATGAAGAATTTTTGTAAAAGATTTAATGACTGGAGAATTTCAGGAAAGGTATCAAAAGTCATAGGTACTTGGGGACAAGACACTTGTTTTTTTTTTTACCCCTCCTTTGTTTTTTTCCAAAATTCCTAATTTTTTGTTTTCTGTTAATTTCAATATCAACATACATAAAGTATATGAACATTCATTACTATAAATAAAGTGTATTTGTTTTTTACTATCAATTCTCAGTTTACTAATCAATCCATGACGGTCATTGATATATTATACAGACCCTCTCTATTTAATATACTTAGTGACCCGATTGGTTTTTGTAAAAGATTTTATAACTGGAGAATTTCAGAAAATGGCTCCTCCTTTTTTTCCAAAATAACTATGGTTTTGTTTTCTATTATTTCAACAACACATAAATAATGTTAGTGCTTAATTATTTGTATATTATGAAAATTCATTAGTATACATAAAGTGTATTTGCTTTTTACTATCAATTCTCAGTTTACTAATCGATCCACGACGGTCATTGATATATCTCTATTTGATAAACTCTGTGACCGCCGTTGATAGTATACTTGAAAATGATAGTAGATAGCAAATACACTTTATTCATAGAATATATATGTATTGTTCAAACTATACAGAAAAACGCAAACCGGAAGTCTAGTATTACTTAAAATTTCTTCCAATGACGGAAACAATATCCGGAAGCCTTTTTTACGTTTTTCTCTCAAAATAACCCAAACTTAATAATCATAAGAATGGATGACAAATGCGACTATGCAAGGACACAGAGGCATGAGGATTAATTTATTGCGGAAGGAAGAGAAGCGACACACAAAATGAGGTTTTCTCGTTTAATAGTATAGATACTAGAAATGTAAATCAAACAAGAAACACAAAATACAAAAAAAAAAACAAGCCAGGATGTGTTTTCTCTTAATCAAATTATGACTTTTGAACAGAGGTCTACAAGTATTGCCTTTATTATACCAGAATATTTGGTTTCGCTCTATAACAGGGTTGGTTGACTTATTTTCTCTACATGTATATGTACACATGATAAAAAAGATCATACATCATAAAACTAATATGCATACTTTCGCACATTAATCAAAGTTCTACAACAAAAACTTAACATTAACATTAAAAAAAAAGAATTATTAGTAGAAGGTTTGCAATATGGTTAGACTAAGTCTTGGGGCGATAAGACAGTAAACAATAATAAGGATCATCAACATACTCTCAGCTCGAAAACATATCCTTCTCCCTATTTTCAATCATGAGGTTTTTGACTTATTCATAGTTATTTATTTAATTGTATTTGTCCTTTCAGGTTTTCGTGAACCAAAATAAATTTGTCAAACATTTTTATAACATTTAGACATCGCAACTATACTAATTAATGCGTTTCCCTCATGCAGTTTTAGTTTTCTATCAATTTATAAGTTTCGAACAGCAGTATACTACTGTTGCCTTTATTTAAACAAGAAGTAGTCTAAATGTTTATACTTGGTATATGTTATTTAGATGTAGATTCCTAAGCAGACGTGTTTCATAATCATTTCAAAATTGTGTTTTCGTTATAATTCATTAACTAGTAAGCTATAGGAAATGACAATAATTATTAGCTTGCAAAGGAATTGAGTGATTCTTTAAATTTCTGTCGGCTTCTAAAGTAATAGAGGAAATTGCAACAAAGTTTGACGCACATCCAGTTTGCTAATGCAAAATGGTCTACTGTAATTTGCTTGTGACAAATTTCCAGCAAATGTTTTAATTTCCATGTAGCATGAAAGCACTATACAATTATGGTGTTTGAATCAATATCCGGACTTGACTAGTTAACGAAGCGGTAGTAAGAAAGGGGAGACAAGAATAGGGGGCGTGGTTGGATTGACATCGTTCAACCGGATATTGAAGAGCACGCAATCGTGAATAATGTCTCGGTATCTTTACACGATCGTTTGGGTCTCTTTTGTTTGTAATGTATTATTTTACATGACTTTAATTGTTTAAAACAATATTTATTGATTATAAGTGATAAAGAGCAATCTAGCATAGATTAACTTCTAAAGTGAATTACTTAACAATCTTGTAAGATTAAGAGACTCAATCAAATAAAGGAAATTGATTAATGCAAACCGGATGTTGACAAGAGAACTGAATTATTTTCAGTCCGATGGTGATTTATTCCCGGAATCTAGGCTGTAACTGAAGAGGTTGATGTTCATAGTTGTTTCATTTAGTTTCTTTTCATTTTTCAAAATTGGAACACGAAACCATCCACTTTCTTTTGTTAAGTAAGAAACTGATTAATAGAACCACTGGTGCGTTTCATTTTTACTTCCCAAATTGATATGTTTTCCCTCAAGCTGTAATTATTTTTTATTCCGTCAGCAAGCAGGTGTATTACGCCATCTCTATGCATGCGCTTATAATTTTATGTGCAAACAAACCAAGCAAGAAGAATGCAATAACCAACACAATGATTTAAAATGTATGCAATAAGGCATTTTGAAATATTTTTAATGTTTACAAGAATTTATTATGATTTTTTTCTCAGACAGTACTGCAGCTATTTCATAGTTAATTACTTTAAAACTGAAATTTAAAATGTGATACAGTTCTGTCGATTTCGCGATGTATTTAAGTCGGGAAATTAAGTACCCAACCAAATTCTACCTTTTGGTGGATGATTTGCTTTATAATACATATATTGGCTGATAGATTTTGTAATATTAGGGGGGAAAAGCTATGATTGATACAACACAGACAAAGACGACCTTAGGACATCGTTCATGTTCTAGGCCTCTTATATCATCCTCCGAATGCATTTCAGCAAAATATCTATTTTCTTTTGAGTTCATTAATTTCTCTATTTAATATTTCTCTTTTTCTCTTTTTTCAGCATTGTAGTAACTTAATTTTATAAATATACAGTTGATAAAATTGTTGGTCTTCCGTAAAACGTATACAAAAAGTAGCCGTATATTCCCGAAACAAGTTATCACTTTTTCCGTGATTATTTTTTTTTTTTATGTGAATTATCAAAAGTATGAATATACGAACATTTATGATTCAAAAAAAATTAAGGTAAAAGTAGATGTGATTATAGTCAGAAATTCAATATGCCGGTGTCCAAAAGTCATAAATCGATTGAGAAAAAACGAATCCAGGTAACAAAGCAAAACCAAGGGAAACACATCAACTTTTACAGGAAAATAAAGGAACAATATTAATACCGATGTCAAAAAGAGAAAAAAAAATATACAATATTCGGTTGTTTGAATGTGTTCAAACCAGCATTCGTTGCTGTTCAGATATAATTTATAAAAACAAACACCGAAAAAAAAACCAGATCCAAATTGTTCACAAATTCTATACAAGAGCAATGGTAGATGTGTACATGCCAATGAGACAACAAGCCATCGATGAAATTACACATGTTAGGAATTGTCAGTTTTTATAGATGCTTATATGAATTGTTTAAAACTGTAGTTTAAACTGTGCCGTTATTCTGCATTCATAGTTCACTGTTATTATAGATATCATTTTTTTAAGGATATTTCGAATCCACAAAGAAGTAGTACAAGTTTTTATTCTGATCAAATGAAATTTAAGTTGAAGTTAAGAAATGAAATTGTAACAAATTTTTATAGTTATAAAATTTACATACTAGTATTGGATGAAGAGTAGTCTCATTTGCACTCATACAACATCATCATACATTTATCAGTACAAGGATTGATTTTAAAAACGTCCATTTTTTAAACCTTGCATCTCATAAATGATTTTTCAAAACTTTTTTAAATATGTAGTTCATAAATGGCTTTTCAAAACTTGTTTCTTCCTAATATATGTAGCACCCAGATTACTTTTAAAACATATTTTCTAAATTTAAAAGGTAGCTTCTATATAACTTTTCAAAACACATTTTCTGAAATATGTAGTTCATAGATGACTTTTCAAAACGTCTTTTCTGAAATATGTAGCGCCTAGATTATGTTTTAAGACATATTTTCTGAAATATATAACTTATTGGCATTTTTACTTTTAATTTTTTTTTCAATTGCTTAAAATTTACCTAATGGGCAGATTAATCTCTTCTACTTTTTTTATTTTGTCTCCAATTACACAAAAACAACCATGGTACCCTGAGTTTCTGTTCTTTGTTGGTTTTGTATGATTTTTAATTTTTATATATTTTGGAGTTTAGGATGACGTCCATTATACATTTTTGTTTAGGGGACAGCTAAAGCACAAAACAAAACATAGACAGACCGAGCACAAAGAACCCCATCAAAAACGCGGGTTGATGAAGGGTAAGCAGATTCTGAAACACTAGAAAATGAAACTTCGATAAAGAGCCTAGGTATTTAGAGCTTGATGTATAGATATCTGTATATATCGACCATAAGTTAACTTCTAGATAAAAATAATGAATGTTGATACGATTTCCAATGAAACAACTATCCAAACAGACCAAATGACGTAGATTTGATTTTGGTCTAAAGTTTATTACGCTTTCATTGTATCTTCTTTTATTCATGTCCATGCAGGTTTTGATGACACAATAGTGGATCAATGAAATACTATATTATATTTCATAAAGAAAACAGTATTATCGTTACTAAATTTCTACTTATTATTGGAGAAATTAAATACCATAACCCAGAAACTTAATTCCGAAAAGGGGACTAGATTTACTGCAAAGAAACATATAGTTATATCAACTATCTGTAGTTTGTATCGTTAATGATAACAGCATAATTATTTGACGAAAGGCAATAGTCATGTATTTTATTGCCATTTTATTTTATGTGCTTTGTTCTCGTCTTGTGTGCGTTTTGTCTCGATAACCAATAAGGAATTTACTATTTACACCATCTCTTATACTAGTTAAGTTATCAAGTTAAAAAACTAATACCATTTTATTGATAACAATTAAATTTGTGGCATTCAAAATGATATAATTGTGTAAAAAAATATTTCTGACTGAAAAAATTACAATTTTGTTATTGGGTTTATTTTGATCGCATTGATGGCCTTGTTCGAGAAATGTATATAAAAATACATTTTTATCTAATTCAATAACTTTAATTTATTTTTATTAAACTGCATTATGTCATTTGCTTTATTTTTTTAAATATAGTTTCTCTGATTATATCGGCTACAATCAGATTTAAAACTAAATTGCAATACGGTTTGAAATACTATAGCCAAATAATAAAAGAATTGACGACACAATGTATTGAAGAGAAATTACTGTATCGCTTCATTACTTCGCAAATGAGCATTTATTGATATAGGTGTTTTGTCCAAATATTGAAGCACGAGTTCACCTTTGCCTCTTCATTATAGAACAAAATCAGATAAATCTGTCGTGTTCTCGTCAAAAAGATTTTTAAATTCTATATATTCAATTTAAGTTAGTCCATCAATGAAAACCATCGCGTGATCTGGATAGACCCTAAAATGAACAACTTGTCAAAATAATTGTACGGTTGCCAAGAAAATATTTTAAAAGGGTCTTTCAACGAACAAGCATCAGAATGGTTCGTTGTAATTTTCGTTTGATATAAATCACATTCTTATATCTAAAATCAATAGAATTTTATTTCTTTTGAATCAAATTTAATTTTCGATTGTAAGTGACACTAATTTTTCTTTAAATTCTACACCTAATGGCTTTGGTATGTCCACACAGAAAAACCTACATCACACTTGAATTAATTTTAAATCCATATAGTGTAGTAAATGATTGTTGTAATTGGTCAGTTAACATAACTTAACTTTAATGAGACGTCTTCAATAATGATAACAAGTGGAAGCTGCTGACAGCGCCATTACAATTTAAGCACGAGGTATTTTGAAACTATAAGCTGACTAATAAAACGTCCTATAAATCACACATATATATAGTTTGTACTTTTTTTTAATTTTGACTTGTAGTACCAGTGTCAATTTAGATATTTTTGTGTACAAATTGATTCTTTACGAATGATAAAATAAGGCAAATCAATTTACAAAATTAAATTTGCTATCACGAAAATTAAACATTTATGATATTTGCACATAATGAAAAATTAAGCAGCATGAATATGTATTGACTATTTATTTATTGCATAGAGTATACAATCGTTTTGATTTAATTACCAGTATATACTTTTGTTTTTCAAATGTATCTTTTTGAGGTATATTCTTATATGTGCATGAACAAAATAATGTTTAGGAGTGTTATAAAATTTGAAACAAATGCTGGTATTGATAGTATAAGTTCCATTTTTTGTCTAATTCGTGGTATAATGTTGAACCAGAGCACATATCTTGCGCTGTCGACATTTTGCAAAGATCTCCAGGTCAACCGCTTTGAATTCTTATGCATTCTTGCTCAGATTTGAAAACATAACAATGAACACTAATGTGAAAGCGCTCGTCTTTTGCCTTGTACATTGTCCTGTACAACAAAGGATCTTAATGTTTCCTCGACTCTCTTTATTAGATAATTATAGTTCGATGATACCAAATCACTCAGTCATAAATTCGAAATCCAAAACATTACCCATCACGAGACAATTTAAGTAGATATGGACCAACTAATTCACACAATTTAATAACTTACACGAATAAAACATTTTCTTTCGACAAAAAAAAAAAAAAAAAAAACCCTCGATTTGTGACATATTTACCTTTTATTTCTGTTTGTTTTGTTCATGTATCGTTGTCTACTTCTTCATTTTATCTTGAACCAAAGCACATATCTAGCGCTGTCGACATTTTACAAAGATGTCCGGTTCAATGGAATTTGATGCGACTGTCATACAAGTGAGAGGTTTAGCGCTATATAACCAGGTTCGATTCACCATTTTCTACATAAGAAAACGACTGTACCAAGTCGGAAATATGACAGTTGTTGACCACTCGTTTGAGAGACTTTCCATTTTGAATTTTCCTCGAAGTTCAGTATTTTGGTGACTTTCAATTTTTCATAACTGGGAGTGATATTGCCAAATTTTATGTCTATTATGTCAATTTAAAAAAAATGCTAATGCATTATCATGTGAAAAATTGAAGTCGGGAACGTTGAGCTTTCCGCAAATGCATTGTCATTAGAAATCCAAATAGACTAAAAATGGTCTCCGAGATATGATGAAAGTTGAAAACATCATTTTGAGAAATATAAAGCACAAGGTTCAACAAACTAAAAGTTCAAGTTAAGTCGCGTTTTTGTGAAAACAAATAAATCGTTAAAGAATCGTTTTGACTTTATATTTCCGATCCAAGAACTTTTTAATGAAAATTGAAATTGTTAATGAGGTCATAATATGAATGTTGACACTTTAAAAAGACAGAATTCCCCATCTTGCCACCGTTGTAACTAAGAAAAGCTATCAAAAGCTGGGGGATGTTTAAAATGTTTGTCCCACTGAATAGTAAATAATATTCTCGAGGATATGCTTTGTTAATTCTGCGATAACTTATTGATAATAAATGATAATGAAGTTAAAAAAAATTATATATAAATATTCAAATATAGCCAAGAGAACGAGTTCGGTTATAAAACACTTAGTCTTCCAAAACCGATAGCACAACAAAAGGACTAAATTGCTAAGAATACAGAATACCTTAAATTCAGATTAGTATATCAGCTGTTACCAATATGTTTCGTACCTGTAATAAAGTGAGATCACACCCGGTCTTTGTTTTGGTTCCAGGTGCTCAATCTTTAGTTTTAAGTGTAGTACTTACTACTTTTTGTCATTTTTCTTTTTTAAGAAACTTAAGAAAAATCCAAGTCGGCAGTTAACATATCAGGCAAAACATTTAAAAAATAAATAAAATTGTCAAATAAACTTTGCAAATAAAACTAAAATAAATGCCAGGATAGGTATAATAATAGGACATGGTTTAAGCGTTTCTGAAAGTTTGCATAATTTCTATAAACACAAGAAAGGCGAAAGATATCAAAGAGTAATTTAAACGGATGTCGCTTATTATCTGACAATGGTAAAAAAAATAGAAACAACCGAAAACTATAAAATAAGGAATCTTTAGTTTGATAGTTAGAACTGCATGTAGTAATTATAACAAATTTGACAATTATACGAAAACAACATTTAAACTGATTCCAGTTATTAAATTAATCAGAAGTAGAATATACTAATATTTCCTATTTTTCCAAATTAGTTATAGTAATTTACTTTTCCTCGTGTATGATGACTTATGGTTCTTTTCTACATGAATGTGCGTTGTTACATCTCATTTATCATGAAATTATTTGGTAAATATAGACCGTATCTGCAATTATCTTATAATTAAAATATTTGCAATAAATTTCAATTCTCGTCATGAATTATCCAAACAACAATGCTGATGACTCACACTACATTTCTGTTCATAAATTATGAAACTGCGTCAAAATATAATTTTAATTTCATGAAAGGGTGAAATACTTAATAATACTAACTATATTTATAAATTCAGTATATTCGGAATAAATCAATTTGATTTGAAAAAAATAATCAGATAAAAAAAAATTGTACAAACTGCAATGACTTTATAAAGAGAAGTACAACTATATTGACTGTGCTATCCCCTTTATTGTGATGAGTGGTCAGTTAGTTTTGAAAAAAAAATGCAAATGTAAAAACTGTACTACTTACAAATTACAGAACTGTAGATTAAAAATCAATAAGTCAAAATAAAAATAGAAAGCTTACACTAACTTAAATAAATTCATGTGTAAGCCTAGTTGCCCCATGGATGGAGTCTCGCTGAACGGAAATCGAATTTTTCAAGATTGCTTGAATTTTCTTCTAAAACTAAGTTTCAAGTCAAATGTATTTCCATATATGTTTATAATAGTCTGTTCATGTATCGTTTCAATCGCATACAACCTTTATATGTTTGACAGATATTTTGCAATAATTTCATTGTTCTCTAACCACGAATTTATTTTTCGTTTCTGTCTTCCTATTGACAACATTGACATTAAATATGACATTAGCAGGGTAGTACAAAATAAAACTGTTTGAAGTGTTTGGAATTGGGCCTTTTTCAAAAATTCAAACCTTTGCGATTTGTCCTACAATCCTGAAACATTTTGTTCAAGTGACATATTTAGAACGGTTGTTTCAAGTACTAAATTGATGAAATACATAAGGTTACAGTCAAAGAGAACAACGCGAAATGCATATTGCATATATACTTTATGAGCTTTTGCTAGAATCTTCCCATTCTCATGTACATCTTAGAATAGCTGAGTACATTATTTAGTGCAGTATATCACAATAAATGAACTTTGCCTTTGTCGGAATACGGGGACAACCACATATATGAATATGATATGCCAAATTTTAAACTCATATATGCGTCAACTTTATTATTGAATTATTGCTTTTAGAATTCTCTTCATCAAATGTAATTCTGTCTCGCATTTTCTTGTTTGGTAAAAAGTCTTACATGAATTGGCGGGAAAGTATAAGGAGGGATTTTTAAACAGTTGATTAATTTCATTTAAACAGGTGTAAACTACCATAAAATTGAAATGTAACAATTAGTCATGATGGACTTCATTTCCCGTCGTTTGTCAACGATGAGGTGAAATATTGTCCACCATTATTTTCATGGCAGGAGATCTTTGGGGTTGTAATTAGCCTGTCACGGGTACAGATGAAGACATGGAGGAAAATGTCGTGTCACTATGTCTGTTTCTAATTAATATTGGTCATCTTGACTTTAAGTCACATAAAACCATACTTTCAATTGCCATTTATTAACCAAAGAGGAGGCTAGTTTTTCGTGTATTTGATTATGAAAACTAATGTTCAATCAATTATATTGAGCAGTATTGTTATCGTCTCAAAAGGCATAATATGTTACTCGGGAAGTAAGCACGTTTATATTTTAACTTGTATATGGTATTGCTAACAAGCACGAATAGCTAAATCTATCATCACTGATTTCCAGTTTCAATACAGACCATTCATGTTATGATAGGTAAACAAATAACAACATTTGACTTACAACTAAAATCGAACACATCAAATACAATCTGCAAATATGTTATCAGGAACATTTATCTTTCTTCCAGAAAATATATGCCCCAATTAATTGTAAATGCATAAAACTTGACACCAGACAACCACGAAGAATATTTAAAATATAGTGACAATACTTTTAATTTGTTCAATGTCTTTCTATTTTGTCTAAATAAAATTGAGAATGGAAATAGGGAATGTGTCAAAGAGACAAAAATCGACCATAGAGCAGACAACAGCCGAAGGTCCACCAAGGGGTCTTCAATGCAGCGAGAAACTCCCGCACCCGGAAATGTTTTGTTTGCTCTCCATTTGGCTTGCCAAAAAGTCAAAAACTTTAATTTGGAATTAAATATAATAATAAAAAATTGCAGAGATGCAATATAGTTTTTTTTTTTTTTTTTTTTTTTTCCCCATGTTTTGTTTATTATATATGTCTTGATTTATATAACATATGTATATAATATTTAGAATTGCTTTGCATTCAATTATGAAATTGTTAGTCTATCAAAACGTATTTTTCTGATTTTCATTATTTTTTGCCATCGTACATGTGTTTGAGCAAGACGCAAGACAATCCAAAATCAACATTTGATTTATGAAAAAAAAAAATCGGATGCATGTTTATTACAAAAAATTTGGATAGATGTTTCTAAACATTAATGAAAGTTACACATACAAAGTGAAATACCTATAAAATTTGCATTTATTTTGTTCTCTTTTACTATCCATGAGAGTATGTATCAACATTATTTGATAGTTTGAGTTTGTATAAAAAAAAATAAGGGCCGACATTTTATTGTTGGCGTTCTAAGGCTTCAGCACAGACACCTGAATTAGACAGCCAATCACGAAAAAAAACAAGCGCAAAAAATATTTCTGTAATTAAAATATATAACTTTGAAATTCAATATTTCGACATATCAAAGAAATATGCCAACCACCATTAAATATATATTATCAACTCGCTATATATGTATTGCAAATACGCATATACAATGACCATGACCATTCTGCAACTTTTAAGTATACTGATTACTGTAAACAATTTTTTAAATACTAACGTAAACAAAAAAGAAAAAACTGTTATCACTATAACAACTTAAATTTTTGAAAAGGAATGAAAATACTTACTGAATTTATTCACCCAGCCGCAGATATGGGAAATCATACATAGATGTAAAATTATAACTAAGAAATAAATTAAATTTGCATTGCATTTCCCGAATGCGTATCTTGAATGCATTCCAAATTACATTAAATAGATAACCCATTAGCTTTATACATTCTTCTCATAAATGAGATATTTAGACTTTGAACGATTTCAGCGTTAAAATTTTTTTATGAAAAGCTGAATGTGATTTTTACATTATGCAAATATACGTCAATTTGTGGATCAATGACACATGTGCATTCTAAAGAATGCATTTGCAATTATTTCATCTTTTTATTTTGCAAGTATAAAATTCAAAAACTGTTGCTATTTGTTTCCATTTTTGTATCTGTCTCTGTGTTTGGAGATTACGTATCAAGTAAATTAAATTGTGGTATTATACATTGTTTTAATGTCCTTAAACTTTTCTTTTTATCAAATTAAGATGTCAATAGAAATCCCTTTATGTGACATCTTATTTTATAAAAATTTATGTAGACAATGAAAATAAAAGTGTATAATAAACCGCATTAAAACATAAAAATTATTAAGTATAGTAACAATGTCAGAAAAGGTCATAATTCTTAACATCCAACATAGTTGTTATGCTGTTATTCTTATTTCTCTGTCCATTTGAACTTTTCATAACATAACTGTTACTTAATACATTGATAGAATAGAAATGGAAACGGGAAATGTGTAAAAGACGACAACCAAAGAGCAGAAGACAACCCAAGGCCATAGATGGGTCTACAACGCTTTACGACACTCACCTTCTCTTGGGATGGGGACTTCAGCTGGCCCCTTAACAATAATATATACATCGCAATAGTTATAATACAGCATACATAACAAGATTTTAAACCATCTGCAGATCATCCCTACGAAGAATATGACAATTTAAATTCAAACTACAATTGTAATTGCTACATTTTGTAATTGGTCAAGTTACATTGACTTGAAAGCAATTTCCTTCATTCAGTAAAAGAAAAGCTACACGAGGTGTTTGATTAAATAAATACTTCATTTTAAAAGTTGCTTAATTTTGCTATTTGTTTAAATGATCTGTGTTTTATTTAAGTAAAAGAAATATATTTTTTTGAAATTGAATGAATACTTTGCAGTTGTTTGTTGTTGCTTTTCATTTCATCTTTTTCACTTTTTCACAAACTAATTATTTCTAACTGTGAAATTTAACGTTTATCATACTGATACACAAGTTTCTTTTGTCAGTTTATCTTAGACAACGAATAATGTAGTTAAGAAAAACAAGATAAGAAAGTGAAAAGAATTATTGTTTATGGTAAATTAACCCAATACAACATTCAAACAGTTTTCTATTGTGTTCCGATTGCCTTTTCAATCAATTGGTGTAAATTGATGCTTAGATTTGTAGAATAAAATTAATACAATGTCTTTGTCAGAATTAGCCATTAAGATGTAATCTCCCATGTAATTTTGTATAGCATGCCCTTCTAAAATAATTCAGCTAACATTCATTGCTCCACAAACTAGTCTTATTAGCGTATTCAAGCAAGAAAAAAGTTATTGAAATTACATTTGGATTACGGCTACATCACCGGTCATTCGAATCAAATTTGATAAGAGAAATTCCATCAAACCCTCATTTAATTTGTTCTGATATGTTACTTTCAATTTTATGTAATGTCTTTGCTAAGATCAATCTCCAAATGAAGTTCTAAGACCGCTGAAGCAATTCACAGTAATTGTTCAGCACGGTCATTTGTATGGGAACTAAATGCGCCTCGATGGTTAGAATTGATATAATTCAAAGAGGCTATTACAGAACGTCTTATTGGTTTCCTTTTATCAGGAATATGCTTGAAATAATTACAAGATATCTGGTCTTCGCTGACAGAAAAGGATTAAGTATTAATTGAAACAGAAGCACTTAATAAAACAGTTTCCGTTATGATTTTCTTGTATTTTATACGTACTCAATTTGCTTGAAAATTTCCGGAATTAGATGAAATAAATGTCATTTATAAGGTTGTTTTAGAAATTAGTGCAATGGTTCAGCTTCCTTTTTCGCATCTGTAAATGATACGCAAATTAAATTTCAGTGAAATTAGTTATTTTGCAGACGATATAGGTTCGATATTCAAGGGTTAGTTTTGAGATGAGGGGATGTTGAACACTCACACATTTATCTTTCAACAAGTTTCAGGACGAAAACGCGTTAACGTTAGTTTAGTGAAATATGAACATGAACCATTCTTTGACCAACTTTATCGAATTACATGTAAGTCACAAGATAAAAATCCACAAAAGCACATGTCAACAATACTTGGACAACTATTCTGACTCAAAGTTAGCTAGTTGTTGCTGCTACTCCCAAACGGTGCGTGCTTGGCTAAGAACCATTACATATTAAGTCAATTATTTCGATCTTTTATGGGTATCATAAATACAGCTGATCTTGTAGATGGACACATTCTGAATAAAATTGTTGAAAAAAAAACAATTAAACATGTACCATGAATACTTATATGTAACAGTGACTTGGCTTCCATTTAGTTCCATAAAATACATGGAAACAATTGCAAAGAAAGTCGAAAGAAGAACGATCAGAATAAAGTCTGCAACTGCTCATTTCACAATTGTATACCAAACACCGATATAGATTATATGAATGTCGTCAAAATTGACAGAAAAGTTGTAACGACATTTTCTTTGTCTCATTGTCATAATTTAGGTAAACGGAAGGTTGACAAACACAATACTAGATATGCATATGATATTCATGATACAATATAAATCAACCTTTACTTTGTATCTCCAAAGGGGATCAACTCAAAAAGTCAAACGTTTTTTATTAATTTTTCAAGGTTGGGCTTCGTAATCAAGGCACATGAACCTGTAATTTAGAGGTTGTCGTAGTTTGCTGTTTTGCAACATTTGTTTTTCGTTTATTGTTTTTGACATAAATCAACCAAGTTTGTTTTTATCATTATTGTTTCATGTTTGTACTATTAACTTACGGTATGGGTTTTGCTCATGGTTCTCCGATATTATATGTACTTGTTTTCAGAATACATATATTGCATTTATGTACACATTTATATGATATGGTTTCCAAGCGCAACACGTGTTTCTGGCAAACCTTCACCAAGATGAACAAAATGATGGCAATGAAAATTTACCATGTAGCTCAAATATATTCTGTTGTTCAAAATGACAAATAAAATATGTTCAAACTATGGTCCATGTACCCTAGGCATCGTAGAGGCAAAAAATATAGAAGATCTAACTAAAGTAATTTAACATACTTAAAGGAAGCAAGATATTTTTATAAGTGGGGCGAGTTGTCAGACTTTTATTCAGTGGGGTTTAAACCCTTTTCGTTAATAAGTGAGTTGTCAGTGATTGTTCAGTTTGATTTTACACTTTTTCAAAAGTGGGGCGAGTCGGTAAACAAGAGTGGAGCGATTGTTTTCATAAAGTGGCGATATAGGTTGGGCCGATTGGCCAGTGGGGCGAGTTGACATTGTTTGATATCTACTCATCGTGTTCGGGGGTTAAAAAGGGTATAAATTATATAGTAATGTATAAAGTATATTATAATGGTTGTGTGGCGTTCTTAACTAGATTTTATGAATTGTAAATGGTTTTTCGTCTAATCTAAAACAGCCGGGATGTAAAATAGTTATCCCACTCGGACTTGGTGTGTCAGTGTTAGATCACCCTCTGGCCTCCGGCCACCAGGGTGATCTTACACTGACACACCGCGTCATCGTGGGATAACTATTAATTATACACGGGTCGGTCAAATGTCCTTTTGTCTTTTTGGGCAAAATTAAAAGTCTGTGCGTATTTGTATCCTAATTTTACATGACATACTGTACCTTTCTACTAAGTGTTAAAATGGATTTGAAAAATTGAACGATGAAATTCAATACTAGTATATAATTAAATATTAAATCAAAATATCGTTTCAGTATGAAGGTGTTGCAGAGAATAACAGTGTGTCAGTGTGATGCGCAAATATACTAGAAGAATTTGGCATATCATTTACCTTTGAAAGAGAGACAACAGGTACCAAAGGGACAGCCAAACTCATAAATCGAAAATAAACTGACAACGCCATGGCTAAAAATGAAAAAGACAAACAGACAAACAATAGTACACATGACACAACATAGAAAACTAAATAATAAGCAACACGAATTAACCCCATCAAAATCTAGGGGTGATCTCAGGTGCTCTGGAAGAGTAAGCAGATCCTGCTCCAGATGTGGCACCCGTCGTGTTGCTCATGTTATAACATATCCGGTAAATAGCCTAATTCGGTAGGTCACATTCATGAAAGGAAAGGGGATTGTAAATACGACGCAAGGAACATATCCGATATCATCTGTGAAACGGTTATTCCATAACGGTCAACCAACTCGTGATGGCGTCTGTAAAATTTACGAAGGGATGATTTCAACTTCACCATTTGGAACTCTTTAGAATACTAGATTATTAGGCAAATCAAGAGAATATCTTTGTTGTGCTGCAATGTAACTGGAAGTAAAGAATTTTTATTCTATTTTAAAAGGCTTCTTTTTTTTTAGCCAAAAGAGTTGGGCACTATTTTTTTTGTTTGAAAGGAATACAACTCCTGTAAACAAAGATCGAGTGGTTACAATGTAGATTTTATCTCCATATTATTTACATTTTTTAGTTGCATAAACTTTCTGAAATGAAAGCCGCCTATACTGATTTATCAAGTTTGATATACTTCTGACAAAAATTATGTCAATGCCGGCTAGAAAAAGCTAATGATAAAGGCTGATGTGGACCAAAATTGTATGCTTTTATCATAATATGACTGTCAGCTTTATTAAAAAAAAAACAGTTGGCGAGAGAGTGTTTACAATGCTGGTCGGTCAGACAGACGGACGGACGAAAGGACAATTTTAAATCGATCTCCCACAATCAGGTTCACGGCGGTTATAAGGGAGAACGGTGACATTAGGATAAAAACTTGAAATAAAACTTCTTTTCAGAACAACTTGCTACAAAAGATAAAATATCAGACTCACTTAATGAACTTAGTTTTATTCTTGACTATACTTTTATGTTATTTAAAGTCAAACAGCTAATCAGATTTCCGAGTTAGTACATACTTGGTTTTCAAATTTGTATTTATTTGAGAGGTTCTAGTGAAATTAAATCCTATAGAAACAGCTTTGGGTGCACCATACAGCTGTTGTTTCCTTTTTACACGTATGATTGTAAATGTGTTTAAAAATACATTAGAATGGTCATGTCATTGAAGAAGTTTGCTACAAAGTTAATGAGTCGGGTACCCAAGAATACTAGATTATTAGGCAAATCAAGAGTATATCTTTGTTGTGCTGCAATGTAACTGAAAGTAAAGAATTTTTATTCTATTTTAAAAGGCTTCTTATTTTTAGCCAAAAGAGTTGGGCACTATTTTTGTTTGTTATACTCTTAAGGTTAATTAAAACTTTATAGTTACTTCATTTTCGGCGTCCGAAAGCATCATAATATATATTATATAAACCAACTTATTTTTGCGGATACTCAGTTTCGTTTCTATTCAACTTTGCGTGTAATCAATTTTCGAGATATTTTTTTTTAACTTTATATATTTGATATATTTATATAAGGAATGATTAAATTTTTATATATACGTATTTATTTAACTTATTCTTGTTATATCGTTCAATTACTCTTATATTCATGTCTTCAGTAAAATAATGTTGGGGATTAGGCATTATTGATAAATTTGTGAATGTGGACATATTATTATTCATTGTCCCATTCTTCTAAATTCAAAGTCACTCATGTGTATTTCTGATAGCAAACTAATTATTTTCTTGATCCTAGCAGATGGGTAAATTGTCGACCTGTCTATCAAACAAAAAGATATTCCGCAGTTAATGAAAGATGTAATCTGATAGGTTACGACGAAAATCCCTGATTCTGTCAGTTAAGTGCGAGCTTGTCATACCAAAGACCTTTCTACATAGACACCTTTTAGATAAATTCATCTTCCCGCTTAAATAATTATTCAACACTATAAATTTTATAAAAGGGATATTTATGTCGTTAATCAAAACTGACAAAAAGCCACTTATGTTTATTGCATATATCCTGTGTTGTATACAACTTACGATTTGGTATGTAACAAAATAACAAATTTATAAGCCTTTCATTTCTATGTAAATGCTATTTGCGTATCACAATTACAACAAAATATACTTTTATCATTGATTTTATATTTACATACCTACATTTGTAATTTTTAATTACGTGTTTCATTAGCATATTTCTTTAATAAAAGTTACACAACATTTTTTTTACCGGTAACTGTAAAAAAAATCGGTGTTATTAAATCACTATTACGTAATTTTATCATTATAAGTAATATTATATTTTTTTTCCTTAACATCGACATTAAGTTGAATATGATAACGAGACAATTAATTTACAAAAAAGTCCTTTTTAAATTTTATTGAAAAATCTTCAAAAAAAGAACTACTATTTAAACACAGCAGAATGTATATACAGACTGAGTGTTTGCGTGTATGTGTTCCAGTCTTCGTCGGAATATTTTCTAGATTGCATCATTGTGTGTCCGAATCTCAAGTCTTTCGTATAATTAAAACGGCACGGGACGTTTGCGCTTTTTCATAAGACATTTGCGCTTTTTTTTGTGGACACTTGCGCTTCAAAACATAGGACATTTGCGCTTTTTAAAAATGGACAATTGCGCTTTTCACATAGGACATTTGCGCTTTTTTTTCATATTTATGACTTCCCTCCTCTTTTATCCGGGCTTGGGACCGTCTTAGGTTTCAAAGTCAAATTTCTTCAACATAACATAAGCATTCTAAATTGGTTGTACATTGGTTGATGATTATTCCATTTTTTCTGTCGTTGACTTGAAGAAAATTTACGAATTTTGAGGTCTGTACAGGTTTACCTCCAATGAGAGTGTGAACCTCTTCTATTGACTTAGGCAAATTTGGTTGGGATTTTCATCTCTTAGCTGATGGCGCTCAATTTTTCTGTCGTCGCATTGTTGATGATTATGATCATTTTTCTGACTCAAAATATTAGAAGTCACATTGTCCGTTTTAATTCTTGCATTACAGTTTTTAAAGGTACATCTCCATGAAAGGTCTCCAATTTTTAGGGTTTGGTCGAAACGATATAAAAATCTATCAAGACATATACATTGTTTTTCCTTTACTAGTCACTATAACTTTAAACTCCATGTTCAAGAATGTGTCAATGATCTAACTAATGACAAATATAAGTTTTTATTTACGTAATGATTACTTCTGATTTTAAGATTGCAGGTAGTCGACTATAGGTAAAAAGCGCAAATGTCCGGTCAATTTAATACAGGTGAATCAAAATTAAAAGCGCAAATGTCCATAGTATTTGAAGCGCAAATGTCCTATCGTTTTACAGGTAAAAATGCGCAAACGTCCTGTGCCCAATTAAAATAATAAATGTTGTTTTAGCCTTATTTTTTCACATTTAGTCGTTCTTTCAGTATATAAAATAAGGTGGTGTGGTATGATCGATAATAAGACATATATCCAAATGAGCAACTATAGTCATATTCTCATATGATACCATAAGGCCTTCAAAAAATAAACCAAAAGTGAGTATATATAGAGTCAGCTATAAAACACTATGAGAAACAATTTAAAAAACACAAGAAAACAATAAGCTAAAAGCCTTGAAATATGACAGACATGCAGCAACTATCGACAAACAATGAATCGTGGTGGGGTGTTAAACTTTTTACGAATATGCAATTATAAAGTGAAAATAACCTTTTCAAATCAGTTTGTCGTCCGATGAAAATGGCTGTTACCACAATATTTGGTTGCTAATCTAATTAAGACATACCAAATATTTTTCAACAAAAAGACTCTTAAAACAAAACAAGCAACCAAAATAGCATTTCTTGAAATGTTCTTCAGTATAATATATACATGTTCATAAATGTACTTTTCCTGTCCCTTCATGACAAATTATCTAAGTGTTCCATCTAGCTATTACCTATAAAAATTATCGGAAAGGGGGATAGTAAGCATTTTCAATTGTTGTTCATTTCTTATTCAGTACTACGGACTATATTAAATATAAAAGCTATATATATTTGTGTCGATCAGTATACTAACTGGACGAATTCCATACCAGTAATTGACTTCTGCTGTTGTTTAAAGGAGTAGGTCCGGTAAGGACCTATTTTGGCCTCAAATTTCAGGTTCATCTTACGAAAGATTTTGACCACTTTTTAAACACTTAAGTGTCTATTTCATTCGATTCAATTAGTTTTTGTAAAAGATTTTAACTGATTAAGTCAATAAAAACGATCCGATTCAAGCACAAATATGAAAAATCTACCAAATATGCCGAAAAATGTCACTTTTCAGATGGTTTTTGTCAAAAATGAAAGTGGCCGCATTCGTGTTCATCCTCAACCTTTATAGTATGTTATGTATTATCATCAAATACAACTTACATTTCAATATTAAGGATGAACACGAATGCGGCCACTTTCGTTTTACACGGAAACCGTCTAAAATTTAACTAAAATGCTAGAATTGTGATGATTTCAGTAATTTAGCATGACTTAATGGTACTAGTATCCGATATATGTGCATTGTATTGTCAAAAACAGCCCATATTTATGTAGCAGAAGCATTCTACTGTTCAATAAATAACTAAAAGTTTACATTTGTTAAAATAATTTTGTAAAATTGCTATATTTTGGGGCCAAAAAGGGGTCTTACTGGACCTACTCCTTTATCAAAAAAAAGCTATGTGATATGATATAAACTGAGACAACTTATTGCCTTCAATATGCAATTAACAAAGCTTTTACTTTGTTGAAGCGCAGTTTGTCGCGAGCAAACAGGGACTACATGTATTTGTTGATGAAAAGAAAATGTGTATATTTTATTCGGGTTTCAGACAGGGTACCTAATGTGATATTTCTGGCTTAGGGTTTACATTCCATGAGCCAAAGGCAATTACTCATATATAACGGTTAACTCCGTATTGTATTTTCAAGGACCGTTTGTTTGTTGAATATTTGTCATGCATTATGTTATAGATATTAAGAACATGTTTATTTTCTATGTAATGCGTTCTTTAAGAAGCACTTATTTTATCTTTACAAGTTTTCATTTAAAATGTTGAGCTTTCATAGGTACTGTTTTTATGTTTGTCTTCATATATTTTTGACGCAAGAAATATTCAAAACTCAACCTGATTTTTTTTTTTTTTTTTTGTATGCGTGAAACATTTTGTAACTTCTAGTGAAAATAACTTTATCGTGTATGCAATATTTATAATACTAATAGCACTTTTCGCCATTAATTTAGGATTTGATGTGTGGATCGCGTGGTTTTAAATAAAAAACGTATTATTGACGGATACTCATCATTATTTACCCTGTGTGAGCCTCAGATCTTGACATTCTTTAACTGATACAAAAATGAAGAGATCTGCCAATGAGACAACTATCCACTAGTGTTCAAATGAAGTGGATGTACATGTTAACAATTTAAGGCGACAATACTTCCTTCAACATTGAAAACAAAACAATACCATAAAGTCGGCAATTGAAGCCCCGACATGAAAAATAAGTAGCCGTGGTTTTTTTTTGTTTTTTTTTTAAATATGTTATAACCTCCTGATAAGAAATCAATCCGTCCTACGTATACACTACACATCAGTTGCTAGACTTCTTGAAAGATCTAGTGCAAAATCGTCACCAACAATACAGGAATACAATTAAAAATGCTTACAGTCCCTTTTTCACAATTTTAGCACAATATCAAATCAAACTGTACAGGGAAATAAAAGACATTTTATATTATTGATTCCAAATAGATATGTGAATCTCTTATTCTTAAGATGTTATAGAAAAATTTGAGTATCATCAAACAAAAACAATAAATATAGAACATAAAACAACACATGTTCTAAATTGTTTTGTTTTTAGATATTAATGATAAAAGATATTGAAGCAAATCAAAGAATTATACAGATAACAACTTAGAGTTGGAAACATGAGATTTTAGAATGTATCCATGTGGAGCTGGCATGTCAGTTAACTGCTAGTAGTCTGTTGTTATTGATGTATTATCATGATTATAGTCATTTTTTTTTTTTTTTTTTTTTTTTTTTGGTTACATCTTCTGACATCAGACTAGTACTCTTGAACTGAATTTCAATGTGAGTATTGTTATGCGTTTACTTTTCTACATTGGCTAGAGGTATAGGGGGAGGGTTGAGATCTCATAACCCCACCGCATGTTTGCGCCTGTCCCAAGTCAGGAGCCTCTGGCCTTTTTTAGTCTTGTATTTTTTTTTTAATTTTAGTTTCTGGTGTACAATTTGGAGTTTAGTATGGCGTTCATTATCACTGAAATATTATATATATTTGTTAAGAAGCCAGCTGAAGGACGACTCCGGGTGCGGGAATTTCTCGCTGCATTGAAGACCTGTTGGTGACCATCTGCTGTTGTCTGTTCTATGGTCGGGTTGTTGTCTCTTTGACACATTCCCCATTTCCATTCTCAATTTAGTAGATCAGATGAGTTCCGATGCATGCGTTTTAAAGTCCCAATTCTGACTGGACACGGTTGCGATCTCATGCACCCAGCGCAATCAACCGAACATAAGTTTCACTGCCGATCAGAAAAAATCCAATAGAGGCCACATTTCTATAACCAGTAACCCTATTGGTCAATATGTATTTTAAAGGAAATTTACTCTTATATCTCATCATTTATGATATTGAAGTATTATTGAACCTTTCAATTGCTGCTGATGTGGAAGAATTATGCGAAAATTACAGGTTCTTATCGAATAAAACTCGGAACTATGATAGATCAAAAAACAGGAACGAAAGATACCAGAGGGACAGTCAAACTCACAAATCGAAAATAAACTGACAACGCCATGGCTAAAAATGTAAAAGACAAACAGACAAACAATCGTACATTTGACAAAACATAGAAAACTTAAGAATAAGCAACACGAACCCCACCAAAAACTAGGGGTGATATCAGGTGCTCCGGAAGGGTAAGCAGATCCTGCTCCACATGTGGCACCCGTCGTGTTGCTCATGTTATAACAAATCCGGTAAATAGTCCAATTCGGTAGGTCACATTCATGATAGGGAAGGGGATTGTAGCTACGACGTAAGGAACATATCCGATAACATTTGTGAAACGGTTATTCCATAACAGTCAACCAACTCGTGATGGGGTCAGTAAAATTTACGAAGGGATGATTTTAACGCAACCATTTGGAACTCTTGGTTGAATAGCTTCCTTGTGAACAGGAACCTTCTATCAAGAAAATCATGATAGGAAATGCAAGCACGGGAATATCTTATCAATTCGGAGATATATACCACGTATGCAGGGTGCTACTGGAATGTTGCTACGAATTAGAAATGGAAAGTTCACAATTGGAAAGCTGAAATAATCTCTTTTGTCGTAAAGTTTTGTTTTCAACCGACCCTCATTGTCAATTTCTAGATGCAAGTCAAGATATGAGGCCGACTTAACTGTATCTGTTGTATCCTTTATCTTTAGTTCTATTGGATAGATGCGTTCAACATAATCACCAAATTTTGAATTATTTAGTGAAAGAACATCATCTATATAGCGGAAAGTAGAGTTAATGGGTATTGCTAACTTCTTATCTTTCTTCCTGTATGAAGTCAGCCTCATAATGATAAAGAAATTAATCTGCACACCAGAGACAACAGATTGCTATAGCTGTATAGACTTTTGGTTTGAAATCTCCCTGTTGCTATTTTGTTGAGATAAATTCTATTGACATTACTCTACTAAAATTGAACTTTGATCTACTTATAAAGGTTGATATTTTGTCTAAAAAAATTGTGAATTAGCATATAGTCAGAATCTTTAAGAGCACACAAGAACTTGGTTTAATACTGAAGTTTTCTAGACAAAATTGTCATTTATTGGTCTTGGTTTTGGAAATAAATACACAGGAGTATAGTTCCTTCCACTTAATTCATTTAAAAGCATGCTTGTTAATGTGATCCGTGTTTTTATTTTGATATTAAAGTTAATCTTTGAAATCCTATTTAGAAGATGTAACCCGAGACAAATCCGATCTACTTTTAAGAATTATTATAAAATAACTTTTACGATATATTTTTTAACATCTTTTAATCTCCCCGTATTCTTGAGGGAAATATATGCAAAATTCCTTTTTCAGTTCATCATTGTATTGTGTTATTTGCAAATACACCCATATTGGTCAAGCAAACACAAATACAAGCATATATAATACACAAAGTGAAGAAATACAAATATAAACACATAAAAAAACATAGTTATAAAATTGTTATGTAACTTTTGATGGACAAAGACCTCATTTTTTTGCAATTCTAAAGATTGCTTTATAAGTTGATATTTAAGTAAGCTATCTTACAATGTTACTTGGGTCTAAACATTTAGTACAATTATGGCCGTACCAGTCAGTACCAACCTTTCCGATTTGACATTTGACAGAAATATCAAGGTACATCTAGCCAGATCATCATATGTCCAGCAAGAAATACATATAGTGACCAAGGAACTCGAATAACAATCTAATTAAGAATATATCTATAGTTCCTAAACAATACAAAAGGTTATTCAAATCAAGAGGTCAACATCGTAGTAATATCAATAGATATATCAAATGGCTCATTATACCCTGTCAGTCATGTTCGTTCATTCTAAAGCTTTTCAAAACATACTTTGCTCTGTTAATTCGTATTGTTTCTATTCTCTCGAAAGACAATTGTATTAACAAAGATATTAGATAGAGAATTGTTTATGGGAAATAACTCCTCGTCAATGTCAAACCCTTATTGATTTTGAACACGAGTAGGTCTTATAAGATAAAGGTATACCTATTCATTTAAATATATATAATATCTTGAAATAGATTTTCAGGTCAAGACAAAATGAAAGAAAAGAGATTTTAATTTAATATTATGTGCAAGGCATTCTCATAAATTCATAAGTATTTCACAACTGATTACCGCAAGGTAATGGGTCTATTCAACACCGAAAAATCACTATAAAACAATTAATATTTTGTGAAAATTGATTTTACCTATTTAAACTGATGAACAGATATACATACATATGCAAAAGGTCGAGACAGGTTAAGACATCGGAAGCAAAGATATGACAAATATACAAAACGTACCATTGTACCACTTTGAACTGGGAACGTTAATTAATTACGCAATGCGTGGTCTTACGTAGGAATGACTACTAAGTATGTTATTGTGCGATGCAATATTTATGTGAGATATTGTTGCACATAAGTTTATAAATATACCCTCTCTATGGAATACGTTTGTATTAAGGAGGATAGACGATGTTAATAAATAAGCGATGCAATGTTTATGCGAGATATTAATATTATTAACATTATTTTTTTCAGCAATATGTTTGACATATTTTACTGAACAGTGCTGTTATTAAACCATGCCTTACAACATAAAAAGCAATCCCTCGGTACAACCTGAGACTACTATAACATGTGCTATAACATGTGTTATAGTAGTCTCAGGTACAACTAAGCCATTATAAAGAAATAAATGTAAAGCAAAATAACTTGATACAACTTATAATACAAACACAGATGAAGACAGACGGCTTGGTAACCTTGGTGAAGATAGTTTGAAGTAAAATTTTCAGTTTATAATCGACTTATGCGTCCCTTGTGCATCTTTTTCTTCTCTTGTGCTGTTCTTTTAAAGATATATATCTGCACATTTTTCCAAATTACATGATGACTTAAATTCCAATAATCTGTCTAGAGGATACTTATTCTAATCTAGTTGTGAAAATAAAACATGTTTTAAAATTTTCAAAAGAGTGACATTTTAACTTTATGGACTTTTAACAGCATTAAAAAAAAAATAACAGTCATAATTATGTCTTGTAAATTTAATCTTGTTCTGTATTTTTTTCGTTTTATACTAGTGTTAGATTTTGTATTTTTTTGTCGAAATGCCGGTAGATTAAAATAATGTGCAATAGTCAGAGACGGCAGATAAAGTTAATATAATGGGAGGAAAACATACCAAATATGATTGATTACTTAATTGATTGTTGGTTGCTTAACTTTTAGTGTCAGATATGTTATACATGTTCAGAACAAAGGATGTATTACATCCGAGAGTATAAAAAAAAATGTGTAGAGTTACTTGTGATTATATTCTGGCCACCTATCTTAACGAATCCAAAATATGGTTTCAAAGCCGTATGGTTGTCTGTATCTGTTTGTTTCTGTCCACTACTAGGTAATATAATAACATAATTGGGCATATTTTACTGTTTGTCTATTGGTGGAGTTTGTGGGATTTTTTTAACCATGGCGTTGTGACGTTGTGACGTTGTGACCGACTGATGTGTTTGAATATCCCTTTTGTATCTTCCACCGCTGTAGTGATGACATCGATCCAACCTTTTGTATCTTCCACCGCTGCAGTGATGACATCGATCCAACCTTTTGTATCTTCCACCGCTGCAGTGATGACATCGATCCAACCTTTTGTATCTTCCACCGCTGCAGTGATGACATCGATCCAACCTTTTGTATCTTCCACCGCTGCAGTGATGACATCGATCCAACCTTTTGTATCTTCCACCGCTGCAGTGATGACATCGATCCAACCTTTTGTATCTTCCACCGCTGCAGTGATGACATCGATCCAACCTTTTGTATCTTCCACCGCTGCAGTGATGACATCGATCCAACCTTTTGTATCTTCCACCGCTGCAGTGATGAAATCGATCCAACCTTTTGTATCTTCCACCGCTGCAGTGATGACATCGATCCAACCTTTTGTATCTTCCACCGCTGCAGTGATGAAATCGATCCAACCTTTTGTATCTTCCACCGCTGCAGTGACTTCCACCACTGCAGTGATGACATCGATCCAACCTTTTGTATCTTCCACCGCTGCAGTGATGACATCGATCCAACCTTTTGCATCTTCCACCGCTGCAGTAATGACATCGATCCAACATTTTGTATCTTCCACCGCTGTAGTGATGACATCGATCCAACCTTTTGCATCTTCCACCGCTGCAGTGATGACATCGATCCAACCTTTTGTATCTTCCACCGCTGCAGTGATGACATCGATCCAACCTTATGTTATGTAACTAATTTACGATCATTTTTGAATCCACTTATAGTTTTTTTCTTTCAAATTATCACATCATGTCTGAAAATTCAAAACAAAACACACATACCATCCCCACATTGTTCTCTCTTTAATATCCTTTATATATCTATTTGCATGAAATATAAAAGTTAACTTATCATAGATACCAAATATACCGTGATACATATGTACGTGTATACATGTTTCAATTTATTTATTAGTACGATAGTAACACTGAATGGATATTTCTAATGAATAGTTGCGCCTATAATGTCAGAAATCTGATCGCGTTTTATCAAAGTTCATCTTAAGATGACATCACCTGCCTGTAGATTTTTTTGTATAAAATTCATTTAAGATCCGTAATCTTAATCCAACTCTTTGTATCAAACAGTTAATCATATTGAATTCAAGGATTTCGTCGTGTAAGTCTCGTGTAAGTCTCGAGAAAGTCTCCGAAAACATTTAACCTAAAAGAGTAATTTCCGGACCGATTGTTTATCTTCTAGGTTTTATGTGTTTATAGTTGTGTGTTTGTGAGTAAAATGTGTGATGAAGATGTTTTATTACTAACCTTTATAAAATTGAGAAAGGAAATGGTGAATATGTCAAAGCGACAACCACCCGACCATAGAGCAA
Source organism: Mytilus galloprovincialis (assembly GCA_037788925.1). Lineage (NCBI taxonomy): Eukaryota > Metazoa > Mollusca > Bivalvia > Mytilida > Mytilidae > Mytilus > Mytilus galloprovincialis. Next base: position 44,438,193 of record CM075337.1, on the reverse strand, counting down.
ACAACAGCCGAAGGCAACCAATGGGTCTTCAATGTAGCGAGAATTCCCGCACCCGTATGTGTCCTTCAGCTGGCCCCTAAAATATGCATAATAGTACAGTGATAATGGACGTCATACTAAACTCCGAATTATACACAAGAAACTAAAATTTAAAATCATACAAGACTAACAAAGGCCAGAGGCTCCTGACTTGGGACAGGCGCAAAATTGCGGCGGGGTTAAACATGTTTATGAGATCTCAACCCTCCCCCTATACCTCTAGCCAATGTAGAAAAGTAAAAGAATAACAATACGCACATTAAAATTCAGTTCAAGAGAAGTCCGAGTCTGATGTCAAAAGATGTAACAAAAGAAAATAAATAAAATGACAATAATACATAAATAACAACAGACTACTAGCAGTTAACTGACATGCCAGCTCCAGACCTCAATTAAACTGATTGAAAGATTATGTCTTCATCATATGAATATCAGGTACAATCCCTCCCGTTAGGGGTTTAGTATCATACTATCATAAAATATATGAGAAGAACATAACCCGTGTCATGCCAACAACTGTTTTTTTAGAAATAAATGTGTTTAGTTCCGATGCAAAGACCCTATCAGTGAATCAATGTTAAAGCCAAAATATGCAATCTTTAATGACCTGACAACAGTATCGTAACTATATCCCCTTTTAATAAGTCTATTTAAAGGTTTTGTTAGTTTCTGAGGAGAATACTGACATTTATCAATTAATTGAACACCTTTTTAATTGAAAAACACCTTAAAGAAACATTGAAATGAATAATTAATTAAGACTGATTGTATTCGTAAATTGATATACATATCTAGCTAATGGATTGTGTATTTATTATCAAGAAAATGTTCGTGATATATTTGTTTTGCATGAATTGAAAGAAAGTTTCAATTACAGTCCTTTCACAGCCATAAATAATAGAAAAAAATGCATGCAAGTCTAGTTCCTTTTAAGCAAGTCTTGACCCCGAGTCGCAATTCTGCATAATTAAATCCTTTTAGTATTTATCAATTTCCAGGGTTCATGTACCGATAAGAATGCTTGTAACACCAAACCTGCCATGAATGCCCTCTTGAGTTAATTAGTGTTCATTTAGACTTAATTCTTTTAAGCGTGAATCTTTCATATACTTTGATAGTAACCCGAACCTATACAAAAGAATCCTTTAAATCATTTCTTTCCTAAAGTTGCGTGCAAATTGTAAAGGTAGAATAGATCTGACAAAACGGGTGCGTAAAAACAATGAAGAACAATGTGTCAGTGGGTTCCTACCATGTCATCTCAAGACGAAAAGTTTCAGAGCTGTGCCCTCTAAGTATTTTTAAATACTTCAAAAGTGATTAGCATGAAACATAATATTGTAAACCACTAATAAATTATTCAAAATCAGCCACAATGAGGGTAATTATGTTCCAAAATATAAAGGCTGTTAATTTTTATGAATAGAAGTTAATATATATTTTCAGTATTTACACGTTATCCTTTGAAGGGGGCGTTGCGGAATTTAAACTGTTCTGTTATTGGACGCATGTTTTAAATGCTAATTTGCTTAATTTGATTTTTCGCAACGATAACAATGATAATAGTACAAAAAAGGTAAACAAACATAAAACCTCTATGTTTGTACTCGGCTGTAGAATTCTCATTCCTACTTTTCGGCCAACCTAAAGCAGAAGGTCAAAATGCATCTTGCAAACTTTGGACTATCAAAACAATTATTCGTTTAATGATAGTATATACATTTAATTGTCGCATAGGCTATATATCAAGAAACCAGACAGTATCAATAATCGGCGGAGGACTTTTAAGCGCATGGATTGGACATTTTAGCGGGAAAAATAGGACGTTTTAGCGCCAAAGCATAATCAACTTTAGCGCAAGATTTTTACATAGGCAAAATTTGGGGTAGTTTTCTACTTTGCATAGCGGCCATTTTGCCTTATCATGACGACAGCCATTACAATAGGATTAGATAAGCCCCTTAAAAAAATGCCAATATGCCAATACCTATGTCGAATGAACAATTTGTTCGCATATAGGTGAATTGGACATGTTTAAGGGTTCTGTCCGTGTACAAATGGATATTGTCTACTCTGAAATCTTTTGGCCTTTTTAGTTTAAAAATTGAAAGCGTAACCATAGTATAATTGATATATATAAGATTATATAAAATGACGGAAAATCTTAAAATAGCAAGATTCAAAACAGAAATACATATGCAAGAAGATATTGTTCATGATTTGTTCGCATACAGAGAAACACCTTGTAGGTTGAATTTTAAAGTTAAATAACTTTTAACTTACCTGCTTTCTTAAGTTTTCGGCCAAATTCTTTTAAAAACATGATGATTTCAACCTTCCCATTTCGTAAAAAGTCAAATTTTAAGCACTTTCTCAAAAAATTACACAAAATATTTTGAAAATATTCGCCAAAGGAAGTTTTTAAAGATATCTAGTTTTAGATACATGACGGAAAAGGACTGGATTATCCGGAAATCTAAAATAAATAATATTTTTAATCTTAAGCTAAGGGAGATAATTTGATCAAAAGGGACAAAGTCACGTGATGCAAATCATTTGAATAAAGTACCCTTGATTTTGCCATATGAACCAATTTTAGATATAAATTAAAATGATCAATGCACATTTTAAATGCATGGGCTCTAATGTCTGCGCTAAAGTATCCACTATAGTAGTTTAAAACATTTCGCTTAAATATCCTGTGCCCATCAATGATAAAAATTACGTGTATATACTACAAACAAATCGTAGCCCTTTTACTTACATTTTTTGTAGTTATACTGGTACAATAATATTAAAAAAAAAGTTTTTGCAAATCTGTTATGGTCTAATCAGATATCTCTGTTTAATTGAATATACTACATTCGATAGTAAAATCGAGAGTTCTTCTTCCGTTAATACCCATATATCAGAACCTCATATTATTCTTATAATAATGACAACAAAAAAATAGTAAAGTGAAAATACCATACGACAGAGCCGACGACTGGTTTAATAACCATTTAATAATATATATACTGTCCTCGTAAAGATATGTAAATAGTTCAATGAACACACACACACATGTAAAGCAAACCAATATCTTAATGCATGATACAAAATCTTAGAAAACAGTAGACTAGTAAGTATTAAAAAATAAGATCGAGTGGACCCTGTCGTCCCGAATGATTTAACCGCCAAATCAGATAAAACACATAACCTAAAAACGCCAACTATGGGCAGACAATTCAGAAGAAAATAATTTCATTTTAATTCTTAACTTCAACTGATTGAAATTATATTTATCTTCCTTTTGTAGTGCATTCTATATAAATCAAGACAGATATACCAATCACAATGATATACACATGGAAAAAAGTATTGCAACACCTTGATTTGTTAAAACTTGAAAAATCAGCCTCTTTTTTTTGGATGAAATATCATAAAATATGTGTATAATATTATTGAAACATAGTTTATGATAACATTGGCATTGAAACGAACAAAAAATGTTTGAAAAAAAAAGATTTATATAACCACAATTTTAATAACAAAATGAAGTGTTTTTTGTACAAAAAAAAATGCATTTTACAACTTTTACTGTAGTCGAACTTTACAATGTCAGACATTTCAAAATTAATTTTCAGATGACTGTTCACATCATGGTTGATCGTTATATGCCAAAGAATTAGTACTTTGTGCGCAGCCTCCATTCAAACGGATAACCGCATCTTAACGTCTTCTGATTCCTGCCATAAATCGACTAATTTGTTGCTAAGGTAGCAGCAACCATTTCTGATGAAGGGCATTGTTTATTTCATGATGTGTTTGAACTGGGGTGTCCTTTCGCGCACTTTCCGCCCAATAGTGTCCCATATATGCTCGATATGGTTCAAAGTCGGGCTACGATCGGGCCAAGGAAGATGAACCAAATTCCATTTGAACATTGGATCTTCCTCCACGATGCTAATTCCCAACTTTGTCGAGCTCTGCACTACATTAGATACGGAAAACTGTGTGTCTGTTCGTTAGCAAAGGTCTCCGAAATGGTCTTATCGCACGATAACCAGTAGCGATGAGTTGATCTCGAACAGTTCTTGTTAAAAGGCTCCTGTATGGCCACCACTCTCTTTTTAGGATTGTCTTGTATGCAATGGGTTTCCTTCTGACCAACCTTCATTATGCTTGATTTTCTCTAGCAAATGGTATAGGGGGTCTTCATTATCTAGGAAACTGTACCTAATATAGTTGAATGGCCATGACCTTGTTCTTAATGGGAAACTCTTCTTCCTCCAACTGTATATCCAGACATTTTCTTTTTTTATCAGCAATCAGGAAATTCAGGACCTTTTTATGATATTATCCACTATACTGGTAAGAAATGGGAAATCGGTTTTTGAATGTAAGGTGGATATGTGTCTTCAGTTTCAACAGTAATTTTTTTTTTTCAAATTCGATTAGTATTTCAAATAAAAGCATTCAAATGTATGTGTCAATAAATGTCAATCCTCTGCTGGTGTCTTATTTGGTGATAGTTTATTATAATATATATGTGTATTTGAAGTACAAATCAAAGATACAGTATTCCAACGATATACAAAATAAGCCATTTCCATTGTTTGAAAAAATAATAATATTTTTTTCTTTTACAATTCATAAGAAATTAATAAGCAAAATTCTCCTCTGATAATTTTTTTTAAAAATGTCAAAACATTTGGATAAATTATACAATATATGTATAACATATGACGAAAGGAGATGTAAAGTATACATCGATGAGATTACAACACTGTAATACAATACATATCTTGGAAAGACAACTGGAGGACAACAATAAACAAGTGTAAATGTGATTGTGCCAGGTTCTGCATTGCCGTACGTCTAGTAAAGTTTACAAATTTTAAAGTAAAATTGAAGTAAATGTAAATTCCTAAACTTAAACAACTATAGGGGCATACATATCCAGCTGAGAGATACATTATGTTGTATCATGGAAGTATTATCATAATACTTCCACGGTTGTTTCAACACAGCACAGGCAACACTTAAGTGAACTAGCTAAGTGTGTGATTATGTTCGGTTATTTTTGTTATGTCTTTGATCGATCTGATTAGTTAATTCCTTTTCAGATGATGTTTATAGTTTGTTCTTCTGTTGTGTTGTTTCACCACATTTTATATATCACAAGTCAGAATCCTACAATGTAGTGGTTCTCGTTTGTTGTGGTATATCCTATTTTCTTTTTTAATTATAAATGTTTAGTTTTCTCGTTTGAATTCTTTTACTTTTATCCTTTCGGGGCTTGTATAGCTCAACATGTGGTTTGGGATTTGCTCATGTTTGAAGTCCTTAAAGTGATATGAAGTTCTACGTCGTTTGGACTCTGGTGGATAGTTGTCTCCCATTGGAAATTTTACAGCATCTTCTAAATTTGTTATCTAAACAATGCTTTCATCATGTTTGTCATCTTATGCCCGCGTCACACTGTCCCGATTTTTATATACGATGGACACCCGAATGCGAAAATTGTAAGTTCGTACGAAGTTGGTCCCGATCTCGTTAAAATACCAAAAAGTGACCGAAGCAAGTACGATGAATAACGAAGTCTATACGATGGTGCCGAAATTATATACGATAGCAAAAGATGGACATACGAAGGTTAACCGAAGACGGGTATTTAAGCTTCATATCTCAGCCGAAGCCTACACGATGGATCACGAAGGCTACACGATGGATTACGAAGGCTACACGATGGATTACGATGATGGCGCGATGGCCATACGATGTCTAAAAGATACGAACAGAATTTCGACAACATATCGCTTCTGTACAAGTCTGCCATGCATGGCGGGAAATCGATCTTTTTGTGTAATTCTTATAAAACTTAGTTTATTATCCCCTCGCCTACTACATGTAAGTTGCGTGTAGATAAAATTGTTATGGACACTCTAGAACCAAAATGCTCAAAACTTGGTATGGTGTTACTCGTTAAGAATATCTTAAGCGCTATTGACTTTAAAGTTCAAAGGTCAAGGTCACAGTGGCAGTTGTAATACAAGGCAATATCACCCTTGTGGACACTCTAAAACCAATATGCTTCAAAAGATTTTAACCACATTTGGTATATTGTTCCTCCTTGTAATGATCTGACATTTTTTACGTTCAAGGCCAAAGGTCAAGATCATGCAGATGGACTTGTTTTTTCTCCTTGAAATAGCATAATACACAGGAAATTGGTTGCTCATTTTTTTACCTGCTGGTTCTAAAGACAATATTAAAGGTATTTCCAGTTACTGAATGTTTTGGTTGATTTCTAAAAAAAAAATAGTTTATGTATCAAATATGCATATTCAATTTACCATTTTCTTCATGTGTCATATACAAATATAGTGTCCATATTTGTCCCCAATATGTTACATACGCGGGGATGCTACGCTCGGCATTGCCTTGTTTGAACTGTAAAATGTGTGCACTAGTCTGAATAATCACCCATAATTATGCCCATGTTTACTGATCTATCTTAAAGGTAAGGTAATGGGTTCGTTGATCCCTTTTATTCAAAAAGAGCTCTTTCCAGGAGAATATCATAATAATATAGACAAAAGGAGGGATGTGGGGAAAGCAACAAATGCGGCAAAACATGACATATAGAAAACAAAATGGTTATGGAGTAAACATTCGTGTGACAACAACTCAGACGATACATAAAAAATCAAAATAATGAAGAAAAAGTTTCCCTATATACGTGTACCTGCAGTGTTGGTGTACGAGGCGCGTTTATGATTTTCATTATGTTACTTGATATGAAAAATTGACATAAAATAATATTTTACTTGTAAAAGTAAATCCTGAGCCTGTAATAGCTGCTCTTCTTGTTCCATTTGAATTAATAGAAACAACGCTGTCGCCTTTCTTGTTCTCATAGAATCATATGATATGAGCTCCATGTTTTGTGAACGTCTTTCTTAACTGTCGTATTAGACTGACCAGTGCATATCGCGCATGGCACTTTAAATGTATTTTAGCGCGAAAATTAACTTACATTTAGCTGAATTTATTGCCGTCGTAGTTCCATCTTGTCGCCTTCGTACTTTTATTCGATGGCAACACGACGGGATTACGAGGTCTTCACGAAGTCGTGTTGCCATCATAAGACCTTCGGGTAGCTTCGTGATTCATTCGTGTAGACATCGTAATGTCAAAACTGCCTGATGGAAACGATGGAAACACGAATGCAATACGATGTTCAAAGATGCATTCCCGGTGACATTACGATGGTGAGGATGGTGATACGAACTCAATACGAACCCTCAACATCGGACGCACCTTCGGGGATTTTTTAACATGTGAAAAAATTTAGAACCCTTCCCGAAGTTGTCCCCGAAGGCTAGAAAAAGTGGCCGATGGTTCTACTTTGGTTAAAGATGGCACTACGAATAGCCCGATCTGGATACGATCAGTCCCGATTTTGAAAATTTTCATTATCGTGTTGAAATCGGCGTAAAAATCGGGACAGTGTGACGCGGGCATTAAGACGAACTGATTATCATTTAGTGTAACTTGAAGACAAAGCGCAATGTGGGAGACATAGTTTGTTTTTGCGCTACAACTTTCTTTTATGATTTGAATCTAGAGATTTCTTTGATTTTCATGTATGTCTAGCTATTTCCATTTTCTTAGTTCTACATTTAGCTGCAACTGCAATCGATATTGCATGAGCTTTGTCTAATTTTTAATTCAGTTTCCTTAATTCCATTTATTGATAATGTTGTAAGCAATGCTACTAATTATTCATATAAAATAATTGCACAATTATCCCAGATCAACTAGTCTTTGTTTATCATTTATCGCCAAGACAGCTATTGAAAGTTTTACCGTTATCTATACTAGTTTTATTACTATAACAACCATTTATATCCCTGTCCGGAAAATTTACTAAATCCTCAAAAATGTCGGCAGCTTTCAAAATTTCTATCTTTAATGTCGATAGCCTAGTTTTATGGTTGTATTTGCATACATTGATACCAAAAACAATCGAATAAATTGTACGGTTAGTTTAACCAAGTAATAGAAGTGATATTCACTAAGAAAACAGCGGAACATCAACGTCGAAAATAATTAAATTTGAATTAATCAACTGCATTTTCAGTTGGCAAATCATTCGACATTGTGGCAAATTGGTTCTATGATGGAACTGTTTGTTCATTGTTGCGACATATTCAATGTAAGTGATTTGGAAGTGAATATTTTCGTTTGAAATGAGCATTTGATAGTTCGATCAACACTTTCGCACGTAATTAAATGTCATCCATGATCAGTTTGCAATGAGTGAATAAAGTGCAGATTTTCAATGCATGCCGTTGATTAATGGCACTGGCATTTCCTATGCGGAAACAACAGTGAAATATATGATAAATCAAAAGTAAATATAAAATAAGGCACTAAGTTAAATTTAAATTTCGACGATTTAAGTCAAATAGATGCAGAAAGACAAAAAGTTTCTTTAAAACTGTTTGCATTGTTAATTATCAAAACATCATTTATATTCTAAATTGCAATTAAAATAAATTAAAAAATAGATAAATGGCTTTTGCTGTGGTTCTCATTGTAACAAAAACCTAGCTGATTTTCACAATCTTCACTACTGTGTGTATCTATACTCTCATTAATGCTTTTTAATTCTCAAAAATAATTCAGATTTGCAAATGTTTGATTAAATTAAAAAAACAAACAAAAATACTTTCTATTACTAACTTATTCATAGCAAATGGTTCAGTATCTTAACCAAAGCTACTGTAAAGACATAAGTATTTACTTTCATGTTAGGCACAACTTGAACTAAAACAAAACATTATTGTACAAATCACTGTGAGACAAAATCTTTTTATTTATTTTGACCCCTTTATATCTGAATTCTATAGTTTTGAAGTAAAGAAAATTAAAGACCAGATGTAAGAAACAAACTTATGATCACTACATAATCAAAGATTAATATGCTCTCATTTTAACAACAAGGGTCATAAAATTTTAGAAACAAGGGGCATTAAATGGTAAAATGAAGAATGATATGCTTAAGAGCAGCAATACAAAGTTTGTCGGTAAGGGGTACGTAGTGCTTTAATGAAACACGATAATTTAAAATCTTATCTTATCTCTAAGAGTGACCTCCAATTATTTTTAAATGCTATTTGCACCGACACTAGCTACAAAAGATTTAATGAAGCCATCCATTACAATGACCAAAGGTACAAGATTTTCGTACCCAACTGAGAAAACAGATATAAAATATTAATTTAAAGGAATTTTTGTCGTATTGCACTCGTCGACCGTATTGTATCGGTATATGGTTGTTTTACCTTGGTTTACAAAATGCCCACCTTTGCAAATTTAAATATATACATGCTATACACATGCTTATAGATCAGAAAGCATAAGTTGTTATTAAATTAATTACATGATGTATATAAGCAGGCCACACACACATTGTTATTACCACCCAATACAGTTTTTTTTTTTAGATTAGAAAGAGCTCTCACAGTACACTTCATATATTCTTTGCTTGATGTTCTATGTTAAATCGGGATTTGAGGGAGAGACGTAAATTTTTTACTACCCTTTTTAAAATCATCTTTACCCAATACTTTTGATCTCCAGCTATTAGAAAGAACTCCCACGGTAAACTTCATTTATTATTTGCTTGATGCTCTATTTTAAATCGGGGTTTGAGGGAGAAAAGTTCATTTTTATCACCCTTTTTTAAATGGTATCGGCAAGATATGGACATGACAAAAAGGGTAAATTTGCCGAAAGACATTTTTCGGCCATTAAGTAAGTGTATCTGTGAGGGTCAGGATGGAATTATTGAACAGAGACTGATTGGCAAAAAGTACAGAATAAAGAATAAAGGGGAAAAGATAAAGAATAGAGAATAAAAGAATGCTTCAATATAAAGAATACAGATAAACAGTAAACATAACAAGAAAATAGAAGACTGGTCTACTAAGTTTAAGTAACGAAGGACAAGGACTCACCATCCTGACCGCTTTTTATTTATGAATTTCGATATGCACGAAACTATTTCGCCCAAAAAAGGATTATGAATATGAATGTATATATATAAAAAGTTATGGAATAATTATAGCATATTAAACCAGATCAAATTAGTGATTTGCAATGTTTTGTTATTATTCAATATATCAAGTTATAAATCGCATGTATATACAAGCTATGAACTAACGATTTAAAAAAAAGTAGCAACACTTTATAAATTTTTTATGCGTGCGAGTAAATTTTCTGGATTTACACTCAAGGCCAAATATTTAAAAGTCAAGAATGTATCAGAACCGAAACAATTTAAGGGCTGTATGACAAGTAAAGATCTAAAAATAATAGCCATTGTATATACAGAATTTATATAGAAATGAATATAGTAGATACAGGTACCTAATAAAACTTTTCGCAATATTCTTTGCGAAATTTGAAAAAGGAGGCAAAAGATACCTTTTAAAGGGACATTCAAACTCACAAGCCGAAAATAATTGACAACGCCATAGCAAAATACTAAGGAAAGACCATAAGACAAATAACACAAAACACAACAGAGAAGACTTAAAACTGAGCAACACGAATCACACAAAAAATGTTAAATTGAAGAGGAGGGGGGTCTTCTTTAATGTCAATGACATTTATAAAACTGCAAAAACGTCACATAATATATGCAAGAGATGCCCTACTTTGCGTTGCCGTTTTTATAGTTAAGTTTAATGTTTCCGTATCTTTTATAACGGTATTAAATATTATTGTTTAAGCATAACAATTTACTTAGTATCATGATAAGAACTTAGTTGTACAAACTGTTGCCTGAAATTTTTTTTAATAAAATCTTGATCTTGATTTAATAAATATTAATATTACAACTGAGATTTCAAACCCAAGCATTAATATGATACCATCATTATACGTTAGATATTAAAGAATAATTATTTGAAAGATCAAAAGTATAATTCATAACTGTAAATGTGATTCTGAAACATATGTTTTTATGTAAGATAAAAGTTCGTATCTTCTGATATCTAAATACACAAATTACCCAAGACGACAACTCAATATTTGCAGAAACCATTGTATGAACTATGCAAAATAAAACGAAAAAGTAAGTAAAAAAACTATACAGTCTTTCTTTGTATGCATATGTCGCCAAAGACCAGAGAGGCAACTTCAGCTCACTAAAACTACAGGTAAAATGTAAATAAAATGTATACTTAATATAATATGAGGAATGTATGAAAAAAGGGACAATACAAAAAAAACCTATAAGAAAACAAGAACTATCTTTAAGAAAGATATCCGACGTATTTAAATTTGAGTATATGTTTAAAACTATCGTTTCGATAACCTTCAGAAGCACAAAGATACCATTTAAATAACGTTTTCTCTGTTTGTGTTCAGTATTCTCGGTCCTCGTATCTTTCTGTTTACATTCACCAAAACCCCGCGGAAATCTCACATGCGTAGGTGCGTTCTAAAAGTCATGTACGTTCGTACAACAAATTTTACATTAAAAATTATATAATTGTCCCGAATAAACAGCTGTCACGGATGCAAAGAGCTATTGGAGAAACAATTATTTTAATAAAAATATAAATCTTTGTAAGATCTAGTCAAATATTTATAGTTTTTCACTTGCTTTCCATCACGATATAATTAACGAGACGTTTTTTCAAACACAACCAAATCACCCACCATGACAGCATTTTGTCCAATCACCGAAAGGATTTTCGAGCATGCGTATTCTGTTGCCATAGTTAAGCGTCCTTAAGTTCAAAGGGCACAAACCGAAACTATACAGACTACGTCGGAAAAATACAACAAAATACAAAGAAAACACAAACAACGGTCCATAAGAAACCAAACACAAATATTGACAAATATAAAAACAAGAAGATGTGGCAAGATTGCCAGTGAGACATCTATCCACAAAAATTCAAATGACGAAGATATAAGAAGAGCTTGTTGTACGTAACTGCATTATTTCATTGGGTTTTTGTCAATTTGAGCATGAGATTTTGACTTTGAAATAATAAAACACCAAGCAATAAAAGCGCTATTCCTTTTAATTGGTGTAACATATTTTTTTTATTTCTATTGTGTATAGAAGAATATAAAATACTAATACTATTGAAAACATTTGAAATATAATAACCAAATCACTTATGTAACATTATTGAAGAATATTTTTAGTCAGAAACAATTTCGGTAGATCAGACAACTGACACAGAATATGGCGCCACCTTTACTCAACACATGTATCAGAATCATTTATATGATATATATTTATGGCACGACGGGTATTCTTTCAATTGGCTGATTCAGAAAGAGCGTAGATGGCCCCAAATCTAATTTTTCAAAAACATGTCATATTTCACATTCAAAAATCATCAAACAAATTGACTTGCTACGCTCGACAATATTGCTGCCATTATACTCATTTACGCTCCCTGTCTCCGATTCCTGAATCCGTCCCGTCTACAAAGCTTCCAACATCTGATTCTTGAATTTAGTCTTCATCAATTAAGTACTCATTTTGACCACGTTCAAAAGCGAAACATATATAAATGTATCATAGTATAAAAATCTTAACTCTCAATCACAGTATAGATAAAGCAAATTAAAAATGAACAGAAAGAAAGATGAGTAAGACAAATTATTTAAGGAATTTTTTTATTATTTTTTTTTAGAAATCATATTGGATAAATGCATAAAAGAAATATTATGAACTTCTATAAAGAAGCTAGATTCCTGTATGTACCAATTGATCTACTCTTCATCTTGGTGAATACCGAATGTCTAACGATGACTGAGAAAAGAATGTCTCCGGATCTTTCAGAAAACTATAAACGCGTTATAAAAGCAATAAGATTTCGAATCTTTAGGAAAATATTCGAGATGTGGACAGTTAAAATTACCAAATGCTTAGGCGAGTGAATTCCATGGCCTTTAAAGGGTTAAAAACAAATAACCATTGAACAGATGAGCTGAATAGTCAATCCCCTTAGAATATATAATCAAATGGTCATCCCCTTATTTTGTGAATAGCCTAGGATGAATCCAGTGTATGATTTTATATTATTAGATGCGTTTCGTTAATATTAGACTCATCAGTGACGCTCGAATCAAAACAGATGTAAGAACAAATTGAATACGAATTTAAAAAGTATTAAAACAGAAAATTTTGATAAAAACATTATATGTTTATTTATAATTCAAAATCTGTGTAATTACTACTATCAATTCTGAAATTAACTTGACGTTCTTCTTCATCGTCATTGTTATGTAAATAAATATTAATATTACTTACAAATGTTGTTTTTTATCAGATATTTTTCTTTTATGTTTACAATTTATTTGCAAATGGTATCCATAAACCTTGATTATTTCAACAAAATGCACTTTTCAAAGATAAAAGTATAAGCGAAAACATAATAAAACATTCTGCAACTGAATAAATTATATGTTTTAGAAAAAAGAAATCAAATATACAGAAAATAAATCGATTCATAAAAATATTTAATATGCAAAATCCATTAATTTTAAGTTAATTTGACCACAATTGTGAAGAAATTAAAATGGCACAAATTACACTAGCTAAGTGGGGTCAGATGAGGGATCAAACTTTGATGTTGCTAACTTGTCATATTTATCCTATATGGAAATAAGTTTTAAAGGAAACAAAATTGATGTTCTTCATAAAAATATATTCTTAAGCAACATTAAAGGTTAGCAAATGGAAAATGTAATAAAGATAATATCTTAATTTTATACCATTTGTTACAATTTTTTTCATATTTAAGAGATAAAATCTGATTATTGCAGTAATATAAATTTTGATAGATATTACGACATATAAATAATATTCATTTCCGTTAATGGTCTCAAATTGGGCAATTTTCTCAACGACGCACCTGTAAAATCAAATGAATTGAATAAACTTCTTAATTTTATACTGATATCTTAATTTGAAATAAAATACCAAATTTTCAAATATATTAACATATACTTCCTCGGATTTAGATACCATAACATGTCTTTTATCTCTTAATTTCCCTGGATAAAAGGTGTTAGCTTATGATCAATTCACGCATTAAAATTATTATCAAGATACGTATCTCCTAATGTTTTATGACGGCAGATACGATCGGAAAGTAGATGCACACTTTACCTTAATTAACGCCATCTGCACCACAAATAACAAAATCATCTAAGCGTTTTTAAATGTGACAAATTTGCGATTTAGCACTTTTAAACTCGCTTAGACTTTTGCTTCGTTTCAAAATTACCTAATTTAGATTACTAATGATTAGATGAAACTCAAGGACACTAGAAGATACCCATTTCAGACGGCCAAGAAGTTTAGAAACTAATTTGCACCATAGCATCGAACAGGGCATCAGATAACGAAATTTCATCTGGACGAAAATCCATATATAATGTATATACATTTTTTTATTAAACTCGAAACAATTCAGGCAAATAAGATCTATTATTGAGCTACATATAACTAAAAAGCTTCCCTTTCGATATAATTTTGGTTTGCTGAAATCTTTCTAAAAATGCAGTTTTGATTCCATGTTTATACATGCATTATTACTCCGGGTTCTTGCTGAGGGAAATGACATTTTATTGTTACACCATCACACAAAGTACACAGATGCTACATATTGTACCAAGTATAGACACTAACAATTCATGTTATACCTCAGTTATTCTTCGACTCGTGGTTTTTATTGTACCATTGGTATCGCCTTCCACTTTTATTTTTCAAAAATTAAGATAGCGTCCGTAAACATTAAAAAGGATTGGTCTCAACTTTAGAAATAGGAATCCATGGCTCAATAGATTTCTTGTTATAAATAAACTCATCATAGATATCAGGACTTAATTTAGTATAAACGCAAGACGCGCGTTTCGTCTACAAAAGACTCATCAGTGACGCTCGAATCCAAAAAAGTTAAAAAGGCCAAATAAAGTACGAAATTAAAGAGCATTGAGGACCAAAATTCCTAAAAGTTTTGCCGAATACAGCTAAGGTATTCTATGCCTGAGATAGAAAAGCCTTAGTTTTTCAGTAACAGTAAATTTATAAATATAACCATATCAATGACAATTCATGTCATCACAAAAAGTGCTGACTACTGGGCTTGTGATACCCTCGTATAAGCAACTGTTTGTGAAGAACTGGAAATGGTAAATTTAGGAAATGGCATCACTGGTCTTTTTCAAGTGGCCCGAGTATGTACTTAATTCATGTGAAATTGGGGCTACGACTTTTCTATGGACGTTGCTTAATGTCATGCTGTTCTGTTCTAGGGAAATTCTGATATAAGAATGTAGTACTACATAATTTCTCGTGTGCTTATGATGAAGGTTTGATGTCTCAGAGTTCACCCAACTTATCTTTTTATTCATTACAAGACCCTGCAATATCAAAAATACAACATATTGATAACACTTTAATGGTACACATTTTCTTGTTTCGGCATGTGCTACTTTAAAACAGAATATTTTCTGTATCTGTATTTTCTTTTGGATTAATTGAACTAGATATTCATTTCTTGATGATGCGTCCAGTTAAGAAAAGGACTTGCGACAAATTCAAAAGAGTCCGCAATTGACGCTGTCCAGTCCGTAGTTGATTCTATCCTGTAATTCCTTTTTTCTAGTTGCTGTCTAAATGTCTAATAATTCATCCCGGATGTCCCATTACGCAGACTTATAGTTTCATTTTGAGCTTTGTAGACTTTTATTGTCTTCGAATTGCATGAAATACTTGTCACTGGAAGTTAAATAAAAACAACATGATCAGTTGTTCAAGCATTTAGAACTATCAATTTCCCGCTAGATAAAGTCACAATTTGCACCATCCATTGACAGGGATTAAACACTAAACTGACTACGTCAGGTATATTACAGCAAAGTATTTTACTTACCTGACATTTCTTGATGAAGAGATACATACAAATCTGGTTATTTTCATTTGGAATCTATCTTCTACTCTTTATTTGAAATTAATCTTCATTTTATTCAGATTTAATCTCACCACAGAACATATATTAGCATAATTAAATCAATAATCCGGTGTAAAAATTGTTTTTCTTGTGTTTCTAATCACCCCATCATTGCGTATTGCTAAGGGAAAGATGAACAATAACTGATATCAGCCTTTATTTATTAAAATTAAGCATTTGTCACAATTTATAATAAATAAAAATGCCTTAAAGTGGCGATTTAGGGGAAATGTCAGGTATGAAAGGCACATCAAAAGAGAAATCTATATCAACAATCAGACATTTTTTACTATCCAGACACCGCACACAGAAATATTCTGATGGTATCATAACAATTTCATTTTTCAAATTTATACAAATTTAGGGTCAAATGAGTATTGTATCTGTCTTTATACGTATAGAAGGAAAGAGAACAATAAGCTCCTACTTAAACTTGTACACAATAAGTAAATGTTATATTAGTACCAATGAGACACCTATCATATAGAAAAGAAGATGTGATATGATTGTCCATCTGAAATGCTAATGAGACAACTCTTCCCAAAAGCTAAATGACACAGACATTAACAATAATAGGTCACCGTACGGCATTCAACAATGAGCAAAGCATAGACAGCTATAAAAGACCCCAACATGACAAATGTAAAACATTTAAACGACATAACTATTAAACGGCCTAATTAATGTACAAAAAAAGAACGAAAAAAATATGTAACTCAGCAACAAATGACAACAAATGACAACAACTGAATTACAGGCCCCTGACAGGTGCATACACACAGAATCATGCATGCCACAAATGACAAAGATGTGAAGAAAGTTACTAATTACATAACTTAAGTGTTGTTCAGTCTTTAGTAATATCTATGTTGTCTTTTGGTCGTTTTTTATGTTGTTTTTTTTTTGGCCTTTGTGTTGTCTGTTGTTTGTTTTCCTACTTCAGAGTTGAATATTATATGGTATCATTCGCCTTACTTTTGCCATGCAGTGTAAAGAAATAAGAACTATAAATTAATATCCATCAACACCCACCCCCTCCACATACAAAAGAAACCCATGAAAAGACATTGTCACATAAAGTTATGAAACAAAAGCAATAGCAACATTTCTTAATTGATATCGACTTTCTTCATTGAAAAGTTGTGCGTTAAACTGGTACGAACCAACTGTTTCGAGAACTTTATAAAGAAAATTAAATGGTACAAACTTTATTACACCAGATGAAAAATGACAATTGATTAATCTGAAGTGATGACCAAAGATAATTATCTGTAGATTCTTGAAAAACTAATTTTACAAACATTGAAAAGCTTATATATTCGAAGAGTATCAGCTCAATAGTCAAATAAGGACAAAAACTATATGTACAAAAGAGATACTTATCTCTCTTTCAAATAGAATATATCCGTATGTTCATGCCAGAACTGAAGAACTGAGCTACTATATATAATGATATCAAAGTTTCATTCGCTGAAAACTTGGTCATTAAATAAGTTCGTTTTAAAGCTTCTTTTGTAAAACATATTTTCGTGGTTGTCACCTGATAAAATGAGTGAATACCTTCTAACTATATGATTTACAGATAGACGATCACATGTACATGTTTTTTAACACACAGACGATTGGAATTTTAAGAACTTCAATTTTTTATGGCATTACTAGTTTAAACATATGTAATTAAAATAATCACAATTGTATCAAAGATGCACATATAGTTTTAACGGATTTATTATTACTTTATTATAAAAGTACTTTCAAATGTTTTCCATATTTGTCAACACTTCTACATTTTATTCTTAATTGTGTATGCTTCCCATTCAATTTAAAAAATGCTACGTATATACAAGAACAGACAAATAACACTCTGGCATAAGGAAAATGACGAAATGACAAAAGTAGTAAAAATAAACGAAACATAGAAAACTAAAATGGAAGAACACGAACCAAACACAAACCGGAGATAATCTAACCGGTACCTTCGGAAGGGTAAGAATATCCTGTTCCACATGTGCAATGTAATATGCGTAGTCTTGTCGTACCTGTCTTCGATTTATAACACCCCGTGGTTGAACGAATGTTAAAATTAAACACAAGTAAAAAAGTATTCCTATGTTTACTTTATACTGCAATCATTCATATACAGGAACTTTCAGAAAGACTAGATCTTACAGTTTCACGGTTTGTTACGATCCGTTCAGGGATTTTTTGGATGTATAGATCTCCTTGTTTGTCTTTTTTTGTAATTCTTTGGTTTTCCAAACTTTTGTATCGATGAAAAGATAAGCTTTAATCACAGTAGTAAATATTCCATGCGTATCAGGACGAGGACGCGCTAATGTGATATTAAAATGATCCCTGCTTTGTCTGAAATGGACAATACGTGTAACGGTCGCCATCACGATTGGTTGACCAATACGATATGTCTGTGTCTCAACACCCAGACGGCATGTTTTCAAGTTTTGAGATCATCAGATATTAGAAAAGTCTGATCTGTTTCACCGTTTGTGTTCTAATTTCAAAATTTTGATTGATCGAGGTGTCGAAGGACAGGTGATGTATGTATATCAGGGGATGCTTTTGGCGTTTACGCGATTCCAACAGTTTTAATTGATAACTTTGATTGGTATTCAAGTTATGAGATTTTAACATCGGTAATTTACTGTTGCCTCTAATATGTACTAGGATTTAAGCGTGCTTGTATTATAAGATTACTCAGCTTAAGAACACTTTTCACCAACTTGTACTGAATGCTTTTGTCTTCAAGCCGATTACTCCAAAAGGCTGCATGGTTTGCGGGTTATCTGAAAATTCAAAATTAAATTTAAGACTTTGATTTACTATAATTGTTCCTTTTTGGTTATACAGCTCTAAAAATGTTTTTTACATCATTGACTTTTTGAATAACATTTGACACGGACGCCAAGTACCAAAAGCCATGGTAGCATCCTTGCTTGAGATGTTACTTTCATTGATTGACACGATTGTTTGTGAAACCTCAAAACTTACATCACTCGAAGCTAGGATGCTACCATGCCTTTTGGTTCTAGGGTTTCATGTTAACGTTGATTCAGCAAAACGTTTCAAATATACCATTGAAACTATTCCATACCGGGAGAGTGAGGCATATTTATGTATCATACTGACATTTTAATTTCTCAGTTATTTTATGGGTGAAATTAGAATAACCTTATTTTTCATTTCATTTTGTTTTTGAATTTGTACGAAAAAGTAACAACATTACTTTTGAGTTTTCTTGTTATCCATGTTAAAAAAATTCGTGTACATTTTATATCCCTTCCATTAATTTTTATTAGTTTCAATTACAATTTTCATCATCAAAGACTACGTTGAAAAGCATCTGTCACAATTGTATCAGTATTCTTTTGAATTTGATGATAGATTTATATTTTTAAAATTTAAATTGCTATCATTATAACTTTATCATCCCAGTGATTTTATGTTTCTCATATCTGTTTAGTATTTTGAATATATCAAACTTATTAAATATGTTAAATGGAAAGACATGGTAATAAAATTGCTCTTGTGTAAAATCCATATAATAAACAAAATTTACACCAATATTTAAATTGCTTGTTTCGAATAAAACATTTTAATTTAACTTTTCATATGTTTAGATAGTTATTGGATGAAATTATGCCTTTTTTAGCAATAAATATAAAATAGCTCGGGGATATTTTTGTCGTTGATCTAAGCGATATTTTGATGTATTTTGATATTTCGCTGGTCATTAATCCTGTCAACAGTAACTAATCGAGAGGACATAAGTCACACATGCGCAGCAATAAAAAAGCGACATTTTATTAAGAATAAATACTATTTCTTTTAATTGCCTTAATTGGTCAGTGGTGTGAGAAAATATGTTTAAGTACATTGGCTTTTGATTTGTAATGTGATAAGGGTACTAAAATGAAAATCAATAAGAATACCATTATATCTAAAATGGTAGAAATTAGGGAATTCTTCTGATATGCTGTCTACACAATTACTTTCTGTAGGAAAGTAATTAATAGCTATTAAGATAAAAAGGGTTCATTTGCATATTTAACAATCATAGATTTATAGTATATTGATAGTGTTTGTGTGATCATCTTATATTTTAAATGTTTCAACACTTCATGTCTTGAGCTTCTAACATGTCTCGCAACTTAGTAAGACTCTATATCTTCTAATGTATTTTACACAGGAGATTTTATATCAAAATTAATCTTTTGCTAAAAAAATATTTAGAGTTACGGCGCTTTAAGAAATTTTCATTACCGCTGTGCGATAATCTTTTTACAAACTTACTATACTAGTATTCAATGAATTAAATGTGTCTGTGTCAGTCATGGTAATGTCTTATCAATTCGTGCGAGATGGCATTGCTTGTATCTTTGAAGAGAAAGGCAATAAAAAGCATGTCTTAATTACAAATTTGACGACGGGCAAAATGGCAACGAAAGAAACAAACTATTAAAACAAACGCCTTTTTAAATTTTTCTAATTTACAGATTTTAAATTTTGTATTGGCCTTTGTATGATGCGTATGTGGACATGGTTTGAGCTTTAGTTCTATTGTTTGACGTATACTGAATGCTTTACTTGTATGGTGGGGCGTATAATTTAATGAAAAGTTCGAGGGGCAAAGTTCTGAAAGTGATATCCCTCCCAAAAAAATTTGCCAGTTTGTCAGTGTCTTCTATAATTTTACATTTTTTAATTTATAATTTAAAAACATTTTTCGAAAAAATTGGGGGTTTCAAAAATAATGTTTGTTTGTGTAGTGCATGATGAAGTCTACAAATAAATGAGATCTTTTAGACATTTTTAATACATTGCAAATACTCAGTGAATCATTTTTGTGTTTCACAGTTAAACTGACGTTGAAGTTTGAAGTTATTTCCAACAGATTACTATACAATACCAAATAAAACGATATATTCTGTGTTTGTTATTTCCAAGGTTGCGTTTATAAAGGACTTTTCCTCACCATAAGCACAGCAGATTATAGATCAATTACATCCATTTTTTTATGTACACTGAATCCCAAAATAAGATGTGTTAAACTTCTCAATTTAAAAACTCTCCGCCTACCAAATGACGTAGAAGAAAACAATTACATGCAGGCCACCGTACATGTATGTAGTCTTCAGCAATGAGCAGACGCCATACCACAAAGCTAGAAATTAAAGATACTACTGATGCATTATAATAGGTTCCTCATCTTGACTTACTCTTTTCAATTGATAATGATTGGCGGTTGAAACGAAAGCTTTATTTCAAAAGATAAGCTTTATGTATGCTTATATTTTTAAAAAGGAATCATTGAAAAATTAACATAATGGAATAATGCTGATGCCAGTTTGTTTGAATGTCGCTCTTTCAATAAATATTTTCAAAGTTGGGCGATAATGTTGATACCCATATTTTGACAATGTTACATAAAATGTCTGTTTTGTTCACGCATCGATGTAAATATAACTGTCATACAAGTGAGAGGTTTAGCGCTATAAAACCAGGTTCAATCCACCATTTTCTACATTTGGAAATGCCTGTTCATTCATTTGATGTGTTTTATCATTTGATTTTGCTATTTGATTAGGTACTTTCCGTTTTGAAATTTCCTCGGAGTTCAGTATTTTTGTGATTCTACTTTTTTTTACGTATCAATGCAATGTAATGAGCTTGAAAAGATAAATTAAGATTACTATAAATATGACTAGTGTTTCATACCTGGCAATGACAGTCAGTTAGGAACGAAACAGTTTACAAGACTAGAATGACTTCTGAAGTGGTTGAATTCAGTCTACGGTATCTTCAAACTTTTTGTTTGCTTTTATTGTGCTAGCTGGCTTTTTACTCTCCTTTTAATTTCATTCCCCCTATTTGACATTTAATGTTTCACACAAGTTTCAGTCTACCATTCATTTAAACGTTCCGCGGAATATTTTCAAACCGATTTACGGCAATCGACGGATTATGTACTTTATTTCGGGACTGTTACAAACGTGATTATCTTGATTCAATTGTTGCATATACCATAAGCATACATTCCTTTATAACGGCGGCTTGTATAGAGACTTTAGATTAGGAATTCAAATGTATAATTCTGCTGAATGTCACACGCCTTTCAATTAAGATACAATGGACGAAATTAAGCTTTCATAGACATTCAACTTTTACGGATTGAAATTTGTGGATACGTAATAATAATAAAAAAAATACATGAAAATAAATCGTTTTTGAAAGTAACAAATTTTAATGTTCAGTAATTAAAGTTGTTATTTCTATGTGTAAGGAAGTTAAAATGATTATCTGCATTTAATTAAATCGACACCTTTAGGTCTTACTATATGATTTAAACGATACTTTTGTATAAAAAAATGACATTACTGTGATTTGGGATTGATCGCCTAAGATCAAAAATGTACTTACGTCGTTATAAATGTATTAGTCTGGTATGAACTTATATAAAAGTGTTACGAGATGTACATTCTGACGCCTTTCTGACTAGACAGCACGCGAAAGATATCTGGTTATGAATAAGGTAAAAATAACTTTACCAATTACAAAAATCATTACACTGTGTATAACCAAAAAATCTACTATTGTCGCAAAATAATTGCTTACCTCTCGCATATTTAAAGTTGAAAATACTAATTGTATATACAGAAGAATAGAAAAACCTCAAACAGACATATTTCATCATTAAACTGAAGTAAATAATTTATTTTTTTCTGTTATACAATCACGGTCAGTAAACTGACCAAGTCAGGAATATGACAGTTGTTGTCCATTCGTTTGATGTGTTTGAGCTTTTGATTTTGCTATTTGATGTCATTTAATTAGGGACTTTCCTTCTTGAATTTTCTTCGGAGTTCAATATTCTGTTATTTTACTTTTTCAGGAAGTCACAAAACGTTGTTACAAGTCATGTTTATATGCCATATTTCATTTGAATTTGTAACGCGTTCGTTTTTTGTTTACATGGAAATAAAATCAATAATATTAGATTTAAATTTTGGGAAATTCCCATTCTGATTTCACTTAGTATGTGCTTGATACAAACTTTACCATAAATGTAACTAACATGTTATTCCTATTCGTGTGCGCAATGTTGAGTACGGTACACAACTACACGATCATGTGTGTGTGGTTTGCACACTGACGCCATGTAAAAAGTCATGGAAGTACAAAGAGGTAATCTGCAATCAATTAATTTGTTGTTGCTATTTACATAATCAATTGTTTTTAAGACATAAACTATTTTATATGTGTGGTAAATAGATAATGATAAATTAACACAATGACACAGTAGAAAAATGATTGATATTAATTGACAAACCTGTAACAAATTTCCCTAAAGATGGATTTCCAACATCGAATATCTTTTTCTGAATAAAAAAAAACTCTTTTTAATTGATGTTTGTAATATCTTTATTTTGTTGACAATTACAGGTCGCCTTATGTAAATATGTTTTCAAGGTTTTCATACTATAATGACAGCGATATTGTTTTCTTTGGAAAGTTTTTAGTGGTTGGCGCAGAAAGCAGGTAGTTGTGGTGTTAATTTGTCAAGTTTGTGATCGAATGAGCTCAACTCTTCTAACGTCTACTACAAACTATTGTTCTACGCCAGAAACTTTATCAAACTCAAATTATCAACACGTTGAGAAAAGGGACAAAATAAGTGGTTGTCACTTTTGGTATTTTATTGTAAATAAAGGCAACAAAAGTATACCTCTTTAATCGATTGAAAGAAAATAAACATGTGTTACAAACTTAAACCGAGAGAAGCATATAAGCCAAATGAGGTAAACAAAGGAATAACAGGAAATTTGAAGTGCAACAATAACAAACACCAACATACATAGACACGAACTATTTGATAACAACTGTCATATTACCTTAATACGTCTTGTGGGGAAGATGCATGGTTCTGTCTTCAAGTTAATCCTCCTTCCTCGGCTAATTCGGCGCACCGACTGGGGTTATCAAGTCCAAGCCTCAAACCATTTGGCTATTCATCCCTGCCTCTAATTGTTTTGCTTCCACTAATAAGACCTTTTCCTTCCTTTCTTTCCGAATTACCAATCAGTTTACGTCTTTCCCCTACAAAAATACCAAGCGCTTTTATGTCTCCACATAGACTATCCAACACTAACTCTGCTTCCCATTTCGACTGGAAATAACCAAACCCTCCCTCCATTGTCTCTAAATTCTGCAAGTAAGTCTTGATACTTTAATCTCTTTCTTTCGTAAGAATCTTCTATTCGTTCTTCCCATGGAACTGTGAGTTCCAGCATGATTGCCTGTTTGTTGATGCTGACCAAATGAAGATGTGAGGTCTCTGGTTTGTTGCACCAATCTGTGGTGTATTCACTGCTTTTTCACTATTTTGATTTGAGCGTCACTCATGAGTCTGATGCAGACGAAATGCGCGTCTGGCGTATTAAATTATAAGTCTGGTACATTTGACAACTATTGACACCACTGGGTCGATGCCACTAGTGGTGAACGCCAACCAGGTAGTCAGCACTTTGGTGTTGACATGAATATCAATTATATGGTCACTTTTACAATATGAAGTATGAATGTTTTCGAAATACTAAGGATTTTCTTATCCCATGCATAGAATACCTTAGCCAAATTTGGCACAACTTTTTGGAATTTTTAGTCCTGAATGCCCCTCAACTTTTTACTTGTTTGGCTTTATAACTTTTTTGATATGAGCGTTACTGATGAATCTTTTGTAGACGAAACGTGCGTTCTAAATTATAAGCCTGGTACCTTTGATAACTTCTTGCCAAAGAAACAAAATTCTAAAGATTTTTTTTATTAAACACTACTTTATATGTTATAATTCATGTGTCTAATCTATTATACATAGTTGTGATCTGTGTTGAAATGTGCCAACATGCTCTATGTTCTATATCTATTCTTTACTGTATTATCATTACACACATTATGCTAATTCATTTAAAGCGTGCTGGTGTTTTCTGTAATAATATATCATAAATGATTCTCAACAAATAAAAGTACCTTTTACTAAGTACTCTTTGCCGCTATTGAATCCAATATATTGCTATAATAACAATTATTCTGTCATTATCTTTTGTTAGGTCTTTTCAGAATCAAACAATTGATACCCGTGTATCTTTGTAAATGTATCCGATTTATACAGACCATTTGTGGCTTGTCCATTCCTCAATTACCTTGTTTAAATTACTTACAGTAACACGGGCCGTCAATTTGTAATAACAAAACGGTTAACAAGAGTCTAAGGTTCCAGAATTTATGGTCATTTTAGATGGTGGATTAAACCGTCTTTTAGTGCCCTCTCATCAATTAGCAGCCAATCAAGTCTATCGTTACATCAAAAGCTTAATTATCGGATACAACAAGATTAATTCAAATTAATGTGTAGTGTGCCGTGAAATAAAAAGAAACTTCTTCTATATCAAATTTCTAGCCTTGTTTGGATACAAGACGTATAATAGTTGCGAACAACAATTTAAATGATAGGTTGGTTATAATATTCAATCCTTGTAAAGGGACAGCGGGGCAGAAATTTTGTACTAGAGTAGATTGTGTTTTAGAGATAGAACTCAAATTCTATTTTTTTTGGTTATTTCTCATCAAATGGTTTTACTTAGTACGGCTTCGTGGGGTTTAAATATGTTTTCTTGACTAGTCTTTCATAGTTAAGTTTTCGAAACACTAAGGTGGTTTTCCCTCCAGACATTAATGTCCCTAGTATATTATTTTACACAACTCGTTTTGGAATTTTGATGGTCAATGCTCTTCAACTCCGTATGTGCTTTGACGTTTCAACTGTTATGATTTGAGCGTAACTGATCAATCTTTGATATACAGAAAGCAAGTCCTGTGTAATACCGGTAAATCAAAGACATTGTTGTGAATTCACAATCAGCAATGGCATAATTTTCCTAGTTTTTGACACATCTGCAAGGCAAATTTAGTGTTTATAGTTAACAGGAATATGGTCCAAAAATGCAAGACTCTTTTAATTGCCAAAATGGGTGGAATATTAACTATGAAAATGATATCTTGGGTTTTTGGTTCTAAAAGCGTTTTGAAAGCAAAGAAGAACACAGCTTGCGTTACCTCAGTTCCATATTGTTATTGCAATGTTGCGTCATTTGTCGTATTATCACTCACTATAATCAAATCGAGTCACATCAGTATCTTTTTTATAATCATGATTTATGTTTCGAAAAACATCTGACACTGGTTACCGTCAATGTTTACCAAATGAAAACTTAAACTTGATTTCCTTAGAGCTACAAAAAAACTTTTGCAAAGTTATGACATGAATATCAATTGTATGGTCATTTTTATAAATTTCCTGTTTACAAAACTTTCAATTTTTCGAAAAACTAAGGATTTTTTTATCCCAGGCATATATTACCTTAGCCGTATTTGGCACAAATTTTATGGAATTTTGGGTCCTCAATGCCCTTCAACTTTGTACTATTTTGTGCTTTATAACTATTTTGATGAGAGCGTCACTCGTGAGTCTTATGTAGAGGAAACGCGCGTATGGCGTGTTAAAATATAATCCTGGTACCTTTGATAACTACTATGTGTACTGCTATTTGTCGATTTCATTTTTAACCATGGCGTTGTCAGTTTGTTTCGACTTATTAGTTTAAATATTCCTGTGGTTTCTTTCGCCTTTTCTACACATGTCTGCTTTCTAAATACATACCTTTCTTGCAACCTTTTAGACGTGGGGACTGGTAAATGATTCTCAAAAGAGCAACCTTTTGATTATAAAGGACAATATCTTTACAAAACTATTAAAGTTTTCATTTGATCAAAAAAAAAATCTTATTCCCTTTTATATAAATACTCAAAAGGTGCCGATATGATGTAACAGTTGGCTTATACTTTTTCAATATTTATTTTTCGGTTGCATATACTGAGGTACGAGATAGGCTGTGATACTGTAAGATACATTTAAGATTATCTTTAAAATTGGTGCTAGTGTAAAATACTCTAAAGCTGATTTCATAGCTTCACTCCTTTTAGCCTTTGATTTTTTGTGAAGACTACAATATATATCGTTCATTAATACGTTTTGCTTAAATGAATGCACAATCGATTGAGAAGAAGCTTTGATAAAAATAAAAGTGCAATATCAGTCTTCGAATTATTTTTCTGCACGCTGTGTACTAGGGTTGACAATATAAGATTAAATGATACTCTGTTTGGACGGCTTAATTATTGTTATAGTCGGTATTGCTGTTCCGCCCATAGCTATTCTAATTCATATTATCAGTATGGATGCGGGGTCAGTTTCATCATTCGGGTTGTAAATTTATAACTTGTTATCGTAAATCAAAAGTTAAACGGGTAAAGCAGCTTGGTTTGTGGTTTAAACATGACAGAAGGTCTTTATGGGGATATAATTCATTTGGAAGCTAATATTATTTAGATATCAAAGTTTATTCATTTCCGGGTGGTAATCAACGGGTATTGCCGAAAATTAAAATAGCCGTTGTTACTTCGGGAAATGACACGAAACGGTGCATTATTTTTACTGCAGCGACAAATTAAAATAATTTGTCCCTAATTGTTATTTGAGTTGTTGGCCAAAATAAGCAGAGTTCAATTTAGAAATTTCAGCACAATTTTGTAATAAAAGTACACATCCGTAGCCAATCATTAAGCGATTTGCTTCTCATCTGACATGAAAATGTCATTGATTCAATCATTTATTTGAGTCGTAATTAAGTATAGTTATCCGAATAAATAGTGCATTTCCGAACAATTGGCACAGTTATCTTATTATTTCGTAAGCAATACGTGTTTAAGATTACAATTCCTTGAAAAATATACAATCTCGCATTTATAAAATACAAATTATAACTAACCAGACCTAATAAGCTTTTATAGAAAATTTAATTACGTCTACAGGAATGCACAATAAAATGACCATGTACAAGAATTCGTTCGGTCTTTAATGCGCATGCTCTAGTAATTGTCCATATACAGCGATTACTTTTACTATAGATTTGTATGGGCAAATAGTTTTTATACCCGTATTACTTTATGTTAACTTTTGAATTTCTTCTTCGCGTGGTTAAATATAGTTTCTTTAAGGTTTGAACTGTTTAATGATGTAAATTTTATGAAAATAAGATATTTTAAACATCCGTCACTTTTGATTTTAAATTTGCTACCATAAATAGCAAAGTAGCCCTTTTAATGTATACAGAAAAGGCATTGTTTTGCGAACCCCTGACATCTGTCTGCTTCAATAAAAAATAGTATTCGTTATTTTCTTATTTTCGCGTGGATATTTTAATAATCTCAAAAGACAGGGAAATAAAATGGTATTTTTGTCTAAAAATTAACTTTTGTAATTCTCCCGTCTTTTTATGGTTGAAAATTGAAAATTGTCATGGAAAAGAGAATTTTACACGCTTGGATACGAAGTCATCGGGAAAAAAACTTATACTTTTATGAATTAGTCTGATTATATCTTTTAAGATTCTGATATACAATATAATTTTGAAAATATACATGTTTACTCTACATGTGACATTAAAGTAGAAATACTTGCAATACACAAGGTATACGTTTTTTTTGTGTATTTTCCCCTTTTCAATCATGATCATAGAGGATGAAGTATACAAAGGAATCATTATGTTGAAAAGTGAACTTTCAACAATTAACAATCTCAATATATTTTTCATTACAATGACAAAAAAAAATTTGCTGGAAGCTTCTGAGAAAAACTTTGACAAAAGACTGGTGTAACGCATGTATGTGGAAATTAAAATCCTCCTTCGAATTAAAGAATAAGCTTTAATCGTGACCATGCATAAACACCAATTGGATAAGGTTCTTTGGTTGCACCAGTTATATTTTTTAACAGAAAAAATGGCTATGATTTCTTGAATTATTAAAATTTCAATAACTATATGTCATGATTTTTCTATAACTGTAAGATAACTAACAGCAGTGACATATACTAATTGTTGTAGTATATGTCTCTGCTAACAATAATAATTTATCTTTCCTGAAAAAAAACCACATATTAAACATTCCACTACTCAGAAGTATGATAAAGTTTGAGATATGTTTTAACAGAAATATTTAATAATTAACTACATGCATGTACTGCATAAACCTACACACCCCGGGATACCAATATTGATTTGTGTGATTCAAGTATCTTTGATTGTTCTCTACAGGGAGTGATGCGTGTATAAATATTGTTAATTTTTCACACTTTTCTTATCATTTCAAGTTGAACACTTTCAGAGTTTTATCTTTGACGAGTTTTTGATTTGGCTAAGTTAGCTACATGTATTTTGGAAGATACCCCGTGTTTACTAAATACTTTGTCATAGTTGAGATCCGTTACATATATTTCTTTGGAAATAATCATTATTATGAAATAATCATTAAAACGAATATGAAAATAAATTAAAAAAATACTCAAAACTGTTATATATTTTGAAAAAGTTTAATTCGTAAAAATCACACAATGGATTGTTACTTGAATACACAACGACTAAAATCATAAAATCTCGCAGCATGGAGGTTTACATCTATTGTGTCAAATAAAAAATACATGTATGCAACCTTTTAAAAGGTTTTACCACGAAAATCAAGTTTTATTAACATTTGAAACCAGGAAGAGTTTAACCAAACAAATTGAAGTCAACAGGGCCGAATTTGTGTCCCTAGTAGTAGATGGTGTAAGAGACAAAAATAGCAATCAATATAATGAAATTATGTCCAGAATTGCAATATTTAAACAGTGACACTATAGTTTGGTTTTGATTATAAAAATTGGATCTCTCTTTTAGAATCTACTATACTTTATGCAATATCATAATTTAATTAAAAAGATGAATAAAAAAAGGCCCAAGTGAGATAAAATAAACATACATTTTGTAGCTTCTGTAAGGAGTACAAATTGACTTTTCTTCCCTTTACACGCGTATTCCTCATTATAAACTTAAAGACATTGTAGACTTATATGATCAATGTCACCTAAACAGAATAAAGAAGGGGGAAATTTCATCAGACCCGGAACTGGTTGATACATCTTGTTTAAACGAACCCATCACTCGTTGTGAAGTTGAGAAAGCGGTGAGCAGATTGAAATTAAGAAAGGCAGCTGGCATAGACAATATCCCAGCAGAAGTTCTAAAAAACAAAACCTGTATCGATATGTTACAAAATATTATAAATTTTTGTTTTGAAAACGGTGTTTCGCCACTAGAGTGGAAACAAGGAATTATAAATCCAATAGTGAAACCAAATAGTACAGACGTTCGGCTTCCTTTGTCATATCGTGGGATAACGCTTTTGTCGGTGCCATGTAAAGTTTACTGTGAGTCTGACATTCTTAATTCTAGATTTGGAGATTGGATTAAAGATTCGGGTGTATAAGTTGATGAACAATGTGGATTTCGTAGAAAGCGTAGCTGCCTCGATCAAATATATAGTCTGTACTCTATCATCAATGACCGTAAATTGTCACGTCTTTCAACCTTTGCCTGCTTTATTGACATGAAGAAGGCGTTCGACAATGTGAATCGGGACTGTTTATGGTTTAAATTACAAACGTTTGGTGTTAACGGAAAAATCTTAAATGCTGTTAAATCTTTGTATGACAACACAACATGTTCTGTACGTGTTAACAACGTCTTTACGTCGATGTTTCCGGTTTCATGTGGTGTGAAACAAGGGTGTCTGATTTCTCCGACGCTTTTTGCTTTGTATATCAATGATTTAGCTACAGAAATTAAGTCTTTAAATAAGGGTATTGATATTGATAGTATAAATGTAAGCATCTTACTATATGCAGACGATATCGTCTTACTAGGTCCAAGTGAGGCTAGTTTACAATGTATGCTTGATTGTGTTAATGCATGGTGCCATAAATGGAGATTAAGTATTAATTGTAGTAAATCAAATGTCATACATTTTAGGCCTAGCTCTGTTGAACGTTCTACTTTCAATTTTTTCTGTGGAAGTCTGATTGGGAGTGAACAAATCTTTGTATTGTGCTACCTTAAGTGTCCATAGTTAAAACAACTGTCTTGCTTGAAGAACGGACAAATCACATTTTAAAAAACCTATTTATTCGATAAAAAAAATTGGAACTGTGAAACTGACATGATGTTTAATTTTTTTTTCATTGACCAAATGTATGTTATGTTAGGTTGACGTTTTTTTTTTCAATTGAGATCAATTGCATGCAATCCCATCAGAAATAATTATGAATCTCTTTTCATCGACATGCATGTTGCTTTGTTTTAACCAAGCTAGTTTTTTAAAATAAATAAGGCCGTTATGTTTTTCGTTTGACTATTGTTTTACATTGTCATTTCGGGGCCTTTTATAGCTGACTGTAATTTCCGCAATTGTTTAGTCATGACACAGTCTTTCGAATCAATTTGTACGTGTCTGCTAAATGTAAAATGAAATTATAATAAAAAACGAATGAAAACTTTAAGGATTAATGTATTTATATAACATTGAAAATCACTTAATGATTGTGATGCGTTCAAAGCGCTTTTCTGTATTTACCCTTATCAATATCCAAAGTTATAACACACCCTACAATTAATTGGTTAAAGGTGTCTTCTTAAAACTAAGAAATATATAAAGTATCAGTATGATGACCATAAAATCAGTAGGACATCATCGTTTACGAAGCAGTTACATAAAGGTGTTAATTCTGTTTATTTATGTTTACCTTACTATCTTTACATATAAAACATGAAAAAGATCATAAACTGAAAATAGATATCCAACAAAATTTTATTCTATAAAACTTTTTATTTATTTTTACCTCAAGTATCAAAGAAGTCAAATCGATTTTGTTTTAAATCATTCTCTATTTTAAACTTGCAAAATTTAATAGATTTTATAGATGCATTTCGCCATCTTGCTGTTTAAAGATGAAAAAAGAAACAAACTTTTGAGTTAATATAAGTTTAGAATTTTTCTCTGTACCGATAAGATGCAGTGTCTGTATGAGATTCAAAATATATTTACTAAGTCCTTCAACCAGACATGGCAAAATACAATGTTTTAGGTGGGCAGATTTATTTCTTTTTTTGTTTTAAAATCAAATACTTTTCATTTTCTTAACAGAATTTGCATGTTTAGAAAAGTGTTCAAAGATAAGAAATAAGTATGTTACACAATAATTACGCATCTCGTATAATAAAAACTACTTGAAATTATTATAATTATATAATATATGTAATAATCCTAATTTAATTCTAAACTCGGTTTTCTATTAAGATGACAAATTATTATACTATTGGAATTAAGAGTGAACATCGATCGTCAAACATTCAAAACCGTTGTGATCCGATATTTAATTATTTATGTACACAAGTTGGCGTGCAAAAATTTCGTTTCCCTTTATATGAAAATTGAGTTACCTCCCCTTTTTAGTACGAGTTGTCTTTCTTGACCGAACTAATAGTTCAGTATGACAAGTTTGCATTTCATTACTCTTACCCTTCTATGGCACCTGAGTTTTGATAGAGTAAATCGTCCGATTGATAGTGTTCTATGTATTGTGATGTTGTTTGTCTGTTCTTTTTTGTTTGACATGGTGTTTGGTCTCATTCTTTCAGACTTGTAGTTTTTGATTGCATTTTCTCTCCTATTTTCACCACCATCCTACTCGTACATTCACAGATTTGATATCAATAAATATATTGAATTTGACTAATTTGAAAATTATCCAAAATAAATTTTGTCTTTTCTCCTCAATCTGAGATTTCATGTCTAGGTAAATCAATGTTTTCGCTCCAATATTTGGCTGTGTAATATTATAACAAGTATTTCGGCATATCTTTCCTTTTGATAGCCATCAATAATCGGTGAACTAATAGATAAAATTACAGGTCCATTGCTGTTGGAAGTTTTGTTCGCGAGGGTACCACCAGTCCAATAGTCCGCACTTTTGTGTAGACATGAAATATCCTTAAAAAGTTAATTTTATTTAATTTACTGCTTATAAAATGCTGAATTATGAGAAACTCAAAAGGTGTTCGACCCCTAGCATACATTAAGTAAGCTGTTTTTTGGAATACATTTTTGGTTCTAATGCTCTTCGAAATTGTTTGTTGATTTGGTCTTTTCACTTTTTAGATTCAGGCGTCACTGATGAGTCTTCTGGGCGAAACGAGCGTGTGGCGTACATAAAAATGCCAGGGCTCACAATCATCAAACTTTACTCAGTACTCGTAGTTCAATATTTTGGTCGATATCTAAGTCTGAGTATAACAATTAGCCAGTCCCATTTTGTATTTTATAATCGTAAGGTCTGGTATCTTTAATGAGTTTTTATCTATAGGATTTACACAGCAATTGTACAAATCAGCTGTTTGATCAATCAATAAATGTATTGAAACTTTTAATATATGCAAGAACAAGTCAACGGCATGTTCCTTGATCAGATAGCAAATCGCAGATGAAGCCGTAACAATGACATGAAAGTCGCCATTACTACAGGGTGATTAACGATTAATAACGTTTCATTTAATATTACTTGGATTCCTAAGCCATTATTGGCAGTAAATGTATAAATATCAGTGTCATTAACATTTATAAATAATTCGATTTTATTTTGTATAATATATATGTTCTTCCTAATGCCTTTAAATAAAAAGTAGAATAAAACTATGAATAGGCGTGTGCCTGCAGCTTTGGTGGTCAGCGGGTCAATATTTACAAATATCTGACATAATTTGCTCAACCATTAGATTTTAACCGTAATAATCACAGTCAATTGTTCCGTGGTTTATATTCAATAAAATACCATAAATGATAAATAAACTACAAGCTGCTGATCTGAGATCAGACTGGTGGATATGCAAACATTTATAAGACGTACACCTGGCACCTCACCATTGTCCTGGTCTCTTTAGTGTTTACTTACATATCGGTCTGTTGTAGTGAAATTGGTTTATTGATTTGAAAATTAAATAAAATTGAATTAAATAATACAAAAATGAAAACGCGCAAATTGTAATTTTGTGTGTATTTTGTTGATTGAATTATTTAAGTACATTCAATATTTATTAGGTAAATATGCAGTACCATAAGCCCATAACGCTTTATTAATGAGCGAGCAAGCTTCAGAATTACTTTATAAGTCTATAACACCACGAAATAAATCGTGTTCAAAATTAAAAAAGATTGAAATTTATGTTAATTTTTCAGTCTTGAGAAAATTTTAATATCAGTCTTACATTTTCGATCAAGCGAAATTTCTAACACCATACATGTAGCATGGTTTTGTAATGATGAATAAACTAAGTATTATATTCAAACATTCGTTTATGACTTGGATATTCAAATCAGCAGAAGGTTAAAGAAACAATACACCAAAAAAAGAAAAGTAACCGTTGTTGATTTCATTCTTTACTCTCAATTATTTTAAGATTTAAAAATAAAAGATTCTAGTTTTTTTTATTTTAAAACGTCTTTACTTTGAATATTCTGCTGGTAACTGACAAATCAACGACTCATCTTTCAAGGTTGTATTTGTGTGTACTTATCAACCGTATAAGTTTTCATCCTGGGTTCAAATATTCAAGAAATGTTATTGACGGTCCGAAGATACTAGCTTCACAAACCTATCTATGTCACTTAATGAATGTCTCATATTTTGCATTTGTTTTACAGCCTTGTCTTGTGTTTTCAACCAAAGCGAAATTCGAACTAATTGATTTCAGATCAGTAATAAACCGACAAGAAGACAAACTAATTAGCTTGAACTTTCACTCCTATTTTTTATTAAATGGACTAATTTGTGAAAAAGACTTGTTTCATATTTCATTTTATGATTTGTTTTTTTCTTTGAGTTTATCTAAATAGTCTTAAGTATAAAAGGATTTGGAGTTTTTAAAATACAACTATCTCAATTTTCAACAAATACAGTAATTGAATATAAGATATATTGCTCGTAATAGTAATTAGTAAAGAGATAGCACTTACAAAGACTTGTACAATGTATTTCTGTCTATAATAGCTAAAACTTTAAAATATACAAAAGTATAAATATTGTCCTTACGTCCTTACCTTCTCCTCACGTTTCTCCCTGTAGAGTAAACTTAAGGTTTGCCAGAAAAAGGAAAAAACGACAGATGAAAGCTGAATTAGATTGAAGCCTAATTTATTGTTATTACCGTTTCTTCCAATGTATATTAACATACCCCACTCGTTGTGCAATATCAAGTTTGCATGTACTCGTTATGGCGTTACTTTATACAATCTACTTGATTTGCAGAACGACAACACGGTTTTTATTTCCATAACTGCGGTCGTTTTCTATCACGGTGATATAAATTATTATTGTTCTTATTTACACTTTTCTAGTTCTCTATTACACTATTATTGAAGAGTTAAGTACATTTTAAATATAGATTATTTCCGTAGGGTTTTGATGGCCAGAAAGTCAGGAAGCTTGTCAGTGCATATGCATAGAAGTAGCAGTATAAGACCTGTAACATGAAATAAACTCTCACCTCACTTTTTATTTCAATACCACCCCCGGCAACGATTTGAGAGGTTATAATTTTATTAATCGGTAACTTTGGTGTGATATTCACTGTGATGGTAGTTCTTTGATAGTGTTTTATGAATATTTTTTTAATTTATTCGACACTGAGTGATTTAACGCTTGACAAATAAAACGTACAGCGGTCTATTTGTGAAGACTATGACTTTAGATTCTGTCTTTATTAAAGAGGTAAGCTCCATTTTTAATAATGAATATTTGGAATTATAATATCAATGTAATCAAAACGGGTTTTTTTAAATTAACTCTGAATATAAATAAATATTGCCTCTCTGACATTTTTCCTTTTGATAATGTACTTGTTTTTTTTTTTTTTTTTTTTTTTGTGAGTGTGCTGTATTTCTGTCACATAGTGCTGTCATTTAAGCAATATTTGTTTAACAATTTCATATGAGCAGGAGGTTCGGATAGCCATACAACCATGATTAAACGACTATATTTTTTTTTAATGTCCTGTACCATGTCAGGAATATGACAATTGTTACCAAATAGTTCGTTTCTGTGTATGTTGACGTTTGTTTTTGTTGCACTTCAGTGCTTCTGTTGTTCCTGTGTTAGCCTTTTGTAGTTGATGTGTTTCCCTCGGGTTTAGTTTGTGACCCGGATTCGTATTTTACTAAATCGATTTATGACTTTTGAACAACGGTATAATACTGTTGCACAGCATAAGTATTTTTCCGTGTAATTGTATATTGTTTTCGACATCTATTTGATATTGCCTCTCCAAATGTTTCTTTGTTCTTTTTAGTCTTAATTTTCTCCTCCTTGTTGAAGGCCTCCGTGTGACCAAGGGAAAATAGCAATAACAGTGTTGTTACCTGAATTTTGATTTTCTCAAGTGTGTGCAGCAATATTATAGCACGAATTATTACAATATATCCCTTCTTTTCCATTTCCTTCCCCTTTTGAAAATAATACTTTACATTTTACATGCAAAACAGAGGAAATGATTGAATAAATGAAGATAGATAGACGCGGCCGATTTTATATCTTTTTAGCTTAAACAACTGTTTGCCAAGCATTATAGTTACCATTTAACAATATAAGAGCCGGTGTTATATAATACATTGTCATCTGATAAGAATT
The DNA here is from genome assembly GCA_037788925.1 of Mytilus galloprovincialis. NCBI lineage: Eukaryota > Metazoa > Mollusca > Bivalvia > Mytilida > Mytilidae > Mytilus > Mytilus galloprovincialis. Next base: position 44,401,428 of record CM075337.1, on the reverse strand, counting down.
AAGATAAATCTTAACTCGCATACTCTAATGAGCATAGCGAAATCAAAGAACTATATGATACATGGTTTCATAGATTGTTAGTTGCTTTATGTTCATGCATATTCAGGAAGTCGTTGTATATTTCAAGACAGAAGAGATGATATCAAGATGATACATGTTCAGCAGTTCGTTTAGAAAACATTTTGCAAATTGGTAACGAAAGAATTATGTATTGCATACAGGGTATAAAAAAAGAAGATGTGGTATGATTGCCAATAAGACAACAATCCACAAAAGACCAAAATGACACAGACATTAACAACTATAGGTCACCGTACGGCCTTCAACAATGAGCAAAGCCCACACCGCATAGTCATCTATAAAAGGCCCCGATAAGACAATGTAAAACAATTCAAACGAGAAAACTAACGGCCTTATTTATGTAAAAAAAAAAATGAACGAAAAAAAACAAATATGTAAAATATAAACAAACGACAACCACTGACTTACAGGCTCCTGACTTGGGACAGGCACATACATAAATAATGTGGCGGGGTTAAACATGTTAGCGGGATCCCAACCCTCCCCCTAACCTGGGACAGTGGTATAACAGTACAACATAAGAACGAACTATAAAAATCAGTTGAAAAAAAATACAAGTGGTAGTCACCTTTTTTATCTTTCAAAAATATAAAACCATGTAGTTTCTTAAAATTTGATTTATAAGAATTTGGTTCTTTGGTAAATATAAGGCAATCTTATGGACGATCCAGACACCGGTATATTTTGGAAGACATGCTGGACTCGGGATGTCGAGGATTCCTGTCTCAATGACTTACAGACAGTCTGGGTAAAATGTTGAAATAGTGTATGCTGAAAAAAGTAAAATAAAAAAAAAATGAACTCCGAGGGAAACTCATAATGGAAAGTCCCTAATCAAATGGCAAAATTAAAATCTCAAACACATCAAACGAATGGATAACAACAGTCATATCTCTCCTGGATCAAAGACATGGAGTTTGAGTGCACAATGTTGATACAGTTGACAGACAAGCAACCTTTGTAAGCAATTAAACAGAAATGCACCTCATGTTGCGTTTTGTGGTACTATTTTCATATATGCAAAAGAAAGTTCTTAGGAAATACAAGTGCAAACCTTTCAGAGTACAATCATTGTAAATACCGTTATTTTAAACAATTGGTAACTGTTAATCGTCAAAATGATTCCAAATTACTATAATTATGTAGGCCGTAGTATGACCCATAGTAAGTTGAAAGTGGCATGTAGTTGTGTCCAAAATCGAACTTTTGTACGCCAGACAGCGCACATCTTCTACATAAGACTCACCAGTGGAGCGCAAGTAAAACAGTTATGCCAGTCTGGCTTAAAAGGGACTTGCTCGGAACTTATGTAGTATACAATAATATTCAAAATATGTTTGTTTCCTCTTTTTCTCAGGACAAATAAGTTTAAGGGATCTGAAATACATGTGTGGTAGAAAATTTCAGGGCGTTCTAAGATAATTGTCCTATTAATTCCATCGTGAAACGTGCAAATTATTTTCTGAATGATTGGTCCTTGAGAAAGGGTCAATGTAGAGATTGAGCATTACACAATTTCAGAGATATCACCAGCAGGAACTGATTTTTTTACAAAATGGCGCTAGTTTATTTGCTCTGCAATATGTTTCCATAATTTGTACCATAGTGCATATTTACTTATGTAATGGAAAGAAATATATTTAGTTTGACACGTAACATTTTTTACAGCTCAAACATCAAAGTAAACATAAATTTTGGCAGTTTTCATCACGGGTGTTCCATTAATTATCATTTTGTCTAAGAGTTAGCATTGATAAACAGAACCTGGTGATTTTGAACAATAGTAATTCAATCTTCGACATTAAAATCTCTAGCTAATTCAGTTTTAATAAAGATTATTTCATTCTTATTTAAACGTATTTCATCTTCTATGGGGTTCGATGTATTTGATTTGTACAAAAAATAAATACATTTAGTGTCATAACCCATGGATTGAGATTCGAAAAAGAATTTCGACGATTTAAATTTCTACTTAAGATATTTGTAAGGGTCAATTCACTCTTAGTGTCTTCTCTTTGTCATTTATGACGGATAATGAAGAACCGATCACAGCAAATTAAATAATTCTAATCATTTATTTAATATTTGGTAAAATTAACTATCATTTGTACATCGTGTTACTAGTGGATTTACACAGCTGTAAAATAGTTTAATATCATTAACTGATTACTGGATCATTTCAACCTAGTTAAGCAAATATAACAAGTGTTTCTTAAATTGTCAAATTATTCAAGATTGACAGCGTGTCATGCCACCAGTTTTAGAAAACACTTATGTTTAAAGAATTTATAACTTTTTAAATTTAGCAATTTTTTTTATAAAGCACATCTTTAAACAGTAGTCTGTCGTGATTATTCGAGACCTTATCAAATAGACAAACATAGAGGTCATATTAAAATAATTTAATATAGGCTTTGAAAACAAATACCCATCAAAATAAATGGACAAATATTAACAATTTATAGAGTATATTTTAATGGGATTACAATTGAAAATAGAAGAGTTCATATGAAAGTTTGGTTGCTTATATCTCATTTTCTCGATTATTCAAAAGTTAGGACGACCAGGGAAGTTTCGTGTTACTTCCATATGATGTCTGATGTTGGTGTAAGATCATCATTCTAGTTCGGTTCATTCCTTCAGTTCATTAGATCGTACATTATATTTTTACTGACAATTTCTGAATTTGCTGACTATTTTCCGTAATGTTTGATAGGACATGCATGTTGTATGCTTCGTCAGGAATATGACCGGGTTTTTTTCATTCGTTATATGTGTTTGAGCTTTTGATTTTGCCATTTGATAAAGGACTTTCCTTTTTAAAAATTTTTATGAGTTCGTTATTTTTTGCTATTTTTCATTTTTTGTATGTACGAACGGATGTTTGAAAACAGGACATGCGTGATGTATGTCTTATGTCTTTGTTTGTATTAACGGATGTTTTAAAATGCTTTTTGTGTTCTATTATACTTATTTTTATGAGTCCTGATATCTTTTTATGTTCAATAAGACTACTCTCGGTGGTATATGATATATCAATTTAGATCACATAACTATACACCAATTTTCTTCTTTCTCTTTCTTTTGCAAAAGTTTTGACACCTTCGCTTTCCCTAACTCAATTGTCTAGTGATAGCTATGCATTGCACCAGGACTATCTTACTACTACAGATATTGAGAGAGAAAAAAACCAATTCAATAAGTATTTCTTAACAAATACTTCCATTTAACATATGTACGTATTGGTAATTCTATGTTACAAAGAGTGTTTACTTCTTTACTGTATTTTTAAACCTGTATGTTTGAGCTATTGTATTAGAAAAACGCTATTTTGATCTATTGATATCTTTTACTGAAATATTTTGCAATGCGTTATCACAGAGTGTTCATCTTTAAGAAATTGTAAAATATATTTAATGAGTATTTTCATGCAAAATGTGTAAAACAAGTATTAATACTTGACGGAGGGGTCTGTTTTCATCACTATTTTGCATTTAATAGAATGAATGAACAGTTGTCACTTCTTTTAAACAGTAGAAAGTTATCTAACGATACGGTTACTGCTTCCAAGAATCCACAGAAAATTGAATTTTGATTTTGTGACATTGCATTTAGCGTGAAATAAGCTTAATCAATTTTTGACATTATCCTTAATTATGTTTCGATAAAGAAATTTGATAATCTCATTTTTTAATTGAAACTAACTATTTTTGTGCTTCGTTGGAGTATTTAACTCACAAGATTACATCCACTGGGACATTAAACTCAGAAATCTTCTCAATCTATTAAAATATCTTCTCTATTACATGTCAAATAGATCTCCAAAATTCCCAGTCCGGATTCTATCCATTTTCTAGCATTGTTTTAAATTCTACATTGATTTGGTATTACTTAAAGGGATTTTCTGCCATTTGTCAGACATTGTGAGGTCGCATTGTCCCACGAGAAAAAGAACTTCCAGATGTCATCCGGCGAATTACAACAGACTTAGTTGAGGGAATAACTACGTCTTATACACACATATTATGCATTTAATTTGTCAGTTTTAGGAAAATCTTTTCAATAATTAAAGAGACTAATACATTTTCAATCCTACAGATTAGTAAACATATAAAATAAAGGCTCTTTGTAGAAAATCTATTAAAAGTGTAATTATAGTTCGTGTCATTTCATTTGTAGAGATTACAGTTAATCCTGGATGAACGTTGTTGCCATTGAATAAATCAGAACACGACGAAACAGAGAATCTTTGCCTAATCTTTAATGGGCAATAACAAGAGTAAATTTATTTCGTTGTGGAAACTTATTCCCTTTAATGAAATCAATAGACTTCATAAAAATGCAAGACAAATCTCTTTATTAAAAGCAAGTATACAGTAGGGAGGGGAGAATGACAATGAGACTAATATTCAATAACATTAACGGTACCAATTGTCCTGCACCAGATGTGCATTTCGACAATACATGTCTCTTCAGTGATAGTCGTGGCCAAAATATTTGAAATCCAAAGCTTATATAAAAATATTATATTCAATCTGCATCTGAACATGATGTGATGTTTTAAACTTTGTTGCAACTTTAAAGAAAATGTCAATGTCATTGTAGCCTCAAATGAATTATAAAATATTGGCAAGATTCTGATCTTTGTCTAACATAGACAATATTCATGTAAATATACATACCTCAGCAAGACAATACCAACATTTCATTGTATAGTATGATGTAACTGAAGGTGTGTGTGTTGTCTGTAGCGGAAGTCAAATAGTCAGAACGTAGCATTGTTAATTTGTTAACGTTTTGTTTGTTGTTGTTGTATTGATTTGCTCTTCATTTCAGAGCAATAATGACGACTCAGAAACGAAATCATAAGAGAAAGACTGAACATTATAATTAGATTATAAGATAATAAGTTTCTACTACTAAGTAAAACCGAAATTTTCTAAAATCTAGTCTCTGTTATGAATATTCTCATTCTATGTTATGAATCTTTAATCTTCTGTTATTAGTGTTATCATTCAGATATATCTATAGACCAAAAACCGAACTAACCTTTTACAATCTCAACGCCGTGTTTAGTCAGAACTGTTAAAACCTCTTGAGGGAACATGCATGTTGACTTACATAGCAGGGTGATTAATTTCAGATTAACAAACTGATGGTCCGTCACGTATAAAAATACCGTGTTCAATAAAATTTGATTTTGCAATGCTACACATTTATACAGCACCACAGTTTATGCCTCAACTATTCTTAAAGTGTAAAATGTTGAATTCATAGGCCAAATGCACTTAGCAATAAATAAAAAGACCGTACAAGTTAGGTGAGGAACTTTATCCGTTGCATTTGTATTTAATGGGTACGGTCAAACTATACCAGGGTTCAAACCTTCTACATTGGTTCTTATTGCCTATAATTATATTTCAACATCTATTTATGAAAAGTTACTTTCATTATTTATCTTGTGCTTTCAAAGTTCAGACGTGTTTGACCAAACATTTTACACTGTTAAGAGTACATAATGTAAGTTAATGCATTGCTTATACAATGTATTAGTTATATGATTGTTTAACTACGTTATGACGGATATATATATATATATCAAATTATTCCATTTATTATATTTCAATACATGTCTGATATACTTTCCATTTTTGGATTTCGCCTATCCCGTAGATCGCTCGACCTATACATCATAGATATACAGAATTATTAGAACTATCTTAATATGCCAATCAAAGTATAAAAACGAACTACAGCAATCAGAGAAATAATTGTTTTTTCAATTCTATAATATTTCTCTGATCTTGACATATAAATAGTATTATTGTATTTATTTGTCCAGAAGATCATATCGCGAAATTTTCTATTATGATACAATTTAGTGAAGACAGATTTTTTAATTGTCAATTACAAGAAGGGCAAGGGGAGAATGACATTAGTGAACATGGTAGAGAGATGAGAGGATTAAGTTATAGAAAATAACTGTCATTCTTAGCCGTCGTAGTGATTGAGGTTTACGGCCATACTAATACCCCAACCATCCATTCATCTTCTCTATTAGTCTGAACATGTCTCTTTTCAAATTATTTTCTTTAATGCATCAAAGTATAATAGAAAAGCCATGTCTATTAGCGTCATAGTTGTTTTCCGATCGGGACCTTTTGCTCTCTTGACTGCCGTGGCGGGCTTCTAGCTCTAGCTTACACATATTAATTTTCTATAATGTGAAGGGAATCTGTTACTAGCTTTATTGGAAGACCATTTGTTGGTATCATTTCAATTACTTTTGTCTGGTTTTTCTATCAGTCGAGAGACAATAAATATGATCCTACAGTTGATATCATTACAAAGTATTATTGTTTTATGTTATCCTTTCTCGTGATATATGGTCAACATCTCCATTATAAAAACCATTACCCTATTCGGAGTTAGAGTAATCGCTTTTATGTTCCAAGACAAGCGTCTGAGGGTATTTAGAAATGTCATCCCAAGTAATACCCTTCTCCGTTTTTACATTATAAAACACATTTATCGAAAAAGGAAGAAAAGTTCAAATAAATCGTACGTTATCTTGATTTAATAGACCGTCTAGAAAATAACATAAGAAATAGTTAATTTAAATGTAATGGTAAAAGTTTAAACGCTCATAAGACATCCAAATAATTGTTATAGTCATTTTGTAATACGACTGATGTGTTAGGCATGGATGGTTCTTTGTTTTATGTTGTCATTTCTTTGTCTTGTGTAGTGTTTATTTCTCTTATTAAGTTTCTTACGAAAATTGATCTTCTGGTACATTATCTGTTGGTTGCAATTTCCATTTTGAGTTTTTTTTTCTGACTGCATGTAATCTTTAACATTGTTTTGTGGAATTTTAAAGACCTTTTAACTTTATTTCTATACATATTTAAGTTGAATGTATATTCTTAAAAAACTAACGCTATATCAAATGTTCAACAGTAGCTTTAACGGAGTATTTTCTGACAAAACGAAGAATGAGTTAAAATTACAACGATATCAAAAAGACATTGTCGAAAAAATTGTCACCCATCACCATATCCAAAGGTTTGATCTATTTATGTCTACTCTTTGCGAATACAAGACCACTGTTATAGTTGTTATGTATACGATTTGTTGTTAAAATTGTGTCCGTACAATTAATATGCACAGCTTTGTTTTAAGATAGTAAACTACTTGAATAGCATGCAATACAATATAAAAAAAAACATTACATGTTTCGTATTTTTGTTGTTAGAAAAAATTGCGGATTTTTGGTACCAAATGTTTTTGTAGTTATCTTTCATACGTAAAAATAGATGGTCACTATATAATATCACAATTCCTTCGCAAAGTATTTTGTACAATACAAACGATTATGTAACAATATACTTTTTATGAATAATACTGTATCAGGAACAACATAAACTGGAATCCGCTTGTATTAAATTACATTCAATGAACAAAGTGTAATAGTCAGCCGAGAACCAACTTAGGAACAACATTAATTCCATAAAGTATTATACAAAATAAACGTTGTAGGCACGCTGTTTTCGTAAATTACGACGTTATTTGACAGGTTTTCAAACAGACGATAGGCATTCCGTTGACCACAAGATGTGCACAATTTCCTCGTGTGTATGTTATCTCTATGCAATCGAATTTGCGAAAAGGTTATTTGTGGATTGAGGGGATGACACCTAAACCATGTCAGGTTATTGTCCTTTTAGTCATACAAGAATCATCTTTGTTAAATTGGAGGATCTCAAGAAATCGATGTTTGATTACAGGACCGTTAAAAAAAATAAACTTAAGAAAACATGATTAAGCATAAAAAAAATACAGAAACTACCAAAATACCATACATACAGCAGATCATGCCAACCCAACTCATCCGGCAAAATAAACATACAAGCGTAGATAAATAACCACAAACAGCATTTCACCGATAGTCAGACTTTGTACATGCATGCACATACAATTGCTTTAAGGATTAATAGATTGTTGGAAACTTTATGCCTTGTGGCAAATTTTTCATGAAGATTTATACCGCAGTCCCACTAGGCTACGATCGAACTACGATCTGTGAAAAAAATGCAAATTTTTATGATCGTAGTACGATCGTGTAGATCGCAGTAAGGTCGTATTACGGTCGTGGTGAGGTCTTCAAGATTGTGATGAGCGTGGCCAACTTTGAATATGATCAAAACAATCGTGGTGCGGTCGTGGTGAAATCAGGTCGTAGTAGGCTCTTAAGCTGGGGTCACACATTCGCGATTTTTACTGCCGGCCTTGTCAGGACCATTCCCGATTAAAATTTGTCAAAAGTTTGATCAAGATCCTTTGAATCGTGGATGGAAATTCAAACTTTAATTAAAATTTGTAAAACAAATAATTTAATCACGATAACAATCAGATATTGTTCAGGAAGCGTCGATATTAAACCGTTTTCAGGCGAATTTATCCCGATAATCCCGTTCTCAATCCGCTTCGAATCCAATTTGTATCTTTCGCCTGGTAAACTTCGAGCGAGTCTGTCACGACTGCGTCCCGTTCTACCGAATGTAATCCGACAGAGATCAGACAGTGACAAGACAGTAAACCGACGCTGACGGAAGTTATCCGTTAGAAAACTGTCGGCATTCTTGGGATGATCAGGTACTGTCGGAACGTAATCCTATCACGGTCCGCTCTATCGCATTGTAAACGGCTTTGTCTGGTCTCAGTCGTGTTGCATTCTATAATTGTCCGGATTCTGACGTGGGTACCATTGACGAATTTCATATTAATAACGGGACTGTTCCGGAACGGTTTCGGCAAAACAGTTCGCAATCGGCAAGATCTGGATGCAATCTGGACTCAATTGGCAGAAAAACAGCAAGGAAAAATTTCTCCAGATCATTCACGTTCCACAGGACACCGTCCAGAATACACAAAACATTGTTAGGATTTTGATCCGAGATAGCAGAATCTATCACGACATAGACACGATTGCAATCCGACTAGAGAAAATCGGCTGAGTTCCCCCGAATGTTATGGGACGCACCTAACTGTCGGGGTGCTTCGCCGAACTATTCGGACCCATCCCGACCCGTAGGAATTTGTTACAAACTTAAACGACTGCGTTCAGACAATGATAGGACAATCCAGATAACTGAGGATAGTAATCCGACTTTTTCACTTTTCGTATCGTATCGTTGTCTGATCTCAAACGGGAGTAATAATCGGCAATGTGTGAACCCCGCATAAGGTCGTTGTAAGATCCCAAATGTCGCTGTACCATCGTAGTGAGAGTGTAGCGAAAGTGTGATTCTATTCGGAGAGACAGCGCTACGTTATTACGACCTCACTACGACCATCACGTTCTCACTGCGACCTTACTACGTTTCCACTACGATTATACCACGCTGTTCACGACCAAAGTACGATTCTAGCACGCCCTTGCCGTCATCATCACGCTCTTCGTACGACCTGACTACGTTCGTTCCTTCATTCTCATTGTCATTTTCACGAAAAAAAAAACATACATATATTAAATCTCTCCAGGTTTTGTTTGTCTGTATGCAATTAGGACTTCTTGTCTATTTTCTCTATCGGCTAAACCATGCTTCTCGTTTTTATATAGATTGGACTGTTGGTTTTCCCGTTTGAATGGTTTTAGACTAGTAATTATGGGGGCCCTTTATAGCTTGCTGTTTGGTGTGAGCTAAGGCTCCGTGTTGAAGGCCGTACCTTGGCCTATAATGGTTTACTTTTATAAATTGTTACTTGGATGAAGAGTTTTTTCATTAGAACTCATACCACATCTTCCTATATCTATGACACATCTGTTTCATCTCTGCTATCGTACACTACAAAATCGTCATTTGAGCTTTATGGACCAGCATTTATAGTTTGTTATTTAGGTCGGATTGGTCGGTCCGACATCTCTGCTTGATCAGGATTTGTTACTATCAGAGCTCCCTCGGCCTCTACATCAACCCTACCACCACGCCCACGTGTTCTAGTAGATTTTTGTGGCATGACTGTATTGTTTCCGAGAAATCTACTTATTAATCAGAAATAGAAGGAATGGAACTGTATTGATATGGAACACGATGTTGACGTTATTGCTGAGAATGTAGTAAGATCGCGGTATGAACTTAGTATAATCGTGGTAAGAACGTGCTATAATCGCAGTACTAGAAGTATGGTAAGATCGTGTTGCAATCGGATAACTCGTGGTATGGTCGTAGTGAGAACGTGATGCGCGTAGAAAAATCTTGATAAGCGTAGTAAGGTCGCAGAACAAGCTCGGTGAGAACGTGGTATAATCGTAGCGGGATCGTTGTAGAAGCATAATGAGGACGTAGTAGCATCGTGAAAGCAACGAAAATCGCTCATACCGCGACCTCACCACGATCTGAATTTATTTTAGATCGCGATGAGCGTGGTGCGATCGTGGTCTAGTGGGACTGGGGCTTAAAGTCCAGAACCGTTCACAATAAATATAATATAAAACGTTCTGGTATAAAATTTGGACTTCTATTGGAAAGGAGAGAATATTAGATATAATAACGGCCAAATTTCGGACCCCTTCATGAGATTATGTAAGTATGCTTTATTATGCAACGTGTTCCCTATATGAAGCATATAAATGTAATTTAAATTAAACATGAAAAAAGGATTACCAGGTCTTTAATATCGGACAAGGCTGCTGAATTGTTTGCTATACTTTACAAACAAATAATTACTTGCTTAAAACAATGCAACAAAAGGTAAATTCACAAAAGTACCGAACTTCGAGGAAAATTCAAAAATTAAAGTCTCTAATCAAATGGAAAATTCAAAAGCTCAAACACATCAAACAAATGGATAACAACTGTCATATTCCTGACTTGCTACAGGCATTTTCTTATGTAGTTGTGGATTAAACCTGGTTTAAAAGTTATCTAAACCTTTCACTTGTATGACAGTTGCATCAAATTCCACTATAATGACAACGATAGGTGAACAAAACAAACAGACACAATAAGTAAACTTGTAAAAAATAGGGGTACAGCAGTCAACATTGTGGTATAATAATTCTACAAAGAAGTTCAGAAACTTATTGAATAAAAGTTCTATCCCTATAGTTTATCAATTAAACCTTGAAATGGGTCATCTACAAACATGTATTCGTAAACAAATATGAATCAAAGGCATCGATGCTTAAAGTTTGTCTTTATCTTATGTTTTCTTCTGGTTATGTTTAACGTAGATGCTGCCGCTATTTATAACTACCTCATTGTCAAAGTAGGCATAACCTATTCATGATTTTGATTGACAAAAGTGTGCAACAACCAGATTTTACATAACGAATATTTCTACAATTTTCCCACACACACATTACAAATGCTGCAACTCTTCAATACTGGGTCGAGTTATATCAAACAAATATGGGATAGAAATACAATTTAACAAAGTATAGGTTACATAATTTTTGCACTTTTTACAGCGATCAATTCTCAAATTAAAAAATACAATCAATGTGAACTGAACGATACCGATAAACAGCTGACTGTCAACAAGATTTACAAACACTTGGTGGCGGTTCTACGTTTGTACCTTACGTTCTTAATTATTTTGCCTAATAACTCATTTTAAAAGGTTTTGGTGATCTCATCAGATATAAATCTGCTTATAGCATGCAGAATTCAATTACAGTATTAAAAATTTTATTTTAATTTTCTTGTATTGTGTTTAATGTTTAACGTGGTATTTATATTGATTTTAATAGGTTCTTGAAATATAGACCCGAGTTTAATGTCTGTGGTAAAATTACCTACTGCATAGGCCAACCACATAACGATCATTCATAAACATACTATACGCTTAATATACTTTTCTTTATTATATACGCGTTAAAAGTAGTTGGAACATATCAAAGCGTGTTTACAAGTTTAAGTTTTAACTACAATAGGCAAGACCATAGATTCACGTCCATCGACAAATATTCCATACATATTCAGTATAGTCTTATGTTAATATCAAACGAATATTATCTGTTTTGTAGGAGACCGACAAATTGAGTCGAATTTTGATCGCTAGCCTAAGAAAGACATGTCACAAAAATAAGAGACAACGGTTTTTATAGATTGTCCTTGCTAATTTGTTATGCTGCTGTTCACGACTGCCAGGGTAATGGGACGGGATGAGCTCTCAGTTTTGTTTGATATAACTCGACTTAGTATTTAAGAGTTGCAGCATTTGTTATGTATGTGTGGGAAACAACTAGATAACAGTGCATACCACTAAAGATAACAATCACTACCACATAGATGGAGAATAGTTAATGTCACAAATAGATAACATTCAATACACTACGAAATAACATAAAATGCCATAAATAGATGACATTCAATACTAATATATACTTATACTATATAACAGCCAATACCACTTCCAGATAATAGTCAATACCACTTCCAGATAAATAATGGCAACAGTAGTATACCGCTGTTCAAAACTCATAAATCCATGGACAAAAAACAAAATCGGGGTAACAAACTAAAACTGAGGGAAACGCATTAAATATAAGAGAACAACGACACAACATTGAAATGTAACACACACAAACAGATAACAGTCAATACCACAACTAGATAAACAGTCAATACAACTACACTAGATAACAGCCAATAGCTGTCAATACTACTCATGATAACGATTTGCGTCATATATAACTATAAAAGGAAAACAGTCAGTAGTGTTGCCGAATTAGTACCAATTTGAAAACCGACTATCCGCTGAAATAGCAACGCACCAAACTAAAATATGGTGTCAATAAAGAATTCCAACATTTCGATGATAAAAAGTAAAACATCACAAAAAAATGAACTCCGAGGAAAATTCAATCAAAAGCTAAAATCAAAATCTCCAACACATTAAACGAATTGATAACAACTATCATAATCCTGACTTGGTACAGGAAACTCATCATAAATACCAGTATTAAAATTGTGTACGCCAGACGCGCGTTTCGTCTTAAAAAAAACTTATCAGTGACGATCAAATAAAACAAAGGGGTGTAAATAAACTCATCGTGATGCCAGGATTCAATTTTGTATTTACGCCAGACGCGCGTTTCGACTACAAAAGATTCGTCAGTTACGCTCGAATAAAAAGAGCGCTAAATAAAGACGTTGTCAGTTTTTTCTACTCATGCGTTTGAATACCCCTTTGGTTTCTTTCCCTTCTCTTTTGCTTCCATTTCTGCTTAATTGATTGATCCAGAGCTATGTTTCTACAAAAGAACTAGATTTTGCAGAAGACCTATACATTCAGCAGTAATGTCATGATTTGTTCTATGTATTCTAAAATTTGAGGGACTGATTTTCCCACGTTTTAAGAAAGATGTGCAGATAGATTATTTCTGCGCAAAAACATAATTTTGTAACAGGAAATCTTACAAAAATGTTTTATTCTATCAGCTGATAAAAATACACAATCATGTCGATATCATATGGCTGCTAAATGATCCGTTTTACCTGTAAATTAAAACTAAACACCTTCGTATTTCCGGATTTACACTCGTTTTCTTTGATTTACAGACGACGTTTTTCTATCTAATTGAATTTCTACAAGTCTGTTATCACATGAACATCTAATTCTTCATTGATTCTGCGATTTCAAATGTCTGCAAAACTTTTTTTTCTATATTTCACATCAACAAAAATAGTGTTTTAATTAATAAATGCATTTTATATGTTTTCATTTCATCGATTTTAAGATATAAATCATCTTTAGTCATACGTCTTAACTATAATGTTTTTAAGCACGTATTCTTAAGGAAAATATGTTGCATTATTTTTAGAATGAAATTCAAAACAGTATGGCTGTGGCCATTGATTGACACATTAAATTCATCCATTGACTGGGACAATTTAGGTGAACGTTTGTATATAACGACCACTGCTCACTATGTACTTTTTAAAGACACTTAAACTATGGGGTCACCAAAGGTTCTCAACACCTTAATAAAGTAATTCGAAAAATTAATCAGAAATAACACGATGTTTTGATTTATATCAATTATATAAATCAAAACATAAAGGTTATTCCTGATTAATTTTTCGAATTATTTTATAATTAAAGTGTAAATGTCTATCGTAGGTACGTCGTGAACAGTGGTCGTTACAGACAAACGTTCACGTAAATTGTCCCAGTCAATGGATGAATTTAATGTGTCAATCAATGGCCACAGCCACACTGTTTTGAATTTCATTCTACTGAAAAGCATTCTGAATATTTTTAAGTATAAGACTTTTCTAATATTCAATTATTGTAAATTTCAGCCCTTTATCCATAAAGGCAATAGTAGTATACCGCTGTTCGAAATTCATTAATCGATTGATAACAAAAAAAAACAAATTCGGGTTACAAACTAACACTGAGGGAAACGCATCAAATATAAGAGGAGAAGTACGATACAACAGAAACACAACATTAAAATGTAACACACATAGACACGGACTATAATATAGCAATGGTCATTTTCCTGAATTGGTACAGGACATTTGTGGGTTGAATGTCAAACTAAATGCCAGAACCTTTCTATTGTTTTCGTCCATATTATGATTGAAACATTTAACACTGAACGTTAAGTTTATAACAATCAATCACAAGTGTGCATATTGGCTTGTACGTAAAAGTAAATAATCAAATGATCATCGCGTAATCTATGCCTCGTGAACTGTTGCTACTTTCATTCATTTTCAAAATACGAAACCATGCAAGTCAATTCAAAATTACTGTCTTGTGTAAGATATAATGACAAATTTAACATAAAGGTGTTTATATATTATAGAAACATTTAAAGTATAACCAGATTTCATTGTATCAAATTTTGATTTTTTTTTGTTCTGAGGTTTTGCAAAAAATGTATTGATCGACAGGTTCGACGAAACAGCAGACATGTGATGTAAATTTACGGAAAGACAAGGTATATTTGTGGCCAATATGCTCTGCAGATTTTGTGCATGTTTCTTTGTAGTCAAATGTTTAGATTAGCTATCAAAAAAACCTATGGTGTAGCAGATGACCCATCGTGTGTAACATCTTTTTAATTTATACGTCATGTAATAAATATGCATGGACGTTTGAGATTACACATGGCTTATGAAACTGTATAGATAACCAATGAAAATAACATGTATTATTAGGTTGTATAACTGATACATACATTGTCAAATAGTTGAATCTGGAACTTCACCTTTGTATTCCTACTTTAATCTAATTGATATAATCTTCGGTGCACGTTTGACAATTCTACTTTTTTACATTTGATATTGCATATATTATTTCAATATCTGACGTAAAACATGCGACACCAAATATTTTCTCGACATCACTGTAAAATAACTGACTAACACAAATGCACTTTTCATTTCCAAACATGATATCACTTTAACTCTAAAATTTATCATATTAAGAATTTGACATAAGTCTTGGGGAAAAGCTATCTCGTGAATAGCGAGACAAAACTTTTTCATCTTCCGTATAAATGTTTTCCCGTTTGAATGGTTTTACTAGTTAATTTTGGAGCTGTTCGGTGTGAGCCCAGGCTCAGTGTGAAAGACCGTATTTTGACGTATAATGGTTAACTTTTACAAATTTTGACTTGGAATGGCACTTATACCACATCTTCTTCATTGCAATCAGTAATCATATAAATAACACATAACTGAGAGGGTGATAGAGCAGATTGCTACCCCGAGAAAACATTGTCAACTGAGGCGAAGTTAAGTTTGTCAATGTTTTTTCGAGAGGTAACAATCTGCTTTATCGCCCTTTAATTATGTGTTATTTAATTTAATATACTGCATTTCCCAGCATTATTGTTTTTTGACTGTACCAAGTCAGTTGTTTTCGATTCGTTTGATGTGTTTGAGCTTTTTATTTTGCCATTTGATTTCGGATTTCCGTTTTGAATTTTCCTCGGAGTTTGGTATTTTTGTTATATTCAATTTACTGTTGAATTTAAAATTTTAAGTATTTAACTTTAATGTCACGTACGTTACAACGTTAAATATATTAGAAGACTTAGAAAAATCATCAGAAGGGAAGCAAGGTGAATGCAAGTCAATTCATAACTACTGCCTTTTTTTAGGACATGATGTAAAATTCAACATAACGATGTTAATGTGTTACAGTGACTCTTGAAGTCTGACCGGGTTTCATTGTATCAAATTTAGATTTCTTTTTGTTCTAAGGTTTTGGGGGAAATATGTTGATCGATAGGGCCTGCGAAACCGCAGACATCGGCATGCAAATTTTATGGAGTGAATATATGCTTTTGGCCAATATGCTCTGCAGACTTTGTGCATGTTTCTTTGTAGTCCAAGGGTTAGCTCATAAGCTATGAATAAACCTATGGTGAAGCAGATGATCCATCGTCTGTAACATTTTTTTAATCTATACGTCATGTAATAAATACATGGATGTTTTAGATTACACATGGCTTCTGTAACTGTATAGTAAACCAATGAAAATAACATGCATTGTTAGGTTGTATTAATGATACGTACATTGTCAAATAAGTGAATCCGGAACTTCACCTTTGTATCCTACTTCAATCTAATTGATATGATCATCGGTGCACGTTTGACAATACGTCTTTTAACATTTGATACTGCATATATTCTTTCATTATCTAACGTAAACACATGCGACACTAAAGATACTCTCTACAACACTGTTAAAAAAAACTGAATACCACAAAGATAAAAATTTTAAAAAATCGATGAAAATACAAAACGGAAAGTCCCTAATCAAAAGGCAAAATAAAAAGCCAAAACACATTAAACGAATAAATATCAGATCTCATATTCCTGAGTTGGTACAGACATTTTCTGATTTATTAGTATTTGAATTAAACCTAGTTTAACAGCTTGCCAAACCTTTCAATTGCATGACAGTGTCTTAAAATACCATTATGATCATAACACAAGAGTGCACACGCTGAAATGTCTCGCCTTCTACACTAATCATTGATATTATGTTGATAGTCCTAAGTATAAAGCTTTATTACAACTGTCTCATAAACTTAACATTAACCAAGATAACTAAACAAAGACCAATGAACCATGAAAATGAGGTCAAGGTCAGATGAACCATGCCAGGCAGACATGTACAGTTAATAATGCTTCTATACAACATATATAGTTGACCTATTACTTATAGTTTAAGAAAAATAGACCAAAACACAAAAACTTAACACTGTGCAATGAACCGTGAAAATGAGGTCACGGTCAAAAGAAACCTGCGCTACTGACATAAAGATCATAAAATATTTACATACACCAAATATAGTTGACCTATGGCATATAGTATTAGATAAAAAGACCAAAACTCAAAAACTTAACTTTGACCACTGAACATGAAAATGAGGTCAAGGTCACATGACATCTGCCCGCTAGACATGTACACCTTACAATCATTCCATACAACAAATACAGTAGACCTATTGCATATAGTATGAAAAAAACAGACCAAAACACAAAAATTTAACTATAACCACTGAACCATGAAAATGAGGTCAAGGTCACATGACATCTGCCCGCTAGACATGTACACCTTACAATCATTCCATACAACAAATATTGTAGACCTATTGCATATAGTATGAAAAAAAGAGACCAAAACACAAAAATTTAACTATAACCACTGAACCATGAAAATGAGGTCAAGGTCAGATGACACCTGCCAGTTGGACATGTACACCTTACAGTCCTTCCATACACCGAATATACTAACCCTATTGCTTATAGTATCTGAGATATGGACTTGACCACCAAAACTTAACCTTGTTCACTGATCCATGAAATGAGGTCGAGGTCAAGTGAAAACTGTCTGACAGACATGAGGACCTTGCAAGGTACGCACATATCAAATATAGTTATCCTATTACTTATAATAAGAGAGAACTCAACATTACAAAAAATTTGAACTTTTTTTTCAAGTGGTCACTGAACCATGAAAATGAGGTCAAGGACATTGGATATGTGACTGACGGAAACTTCGTAAAATGAGGCATCTATATACAAAGTATGAAGCATCCAGGTCTTCCACCTTCTAAAATATAAAGCTTTTAAGAAGTTAGCTTACACCGCCGCCGCCGCCGCCGCCGGATCACTATCCCTATGTCGAGCTTTCTGCAACAAAAGTTTCAGGCTCGACAACAATGTGTGAACAACACAAACATGCACAATAGGTAAAAATGTCATAATCGCACTATTCATTTCCAAACTTTCTAGACTACCACATTAAGAATAAAACATGTGTCTTGGCCAATATAGCTATCCCGTGTAAAGCGAGACAGAAATTTCTCATCTTCCGTATATATGGTGGGTTTTTGCAATGAATTTGTTAATGGTTAGTGCATATAAATAAGTGCTATATAATTTTAGACTTTATCAATCAGAATTTGATAACTAACGTTGAAAAAGATATGTTATGTACACTTCAATTGAATAAAAAATGATAATTTTAATTGACTATTACTGAACAAACTGAGAAATCAGAAATCTGACCCAGAAGATATTGCACGAACTAGCTGCAACCAAATGCAACTACACAGGTGTACGACCAGACAAGTAAAAACATATACGATTCAATTGTATATAACGTAGTTTTTAACCAAAAACATCTAAATCCAAAGCATCAATAACAATATCAAATTTTCTTGCTTTTGTAACATTATTAACAGCAAGTGAGTCGGGTATGTTCGACATGATGTGCAGGCAAGCTGGGGATGTTAATCCTTTTGATAAACACGATCTTACGGTTATAGGTTTATACAATATCAGTTTTTTTAACGTCTCAGATTTTTAAACCATTGTTGTTTTCTATATAGAGAAAGTGTGTATGGTTAGTTTTCGGAAAGGCAACATAATGTTTTAATTCTTCGTTTCAGAGCACTGATTTGAACACAATGCAGTCAAAAAAAGAATGTTGCCAGAAAACTAGGGGGAATCAAAAAAGGGAGACGGAAGATACCAAGGACAATATTCTCTCTTGACCTTTCATAGCTTTATCATTGACAAGTTGAAGTTCTCAAAAACTGTTAAAAAATAATTAAAATTTTATAAGACTTTTACAGATGGATTATCACTATTCATGTAAAAGAAAAAATGGGGGTCACCGGGCAAAATTTGTTAATGTATTCAAATGGATAAAAAAAAAGAGGATTCCGCAAATCTGACAATAATTCAAAAAGATGACAAGCCAGCTTCCTTAAGACTGAGCAACACAAACAGACTTTATTGAAACCGGTTGACATAACACAGAGTCTGGCATTCTGATAGACACCAAATGTGTATCAATCTTGGGGAAATTATTTCATCTCGTGAAACGTCTGCTACTATTTCCATCTGTCATATAAGGAATAAACTTCAAGTACTAGGAATTAGTTTTGTTTTCGTTTTGGTTGACATATCAGAAAAAAAATGTAGTTGTATGCCGTACTAGTAAAATCCACGATAATACATAATTCTAGATTTTTATAATTCAATTACACACGGCATACTCTACCCTACGACTAAGGAAACCATTGGATTTTCCCTTTTCATGGACAGTAAGGTTACTTTTGGCTCCTTATTTTATCTATACCTGTTTTTGGATGGGTTAATTGCTCACAAACATACAAATTCCAAACCAGGAATCTGTAATACAAAAGTGTCGTTGGTTTCTGTCAGGGATGTTTGTTTTTCTTTTAAACCCACCATTTGTTTCTTAAAATGTGATGTACCAAGTCATGAAAGTTGTTTAATAGTTCTGTCTGATTTTAAACATATTTTAATCATTAAGATTTTTAAAAAAAATCCGTTTCTATGTATGTTGGCGTTTGTTTATGTTGAACTTCAGTGTTTCTGTTGTTCCTTTGTTTACCTCTTATATGTTTCCTTCAGTTTTAGTTTTAGTTTGTTACCCGGAAATGATATCTCTCATGACTTTTGATCACCGGTTTAATACTGTTGCCTTTATCTATTGTAGAATAAATCATGCCGTAGGTTTCTTTTTTTCCAATTTTGTAATACCGCAGCTTTATATAGCTTACTGCGTGCTATGGATTTTACTTATTGTTTAGGTAGAGGATATTCACTACATGTGTAAGATGATACTTGTAAAATAGTAGATTTTCAATTTCCAAAATGTTAGCTTTTGGTTCTGATGGAGCTTCAGTTTTACCTAGAAGAAATAGTGTATGGGCAAACTCAATGTAGGTAAGCTGTCCTTAAAAGCTAATCAGTGCAAAATACCAGAGACTAGCTCTTGCTTGAAGGGATTCCTAAATATCAGTGAAGGTAGTATTGATGCCACTCCTGCTAACTTGCACAAGTATTATAAATACAGCTGCAATCATCGAAAAATAACCAACGTCCAGATCAACTACCGGTAGTCCTCGACCAATCATATCAACGTATTCCCTAATATGCAAGTCATATAAGAATTATTAAGACATACAACACATTTTATTGTACTAATTACACATTAAAAATCGGGTTTTTTTTGTAGATAATAGGATAAATTTAAGCACAAAAAAAAAAAAGATTAATAAATTGTTGAAATATCATGTTGTTAGTATACAGTACAAATACATTTGTGGTTCAAACACTGTGATTTAGAAAATTATGTTTGTCTATCAACAGGGCTTAAGAACCGGAAAGACCCCTTTATCATGATACTGGATGATGTGTTACCACAGATGGCCAATCTTTTACTCTTCTTTAAACGTAGAGCTTTCCATTTGGGTAAATTTCAATCTATTGTCGCACAGGCGAGAGGTTCAGCTAGCTATAAAACCAGGTTCAATCCACCATTTTCTACATAAGAAAATGCATGCAACCGGTCAGGAGTATGACATTTGTTGTCCTTTCGTTTGATATGTTTAAGCTTTTAATTTTGCAATATGCTTATGACCTTCCGTTCAGAACTTTCCTCGGAGTACGGTATATTTGTTATTTTACTTTTTATAAGCATTTGATATAGTGGCATATACAATCAATTATGTGTTGAAGAAACTGCTGAAAATATTGTTGTTTTTTATTGTAGGAAAGGTGAATATTATTCTTGAATAAAAGGAAACATGTCAAATATAATAGTCCAGGAATGAAAAAACTTCGAACAACAGCTCAAGAATATA
Source organism: Mytilus galloprovincialis (assembly GCA_037788925.1). NCBI lineage: Eukaryota > Metazoa > Mollusca > Bivalvia > Mytilida > Mytilidae > Mytilus > Mytilus galloprovincialis. Next base: position 44,380,187 of record CM075337.1, on the reverse strand, counting down.
AAATTGACAAAACAAAAATGCAAAACTTTGATACATCTGTAAGGGAAACATTTCTGCTGGCTCAGAAATTCGTGATCTTGCCAGTCATTTAATGATTGACAATGACATTCTTTTAAATGAATGGTTATCTTTTATTGAACTTATTAGGGACAAGAGACAAGGACAAAAGAAATCATAGCCTTTTTAAGTTTTTTATTGAATGAAAAGTTAGGGCTATCTTAATTGATTCCAAATATAATCCACTTGGTTACAACTGCTCTGTTAACGTTGGGCACAACAGAAGTTGAAAAGGTTTTTTCCGCAGGTGAAATTGTTGAAGTGAGAACACAGAAATCATTTAAAACTTAAAGGTATTGAACAGCTAACAAGTAATGTTTTAAAAAGTATTTTTAGTATGAAAGATAGAAAAATAGATGATACATATATACAATGTATTATTACTATTTAAGTAATAAAAGACAATGTTTAAAATGCTCTTTTCAGCGTGCTAGATTGCCCTTTTGACATCCAAGGTAGAAAAAACTTAAAATTCAAAAATGTAATGATATACGCTAAATTCAAATAAATGCAATGCGCAGTTGCTGAAAAAATACAAACGCCAAAATAGGACAAATACAGAAACAGGTTGTTTGCAATAACAAATACCTGGATTGGAATTTCATACACCAGGCGCGCGTTTTGTCTACCAAAGAATTACCAGTGACACCCGAATAAAGAGCATTGAGGACCAGAAGTTTTACCTAACAATCTGTATGTAATATATTTCTCCGGAAGAAAAGCCTTAGTACTTCAATTATTTTTTAGTAACACTCCAATGTAAAGAAAGGTTGACAAAAAATCAAATAGGTCATATAGTGAAAAATACCAGGTACATAGATTTTTACGTGGAAGATGTAAACTATAGTTTGGAAAATGTAATGCACCTCGCAAACTCCGATATTATGCTAGATGTCAAACTTCAAATACATTTAATGCGCTTTTGCTGAGAAATTTGCAATTTCAACTTTGAAATGTGTTGAATTTATAAAGAGCGGATTTTGTTATTCACCATCCTGGAAAGGGAAATTATGAAAAATAAGATACACTTCACAACTGAAAAAAACATACCAAATTTCAGTTATGAATTACTGTGATGCATAATGATTTAAAAATATGTCACACGAACAAGGCCAATATTACAAATGGTGATAATGTGAGAGGCAGGTGTAGATTATGTTATGTAGGGACCAATGATTAAACGTTGTAAAAACATAACATATTACAACCCAACATGTAAAGTTTTTCTGCAAAATTGCAGAGATTGCAATTTAAGATAACGCAGTAGAACCTTAATTTATATATGTTGTAGTGCTGTGTCTCATAAAATGTAAAATTAGTTTATAACGATCAAATACACTTCCAATGCCTAATATAATGCTAAACGTTTTGGTGTAATCACGTATGTTCTTTTCAGTGGATTGGGAAATGAAAAAGAGGATCATTTTTATCATATGTGTCTAAAGTTCAGGAGTCATGGTTTACATACATTTTTAAAAAAACGTAAATTCGAATAATATGTATAGTAATTATAGGTTTTAAACGATCTTGTGTTGCCATTGCTTTTCTTTTTTATCAATGTAAAAAATAGATGTTGTATGATATAGTTGTACACTTCTATGTCATTTAGATCTTTGGTGGAGAGTTCTCCTATTGGGAATTATGCCACATCTTCTTATTTAAATATTGAAGGCGCAAACCGTCTTCAATATTAGCCAAGTTTGTTCAATATAAAAAGCTCTAAAATCGTCAAAACAAATCTCCAAAATTTAACTTCCATTCCACGTTTATGACTATTACCAAATATGACATGTCACATTTTTAATTGACATGAGCAAACCGATAGGTGCATCTTGTCAGGGGGAATTGTGTACCTTCACGATGCGTCCCGTTTTTTTTTTTTTGGTGGGGATGTTTTCCTTAAAAACAGTTTTATATGTTGTGTCACGTGTACTGTTCATATAAATAAGAATATGTGGTATGAGTGCAAGTGAGACAACTCTCCATCCATATCACAATTTGTAAAAAATAAACCATTATAAGTCAGTTATTTGCGTTTCTTCTTTTTGTCATTGTGTTGTGTCTGTATTTTCTTTTTCTAATGGTTATTAAAGTGAGAGGGTTAGATAGTTATGAATCCAGGTTAAACCCATTATGTTCTACATAAGGAAAATTTTGTACCTCAGTGACAATTGTTTGATATGCTTGAGATTTTGATTTTGTCATTTGATAAGCGATTTTGGTTTTTGAATTTTCTATGGAGCTCGGCATTTTACTTTTTGATTGACACTATTATCAACGTATTTTGATATATATTTCGGGAAAGAGTTGATAAAAGTTTGAAATTGAGCAAAGGACGCTTATCCAGTTTCCCTTCATTTGAAGTTCATGCCTTAGTTTCACTTAGTTTTTGCTTGACTTATCTTTTCTTGTTTAATGAGATTGGAACGTCGGTAAACTGCTGTTACCTAACTTTAATTAGGCAATACATTTTACAGTACATAACATATTGCACTCTTGAAAACTAACAACAAATCAATAACACAGGGAGTCATCAAAAGGACAAGTGCACAGTAAATATTGCTCATTATTTTCACTTCTTCTTTCTTTTCAACATTTACAGAGGAAGAACCTCGTATTAACTTCACTTTTCTCTTTTCCCTCTTTTCGTTTCATTTTACTGAATGAGTATTGTATTATATTAAAGGTATTTAACAATGTATATCATACATAACATTTTTGCATTCGAAACGATTTAGAGAACAAGCAACAGTGTTTCAGACCCTGATGACTGTACAAGTTTCAGGATAGACAGATTTATGTCTCTTTGGTTGTAATAGCGTATCCTCTGTGTATTGTAAATATGCATATGAATGTGTCAATGGTGCAAGTATATTGACCAAAGACACGGCGCTCATTCTGTGTTTCTTGTAGGACACGATAGATAATATGCACTTCAAAAAGTTAGTTTCATTCCATAAATTGGTTCAAGAATGTTTTAATTTTCATTGAAGCTTGTCTGACATAAAATCAAATATATACCGCAAAACAAAATGCTTGCTGAACTGATGGAACAAATTATTACGAGCACAATTTTTTCTTACACTGTTATTAATTTGGCAAATGAAATTGGTAAAATATTTTGAAAGAGTTTCTTTTGTACACCGGTTTACAACTTACTGGAGCAAGTTTGTTTTATGCAACAAATACAGATTTCACTCCGTTTTGTATTTATAGATATTTTGCATTCCATTGAAACCAGAAAAACACTTCGGACCCAACAATGTATAGTGTTTATTTTGTTTCCTCATAGTTTTAGGAATTTTCATTTTCAAATGTAGAAAATGAAAACAATTTACGTAAATTATAAAAAGAAACAATGTTCAAATATAACTTAATATATTGCAGTATAGAGTTAATTGTATTTCTATATACAAATCCCATATTCGGACTCTGAATCATCAATAGTCCAATACTTGGCATGCTCTAGTGACTTGTGTAATAAGAGGTGTGCACCAGTGTACTAATACTACATGGTCAGGACAAAAAGAGTATTTATCCGATGACTCATTTTAAACCAATTTGTCTAATTTCTTATAATTTCTAATAAAGCTTACGCTTGTCATTCCATATTCAATACACAGTTGACAGTTGTAAAATATCTAACGTATAATTTTGGGTAATCAACATATATTTTCTAATAATCAATACTTATCAAAATGATATTATTAATTCTCTATAATAATTATAAACAACACACTAATGTCGAAAACATCTTATTTTTGTATTATTCATTTTACTATTGAGCCTATAATTAAATTCTTTAAAGGTAATTAGTGCCAAATATGTTCACCTATTTTTAATAATTGTACTTCGGGAGCAAGCCACCTTTTATAAATACCAAGTTATCTTTGGAGTGAAAACTATTTCACTACAACTTAATTAAGGCATTAGACCAAGGTTTATCAGATTAAAACATCACCTATTCAGGCACCAATGTACAATAGCGGCTGTTTATCATCTGTTTTAAACAAAATAGAATTATCAAATTAAGTATATTTGTTGACATTTATTTGGACAAACAAAAAAGAAACATTAACATAAATAATTTTAACTGCAGCAGGTCTTTGTAACAGTATCTGCGTCGGGTCTTTAAGCCCACTGCGCATTCGCTCAATCGGGAAGAGTCAAGTGGTACGAATAACACATTTAACGAACAATTTGTTCTGCCCATTGCACATAGCCCTTTCTCAGCTTACACCTCTGCTTATAACTTGTAATTCTGAGTGTCCTAGGAATATTATATTACATGTTTAAAATAGTCCAAGTTATACAGAATAACTATTATCATATAGCACGATACAAGGACTGTATCATATATTTTATTGTTGTATAATGTTTCGTTGTGGTATCAGTGACTTTTACAGTTTTGAGATCTAAATTGTTCAGCACTTGATTCTGACCTTTTACCCTCAGTGTCACTTAGATGTTCTACGTTAACAATATTATTGTCAATATCGCCTGTAGCACTTTCTAAGCTGTCGTTACTGTTTTCATTATGACAGCGTGATGCAGCACGCATTTTTTGTTCTACAAGAAACCCTATAGGTTGTGTTATTGGATATAAAGGCATCATGCCTAGTCCTAAAGCGTTCACTGATTTGCTAGCTTGAACACGTGGATATTTTGAATTCGGTCGTCTGCCCCGAGGAACTTTTGGCGCTTCCAACAAACTGTCAATACTAAATGAGAATTTTCTTTCTGCATCATGGTCACTTGCAGACGATTCATTGCCACTATTGTCATCCGAACCAGAAATGTCTATGCTTTGAGAGCAATCGGAACTATTGTCTCTTTCATGATCGTCAATTGAAATATCTTCAAGTCTGGAATCCGACTCATTCAATGGTTTATCTGTCAAAGATTTTCTTTTTTCTTCCAACTTTTTCAAGCGTTCTTCTTGTTTCCTTCTTTTCTTTTCTTGACGTTCTAACTCTTTTCTTTTTATTTCATCAGCATCCATTGGAGCACCACTGCATGTCTGTGGATGAGCGTTATGAGCTGGTCTTCCGGGACCTTTTTTAGTGTGTTCCTTCTTTCGCCACTTTGCTCTTCTGTTTTGAAACCATACCTGAAATTTAGATACAATTTTAGAGATATATTCATAACATGAATTATTAGTGAATATGTAATTTTTTTAGAAGACATGAAGGTCATTCTGTTTCATTTTATGTAAGTGTAATTATTGACCATATTTGTAACAGTTTTTTTTTCAAATGTATTCGTCTGTACATGTTTTATTTTGAAAAATGCATTGTGAAGAAATTGTCTCTTTTTCTTATTATTTAAAATAACTCTAGCATACCGTGTAGCAAGTTGTTTGGTAATAAACCACAAACGTTATAAATATTCATGTTATATAAAATTGTATTATCATGATAATAAATTAAAAACAAATTGTGCACTTGTAAATGAAATTGTATATATTTTTTTGTAAAATTATGGAATCTAATACGCACGTCACCTATCAAGTTTATGGAAATTAAATTTAAAGTTTTATATATATTTATTTACATCCTTAGATTTGAGACATTTTAAGTTTAATATTCTAAATGTTTTAATGATGTTCTTCATCAAAACAAGAAATTAATAAAAATATGAAAACCTTAAATAGTTCTGCGTATTATTATTATTATTATTATTATTATTATTATTATTATTATTATTATTATTATAACAATATTCATATGTGTTTAAAAATTATTTTAAAGCTTTCAGCTAAATAAATTTACAAGGAGACGTTGGTATTTCAAAAGAATTTGTTCTCTTAGTTTAAATTTAACCTAAAAGAGTTAAATTGTTTTCGTAAGGGTATCAAATACACAATGCACTTAAAAATTCTTCACATATATACATAGGTTTTATATATAATTAATGAACTTAAGGTAATTAACTTAACTTTAATAGATTTAAAACAAATAGAGATATTTGATCTTTTAACTGCAAAATTAATTTATAATTATCATCATTGCGTATCAAATACAAAGAGTTCAACGATAAAATTATTTTATTTCATGTAAAAGCTTTACACCCGATACAGCTGATAAAAAAGGTTAAGTTGGAAAAATGAACAGAGCCATATCCCCAGTCAGATCGAGTTGGAAAAATGAACAGAGCCATATCCCCGGTCAGATCGTGTCGTAAAATTAATGGAAAAAAGACAACATTGATCTTAGGGATTTTATTCTTTATAAACAAAGGCCAAGTAGTGTCACTACAAATGCTATAGTAGAGTATTCCGTATGATCTTCTTGAACAATGACAGCCATGGTTTGAACAAAGTAACTTTGGAACATTGATTATACGGTTTAACCACCTATTCGTAATTTTGTCAAGGTATAAAGGTCTACGGTTTAAGATCAGACTTTCAATACTTTTTAAGGTATATCATTTTCAGTTAAATTAGGGGGTATAGATTATTTTAATTGAATTAAGGTCTTATTCCCCCAGATGATGCAGGAGAAAATTACAGGGTAGTGTGGTAAATTGACACAAGTCAAAGCGTTGGATTGTTTATTGTTTACAGCTAAATTTATACTTTGTGGACGATTTTTACACCGCATATGTTTCCCGCTTGTTGATACGTCCAATTTAGAAATAATTTACGAGACACTTCGGGTATAGATTTTTTAAAATAATGTAAATTAGTAGTGTGTGATATGGATTAATTTCTCATTTATCATGTAAAATATAGTATCAAAACTACTGTAATAAAATTAGAATTAAAATCAGATATTTTTTTTTGCTTTGAGGATTACTTTGTAATTAGTTTAAAATTGGTGAGCTTTTATAAGGGTGTAAAGAATTTGCCTTAAAAGAAATATGTTGTCAAATTTAACAACTGTTTTGAGGTATTATGTGCTATTTTCGAAATTTAAAGAAAAAATACAAACATGAAGTACGAATTAAATATTGAAGCAACACGAAACATTAAGCATTCTAACAAGTTGTCTTTTCAGGTTTTAATCAAAATGTATTAAAGTCGGTCAAAGTAAAGTGATGATATTTATCTTTTTAAACATTGTCACTATTCAATTCAAAATTAAACTTTGGTCCTATTTCTTAGATTTTATTTGTATATATTTATATATATACTTTTTTTTACATATACATTTGTAATTATAAATTTCAAAGTGTGATTATAAACACTTATTTTAAATGAGTTTTATATTAATTTGATATATTTGTGAAAATAATATATACAATAAAAAGGACATTTTTTAGTTATTTTTATAGTTAATAATATGACAAGATATATGAAAGATAGTTCAATATAGCACAAAGAAGGCGTATTCATTCATGATAAAATTTGTTATGATTTAAATAATTTCATATTTTAATTGGCGAAATTTCAACAAATACGAGTGTCATTATTCGTAATAAAACTCTATTTCGTATCATATTTTGTTTATAATCTACAACTTTTATTGTTTGGAGTATTATTTGAATTAATCTTATGAATAATTTGACAAAGTCGCTGACCTACCAAGATGGAAACTTGAAGGTTCATTTTATAAATGTTAGCTGATTGCATCTCAACGCTGCGTGAGGCGACGAGATTGAATTATGTCAATCATGCTTATCTATAACTTTTTTGAATCAGAAAAAGCGCCTTTCAAAACTTTTGTTGAGCAATTGGAACACGTAGAACAATATAAAGGTGGTAAATAGACAGACCACGTCACGTCATGTGACAACTACAGCTCAGTACCACGAGGCTCTTTTAGGGTTTGACTGGGATAAAAATCTGATATAAAACATAATTCTTCTTATAAGAAAAGGGACTTTTATTGTAATCCGTGCAAAACTTTCATAAAGAAAGATTATTATTAACTTATAAAGCATCTCTTTTTCTATTTTTTTTTTTTATTCCACCTACATCTAGCCAAAAGCAATGGCCTTTCTTAATCTTAAGTTGGTTTAGCTGTTTCTGACTTTTAACAATCCTATACCTATACATATATTACTTGTGAAGACAAATAAACGATTACCTTAACACATAGACATTTATTAAATTCGATTGATATTTATTTCACTAGTTCAAGCATTTTCTTTGTGATATACCCACACCAGACACCCCTCAAAACTTAAAAAATAGTTCATATTTTGCATAAGAAAGAAAAAATATGTTGAGTTACAAAAGGTCGTCCATTTGAGAAGCAAATTGGTTCATTTTTTCAGACAAACAAAAACCTTATATATAAGTTTCATTTAAATTGAATTAGTTGCATGTTTACTTGCATGATTAATTGAATTTCTTTCAATTTTAAATATATACAGACATTTCGTTATGTTTATTGAAATAAAAAATGGCCAAATGTAATTTCCTTGTAGATTTTCTTGTTGTGTCATATAAAAAAGATTGAAAATGTTTGTTAAACAAGCAGTGTTGAATTATTATTTATTTTTTTTAACAAATTTTATATATTTAGTTGATATTCACCAATATATGCACGTATCTTTTTAATTTTATATTGGTATGTTTTGATTTGAAACACGTTTAATAAATATAACCAGAGACATATATACACATATGACGTCTCTGATAAAACATTGAACTTTGTTGTTTGTTTGTTTATTTATTTATTCACGAGGACTTGTTGGTTCAAAGCAACAAAGAGATGACAACTGCACCTTACAAAATAGTTTAATCTAATACAGTTTTACAGTCTATAAAGATCTCATGTCTATAAACCATTGGTTTATAATTTCAAAAAGACAAAGACGTTTTGTTGTTTGCGACGTATATTAGAATTTTAAAGTGGCAACTTTTGAAATGTTTGAAGAAAGAAAACAAGTACTTAAAATGCCGTAATTCTTACATTAGGCTTTAAAATGTAAGATGAAACGCTGATTCGTCAAAGTATTCTATTTATCTAATTGATTTACAATTTTCCAAACAGACACAGAAGTAATACAATATTGTTTAACGCAGTTCTTGCGGACCTAATTATAATGTTTAGTTTGTTAAATAATAAATCAAAAATAACACCCTAAATTTACGATCTTTTACCACGTAAGGCGGATCTCCGAGCGCACTCTTTTTAAGGTTTCGTATAATCTCTGAGATTTCAAAGGTACTTCAAACATACTCGGTGATTTTTATCTGAGATAAGGTTGAAAAATCATACTTCTTAACTAATTTAAATTAAAAGACAATGCTTAGTAATTCTGTATTTTCAGAAGAATCGTATGACATAGATACTTGTTTAAGACAAGATCAAAAGAAATTCAGCTTTTAATTGAATTCTTGCTGAGTAGCTAATTACCGATTTACATTAAATGTTTCGAATTTTATCTGTTTTTGAAATGCATTTTTCTATCTAAAAAGAAATTCTTGTTCTTATCTCTTAAAATTAATTAAAGAACTTGTGCCGAGTTTGATCTGCTTAGCTTGACACTAAAGACGACCATGCCGAGAAATTAGTTTTTGTTTTACAAGAAATTTTCTGATTGCAAGTTTACGACCTACTAAAGAAAATTGGAAAATAAATTGGATATTTAAACACGGGGTATCGCCAAAAAATAAATCATTACAAATTATTCGATTGTTGAAAAGTACATTTGCAACAAATTAATTTATATAATTAAAATATTAAATTCTGTATTCTTGAACGTTTCGTATGAAGTCAATACAATTTGTATAATCTTAAAATTTATTAATTTTACTAATTCTACAATTGAGACTATGCACAGTAAATGTTTGATTTTTGTCGACATCAAATAGGGCATTAACTGGTAGGTAAATATAAACATATAGGACAGAAACTTTGTTCCCTGCCGCTATTTGACAAAATAAGCGAAATTTCTTAAATAGAATAAATAAATTTATTAAAATACGATTTAATGTGATTAAACAAATTGTAAACGAGGGATGCTAAATAGAAATGTCAATATTTTGCAAGGATGACTGTATTATAACTGATCTAAACAGTTCTGTACGTGGAACACATACGGACTAACGCGTTTCCGGGTTGAAAACATCAAAAGCTGGAATCGATGTCTTCATAAGATAAAATACAAACAAACAAGATTTGATACCTTGAATCGCCATTGAAGTTGTATTACAATTTCTTAGATTGATTCAACGGGTTTAAAATTTCATATTACTAATTTACTATTTACTTTGAAGGATATTAGTAATATTACGTTTTTATTAAATTATTGACAAGGAACGCAATTACAGTTTTATGATTAATTTTCTATTAAATTGAAATTTTTGATTGATTCAACATAAACATATCAATTAATATGATTAAAATCAATAACGGTAGTTATGCTTTTCATATCAAAGAAATTCTTTTCTGCAGAATTAATAATGATATATCATAAACCAATAAACATATCATTTAATTATTTCTTATCATAAGAAATATGAAAAATCGAACATGTAAAAAAGTTTAACGGTTTGATCAAATTACGTAATATTTGGTCAGAATTTCTCAGGGGGACAAAATAACATAAGTTTTTTATGACTTAATTTTGACATACATCAAAAAGGTGAGATATTCGACAACTTACTTGACGATTATTACAGGTAAAAAGACATGCCGGCCACTTTGTTCAAATTATAGAATTAATTGACTAGAGAGCTGCCTCGAGGTAAATGTTTGCGGAGATCGATTGCTCATTGCGTACACGGATAAAATAACTATTTGTTCTTCAAACCTCTGTTATTTCCCAATTTGTCATCATTTGGTACTAATTGCGGCACATTCTTGTGTATATTTGTCCCTTCACTTTTGATCAGGGGCAACAAACTGAAAACTCATATAAACGAAAAAAGTCGATGATTGATTAATTTCACCTAATTGATTTGTTTGGTTGATTTTTATTACATCCTTTGTTAATTATATTATCGATTATTGATACAAGTTTCGCGACAATTTTCCAAGTTTCTCATAAACTGTTCAGACTTCTGTTGTTTTTTCATTTACATTTTATCGTTTGTTTATTAATTTGGTACTGCAGTCACGATTTTGAATTCTATTAACTCCAACCGTAAAAATGTTTTAAAACATTTACGTTTTTGATGGAAACACACACAAAAAATCAATATGCTAACGACTTCTGAGGCACTGCAACGGATATTATTAACTCGTACAATATAATTAACACTTTTTCTTCATTTTATGCTGTATAGTTTTATTGAAAACGCCAAAATTTCTATTTTGTTTTGTTTTTTATTCTTTTCCAGAAGGAACAATAAAACATCTCGCATTTCAATAAGTTTACTAAATTATTTAAGACATACATTAACCCAGCTGCACAGTTTAAAAAAATAACCTTTACCTAGCAGAAATAGAGATAGAACGCGCTACATTTGAGTAAACTGGCATTTCAAATTCAAAATTCATTGGTATTCATTCGTATCTAAAATTTAAAATTTCATCATCTGTTCGTTGTATTTTTAATGACCAATTAAAATTGTGAACCCATTATTGAAATATACCAACAGAAATCCCTGCGTGTTAAAAATGTCGCATTTTAAAAACGAACGAAGTCCCTGACTTTAAAATGTTACTTAGTAATGGTCAATTTACCGAAGAAACTAAGAAAATTGACAACGTGATGGAAAGTTAAGTGAAATGAAGTAAAGCGTGTTTAATCCTCTTGTCGACTAAATTAGTATAAATTTCGTTTATGGATGTTTATAATTCGAGAAGGTGTTGTTCCCCCGATGATTATTCTATTTTCCAGACCATTTACCTCTCGTTGAGCTATAGTATCCTTTCTAAACCAATGGCTTTCAAACATTGTTATAAACTACTTGATGTTTTGAAAGGTATTTTCATTAGTGACCATATATTTGAACAATTTATATTTTTTATATTTGTAAAAAGAAATTAAATATTTGTTTGACATTTTAAAGACGTGACAGAAATATTTGAAAGACCAATATTTATTTGGATAGTTAACGATGTGTATTTAATTCAATAAAATATGAGTCAATTTTATTTATAAACAAGGATAGCACATTCAAGGTGATGGGAGTGCGATTATATACCTTAAATATACATAATACGATCAAATTTAAATAAATAAAGTTTGAAATTTATAAATAGTAATAATAAAGTAAATACATATCAACATTTATGTTTCACCCAGAGTGTTTTGCACCATTTATGTTTAAAAATTAGAATTATCATAATAATAATATAATTTCACCAGTCAGTTAATCAGTCTACATCATGATAATATTTTCAAATTATTATCACACGTGGTCAACAAATTGGATTGTTGTCTCTTTGACACATATCCCATTTTCATTCTCAACAATAATTCTTGTCTTCAACAAAATTCTACTCCTAGTTACATTGTGAAAGGGGGGAATAAATAAATTCAAAGATTCCTACCTGCACTCGTGATTCTACAAGATCTAGACGGAGGGCTAAAGCTTCCCTCATGAACACATCTGGATAATGGCTGTCTTGGAAAGCTCGCTCTAATTCTTCAAGTTGCCAGCCTGTAAAATTTGTTCTTGTTCTTCTCCTTTTTGCTGACTGACTTTCAGCAGAATCGTCATCAAGATCTATGGGTAAAATAAAAAAAAAATGTTCAACTAATTGTGGCCTTCATTTCATTTATCATCAAATAATAGCTTTACTTGTTGACGGTTATATCTATATTATTAACATTAGAGTTAACCATTGATTACCATTTATATTTGTTGAGTACCAAGTTAAGAAATATAAAACGTTTAAACAAATATCATTCAACATCTTCGTTTGCCACAATTTATATTTTTACCATTTTAATTTTCCCAAACATAATAATTCGTGAATTATAGAGATTTTCAAGAATTAGCATTTAATAATTTTCACCATTTCATATATTGTAAAGATTATCTTTCCTTTTGTTTTGCTTTGATATTTATTCATAACTAAGTTTTATTTTCAAAAAGAATCTGTAATTGTAAATATATTTTTTATTTTTGTTAATGCAAGTTTTATATCATTAATATTTTTTTTCTTCATATATTTAAATCGGAAGTTAAACTTTTTTTTAATATTATTTATATTAACCATTGTATATATAATATTTTTTTTATTTCTATTTAATAAAGAAACGATATTTTAAATTTATACAAATCTTTAAATAAAGAAATAATATTCAATAAATACATACCTCCATTTTTTAGAGAGTTTTTATCCGACGATGGACCATAACTGTGTCCATTTGAATTATTCCTGGCATGTTGAGAAGACAAAAGTCCCTCCATTTGAAAACGTAAATCTCCAGGGTGTCCATTAAAACTTAACCCGTAGGGATTTGCAGCTGCAGCAGCCAGCGCCAATGGCCCACCAAAATGGGCCGCACTTCCATAAAGAGATGATAATAATCCATATCCATGGGGATATCGGGCATCAAGTAGCCCAAGAGGTCCTGTCATATTATTATTTCTTCTAGTACCGTTTTCTTGTCTCGAACAGAATGTCAACATTTCTAACACATTTGTACAAGTCTGATAAAAGTTCTTGTCATTTAACAGTTAGGTCTGAGCGCACACTTGCCGTTCTAATAACCCCGTTAGCCAATCAGATAATAGAATCACGTTCGTGGACAAAGATGGGAGGGAAAGTCGTCAACATGAGTTGTATGCAAACAACTATTGAATGTCCTCTAGCTGTTGAAGACATTTAGAGGGAGATGATCACAAAATTAGCGTTCGTTGATTGATCATTATGACATTAATTGCATGGTTGGGTTAACACATGCTTCAATGCTTATAGTCATTCGTTAAAACACTTTAATAGATTTAAATAAAATAAGGTAAGGGAGAATTATTGCAATTAAAAGCAAAATATATATGTATATCCTTTTATAGAATAAATAGGAGAAAAACTTATTCATAAAGTAGCAGACATTTAAATTATAAATAAATACATTGCATTTAACTGCGTATAGTAAAAAGATTTTCGGTGAAAAAGGGTGTCCTTTGAATAAGAAATTAAGTTTTCTTAAATTTTGTTTTGATCGGCACGTGCACAAAAAAAGGATTTATTTTATTTCAAAACTAAGCATAAGGGAAAAGTAATGTGTTTTTACTAATAACTGTCTAATTGTTACAGTTTTATTTAGTGTTGATTGAAATAAAATGATTTCTGAAAACAGTTTCTACAAATAAGGTACACCCTCTAAAAGGTTGATTTATTCAAACTAAATATAATATTTATGTAGTTTTCTTTAATATTTCCTCTGTATATGATTTCCTTAATTTAACAGTTCATATTTCCATTTTCCCATAAATGCCTTTTTCTAAATATTGTTTATGCATTATTCTTTATACTTTTGAATATTTCCCAGATTTAAATTTAACCAAGAAATTAAATTTCTGATAAATATTTTCCTGTTTTGCTTTCAATTGTCCATTAAAGTTCAATTCAAGTGAAAATAAAATGACGAAAAGACTTACAACAGAATACGAAACACTACATAGAGAAATTAAAGACTGGACAACTCGAAACAGATTGCACACCAAAATTTAATGATTGAATTTCTGATAGGACTCAAAGTAAATCTTATAGCACATATATAGAACAAGAATAATGGTCTGCATCAATAAGACAGCAACATAACAACACAACTTTTACAAAAAATAAACATTTAAAACCACCACACACAATCAAACGATGGAAATTGTCAAAATCATATACATCAACATTATATATCACTAGGTCCAGCTTGATTTGTAAATTTTACTAGTTTACATGCATCTTTCATAAAATATTCCTCTGTAGAAAAAGCTGTCCGAGTGATACAATTTATAAAATTCTCTTTTGATTACGAACTACCTCTTAACCTTTTCAAAATGTTTTTTAAACGAATATGATACCAGTTCTTTGCGCAAATTGAGATTCCTCATAGTGCATGTTTTCATGTATTTTCCAATATAACATGCAGAAATGAAATTTAATATATAATATCAAAAGAGCGACAAAAAACAAATGTATTCATAAATATTGGTCCTTCTAGATCTTGTGTCAGAATTATTTCCCGTTGCACGAGTAAATTATCCAACAATTTGGAAATTATCTGTAGTTCACTTATTTTCCATTAAAGAGGCTTTTTTCTGAAATAAATTTTTCCGCATTTTTAAAATGTTCGTTCTTGGTAAAATAAAAATAATGTTTCTTTAATTGCATGATGAAAACGTTACAATTCTGATAAAAGGATAATCAATATTGAATTCAGTTTGTATTGTAGATCTTGTATAGAAATGTTTCGCTGTTTCTCTGTATTCATTTAGTAACTTATTTTTCTATTTATTCATAAGCTCTTTATAGTCTTTGCATGGCTTCCTATGTTAGCTACATCGGTTCGTTTAAAACTTTGTTTCATCTTCTGAGAAATTGCTTTGCTATTTATCATTAATATTTTTCATTTTCTTTAAATCTACTGATGAAGAAATGATTAATTATTTGAAACACTAAGGCTTATTTTACAAAACAATTTTTCTGAAATTTTTGGTTTATATGTTCTTCATCCTTCAACTATTTTGATTCGAGCGTCACTGATGAGACTTTTGTGATCACTATTTTCGTCGTATTGGATATGACAACTGAAGGAGGTCTTTCTCCCTTTTCAGATTTATTACTTAAAGCAAATAATAGGCAAACAAATAGATAAATGCTATAGTTTAAAAGTAAGTTGTATTATACCAAACGCATGTCTGGTATCTTTAATAAAAATAAATGCCAATCGGGACCTAGCATTATAAAATTGAATCTGGCACGTCCATTTTTTGGGCAAATTTGCCATCAAAGCCTCTGTGTGACCATGGAAGTATATTGAGTTTAAACTTAATTTAGACTTACTTCCGATTAAAATGGTCTTTCTACATTTCATAATATTTACAATGATTGTGTTCCACAGCTCTCTCTTTTACCCATGTTGGCAATTATGCAGAGCCTCTAATAATATGAGATGTTTTATATAAAAATAAGATGTGGTATGGTTGTCAATAAAAAAATCTCTTCACAAGAGAACAAATGACGTAATATGTTAGGTCACAGTACGACTTTTAACAATGAGCAAAGCAAGCAAATCAAAAGAATTGAAAGGAGAAAACACACAGCCTGAGTTATTTATATACGAAAAACAAATATAATATACAACAACAAACAAAAACCCCTGATCTATACTGAGTTTTACCATATGCAAAAAAAGATTTGATAGAATGTCCCCTTTAAGAATTGTATGTTAGTTCAGAATTGACAGCTGCATATTTAAGGCTATTCTTTATAATCGATTTGACCAGTGTTCAACATTACTCTGTACAAATTATAAACCTATTTTCAAACATTTTGTTTACCAGGGGTGGTGTTTTCGAAAGTATCCTAAGATTCGTCCTAAGTCATAGATAAGACCGATTTTAGGATGGACTTAGGATCGACTTTCGAAGCTATCTCAAACGCATCTTATGTTAGGACGTCCTAAACATATCATATGTGCGAAAGTCTAAGTAGTTAAAGTAATTAAATTTATTATTATTGTTTGATAAAACATTTATTAGAAAATTGTTTATAAAATTTTGTAATAACATGTATTTAATTAAATGCATGATTTCAAATGTAATAATCAAATAATATCAAATAGGATTTTGATATAAACTGTAAAACAATTTGTTTTGAAATGAGAATATTAAAATCGTAGTGTCATCGTATCGTAAAAACGCGAAGTTCAAAGTTGAAAATCATGCACAATTTCTTTATACGAGTTAATAACCGATGATGCGTTACTTTTCACGTTCATCTTCACGTAAAAAAATGAAAAAAAGGCATGCACAAAGTTAGGATGACGATATGATGATCTTAAGACACCTAATTAGGTGTCCTAAAGTTAGGACGAAAAATTTGATATATCCTAAGTTAGGAGAGCTTCGAGAACACGACTTAGGACAAAGACTAGTCATAAGATGGTCTTAGGACACGTCCTAATCCTAAGATAGCTTCGAGAACACCACCCCAGGATGTGTCTAAATGTATGGTCTTTCTTAACCATATTTAATGAAACTTAGACTTATTTTAACAGCAACTCTCGAAATCCCAGGCATTTGAAAGTAAGGGTAATTTCTGACTTGATAGAAAAGGAGTAGGTTCAGTAAGACCGCTTTTTTTGGCCCCAAAATATATATAGCAGTTCAAAATTGTGAAAATGAAATCTTTTAGCTATTTACTGGAAAGTAGAATGCTTCTGCTACATAAATATGGACTGTTTTTGACAGTACACTGCACATATATCGGGTACTAGCATCATTAAGTCATGCTGCCGAATTACTGAAATCTTCACAATTTTAGCATTTTAGTTGAATTTAAGACAATTTGCGTATTATTTCAAAATGTAAGTTGTATTTGATGATAATACATAACATATATCAAGGTTGGGGATGAACACGGATGCGGCCACTTTTATTTTTGATAATATAATGATTCAATCAGTAAAAATCTTTCACATAAACTATTTGAATCAATTGAAATAGAGGGTTTAAAAGTGTTCAAAATCTTTTGTTAGAT
Organism: Mytilus galloprovincialis; assembly: GCA_037788925.1. Classification (NCBI taxonomy): domain Eukaryota; kingdom Metazoa; phylum Mollusca; class Bivalvia; order Mytilida; family Mytilidae; genus Mytilus; species Mytilus galloprovincialis. The sequence continues at coordinate 44,362,575 of CM075337.1, read as the reverse complement.
GAACCTGAAATTTGAGGCCAAAATCAGCCTTACCGGACCTACTCCTTTAAGACGAGAACAGCCTAAACACTGGAATATAACATATCGAAATTACAAGTTTTTACTGTTCCTCTTCGTCGTGACAATACAATTATTAGCGTGGTTACCGATTTGATAAAAAATCACTAATGCTACGTATTTAAAATAAAATAAATTTAAGTTTGTTTAATTTTCTAAATTTTAAGTTAGATTCATTATTGTTAACATACTTAGTAACTTCTCTCCTTCTAGGGCACATAAATGCAACCCAATGTTAAGGTGGTTTTCAATTTGTTTTTTTCAACGTTTTCGTTTGTTCACTGTGTTATCTTGCTTTTGTTGAGTTATGTATCTGATTGCACCTTGGCATCTTCTTTCCCCCTTTCCTAAATATTTGCAATGATAAAGAGAAAACCCGAAAGATGCAAAAAATACACTCACACTCAATCGAAAACAAACTGACAATGCCATCCAAGAAAAGAAATTGACCAAATACAATTAACTGCATGTAACACAGCATAGAAAACTCATGACTTAGCAATCCAAACCCGCAAAAAAACACCGTAGTGATCTCAAATGCTGCAGAAGGGTAAGCATATCTTGCTTCACACAAAATAACAAATCACTACTAGGGATTTGAGATGAAGTGAATAAGAAAACAATGCCACCAGGTTATAAAGATGTTCTTTTATATCATTAGGTCTTATAAAAGAGTAATGATCGGGCTCGGGAGAAATAAATGGGAGGCGAAAAAGGGCATACCATTCACTCTAAACCCCCGTTGCGCAAATTGGGGCGTAATAATAGTATTCGCCTTTACTTTCCTTAATCGATTATTTAATATTATGTTTATCTAAATTAGGATTGCCAAAACCCCAAAGGCTACTAACGGTTCTCCATTTTCGTTTGGTAACAACGTTTGCAATTTATACTGGGATTTGTTTCTTCTTTGTATCTTTCTTTCAATTTCAAAAATACCTACCAATATTTCTAAAAATGTTAGGAATGTATTAGTTGTTATCTTAACAGTCCGTTTCTATGTATGTTCATTTTGGTGTTTGCCTTTTTTTGTAGTTCAGTGTTTCTGCTGTTCCGTTGTATTCCTCTTGTAGTTGATGCATGTGTTACCCTCTGTTTAGGATTGTTACCCGGATAAGTTTTTGCTTAACAGGATAGCTGAATATGCGGAACGGGCTTTGCTCATTGTTGAAGGCCGTATGGTGACCTATGGTGTTAATTTCAGTGTCATTTGGTGTCTTGTGAAGAGTTGTCTCATAAGAATTTACACCACATCTTCTTTTTTTTTTTTATAATTTTGACTATTGAATAGCGGTAAACTACTGTTTCCCTTATTTGACTTCTCAGAATGAGAGTGTGTATATATTTGTAAGCCTTCAATAGTGACTCAAACGCATTGAATGACTGTTTAAAAAAATCGCTTAGAATTATATAATTTTTAGTGATAAGTTCTTCACAAACACAACCAACAGTTTTACTTACTTTGATGTTATATAAGACATTTTAAAGGTGAACGTAACAAATTATAGCTTTACGTATTTAGATGTCTATACTGTAATTAAAATTTCAATTTAGTCTGAACAGATCACTGAAATATTTATAATCATTGTAAAAATGGACCAAAGTAAATAATTAAATTTTCTGAATAAAGCACAATTTGATAGATATATTTCTTCTATATAAAAAAGCGTATGTTTTAATGACTTACGCCTTTCATCGCGTCTTTGTGGGAAGCAGACACATTTATATCTATTTTTTAAACTTTTTACAGATTCTCATTTGAGATTTTCACTTAATATCATTTAATGACGATCATAAAGGAAAATACACAAGCAAACCATCTATAATTAATATTAAACGAACAAATTACCTCAAAATTATATTTTTACGATATTTCGTATCAGATCTACTTTGTGGGACATTGTGCGATCAGATGTTTAAAGCAATTTATCGGGGAAAATTAAATATATTTAATTTATTCCAAATTAAACTGAGGCATCTACGCCTTTTCCATTTGCAAGTCTGTAATCAAAGGGAAAGAAGTGTTTATTAAAATAGAGTGTTAATATTCCATTTGCAAGTTTGAAATCAAATTAAATCAAAGATTCTAAACCGTATTTAAAGATAAATAAATGAAACCATGGAGGATTGATGATTATAAAATTTAATGTGTGAATAAATACTGTCTGTTAGTCAAAGGAACATAAACCAGAACTTATAAATAATTACATATCTGGCGGGAAAAATATCTTACTATAATCAGATATGGAAAAATAATTTCATGTACTATAACTTTCAGCTATAATTGAATATTTTTCACATGTTTAAACATTTACCTTTATATACTCAAAATAAGTGTTCTTCTAGTTTGATACTTAATACACGTCATAACTTTTCCACGGGCTAAATTTATAGTGTCAAAATATATATCTACAGGCAAAATTTATACGGTTTCTTGCTATAGTTTTAATGATAAAACCTAACAAACAGTTTATGGTCAGCGATATGAATCAATAACAACAAAGGAGATCCGAATGTAATGTGGTATTACATACGAATAAATTGAATTAATGTGAAATTTCTGACACTCAGTAGCAATTCTGACTAATGAACAGTACTTCTGTAGTTTGTTTGTAAGTTATCAAATGAAATATCAGTACATTTTCCAAAATACTACCAGCGTTTTGAATGTTAGGTGTAATAAGAAGTTTATCATTATACTCTGCATGGTACTGGTATAAACAGACGTCTTGAATTAAATAATTTCAGACTGCCTTTAAATGTTTCAAATTTAAGAATATATATTTCCTTCATGCAAAGCTCTGATTCCTTTTCCGACTTTGGCTACATTTTTTTGTCCTTTTAGTTCATGAGCTCTACAATGTTTTATTAGCTATGAATTTCCAAATGTTTTGGCTGGAGAGACAATTAATTATCAAATGCGCATCTGGTGCAGAAAAATAAAAGTAAATAGTAAAAGCATGCATTTTGCTTTTTGATTATTTCAGTTTGCTGCAAAGTCAAAAATGCTTGTTTTCCCAATCAAACGAAAGAGATGTGGTATGTTGCCAACGAGACAACTATCCATTTATGTTTAAATGAAGTGCACGTAAGCAGTTAAAGGCAACTGTACATCCTTCAACAATGAGAAAAATCCATGCCGAATAATGACAAGTAAAATATGAAATAATGTAATAGAGAAAACTAACAGCAAAATGACTATTTTAAAATCCATAATAACAATTTCTTACTGTTTTTTGCACTTCTATGTCTATCTAAATTTTCATTACCTTAGAAATATTTAAATAATATGTTTGAATAAAGAAGATTTGGTATTAACATTAACGCCACCAAAAACCAACAGACACCGAGAAGTGTTGTCAAGCAATTTGATGTATTTTAAGGCATATCGAAAACGGTAATATTGCAGTTTTTTAGCAACTTTTATCTAACAAATATTTTTATAGCATCTTATTTCTAAAAAGAGAAACGAAGTGACTTTTATGTAATTCCTTTCCCAAACTCCATAAGCGACAACAATGCATTATCTGTTGTCTGTGTGAAAAAAAAAGACTTTTCGTTTATTAGAAACACAATTGTGCGCATCCACAAACAGCAACCTATAAAAGAAGACACTTACAAATAAAAAGCATCATCTAATGATATAATTACAGGTCTAAGATGAGTATATGATAGTGTTGTCTTATTCTTCTTACTTGTACGATCACATGGGTCACTAGTAATAGCGCCACCTGGGTCAATAAAGGTCTTATAACCGAAAACTTAAAGTAATCATATGCACTCTGACTTTTTAAAAAGTACGAATATTGCAAGATTTTAAACAGGTCCCCGATAATTTAGTATTTATCAAACGAAGACTCGGGCTATGATCAAAATTTCTAGTACGTATAAATTTTGGTTGATTTAATGTTTCGCGATGCGTTTAAACATTGGATGAACAGAAAATGTTTCTCAACGTCGGATCACCCAACTTGTTCATTGATTGAAAACCACAAATGCACTTACTATTTACAAGTATTACATTGAACATATTATTTTTAATATCAATGTTGCTTTAAATCAAATGAATACTAATAAACAGTTGTATGTTATATCAAGTATTTTCTCTGTGTGTAAATTTACGTTCTGTGTAATTAGATATATAACAACCTTAAATAATTGAAATGTTAAAATGTTGCACTGAAAATAAATTAATGAAACTGATTTGCAAACTTATTAAAGAACAATAAAACTTGAGGTGTTATACCGGAGAGTTATTTTTTATCAGCTTTTAAAGATTAAAATAAGAAGATGTGGTATGATTCCAATAAGACTCTTAACTTTCCACCAGAGACCAAACAATTATAAGTCTCCGCAATGCTTTCAACAATGAGCAAAACCCATACCGCATTGTAAGATAGTCAATCATTAGATGCTTATTCAATAATACTTGCAATTTTCGGGAAGACCCCAAACGCAAAATTTCTTTTATAATTGAGGATGCCACACTCGTTTAAGTTTATTTTATTATTTTTGCAAGCTTTGAAAGGTGTGGCTCAATTCACATACTCAAACACTCACGCACAAAGATATTGTAATATGCAACGATTGAAGTTTCTAGACGAACTGGATTTTTTATAGCTTCAGGCCTATTTTCTATTGCAGAAGTTTCATTGAATAGAACAGCTTTTATTAACACTATTCAAAATTATCTATTTCTGCATATATCTGTATATCTTAAAAAAAAAAAAAAAAAAAAAAAAAAAAAGCTATTATATATTTTAGTTCAAATAGTGTATAGTTAGATCCTCGACATGTTCAGCAAACTCTAATATACTTCATCGACCTCATTATCAGCAACATGGCTTTGAACCTGCTACCACTTACCAAACAGGAAAAAACAACATCTATTTACTTAGTTAGATCTCATATAATCAATCTCAAATTTCAACAAAATTAGTTAATTTAATCGAAGTATTTATTTCATAAAATTTACATTAAATAAAGTATCAATTTCATGAAAGAACTGAACTGGCCAATAAACAATGAAATGAATGTAACCAATAATACGACAAACTACTGGACGTAAATATGAATTAGTATACTAATTATGGAGATCCGGAGTTTTAAGTGACATATTCACTTGGAAATAGGCTATGATGCTTGAATAAAAGAAGTTGTTGAGATGTTGTAAATTTTTCATATTTATACGGATGTGTAAAGTTGGTGAAGTGTGTATACACAAATAGAACACTATTACGGCACATTAGCTGCGTAAATATGGAAAAATTAAATGAAATGCTGCGTCTTTTGATGAGGTTTGTCAATTTATTGAAATCGATACCGGGTAATTTAATAAGTTACATCGTTTCAATTTATGTATTTCAAACGACCTTATAGGACAAACTTATCCAATTAACTACTACTAAAATCCAAAGAGTGAAATTTTAAAAGGTGCCATTTGTACAAAGTACATGTGTGTTGTATTCAAGCGATAAGATGCTAATTATTATTGTAAAAATACACGTGTTCTATGCTAATCACGACTTTTTATCGGTGCAAGTTTTGCATTTTGTCTTATAAATAAACTTGAATTTCAAATATGGAGACTTCTATTGTAACACTTTTTTAACCTGTTTTTTTGTACACACTATACGTTAAAAACATTAAAATTAAAATTAAAAAATTAAAAATATTATTATAACATGTATAACCATTCTACTACATCCTTTCACTTTACAATTTCAGTAATGAATATTGTTAATTAAAAAAATGGAAATTTATACCATATGAGCATTCAAATTAGACATGTTCAAATAAGTAAGCAACATAACTACATATGAAAAAATGGAAGCAAAAATTTGGAACTAAAGATATGTTAAAAATACATTAGATTCTAATAAACGCAGTTTTAATATATTCATTTTCACCGAATTTATTTGTCAAGTCTTTTTGTAAATCTCCTCGGCAGTTGTATTTTCGATTATATCTGAATCAAACGTATAAAACTAGAAAATTAAATAAAATTTATTGGTTTTCAATTTTATCATCTCCCTTCGAAAGCATTATTTTATCATGTGCAAAATCAAATTTTCAGTTAAAATATGCTTAAATACACTTCTCATTCGGATCCTTTAGCAGACAAAATCATTTTCACATTAACGTTCGAAAGATTTTCTCTTATCAGCATTTATCATTAAGCGCCTAAAACTTCATTAGTAAAATAAATCCGCAAATCAAATGATATTTGTCCGGATGCAGCGTGAAAGATTCTATATCAAAGATGTGTTTTCAGATTTCAGTAAAGATGACACTGCGGGAATTATTTTAAATTTTTAACACTATGATAAATTTTAATCAATATATGCATCAATAAGTGAAGACTCCAATCAGAAATCATCAAAAGACCACACACAATATTTTTTTCATTAAATTAAAATCTTCCCTTACTACTTCATAGATTTATTATGGGAAATTTTAATATGTATTGATAAATTTCGCCCCATCAATTTTAAAACTATCAATCGATTCAATTTTACAAACGGAATAAACACCGACTTGATAGTTTAACCATAAACGCATTTACTAATTATCGTTCTTGTCAAACATTCTTTCATGCGAGAAGATTGATTTGTAATGGTCACCACTGCCGGAGGTAACGAGGTTGGCCTCACCTGATTGGTTGAAAAGATGTCTTAGGAAATTACATGTTTCGTCTACATCATTAACCCTGTAATAGCCCTTGATCACGCTTTGAAGTGACAGACAATATATTAGACAAATGCCATATCTCACAGAAAATTAAAATTAAGAATATTGGTTTAAAATTATATTTCTAATAAAATGCAACATATAACATTCAAGTACTTTGAAGACAAAAAAAAATGCAAAACATTCACTGGAACGTTTCTTAAATCATTAACAATATAAACTTTTTATGGCATTGTTATACATAGTGAACAATATCGAATTCCTATAAAGTGCTGATTTACACATCTATGCATGTACTAATATTAATTATTTAATAAATTTTAATTTGGTAATAAAAAATATACTCTATTGCAAATCAGTAAAGTGTATTAATTTCAAAAATGTTCATTAATATTAAATCTTATGGTTATTGAAAAGCTATTTTTTTGTGGCAAAATATTAATTTCTTCATAACTTTAACATATCAAAACTAGGGCATCAACGGTATGCACACACATATGTATCACCATTAAAAATGCAACCATCAGCGTTATAATTCACAAATGATATTTAAGCTGTCAGAAATATAATTCGTCTATCTATAAAATAAAATAAAAAAAGACATTCAAAATGTTTTTCACTGTCAATTTATTTTCTCCAAGGGGCATTCATTTTTTGTAATGATGGTAATTTGTCAATCTGACTGCTTGTGGTCAAAGGCGGCACATGGACAATGTCATTGGAATATGACAGATGCAACACCTCCGAACAAATAATAATATAAATGTTGTCAAATTACACACTTTATATGTTAACTAACACACTTGTCGGTCAATTATAATGTTACGTCATCTATGACGTGAAAATATCTATATTATTTACATTTACAAATGCAAACATGACAAATATACTCAAATCACAGTAAATATTATTTTAATCAATTACAGTTGGATGTTCCCATCAACTTTATAATAAGTAAACACTACATTACAGTTGGAGGTAGCATCGTGTTCACCATCATTGTCTTCTAAAGAAAGCATAGTACTATGCAAATACCATATATTAATATACATAATAAAACACATTCATACAAATTATATTCAGAAAATCCGTCAGATTTAATATTTTAGCAACTGTGTCCCATTCCCAGAGTGAAATTTTGGCTGATTTAGGATACGTATGACGGACGATGCATGCGTAGCAGGAAATCCTTACTATCTTTACGCACCTAATCTCTCTCATATGTATTTTTATAGATTTTTTGGTTACTTTTTGTATCTCCTTATCGATAATAAACTGTTGTCAAAAGTTATGCGTCACATGTATTTTCCATAGATTTTTTAGTTACTTTTTTGTATATCCTTATCGATAATAAACTGTTGTCAAAAGTTATGCGTTTCCACGAATTAAATTTGTCATGTCCATTAGTATGTCTTTATTTTTACTTTAACGATGGGCCTGTTTATATCTTTCTATTATCTTTTTTGTACTGCAATAGATTAGGTTTTCTTAAGTATTGTCTTTTCAGATATATACTTTGAGTTCCTTAAATCTATTTTTTTCAAACGGGTATCTGTTACAATAGTACGTATCCATGTTACCATGATAATTAAATTTGAAAAAAGGAACCCATTTCCACTTATCTTGATATAACCCGGCATTGCCTGGTATGTTTGACTGGTTTAATTATTGGCTAACATATCCATTGACCATTTCTGGCAATGCATTGTTCAGTCATTCTTTTAAAAACTCATTACTCGTTTCGCATACATGTGGACAACATTGACGGTAATATTCGTTATAAACAAAAACAAAATGAAGTACTATTTTTGTTTAGCCTTCTAAATTGGGACATGTTTTGTAGAAGAGTTTATTGAGAAAACAATTATAACATAAAAAAATAAAAAGGTGTACACATGACAGCCCGAACCGTCTACAGTCATCTTAGCCCGAAGGAGTTGCAATTTTTGTCAGTTCAATTTTACAATTTATAAACAATAAATACCATCAAAATACACCATTTGAACTTATGCTAGTACCAAAGATCATAATTCTTGAAGTATTTTTGTCTCATCGACACAGTAAATTAATATTAACGTATGTAAATAATTACAATAAACAGAACAGGCGATTCTATAGGACATGTACCTTTAATATCATATTTGTTTGTTTGTTTTTTGTTTGTTTTTTTTTTTGGGGTTGGGGGGGGGGGGGTATTAAACATACTAGTATCATCAATTGGGTCACAAAAAAGTAAAAGGCGATAGATAAGATGGCAATCAAACACGCATGTCAAAAAAATAATAATGACAGTAAAATGAAAGCACCACTCTATAAAACCCAAAACACTGTGTTGCTTTTTACATGTCTTTTAGGTTTTTTTGGTATTCATAATGTTTTTGTTATCGTCTCCATTTCAAATAACCAACGTACTCCAATATCAGATATAAACACATAACTAGACTGAGTAACAGCGACCAACCAAACAACTGGGATTGGACAAATGAGATCCGTAAATTAATCTCACATATTCTACTTACAAAAATGCCTGAACCAAGTCAATATGACAGTTGTTATCTATTCGTTTGATGTGTTTGAGATTTTGATTTTGCCATTCGTTTAGAACTTTCCGTTTAGAGTTTCCTCGGAGTAGGTATATTTGTTATTCATCTTTTTGATAGGTGAGCAATCTACCCATAAGGATGTTGATATAAATAATTATAGAAGATGGAATTAAATCTTTTCATTGTCATAACCACTGTTCTGTATATGGAGATTGTCTTTTTTTCCTGTCTAACAAAAGTTGCACTGCTCCAATGGGAATATGTTCATACCAATGATGGGATTCCATCTGCTTTAAGAACACTTAACTTTTGACTTGCACACAAATTATTAACAACATAATTTTATTACAAATGATTATCGATGAAATAAAAATAAAATTAAAAGGGATTTCACAGAAATATTACAATTTACAAAGTTATGTTCATACGGGAATGCCACATACATTTTATAGAAAGACAAAGGATTATGAAGAATCTGACACATATATATATTTTCCCTCTGGTTCATATGATCCGTTCATCCTATAATGACTCTTAAAATTCAAGATTCTATCTTAAATTGAGGCCTTCCAAATACCGTTTCGATCCCTAACGTCACTGAAGAGATATGTATTGTCGAAATCTAGATCTTGTGTACAAAAAAATATTGACACCTTATGTTTGTGGCATAACATCTGGGCCACACGTTTATTGTTTTCTGTTTAGTATTAAATTCATATTAAGATCCATTTTGTTACATCTCGTGTTCGATTTTATTTGGCGATCGCCAATGGCAGTCAGCAGGGTTAAAGAACATCAGTTGTTCAACCTGTTAGTCAAATGCGTTTTGTTTAAATATACTTTTTCGCTCATGGTCTTTTTTGAAAATGTTGTTTGTGCTGCATTTAGACCCTTCTACAATGACATTTGTTTTACATGCACACGTATAAAAATTGCGGGTTTTATCCAACGCAATCATAGGTTTGAATGTAGTTTTCAATTTAGACTCGTTTATATTTTTTCGTTTGGGCTTGTGTCATATTTTCCCTTCGGTTTATATGATATGTTCATCCTATATTGACTCTTAAAATTCAAGAGTCTGTCTTAAATTGAGGGTAAATTATATGGCCTTCCAAATACCGTTTCGATCCCTAACGTCACTGAAGAGACATGTATTGTCGAAATCTAGATCTTGTGTACAAAAAAAATAATGACACCTTATGTTTGTGGCATAACATTTGGGCCACAAGTTTATTGTTTTCTGTTTAGTATTAAATTCATATTAAGATTCATTTTGTTACATCTCGTGTTCAATTTTATTTGGCGATCGCCAATGGCAGTCAGCAGGGTTAAAGAACATCAGTTGTTCAACCTGTTAGTCAAATGCGTTTTGTTTAAATATAATTTTTCGCTCATGGTCTTTTTTGAAAATGTTGTCTGTGCTGCATTTAGACCCTTCTACAATGACATTTGTTTTACATGCACACGTATAAAAATTGCGGGTTTTATCCAACGCAATCATAGGTTTGAATGTAGTTTTCAATTTAGACTCGTTTATATTTTTTGGTTTGGGCTTGTGTCATATTTTCCCTTCGGTTTATATGATATGTTCATCCTATATTGACTCTTAAAATTCAAGAGTCTGTCTTAAATTGAGGGTAAATTATGTGGCCTTCCAAATACCATTTCGATCCCTAACATCACTGAAGAGACATATATTGTCGAAATCTAGATCTGGTGTACAAAAAAAATATTGACACCTTATGTTTGTGGCATAACATCTGGGCCACAAGTTTATTGTTTTCTGTTTAGTATTAAATTCATATTAAGATCCATTTTGTTACATCTCGTGATCAATTTTATTTGGCAATCGCCAATTACAGTCAGCAGGGTTAAAGAACATCAGTTGTTCAACCTGTTAGTCAAATGCAATTTGTTTAAATATACTTCTTCACTTTTTTGGTCTTTTGGAAAATGTTGTTTGTGCTGTATTTAGACCCTTCTACAACGGAATTTGTTTTACATGCACACGTATAAAAATTGCGGTTTTTATCCAACGCAATCATAGGTTTGAACGTAGTTTTCAATTTAGACTCGTTTATATTTTTTCGTTTGGGCTTGTATCATATTTTCCCTCCGGTTTATATGATCCGTTCATCCTATATTGACTCTTAAAATTCAAGAGTCTATCTAAAAATGAGGGTACATTTTATATGGCCTTCCAAATACCGTTTCGATCCCTAACATCACTAAAGAGACATTTATTGTCGAAATCCGGAACTGGTGTACAAAAAATATTAACACCTTATGTTTGTGGCATAGCATCGTGGCCACAAGTTAATTGTTTTCTGTTTAGTATTAAATTTATATTAAGATCCATTTTGTTACATCTTGTGATCAATTTTATTTGGCAATCGCCAATGGCAGTCAGCAGGGTTAAAGAACATCAGGTGTTCGACCTGTTAGTCAAATGCGTTTTATTTTGAATATACTTCTTCACTTTTTTGGTCTTTTGGAAAATGTTGTTTGTGCTGTATTTAGACCCTTCTACAACGAAATTTGTTTTACATGCACACGTATAAAAATTGCGGTTTTTATCCAACGCAATCATAGGTTTGAACGTAGTTTTCAATTTAGACTCGTTTATATTTTTTCGTTTGGGCTTGTATCATATTTTCCCTCCGGTTTATATGATCCGTTCATCCTATATTGACTCTTAAAATTCAAGAGTCTATCTAAAAATGAGGGTATACATTTTATATGGCCTTCCAAATACCGTTTCGATCCCTTACATCACTGAAGAGACATTTATTGTCGAAATCCGGATCTGGTGCATGTACAAAAAAATATTAACACCTTATGTTTGTGGCATAACATCGTGACCACAAGTTAATTGTTTTCTGTTTAGTATTAAATTTATATTAAGATCCATTTTGTTACATCTTGTGATCAATTTTATTTGGCAATCGCCAATGGCAGTCAGCAGGAGCAGGGTTAAAGAACATCAGGTGTTCGACCTGTTAGTCAAATGCGTTTTGTTTAAATATACTTCTTCACTTTTTTGGTCTTTTGGAAAATGTTGTTTGTGCTGTATTTAGACCCTTCTACAACGAAATTTGTTTAACATGCACATGTATAAAAATTGCGGTTTTTATCCAACGCAATCATAGGTTTGAACGTAGTTTTCAATTTAGACTCGTTTATATATATATATACATATATAAAGTGCATAGAAAATCAACCTAACGATGTTAGAGTAGATTTGATTCGTAACTTCCTCCCCGGGGCTATATATATATCTATAATACTAAAATTACGAGGTCCAATTTGTCAGCCGTCATCGGGTAAAAATGACAAATCAAAGAATTCAACTCTATATACAACCAATATAGGACAATGGTGTAGATTAAAAATTACACCACTCCAGACCCTTTTGTTTTCCACATAATTAATATTGCCAATAATTAACAAGTTCCGGGTCTAATCCGATACCGATACCAATAGTATATTCACCTGTTAGATATTACCTTATCTGTACGTTCCGCATTTGACAGGCGCACCACCAAACGGTGTATTTAGGATTTTGCTATAAACACGGGTCATAATCAAAGGGCTGACAATACTAAATTCAATCATTGTCAAATTGTTCCCTATTGTAGCTTTATTCAGCAATCAGCAAGACTTTCTAAGATAACTTATATAGGACAATGCTGTTGATTAAAAAATACCCCATTCCTGGATAGCCTGGACCTTTTGTTTTCCAAATAATTAATATTTCCAATAATTGATAAGTTCCAGGTCGACGGGTTCAAACAGAAAGATTTGAAAGCAGAGAAAAATGTGTATCTAATAATCGACATGACTTTATCAGATGACAATACCAATTACTAAAATAAGGCTTAGGCATAGTTATATATACTTTAATTCAGTCACGGACCCGCGATATCACGGGTGTGTACTTGTATTCATTATATTTAACAGTACACTTGAGAAAAGGTAACGACGACAAAGGCTCAATCAAAGACGGACAACACCATCACCAACATAATGTCAAACTAAGAATGAACAGACACATATAAATACAACCAAACAAATGCAATACAAAGTTTAGTGACCAAGATATAAAAAAAATGACAAAGTACAGTGGGTTGTATCGTCATTTTTGCCAACAACAAGTATTGTGTAAAAAAAATCTCTTGACAAAATAAGTTAACGATGACGGTATTATTGCAATGAAAAGTTGGACACATATTCGTGGTTATCTGTTACATATTTCCAATAACGTTCATACAAATCATTATGTTGTCCGTACATTAGATACATATGATAAACATAATAAGACATACCTTGACTTAGACGTCCAGAGGGAAATGTTTTATAGTATTTCTGTAGCAGAACGTAAAAGGAGAATACTAGACTTTATTTATTTAATTTTAGAAAAAAAGGTTAATCTTGAGGTGTACGAGTATAACTATTTTTCTAAGAAATAAAAAGATATCAAATAATAACGACAACTATATATAAGGAATGATAAGTAAAATTTGTCTACGATCGTCACAAAATGTGTCTACGACTTACACCGGTAGACTACTGTTACTTTTAGTTAAAGGCCTTTAAGGGCATACGATACAGTTTTGATCCTGTATTTACAGTTTGATGAAAATTTACATACAGGATATTTTTTGCCTGATTAAATCAAATATGTAATAAAAAAACATACCTTCATGTGCTACTTTTTGAGTTAAATGAGGTCGAAATTTTGTATATTTTCTCAAAATTCGGATTTGTGGCCGTATTTTCCCTTTTGAAAGAAAGCAATAACTTTTTTTTTTAAAGATAAACACAAATTGTTTTTTGTTAAGTAATTTATAATTTCTATAATTAGTATACTAAAAACTTATGCATTTTTTTTATTCAGAAATAACTCATATTTATCAAATGGTCATGAATTGAGAAACAAGAGGCTCTCAAGAGCCTGAATCGCTCACCTGAATTTTTTTGGTTTAATCTCTCATCAATGATTATTTTGGCTTTTCAATTTATTTAAATGTTCTTTGAATCGTCCTATTTTCTTCAAAAGCAAAAAAAAATCATTTTCTCCTATGTTCTATTTTAGCCATAGGAGCTATGTTTCTTGACATACAAGGAAATGAAATATAAAATTTATACTAGATACTCTGAAACTCATTTAGCCTAAGTTTGGCTGAAATTGATACAGCAGTTTCATAAGAGAAGATTTTTTAAAGTAAGTCAACATGATGAACAAATTGTGAAAAAAGTCTTTAAAGGGCAATAACTCCTAAAGAGGTCAATTGACAATTTTGGTCAAATTGACTTATTTGTAGATCTTACTTTGCTGATCATATTTGCTGTTTACAGTTTATCTTTATCTATAATAATATTCAAGATAATGACCAAAAACTGCAAAATTTCCTTAAAATTACCAATTAAGTGGCAGCAACCCAACAATTGGATGTTTGATTCATCTGAAAATTTCAGGGCTGATAGATATTGACCTAATGAACATTTTTACTCCATGTCAGATTTGCTCTTAATGCTTTCGTTTTTGAGATATAAGCCAAAAACTGCATTTGACCCCTATGTTCTATTTTAAGTAACGGCGGCCATGTTTTTTGACGGATCAAAAATCAAAGCACACACTTTGTGCAGGATAATCTAAGGAACAACCATGCTAAGTTTTAACCAAATCCATTCAGTAGTTTCAGAGGAGAAGATTTTTTAAAGTTAGCAAATATGATGAACAAATTGTGAAAAATTGTCATTAAAGGACAATAACCCCTTAAGGGGTCAATTGACAATTTTGGTCATATTAACTTATTTGTAGATCTTACTTTGCTGATCTTTTTTGCTGTTTACAGTTGATCTTTATCTATAATAATATTCAAGATAATGACCAAAAACTGCAAAATTTCCTTAAAATTACCAATTAAGTGGCAGCAACCCAACAATTGGATGTTTGATTCATCTGAAAATTTCAGGGCTGATAGATATTGACCTAATGAACATTTTTACTCCATGTCAGATTTGCTCTTAATGCTTTCGTTTTTGAGATATAAGCCAAAAACTGCATTTGACCCCTATGTTCTATTTTAAGTAACGGCGGCCATGTTTTTTGATGGATCAAAAATCAAAGCACACACTTTGTGCAGGATAATCTAAGGAACAACCATGCTAAGTTTTAACTAAATCCATTCAGTAGTTTCAGAGGAGAAGATTTTTTAAAGTTAGCAAATATGATGAACAAATTGTGAAAAATTGTCATTAAAGGACAATAACCCCTTAAGGGGTCAATTGACAATTTTGGTCATATTAACTTATTTGTAGATCTTACTTTGCTGATCTTTTTTGCTGTTTACAGTTTATCTTTATCTATAATAATATTCAAGATAATGACCAAAAACTGCAAAATTTCCTTAAAATTACCAATTAAGTGGCAGCAACCCAACAATTGGATGTTTGATTCATCTGAAAATTTCAGGGCTGATAGATATTGACCTAATGAACATTTTTACTCCATGTCAGATTTGCTCTTAATGCTTTCGTTTTTGAGATATAAGCCAAAAACTGCATTTGACCCCTATGTTCTATTTTAAGTAACGGCGGCCATGTTTTTTGACGGATCAAAAATCAAAGCACACACTTTGTGCAGGATAATCTAAGGAACAACCATGCTAAGTTTTAACCAAATCCATTCAGTAGTTTCAGAGGAGAAGATTTTTTAAAGTTAGCAAATATGATGAACAAATTGTGAAAAAAGTCTTTAAAGGGCAATAACCCCTTAAGGGGTCAATTGACAATTTTGGTCATATTAACTTATTTGTAGATCTTACTTTGCTGATCTTTTTTGCTGTTTACAGTTGATCTTTATCTATAATAATATTCAAGATAATGACCAAAAACTGCAAAATTTCCTTAAAATTACCAATTAAGTGGCAGCAACCCAACAATTGGATGTTTGATTCATCTGAAAATTTCAGGGCTGATAGATATTGACCTAATGAACATTTTTACTCCATGTCAGATTTGCTCTTAATGCTTTCGTTTTTGAGATATAAGCCAAAAACTGCATTTGACCCCTATGTTCTATTTTAAGTAACGGCGGCCATGTTTTTTGACGGATCAAAAATCAAAGCACACACTTTGTGCAGGATAATCTAAGGAACAACCATGCTAAGTTTTAACCAAATCCATTCAGTAGTTTCAGAGGAGAAGATTTTTTAAAGTTAAAAAATATGATGAACAAATTGTGAAAAATTGTCATTAAAGGACAATAACCCCTTAAGGGGTCAATTGACAATTTTGGTCATATTAACTTATTTGTAGATCTTACTTTGCTGATCTTTTTTGCTGTTTACAGTTTATCTTTATCTATAATAATATTCAAGATAATGACCAAAAACTGCAAAATTTCCTTAAAATTACCAATTAAGTGGCAGCAACCCAACAATGGTTTGTTTGATTCATCTGAAAATTTCAGGGCTGATAGATCTTGACCTAATGAACATTTTTACCCCATGTCAGATTTGCTCTAAATGCTTTCGTTTTTGAGATATAAGCCAAAAACTGCATTTGACCCCTATGTTCTATTTTAAGTAACGGCGGCCATGTTTTTTGACGGATCAAAAATCGAAGCGCACATTTTGTGCAGGATATACTAAGGAACAATCATGTTAAGTTTCATTCAAATCCATTCAGTAGTTTCAGAGGAGAAGATGTTTGAAAAATTGTTAACGACGACAGACGACGACGACGACGACGACGACGACGACGTCGACGACGACGGACGCCAAGTGATGAGAAAAGCTCACATGGCCTTTTAGGCCAGGTGAGCTAAAAAACGTATTTTTTTTAATGTATATTTATCCACATTAAAAAAATTGCACTATTTACAGTTTTATAAAAAAAATTGGTTCACATAATCTCCCTGCAAAATGAAACAAAATGTCGTTTTAAAAAGTAGGGGTCCATGCACTCGTTTTCAAATTAAATCAGTTTGAATGATAAAAATCTGTCGAAAAATGCATTTTTTCCCGATATGTCACAGTTTGACGTCGCGAAAATAACATTTAACGTTAGCAACGTCATTACCTCCCCTGTAACTGTATCGTATGCCCTTAAACAGAAGCTGTATGATATTATTTCAAATCTATGTTGATGAATATATAAGCCCACCACCCAATAAAAAATATACATGTACATAAATTTTACAAATAAAATGCATTTTTTCTTATTGTTTTATCAATTAAATTTAAAAACTTCAGCTAAAGTCTCAAATTTGTATGTAAAATACTAATAAAATAATTTTGAAGGTGTGGTATGATTGCCAATGAGAAAATTCTCCATCCAAGTTACAACGTGTATAAAAATAAACAATTATATATATTTGCCATGAGATGGCAGAACCTTGGTGTTTCGAATTACACGAAGTAAATTTATAGTATATCACCGTATCAATGATATTTCATATCTTCATATGAATGCTTATTCTTTGGTTATTAAAACTGTCTAGGGGGAGGGGGTCTCTTTTGCAATGGCATATGTCAAATAGATATAAAAACTCATCCAATTTAGTGCATTGGACAGACAAAATTAATATATTGTTATTCCAATTTTGTTCAGATTTGTTGTGGAATTTATTGTTTTTCGTATTTGATCTTAAAATTAGGAATTTTCTCAAATATTTCTACAAGATAGAAGTGTCTAGCATTGATAATACAACTGTCATACTAATGTGATGTACAGCTAGCTATTTACGGATGTTTAACCCGCTATCTTCTTCGGAAGTCAGGAATATGACAGTTGATTTTCACTTGTTCCGTTGGTTTATACAGATTGATTTTGTCAGTTTCTGGACTTCCCCTTTTTGAATTGACCTTAGAGTTCAGTATTTTAAATACTTTTTACATTTCCTTACTGCGCTTTTGAAGTCATTTTTTAGTTGCATGATATAGACATTTTGCCAAATGATGTATTTCATATAACAATAGATCTTTTTTCACCCAGATACGGTCATGAAAAAAAAGAAGTCTGAATCATCGTTGCACCATACGTCATCATCAAAAGAACATTATGAACACTTAGTATATGAAGTTTTTATGTATGGTATTGTTGTGTAGTCTTTTGTTGTATAGTGTGATACATAGCTTATTGATATTTCATAGTTCATCTTATGACAATACGGAATGTATAATTCGACAAATAATCATTAAACTGTCACCTCTGAATCTTATATTGCCAAACAAATTTGCTTTCTCAATAGAATAAAATGTGTAAGTCCGAAGTTTATTAGAAGTTTATATATATAAATTGATATCTTATTTTAACCTTATACAAAACATAAATGAATAACAAGTAGCCAATAATAACCACTAAATAGGCCAACAAACCACTTCCACGTTCGTAAAAAAGTACTTGATATGGCAATTATTAGGGACAAAAATACAACTCAAGTAGATCAAATAGTATTTAACACAGGTGTTCGTTTTTCTAGATCACAAAGAATATAGATATATTTCAACAATATTTACTATAGAAATAGTACTTACCAATCCTATGTTTGTTTTATGTCTGATTTAAGATTTCAACCAAGGAGAGGGAACTAGGTTTTCGTTTATTCCACTCGATGCCCTAATTACGCAATCATATTTTACTGATACGAAGAAAGCAGGATCATTGGTTTCTACTTGAATAATGTTTTTGTACTAAATTTACTATGCTCGATTTTTCGCGTCTTACACTGGTCCAAGGACACAGTTATCGTCCTTTGCTTTTCGTTGTCTACGAATATAGTCCCTAGTGTAAACAGTGTATAACTTGCATGTTTTATTTGATACACTTTCCCAATTTATTTCTTGATATTAAATGCATGAAATATTAAGTAGGGGGATGTATTTACATGTTAAAAAAGATTTGGGTGCTGAATCTTTATGTTAAGTAGTGATTTTGTCCAGTTCAAAAAGGTCAAATTGAATTTTACACCCCCTTAACACAGAATTGTCAATATTTTGAGTTAGAGCTGGTAGAAGTTTCTATAATTTTGATATTATTTGTCTCACTGGTAGTACACTACACTGTAAAAATCTTTTTGAGAAAGAGCAGGTGCGATTTTTTTAATTTGAATTTATTGTCTAAAAGAAATGCACTACGAAATAACTGTGTTCTCGGGCCCACTGTTATATTTTCGTGCAATATTCATGTATGAAATCTCCATAAAACAACATAAACTGTACAGTATGTAGTTTTCTACTCCATGATTTTTATAACGTCCTGTCATTCGACGTACTCTTATCAATTTTACTGACTGCGATTAGAACGCGGATGGGTTTGGAACTTGTATGTCTGTAAAGAATTTTGTTAAAGGACCGAGGTTTGTAGAAGTCCCTGTTATGAGCAACTTGTGTGGACGCAAGGTATAATTATTGATCTTTACATTAATGATAGTAACTTCTTATGTTGTACGAAGTTGAAGTGTAGAACGCAGTAGAACACTGGCCGATAGTGGGTGTTGTAACAACTTAAAGTTGAACATAAAACAATAAAATGTCAATTAATTATATCATGGTAGGCCCATTTAACAATGAACATCACATTTATAAACTTTTCATTGACTGATACTGATCAGATTATAAACAAGGCTGTCACCAGACTGTCAGTAAAAATTAACTTCATTAACCATTGATTTTATTTTCCCATGGTGAACAGGAAGATGTAAAATAATTAAGATAATTACGTCTATAATTTTGGCTGATTAATTTTTCCTGAAATTGTTTAATTTTTTATGATTTATAAGTATTAATAATTAAAATTTTATATATTTTCCATACAACTAAGAGGAAACATTTCTGCATTTCAACGTATTTATGGTTTGTTTGACGACATTTAAACATTAGTATTCTCTTGGTAAATTTGACAATGATTTTTGATATTAATATCCCCTTAATTATCTTTGATCTGACAATACATCAATTAATTATATCAACAGATCTCTATACAAATTGAATATCTCTGAGCATTTTATGCTAATTTTTACATTCTGTTTGTAGGAATAGACTAATCTTTTCTATTGAAACTCAATTATTGATCAATTTATTTTTGCACATTGGCGTCAATTTATGATGCCCTTGGCACAAAAAGGTATATGGTATATGTACAGTTTTAACTTGTAGTCTTCAAATTCATCTCGATGATGCATATAACCTGTCATAAAAATGCACTCTTGGAAGTAAATTGTTCATTGTTTAGCAGATGATGCATCATGCAGAATAAACGATTTAAATATCAAAGGTTTTCAATTTCCTATGTAATTTATAAAACATTTGGTGAATAATGTCTTTGTTTACATATTCGAAGAAAGGATTGATAGAAATATTATTGTAAATTTTTAAAAACAAAAAATGTTTTTGATACACTTTTGTACTTCAAATGACCATTCACAGTTCATCTTGCTTCTAGTTATAGAAGCCATTGCAACATTTTGTCGTAAATCGTCGTTCGTCATTTACTTTTTTGTTTAAAACTTTTTGCTCTGAAATAGGTGGACTAATTACTTCGCCTGACTAGTAAATATGGTTTCTTGATTAAATTTTGTAGTGTTTCGTCCACGACATTGCAAAATATTGGTGACAATGTAAGCAACTCCAAAGACAATTCAAAAACAAAAAGTCTGTTATCAAATGAAAAATCAAAACCTCAAACACACACCAAACGAATTAAAAACAATAAGCACATCCCCGATAGTTGGAATTTCCCCATGTAGAAAATGACAGACCAAATGTGCAGACGATTAAGATATACCTTACCACTATCTCTATCATAATTATTCGAAATCGTAGTTATATGTATTTAATCAATCGGAGATACATATTTCTCTAATTCTTGCACGATTTATCCGTTTCCTGAATTGTTGATTGTTTTTATTTAATCGTTTGATCTCAGTTCTTTATTGGTTCTTCATTGGTCAAAATTCGAGTATGACGTCAAACTTTCTTGCTTTCCCTGTGAATTTCTTATATGACGTCGTGACAAAAAAGGCGACCATGCCCGATGAAGTCCCATAGAAAGAACGCATCTTTTTGCAGATCATTCAAAAAGAAAGATCGAATTTGTCTGCATATCGTTTAAAAACCATAAGAGAAACAGATTCCACCACAAAATCTTGTACAATACGATATTTATCCACTCTTGACAGTAAAGTTTTAAATATTTAAAACGTTAGGCGAGACTCGTGTTTTAAATTTTAAAAATTAAGTTGTTTTGAGTGGATACATATCATATCACATTCGATACAATGGTAGAACACATATATAAATTTATATACAGTTGCAAAAGATGGAGAAGCATATTCATGTTTGTTTCCAAAATATTTAATGGGCTAAATTAAAAATATAAAAATTGGTAGTGAAGGTCTGCAGATTTTTACTTGTAGTGTGCAGCACTTCGGGTTCCACCAGTAAAATAAGGTTAGTTTTTTGTCTGTGCATCATACTGTGGGTGTTCAACTCGGTTATAGCATTATGGTCTGGCGATATCAATTTAATCGGAGTATAATAGCCAACTCATAGGATGATAATGAACGGAGCTTCCAAATGGTGAACAAAATCTAACAGTTTATGTTTTTTTAATTATGTTTGTTAAGAACATTTGCGAATTTATCTTGTTTTGCCATATTATTTTCTGTTCATGTAAAAATCTATTCGGTGGTTTATCATTTTTATTCAATAAGATATAATAGCAAACAAGTATCACGACACTATCGTGAACGTAACACAAAAACGATCATAATGATTTTTGTTACCGACTTGCTTGTCAGGAATATGACAGTTGTTATCCATTCGTTTGATGTGTTTGAGCTTTTGATTTTGTCATTTGATTATAACTTATATCTAGAAATTGAATATGAGGGTCGTTTGAAAACAAAAGTTTACGACAAAAGAGATGATTTCAGCTTCCAACTTGTGTGAATTTTCATTTTTAAACCAAGAGTTCCAAATGCTGAAATTGAAATCATCATTCTGTAAATTTTACGGACGCCATCACGAGTTGGTTAAACGTTACGAAATATCCGTTTCACAGATGATATCGGATATGTTCCTTATGTCGTAACTACAATCCCGTTTCCTTTTCACAAATGTGACCTACCGAATTAGACTATTTACCCCTATTTGTGACATTTTTGCCTATTGTTTTTGTTTGTTTTGTTCACACATCGTTGTCAATATAATGGAATTTGATGCGACTGTCATACAAGTGAGAGGTTTAGCTAGCTTTAAAACTAGGTTCAATCCACCATTTTCTAGATTTGAAAATGCCTGTACCAAGTCAGGAATATGACAGTTCTTGTCCATTCGTTTTTGATGCGTTTTGTTATTTGAATTTGCCATGTGATTATAAACTTTCCGAATTGATTTTCCTCTGAGTTCAGTATTTTTGTGATTTTACTTTTGTCTTTAAGACTGCAATCTCTTCCAGGAACTTCTTTTCAGTACATGTCCTACTCAACTAGTAACAAATAATCTAAACCAACAGAAAAAGGTCTGGAAATTTCATTGCGCAACATCTGTAATCGCAACTGGTATCAGTGTCTCAACTATTTTTTTTTAAATGTAGCAAATTTAAATTCTTCAAGACCACAACAGTTATTATCAGGAATCAATCTGCCAGTATCTCAATTACAGTGATACATGTTCGACCTTGAACTAATTACACTTGTCTGATGTTATCCATCTATGTTAAAACTGAATTGTTTTAGAAGATCTTGAGGTACACTAATTACACTGGGCTCGACCGATATTGAAATTATTAGATAGATGATGCCCGCGTAGTGGACGCGTATCATATAAATCCACCTGATCTCACGTCATTTAATAAAAGCTAATATAATTCCAATTATTTTCATTCACATGTTGATATATGGGGGAGTTTATATCTTATAACTCCCCCCAAATGCAAAGTTGACTTTCATATTGGAACTTTATTTGGCGTTTAAACTCTTATTACACTGTAAAAACAGCGTTTAGATTTGAAACGGATCTACAACATGTTTAGGTCTAAACGTGTTTAGGAAAGCGTTTAGGATCTAAACGGATATTTATCTAAACACATAAAAACCTAAACGTGTTTAGAATTTAAACGTGTTGCATGGTTATTATCAGTGAATGTTATCATTAAGCTAAACATCAAATTGCATCTAAACACTTCTGAAACACTTTTCTAAACACCTAAACACTTTATAATATTTCAGTACTGGTTTCACCTTTTTATCCGATGTTCCTACATATAACAACATATTCTGTGAAACTATGATATCTTGGCGGTCTTGAAATTAAAATTATTTTCAAACTTCAGAAGCGTCTTTACTTCTTTACAAATCATAGCATCTTCCCCGACCTTCCCCAACTGAGTTTCCCTTTTTTGTGTTGTAAGATTATAAAATTACGTTCAATTATTTTGTTTATAAGTTTAGCATTTTTTGTTTATACCAGGGACATCTTTTATAGTATTTATAAGGAAGATGTGAGTGAATATTTCAGTCTCTAATTTCCGGAGACGTTGTCCGAATATGATCTTATATTAATTAACGAACAGAGTTATATATCGTGGTAATTTGATACGGACGCCTTCGGACCCGCCAAAGACAAACAACATTTAAAACAATGGACCCCATCTATCAAGCATATATATCTATTGACGATGCAACAGATACAGAACTTCATATTAGAATATTGACGGAATCAAAAGCCATCTTAACAGTTATTACAGTAGCGGAAGGTAAGCAGATCCAGATTTCGTAAAAAGGGGGAGGGGCAGAAACCATAATTTAACAGTCTAATAAAAGGAATATGTGCGTTAAACTGTTAACCTATGCTATTTCAAGTTCACTATTGTGGTTCGAATCATATAATATACATACATAATCAGTCGGAGGGACCAAACATAACATATAAGAATGAGCTAATTCGGAAATTTAAAATGAGATTTAATAGTCTAAACTGCCACTGTACATAATGTCATAAAATCATAGTTTCAAGTAATTTAACTTTGCAAGGAACAAGATCCCAATGGCCCATAGTGCAAGATCCTTTACACAAACACTGAAATTATAGTTTCACTTCCTTTGTCAAAGAGAAACAAATTAAAGAATACCAAAAGGACATTCAAACTCATTACTTGAAAATAAACTGACCACGTCATGGCTAAAAAGTTGAAATAACTGACCACGCCATGGCTAACAAGTTGAAAATAAACTGACATTCTACAGTGGCGGATCCAGGGGGGGGGGGGGGTTCCGGGGGTTGGAACCCCCCTTTTTTTGGCGAGCAATGCATTTGAATGGGAGCATATAGTTGGAACCCCCCTTTTACTCTGGGTTGGGAACCCCCCTTTTTAAAATGGCTGGATCCGCCACTGTTCTAACTCCAATGTCTAAAATAAAATGTCAAGTTGTTCTTTTTTATTTAAACCTTTACTAATTATTTGTATGTATGCATTTATAGGACTGTGACACTGTAGTTGGAATGAAAAAACCAAGAATAAATCCATATCATAGATCAAAGTAAAGAACAGATCAGAAACAAAGACAGAAAAGGATGACTTATTTCAAGAGCAGATGCAAGTAAAAATATATAAGTATATTATTAAGTTGCCAATAGACATGATAGAACTATAATACGATTGAAAAATGGAGGTTAATTCCTTCTCTAATATTTATCCTGTTGAATAGGTAAAAAATGGGCAATTTAAAATAATATATTCATAATATTAGGATAAAATAGGAAAAACAGGCTGTAGTTCTCAGAAATCAAGGATTTTGTTTTATAATATAAAAAAAACCTGCATGCTTGTTTGCTCTATATAGTGTTCCCTTTGATTTGTTTGTCTTTTGATGTGTACATTTCAAGCAGGGATTGAACTTAAGACTTTGGCAATTGTAGCCCACATATATAGTCCAATACAAGAAAAGCTGAAATTTAAGTAGCCCACACCAAATTTTAGGGGCCAATAGCGAGTGGGCCCCTGCTAATTTCAAACCCTGATTTGTACAAGGTGTAAATTATTGTCTTTTTAACTACAATTTGTATTTTTCTTTTGTAAGAATCTTTTTCAAGAAGCTTGTTTAATGTATTTTAATAAACATGATCTAAGAATAAGTGACTGTTGCATACAAATGTACATGAAGGTTTCATTTTTTCATTTCAGGATAGAAAAGTTCACCTGATAACCAAAAAGAACTGCACATCAAGAGCCTTTATCATTCAAAAGAAGATTGTTTGTGCAATGAAAAATTCCTGTATGATAGGAGATGGACTGACAATTTCTGTTTTGTTGAGGATAAAAATCATCAAATTTTATAATTGTATTTTTTGTTTGCATTTAGTGAGACTTAAAAATAAATTATTGAAATAATTTGAATAGATTGTATGTTATGTTTAAGACTAGATCAGAAAAAAGAAAAACAAAAGAACCAGATTCCAAGTTTTATAAAAAGGTGGAAGGTCCATCGAAAGGAATAAAAAAAGTCATATTCCTGACTTGGTACAGACTGTTCCTTTAAAAATAATGGAGGGTTAAACTTTGTCTAATTGGTTACAGACTTTTCACAACTTTGTCTTATTGTTTACAGATTTTTCTTAACTTGGTCGCATTGTTTACAAACTTTTCTTTGGTCTCCAGGAAGAATAAAATGTGTAAACCTATTATTGATAATAACATTATTATCATTACTGAAGTTTTCCAGCTTTAATATACTATATAGACAAGTCAAATAATTTTATTATGGTAAAACTCATTGCAAGAACATTAAAGCAGAAATGTACACGTTTATTGTATATTCTACAATACATTGTGGACTATTCAACCTGTAGTGCTGTACCACAAGTAGTTCCTGTGAAATCATAGTACTAGTAGACTAACCGTTGGAAGGTCTAAACACCATATATTTCTAAACATATAACATCTAAACACTTGTTGAAATCTAAACACTTGTTAAAATCTAAACATGTTTAGATGCTAAACGCGTTTCAAAACGTACACAGAAAAAGTGTTTAGATAAGTGTTTAGAATCTAAACACTGTTTTTACAGTGTATTCGAGGGTCAATGGTAAGTTCACAATTAAAAGACTGTTTGGCTTAAATGCTCTCCAAACCTATTTAAAATTTCTAAACCTTTGGTCTAGAGTGTAGATCATTAAGATATTTCCTGAAACGTGTGTGTGTGTGAAAGGAAAATAACATCAAACAGTTTTTACACCACAATAAATATTTTTAATAGAAGGCATACTTAGTTACTGTGTTGTTCAATATTTTTTATTAATGTATTTCCTTTTTTCTTTCTGTTGTAGCACTGTAGTTACAATGATTTTTTTCATACACAGATTTTGACTTTTTGTTTAAATTTCAAAATAACAACTTTATGGAGCTTAATCTATATACAATTTTCCTTTTTATGTTTCACTCTTTTGGATTTTGATTGATGGTGTGTATATGGTTAATTTAGAGCGTGTCGCCAATTCCTTGTGTTTTTGAAGAAATAATTTCTTCCACTTCTTGAGAAAAAAATCTCAGACTTAAATTACTTGCAATGAATCTACGGATTCGAAACGAGAAATCAGAACTCTTATATCTTATTATACGACATATACTTGGGAACAACTGACTTTGAAATTGACCCCTTTTGAACTTTAACCATAAAATTCCGGTGTGGTTTGAGGTACTCTCATGGTCTTTTGATCGTATATAATTTAACAACCACAAAATCTAAAAGTGTAAACTTTTTATCACAAGATCGTCAGACATATCTATATAATCAATGTTATCATTTAATAATTATAACTTTTACATAAATATCTTTTAACATTCAACAATCCTCTGGTAATACTTGAACGCTCCTGATGATTTATTAAAATGATCTATGATCGAATACAAATGATATTTTATCATTTCACCCAAGTTGAACAACTTTATCAAAAGTAATGAAAACGTACACAGCCATAACTATATTAAAAGTATCATAAAATTATTTTTTTCACTTTACTTGTACCTTTTAAGGCATATACAATATTGATGCAACGATTAACTATCTTAATAACTGGGAAAATAAGTTTAGCACCTGCATTCAAAATAAATATCCATCATAAATTTATAAATTTCAAAAGATCTAGATCAAATTCGATAAAGAAATTACAGGGATTTGGTCGTTTAAATTCAAATGCTATTTCTAAATCGTATTTTTTTTTTAGTATAATGTCATCTCTTTGCTGTTTGAAATTTATTAGTTTTAAATTATAATTTCTAATATATATGAAAAATGGCTTAATAAATCGTAATAAAGTATTTTAAAATAAGTCAATTCTTATGTACCCATCAACAGTTCATCTCAAACGGAAAGGGTATCTGGGTTGCACCCACAAATATGTTTCTATACGCATGAGGCAAAAAGTAAAAAAAAAACCCTCTGATTATCACTATCTATATTATTTTATTTCATAAACAGTTTTCTTCTTTTATCCATCAATATCTTTAAAGGCATTTTTTCCTGATATTTGTATCGCTTCTTATAAACAAATAATATTGTTTGGGTAATGCAAAATCCTTGAAAACTGATATGTCATATCTCTTCATGGCATCAACAGTTTGTGTTTCTAATATCTATCCATTTGATTAAGAACGGACCCATTACATATTTGTTTTTACTGTCAGTACCCGAGGCTATCATCATCTCAATAGTCAATACGCGACATGATCTATAACCAACCTTTCTTAAATTGTCTACGAGTGTGCAGATTTTACGAATTTGGATACTCACATGATATGTATGAAGTGTAGTTAAGATTTGTTTTTTTTTTACTTTTTATTCGTTGTTAAAGGATACCAGGTACACCAGACGCGTTTCGTCTACATTCGACTCATTAATGGCACGTTTTATGCCCATAAATAAATTGTAACTAAATTCACCGTTCTTGTAAGAAGTGTCCTATCATAAGCATACAACCAAACAAACCAATCCTCAAATTTCATTTCATATGCTGATTTGTACATTTGATCATTACCAAATATGACATATAGGTAAGCATATCAAATTATTTCCCCCTCATCGTGTCTCAAGTTAGAAGAAAATTGCTCTAACATTTTGTTCAAGAAGTATTGAATTCACTGTAAATGAATCAGTATTTATTCCAATGAATTAGCTGTGATAGCAATATAAAATGTTAACATCACTTAACATACTTTAATAGATTTAATTTTGTAGAATCGTGTAAGAAGAAGAGCATTTTGAGTTTTGGAGATTTTCCAATTGGAGACTGAGAAGAAAAAGAATATTGCAAAGTACATGCTACTAATGCTTAAAATATATATAATAAATCAAGAAAAAAAATAATGAAATCCGTGAAATTATCTTTCGGAAAGCTTCATACGAACCCATTGGAAGAAGTTTTGAATGTCAAAAAAGGTTGACGCTTATTAAAAAAAACATCTGGAAACGGACTTAACATTCCAATCGGAACAATATATATTCATAACGAACTGTCCGTGACCAAACGTATACGGATCAATTTTTTGTACCTTGTAGGTTTAACTAAACGTCCATTTCTATTGCATCTTATTAAACTGTCCTCAATACGTAATTTATGCATTTTTTGTTAATTATACATAAATCTTTTATTTCTATATGCATGTGGTGGGTACTTCGGTTGAAAAAAGATATACGACAAAATTGCTTTATAAATCAAAACAATAAATAGGTGTCATTTGAAACTAAAAGACAAATTGAAAGAGTTGGTATTGCTTTGCTTCGTAAAAAAGAATGGCCACCGTAGATACAAGTATCTTGTCTTGGGGAGGGATAAATCCTACTTTGTAAAGGATCACTCTGATTCGAACAAAAAATTCTCTGAAACTGATATTATCAAGATGCTTGATTTCTTGATTGACAACATATTTGTTACGTTCGGGGGACGTGTTTTTCAACAGACTGTCGGCATTCCAATGGGAACAAACTGTGCCCCTCTACTTGCCGACTTGTTTCTTTATTATTTTGAAGCTGACTTCATGCAGGAACTTCTTAGGAAGAAAGATAAGAAGTTAGCAATATCCTTTAACTTTACTTTTCGCTATATAGATGATGTTCTTTCACTAAATAATTCAAAATTTGGTGACTATGTGGAACGCATCTATCCAATCGAGCTAGAGATAAAGGATACTACAGATACAGTTAAGTCGGCCTCATATCTTGACTTACATCTAGAAATTGACAATGAGGGTCGGTTGAAAACAAAACTTTACGACAAAAGAGATGATTTCAGCTTTCCAATTGTGAACTTTCCATTTCTAAGTAGCAACATTCCAGCAGTACCTGCATACGTGGTATATATCTCCCAATTGATACGATATTCCCGTGCTTGCATTTCCTATCATGATTTTCTTGATAGAGGGTTGCTGCTCACAAGGAAGCTATTAAACCAAGAGTTCCAAATGGTGAAGTTGAAATCATCCCTTCGTAAATTTTACGGACGCCATCACGAATTGGTTGACCGTTATGGAATAACCGTTTCACAAATGATATCGGATATGTTCCTTACGTCGTAACAATCCCCTTCCCTTTCATGAATGTGACCTACCGAATTAGACCATTTACCGGATTTGTTATCACATAAGCAACACGACGGGTGCCGCATGTGGAGCAGGATCTGCTTACCCTTCCGGAGCACCTGAGATCACCCCTAGTTTTTTGGTGGGGTTCGTGTTGTTTATTCTTTAGTTTTCTATGTTGTGTCGTGTGTGCTGTTGTTTATTTGTCTTTTTCATTTTTAGCCATGGCGTTGTCAGTTTGTTTTAGATTTATGAGTTTGACTGTCCCTTTGGTATCTTTCGTCCCCCTTTTTGAACACCCACAAGATTTTCTCATCTTTAAAATATTTATTTGATCATTTATGAAATATAATAAATAATTTTTGAGGTGAAAAAAATAAGCAGCTGTTAATCGAACAAAAAAAAATCAATGTTCAAAAAGATTAAAAAGACTACTTCCTGTATGTATAACATTTATATTAATTAAATTTGAAAATTTCCCTAATTGATTTCTGACCTTGTCAAAGAGCTAATTTGAAATCATTAACGTGCAGCATTTAACATATAAATGTAAATAGTGACAGTGACATTTATATGATGGGCGACCATGGGGGCCAAAACACCCTATTCAATATTGCTATCAATAAAAAAAGTTTGATGGCCAACTTAGTTTACGTAAAAATTCAATTACATATAAATCTTTCATAATTGTATCTAATTGAGAAATGAATTATTTATTGTGACGATAGCCCTGAAAAGTCAATTTACAAACTTATATGAAATGTTAGTTTAAATGTCTTCATATTACAAATCAAGTGCAAATTTGACAGTTTTGTCACCTTCATGTCTTCTTGCCTTATCTCAACGATCATACAAAATTTATCATACCGGAAAAATATTATAGTAACAAATAATATGGGTACTAATAGAGAGTTAATCAATACAAAAACATAACTTGAAAAATTTCTTTGTAGACTATACAAGGTATCCTATATCTAGTCAGGAATATGACAGTTGTTATCCATTCGTTTGAAGTGTTTGAGTTTTTGATTTTGCCATTTGACTTCGGACTTTCTGTTTTGAATTTACTCAGAGTTTGTTTTCTTTGTTATTTTATTTTTTAGTGGTTCTTGTTTGGATTCGAGCGTCACTGATGAGTCTTTTGTAGACGAAACGCGCGTCTGGCGTATATACAAATTTTAGTCCTGGTATCTATGATGAGTTTATTTACAACCACTGGGTCGATGCCACTGCTGGTGGAGATTTATTTCCCCGAGGGTACCACAAGCCCAGTAGTCAGTATTTTGTGTGCTGACAAGAATTGTCATTGATATAGTTATATCTATAAATTTACTGTTTACAAAATTTTGAATTTTTTGAAATACTAAGGCTTTTCTACCTCAGTCATAGATTACCTTAGCTGTATTTGGAAACACTTTTAAGAATTTTGGTCCTCAAAGCTCTTCAACTTCGTACTTTATTTGGCCTTTTCAACTTTTTTGGATTCGAGCGTCACTGATGAGTCTTTTGTAGACGAAACGCGCGTCTGGTGTATATACAAATTTTAGTCCTGGTATCTATGATGAGTTTATTTATGTTCAAACTTAACTTATAGATAAGATACAACAGTAGTTTACCGATGTTCAAATACCAAAAATTCATTTAGAATATACAAATTACGTTAAAAAATACTAAATATAAGAATCGCACGAAATGAAGCGAGACCGGGTGTGTCGACAGGCTAAGCGTATCCTGCTTTGCGTAAACCTTCAGCCATTTGAATGCAGACTTAGTCAATATTTAAAAATCTGAAATGGGACATATTCATAAAACGCTTGGGTAGCATCAAGGCTTTCCATTTTAAAACTGCAATTTTAATGGTAAACACTCTATGATTTTTTAAGATTTGTAGGGAGTGTGTGTTTTATTTAATCTTCAGTTGTCTTTGAATTTTTTGTCGTTTTTTTAAATTCTATCGTCTCTTTTCTTAAGGGAATATGTTTTGTCTATCTTGCTTGGTTTGCGATGTTCTTAAAATTCTTCTGTAAATACAGGCGATAGAAGTTTACCGTTATTCAAATCTCTTTAATCTTGTAAAACAGAATTTCCTGCAATACGCGAGTATACATGTACTGTCTTGTACGTGCTATTGTATTTAAAGTTTATACGTTTAAATGCATTCGGTTTTTTAAACGAGTACCATTTATAAATATGAATACAGCATGTTTACTTAATACGCGAGTAATTGCCGTATGAAGTGATAAAACTGTTTCATGAAAAGCTACACAAAAATAACTTTATCAAACGAAAACGGAAACAGCTCTTCAAAAAAGACACATTAGTCTGAGGATACTCAGTTTTGGCTATCAGATCGAAATCTTGCAATAGAACATGATTTAGACAATTGATTTATTGGTGCACATAATTAAATTTTGAATCAAGAATCAGGTATGTTTCGTGCTGATTTATTTGAAAATTATTATTATCTAAAAATGAATATAAAATACTGATTACATCATGGAGAACTTCACATTAACATTTTTGAAAACCGTAGCACGTGTATATTGGCACTAAAATTAATCGCCGTCAATGCAAATTTAAAAGAATAAGGAAACGAAATTTTTGCTTAAGAGTTTTGTGGTCGGACAAATCTGAGTTCAGGCATTTTATCAGTAAATGACTAAATGTATATCAGTTACGTAATACTTCAATAAGTTCTGTTCACGCGACGACAACACGATTCGCGCATCAGCAATAGTACTGGTATGATATCATGGAGTGTAAAAACGAGATAGAAGAGCTTTAATTGCGTTTCATTAATGCATTATGAAAGAAGAAAAGCACGTTGCAACTAACCTTAGAATGCTAGCGTTATTAGCTAGTGCAAATTATTGCATTTTAAAAAAAGTAGATTCTACTTCTGACTCAATTTTTAAACTATTTTAGTGAAATTTCTATTCCGAAACATTCAATGCTAAACCTTTGGTGTGGTCATACATTTCAGACTTACAGGAAACCTATCAAAGATACCAAATGTATTATGTTTACGGTCACTATTTGCAATCGGTTGACCAAAACGATGTATCGGTACCTCAACTTACTAATGTCATTATTAGTTCTTTAGATACCAATATAATCGTATGACCTATAATTTTACCGACTGTGTCTTATTCCCGATTGGATCATTTGTCTAAGTGTGAATTTGAGTGGCAAGAGATGCATGTATATGAGAAGACGCTTATCCTGTAGCCAGCGTAGCCAGTAGCGTAGCCAGTAGAAAACCTTTCGGAATGCATTCGATTTCCCTAGGTTTTTGTCTGTTACCTTGATTTGCTTCTTTTTTTATTGAAAATATTTGGAATCGGTAAATGACTGTCGCCTCAAATTAGCGCGTGTCGTCTACAAAACACTCATCAGTGGTGCACCAATAAAGAATCTATAAATAAAGATCGAAATAATAACTTGTTACTCATAATGAAATCAATATTGATTAATAAAAAGTTTGAGGTGGTAATTTTATGGTATTAAATTTTATGGTATTAAATTAAAAAATTGGGTTTATACATATAAACAGCGATTTTGCAATTTGAATTATAATTGTCCTTTAGGAGTAATACCACCATTAATTTACCCTATTTGTCTTTTTTTTTTTAAATATGCAGAATTTGTCTTTGCTTTAAAAAAAGAAATACAGGGCACGAGTAAAGTTATGTACTGTCTAGTACTACAGTGAATATGTCATAAAACATCTCATTGCATACCAGATCATCACTGGAAGTAAACCAATCAATCAAAGCCCTTTTCCTGTTAGCAAATTTTGTTACCACCTGAGGTTTCTAAAATATCTAATAAGAACAACAATTAAAAAAGGCTGGCGCTTTGAAATACCAAAGATATATGTTTATATATGACTTAGAATTGTTTTCTGTAGTTGAATACAGGGTTAATTTGTTCGCACATCGTAGTTAATATAATGAAATTGTATGCAACTGACATACAAGTAAAAGGTTTAGATAGCTATAAAATCAGGTTTAATCCACATTTCCCTTCAAAATAAAATGCCTGTACCAAGTCAAGAATATGGCAGTTGTTATCCCTTCGTTTGATGTGTTTGAGCTTTTGATTTTGCCATTTGCTTAGAAACTTTCCGTTTAGAACTTTCCTTGGTATTTTTGTTATTTTACTTTTTACACCTTGTTTTAAACATATATATTAGTAACAGCTTTAACAACCTACATATTTCATCCATATTTGCATCTATCTAAAAACGCATCTTGTATCAAGATATCTTTATGGGTAACGTTGTTGGTCATATTCAAATATTAATGAAAAAATATCTCTATGACGCTATTTTGCCAGTTTTCAGAAATAATAAAAACATATACGACTAAATATTAACATATTACACTGATGATTGATTTTGTGAACATTTGAAGTCTGTTATTTGGCAGATATCTAATATAGTTTGTTTTCAAACACAGGTGGCATAAACAAAAGTGGCCATCTCATACCTTTCAGTAGTACTTTTTTTGGAAAACGTGTAGGAATTTTTGCTCCTAAATGCTCTTCAACTTCGAACTCTATTTGGCCTTTTAAACTTTTTTTGATTCTAGCGTCACTTGTGGGTCTTTTGTAGACGAAACACGCGTCTGGCGCAAATACAAAATTTCATTCCTGATATCTATGATGAGTTTATATACAACCACTTGGTCAATGCATGCTGGTGGAGTTTTAATTTCCCAGGGGTATCACCAGCCCAGTAGTCAGCACTTCTGTGCTGACATGCGTTATCATTAATATGGTCATAATTATAAATTAACTATTAACAAAACTTTGAATATATGAAATACTAAGGCTTTTCTACCTCAGAAATAGATTACCTTAGCTGTATTTGCCAAAACGTTAAGTAGATTTTGGTCCTCAATGCTCTTCAACTTCGTACTTTATTTTGCCTTTAAAACTTTTTCATTCGAGCGTCACTGATGATTCTTTTGTAGACAAAACGCGAGTCTGGCGCAAATACCAAATTTCATTCCTGGTATCTATGATGAGTTTATTTCATTTAAAAGACCTTGATAACTCAGAGCCATTTGGTGATGTTATATTCAAATAAAGGATAAAACGTGTGAATATCGCTGAGCTTTTATTATCATGTTAAGCACTGTTAAGTTTAAATGTCCCCAGATGTCACAATCATAATGTGCACAAGGAAGGATGACTCTTCTCTATATAACGGTATTTGCGACTGGTGATAATCCATTGGGATTCACACCAACATTATACATGAATAAAAATTTCGCTTTTATATCTTACACACAATATCTGTCCTAACTAAAGTTCTCCCTCAAAGTCTAATTGAATTTCCGAATAATAGCATATATCAAGCGCATTACATACCTTTACCAACTCCTTGTTCGATCTTAAACCTTACATAGTAACATTTTTTTTGTTGCATGAGACGTTGCAGCTTGTACCGCATGCATGTAATTCCCAAAAGCGTTCCTGTAATTTCAATATTAAAGCGTCTGTAAAAGAGACCATCATGCCATATTCGACCTTTTCATTATCTAAAAATTATCTAAAAACCTCACAAAACTCGTACCTTATAAACGATAATGAATGTTTTTATAAAGACTTAATCACAGGATTGGAACCATTTTCATTGCCGGACAAATGCAAACAGGATAGGGTGAGGCATTTTTTTTTTCATTTGTTCTATAATAACTCAAACATAACACAAAATAATTTTATCAAGTAGTTATTTTCAAAACAGAAGGTTGTGTCACTGCACGGTAATTGTTCGTCAATGATTTATCTTTGATATTGGCTTCAGACTCGGACTTCTCTGAAACTGAATTTTAATGTGCGTATTGTTATGCGTTTACGTCTCTACATTGGCTAGAGGTATAGGGAGAGGGTTGAGATCTCATAAACATTTTAACCCCGCCGCAGTTTTGCGCCTGTCCCAAGTCAGGAGCCTCTGGCCTTTGTTAGTCATGAATTATTTTAATTTTAGTTTCTTGTGTACAATTTGGAAATTAGTATGGCGTTCATTATCACTGAACTAGTATATATTTGTTTAGGGGTCAGCTGAAGGACGCCTCCAGGTGTGGAAATTTCTCGCTACATTGAAGACCTGTTGATGACCTTCTGCTGTTGTTTTTTTCAGGTTGTTGTCTCTTTGACACATTCCCCATCTCCATTCTCAATTTTATTAATATAGAATATTAACGAAAAATTGTCCGATTTTAGAATTGTATCGTTCATATTGAAATGGACTTGACCATTCCAATTTCTGAAGTTAAATATACGTATTTTTGAATAGTTCGTGTTTTATAGCCAAATGAAAGCTATTCTAAAATTAAAAATTCAACCAGTTGTATAGTGGTAATGTTGGTTTTCAATAAACCAGTGTGAATTTCATTTTCTTAATAAACTGACTCTTTTTCAGTGCTCTTTTCTATTGGTCAAATTTATGTTGTATATTTAACGAGTCTTTTTGTTGTTGGATGTTGGAAGAATGTACACTAGTTTATTAAATATTATTGAAGGAATACGCATAATTATTCTTTTTAAATCATGTTTAACAATATGTCCTTAGTATACTTATTTGTTACTACTAATAATTTCTGTCGTTGTTGTACTAATAATGTCACAGGTATTAAAATGATCTTGGGTATTGAATTGTACAGGTACCAATATAATATTTTGTTAGGAAACTTTTCATTTATACTTACAATATCATTCCAAACTAAAACATGGGACATGTTGTCCATCGGCCACGTTTTGGCACAACAAAGTGTGAATATGGCATGTTTTTATCACCCGTGATGTAGGTGCCCGAAGACAGAAATTTGTTCTGTCTGAATGATTCGGTAATAATAATTTGTAAATAATTATTTGACAATTGTGGTATTAACGATTCATTAATGAACAATCAACACCATAACTTATTTTATGGAGATGTAATTTGTCTTGATCGACATACAGGGCACTAAAGGGGTCATCTGACACTGTGTGTACTCCCAATGTACTGTTTAACTCACCGATATTTAGTTTCGATGAATATATATGCAAAGTTACAGTTAAATTTATACTAATGTACACATGTAACTATAATAAATTATTTTACTTACTTACTACTTACTTATACATATACAACACAAACCTCAGCACTCTTACATTAAAACGAACGAGCACTGTGCCCACAGGAATGTGTGTTGGTACGTGCTTGAATGAACGAAATACGGGATATTTATTAACAATATTTTATTTCTTTTTTGCTGTTCACTTAAAGTCTCGTGGCAAACAAATATAAGCCAAATTAAGAAAGATCTTATTTGTTTTTAACATATACTAGTAATGCCTTCTCAATATCTTCGGATCCTAAAATAAAATCCCTTTTATCCCAAATATTAATAGATTGGAGAAACAAAACAATGATCCGCAAACCGCAAAAAATTTGAACAACATTATTATGACAAATGGTTTCTGCATGATGTGTTCGTTTACATGCGTTACCTATCAGAATTGAAAACAAACTCATCACAGATACTAGGATTTAAGTTTTATATTTACGCCAGACGAGTGTTTCGTCTACTAAAAACTCACAAGTGACGCTCTAATAAAAAAAGGCCAAATAAAGTATGAAGTTGAAGAGCATTGAGGACCAGAAATTCCTCAAAGTTCTGCCAAATTCAACTAACGTAATCTATTCCTGAGGTAGAAAAGTCTTAGTATTTTAAAAATTCAAAGTTTTGTTAACAGTTAGTATATATTTATAAATACATCAATGATAACTCGTCAACACAGAAGTGCAAACTACTGGGCTTGTGATAACCTCGGGGAAATAAATCTCCACCAGCAGTGCAATCGACCCAGTGGTTTTAAATTAACTCATCATAGAAATGCATTGGAAAATTTGAACTAAGAGTCAACCAAAGATTTTTCAGTGTTGGTGTAATTACAAAATGTATATCTCCTTCTTTTTGAAAATCTGCATTGACACTGAAGTTGAATGAAAATGAAGAGGAATGATTATCATCAAAAGAAAATATTAAGGCATAATTAATACAAAAGTACCAAAATTACAAGTCAGCTCAAAAAGTTGCCAAGGCACATATTCCTCGCCTGTTCAAGAAAGCATGACAATTTAAAAATAAAAAAAGATTATTTTAAGGATTCCAGCCACAAACACTGATAAAACATTGGACACTTTTGTTGTTGTCTTCTGTCTTTACAAACGATAACTAGAACAATTGGCAATTTAATTAAGGGGTCGATTAAGAGGTGTTTTTTTAACTGTGCAGGGTTGTTTTCTCAGTGACATTTATATCAATCTATTATTGCTGCATTATCTTTGCGCTTTTACAATAATAAAGTTGGAATAAATAATTGAATTTGGAATAAATACTTTGAAGTAATTATAACTAATGGCAAGGAAAACACAGTACGCCAAAACAATTAGGATATCTTTCAGTAAAGAGGTGTGACAAACAAAAGACAGCCTGCTCTGAATAATACTCTAGATTAACATTCAGAGAAAGACTAAAAATAGACGCCATCAGTGTACGTCCAGGTATGTTCAGACACTAACGTACTTGGCACAACTTTTTGGAATTTTGGATTATCAATGCTATTTAACTTTGTACTTGTTTGGCTTTATAACTTTTTTTACATGAGCTTCACTGATGAGTCTTAAGTAGACGAAACGCGCGTCTGGCGTACCAAATTATAATCAATCTGGTACCTTTGATAACTATTGTAGCCAATAGTGAAAAACTAGTTTAGAATAAAAGACATTCACCAAGAAAAGGTTGCGACTAACCCCAAGGTTAGAGGGTTCGCTATATTTAGAGTTGACTTCCGACAGCTTTACAGATGTTATTTGTGAAAGAACATTCAAACTTCTTACTTTAACGCACACAATTTGATACTGCAATACATGTACCTGTTTTAGGTTCGTTGGTTCAGGTGGACTATGATGCAAATACAGTGCTTAGAGTTGCATGTTTCCAAAGTTTCTCCTAGACTATTTTTTAATACAAAGCTGTAAGGTTCAAAAAGAGGGGCGAAAGATACCAGAGGGACAGTCAAACTCAAACGTATCCCAAAACAGATAAATTGTAACTTTGAGTTGTCGAATAATATGGTTTAATAACACACTAACTGGTAATAAATATGATCAACAATCGTCTTTTTGATCAGTTTCTTTTTGCCATGAGATAAAAACCACCAAAAGACATTTCTTGTACCAGTTTTTATTTAATTTAATTGACAAGTTAGATTTTAATTATTATGTAATTACACTCAAACAAGTACATGACATGGTTTACATCTATAATAGCCGACAGACTTATGACAGCAGAGAAAAATCAGGATTACTTCCCCTGTTCAAGGCAAAAACAATTGCTCTTTGCAGTAATTAGAAACTAATCTGATTTGCCAAAATTTTCAAAAATAGATTTTTAAATTTTAGGAGCATGTCAAAAATGGACACAAGTCCGTAATCGTTTTTATTAATGTTCTAACAATACTTTGGGTTAACCCCCGATGGCCCCCGAAGGACTATAACTGACATTTACATTACCACCTAAATGAAAAAGACAAACCATATAATTACTTTTATCATAACTGTGTCAATACATTTGTTTCGTATGTCATATTTGATATGAAATATTTTTATGACAAGCACTTAATAAATGAAATTATTTTACAATTATATAGATAAGGAATACAAGATAGCATTAATATAATATCGTCAGCTTAATAACTAGTAAGGTCTCAGTACGTTTATTTGCAATCTGATTACACATTAAATTTATATCATATTAAGATATTACATTTTTTGTTATTATTATGGTGTAACTGACTAACTGCAATTTTTAATTTCCTTAATTGTAGCTTTACAGTAGACGCTATTCTCAAAACTATTAAGTGTATATTTCTAGACCAAGTTATGAAGCTTCTCTATAAATTTTGAGAAAAAAATATTTAGAGCAAAATTAAATAGTATTTAAAAGATCAAAATGTTGCAAACATTTGGCATAGCATGATTTTTATTACACTCATCAAAATATAAATTATGACTTTTTTGGTCATGTGAGAATTTTAAAATCAAAATATTATGAAATGTTAGAATTTTCTTGCATTTGTATGAACTTTAGGAACTTATTTTAAGCTTTAACATTTTGAGTACAACTATGTATGTAAATATATGAACACCATTCCGATGTCTAGATCTCTTGTTGCAAATAAACTCATCATAGATTTTTTATTTACGCCAGACGTGCGTTTCGTTTTCAAAAGACTTATCAGTGACGCTCGAATCTGAATTGTCACTTTAAATCGTGTAGTTACTTATTAAATTGTTTTCAGAATCAATTGAGATAATTTTTTTCAAATATCCTTTTAAAATATATAAAGAGTTGCATCAGTGAGAGGGCTTACCAGGTATTTTTGTCACTTGCTTTATACCTTACAGGGCCATAACTCTCAACACATAATATAATATATAGTATAAACTTTTAGTGCGCCAGATAGAAACTTCCATTAGGTTCGCTCAAATCAAAAGCTTGCCAAGAAACATAGTGAACCTTCGATCAATTAAAATAAAAGATTATTATTCCATTACACCGAGTTCCCATTTTTAATTGAACCAGCAGGGACAGTTTTAGAAAGTCCTTGAATCTATGTCTTAGAAATAATCTCATTATCGCAGCTTCAATTGATTACTTCGAGGTTTCCTTAAAATATCATTTCATATTTCTCAATCAATTTACAATTTTGGATCCTCAATGCTCTTCAACTTTGTACTTGTTTTGCTTTATAAATATTTTGATATGAGCGTCACTGATGAGTCTTATGTAGACGAAACGCGCGTCTGACGTACTAAATTATAATCCAGGTACCTTTGATAACTATTTACAAGGCATATATTGACAAAGGCACTAAACATTATTTTAATAGATCTTGTAAGCAGAGTATTTTCATAAGCGGTTAATAGAATATTCCAACCACAGATGTGCAGTTCTTTATAAATCCATATCTGATATCAATCAGCCTAGATGTGGAGTATATTCGGTTCAGGTTTTGTTTGTCCTATAGCTCATTAAGTTGCAGCGTATGAACGCATACCGGGATAGATTACATATTGGAGATAAATCCAGAAACGCTCTTCGGACACACGAAATTAAATAAAAAGTGTTACGTTGGCGCTAGATTAATTTTCATACAACTTTACAAACCTCAAATATATGTAACATCTTATCAAAACTATGGTCAATTATTTATTGATATATGTAAAATTCAGAAGAAAAAAATGATGATGAAGTTTTCAGAAAAAACGGACATTAATTAAGAAAGTCATAAGGATGACCATAAAGTACCAATAACAAACGCTTTAATGCAAAATGATGATAATATGTTTTTTTTTTATGAATATAAAATCTTCGAATGGACCATAACTGGTATTATCTCCTTAAATTGATACGTTTCTAAAAGACAATATTTTATTTTTGATTAAATCATAAATTACTGTTACAGCTTTCGATTACAGGTTTATATTGATTTGACATTTTTTTGCAGAAATCAGCAAAATACCTCGGAAGTTGTTTGTGAACCATGTTACAATGGAATTCCTTATACTTTTTGCGTAACTTTTATCATTTGTGTCCGTCATTATAATAAAATTATGAAAGCTTATTACCATTACCATGAC
This sequence comes from Mytilus galloprovincialis, assembly GCA_037788925.1. Taxonomy (NCBI): domain Eukaryota; kingdom Metazoa; phylum Mollusca; class Bivalvia; order Mytilida; family Mytilidae; genus Mytilus; species Mytilus galloprovincialis. Next base: position 44,321,004 of record CM075337.1, on the reverse strand, counting down.
GTTGAGTGATAATAGATTATCATAAAATAGGTATTACACTTTTTGTGATCACGCGACAGGTATGTGGTCATAATTATGATTATTATATAGTCTTTTGTAGTCTAGTAATTTGGCAATTATAATGTCATGTAACTGACACTAGTTTAAGTGTTTATCAAGGGCAGATAATCGTCCCATTCATACATGTACCATGATCGATCAAATGACCAATATTGTTCTGATATGAGAAAAACGAATTAGTAAACAAGTTATGCATCACACAAGATTTAACAGCATCTTTGCGAATATGGGGGTAGAGGAGGGGGCGGATGCGCCAGGATGAAACAAATTGTCCCCCATTATATGTTATAGTTGTAATCTCGATCTTGCCGTTTTATTTTTCACTCTATTCAGTCCTGCCTTTTTTTTTAAATAAAAGTTAGTTTATCATGACTTTTTTTACATAAATTGTCATCCTGCATTTTTTGCCAAGTTGCTCCTAGTGCCTTTATTTTACTCAAAACTCCTGTCCTGTCTTCCTTTTTTTGTTAATTTCATCCTTTGAATGTTATAAAACAAAAGACAGAACTGTCGTTAGTGAAATTCCTGATTAATACAGATAAAAGTACAAAGTGCCTTGGTTGGTTTTTGCAACTTTTTTTTCCTTTTTTGAAATGTCAGAATAAAGGCTTTTCAAATACTTTGGCCCTTAAAATAAGCACTTGGTGTAGTAAAATTATTTCGCAACTAATATTGCAGATGTCATAATAAAGTTTTATTCTCTCTCTGTACATTGTCTAATGAATTTTAAGTCATTTCTCTCCAGATACTCATCTTCATGGTGAAATATCTCCGAACATATGATACCTTTTAAGCCAAAAATAAGACTAAATATATATTAATTATAAATATTTATTATAGATATGTGTACAGGTAAATTGGCGCAATGAGTTCCGAATATTGGCGCAATTAATACATTTGGAAAACAAAATTTGGCGCAAATGATACCCCTGAAAAACAGTAATTGGCGCAAAAGGACTGCTGCCACGTTATCTTTATCAATGTAGCAGTATAACTAACTAGATTTGGAGTGACAACTATGAACCAGAGAGCAAACACCGAGGATGAGAACAAATAAAGAGCTCTGGACGGACTTCATTAATGAGAAAAAAAACATACCGTATCATAAGCTATAAAAGGCCCCAGCTGACAAAAAAAATCCACTGACTTGGTAAAGACACATAATGAAGCGGGGTTTAATTCATACTTGTGTGCTAACTTTATACAGTGGTGTAGCAGCACATCATAAGAAAAGAGCTTTAAAAATCAGTCAGAAAAGGATTGACTCATTAGGCACATAAAAAACCCATGACGTAAAGATAAAACACTTTGTTAGATACATTTATATACAAATATCATAGATTGATAGCAAAAAGAAAAAAAAGTAATTAAATCAAGATATGAAAAATAAAAACTGCACAGAGTTTTAGCATGCAAGTGTTGATTCGAGTTTTTTTTTTTTTTTTTGTAGTCTTCAATAAGAGCTATGAATAAGAAGATATGTGGAATAAATGTCACTGTAACAGAAACACAAAAAAAAAAAAAAATAAAATAAACCTCTGTATTTACATACAGAAAGTGAACTGTGCGTATATATGAATAACACAAAATACTAGTAACAAAAAAGCCTGAATAATATTATGGCAAAAAATACAAATGAATTTTAAACATTTCTACATCTTACAGTATTTATTTTATAAAAATTGCCCACAAAATTACTTTCCCTCACCTCTGTACTGAACCCCGCCTCCGGGTGTGGGATTATTTGGGTTTGTTGAAGACCCATTGGTGGCCTTCGACTGATTTCTGTCATTTGGTTCGGTTATTGTCTCTTTGAAACATTCCCCGTTTCAATTCTCAATTTCTTTGGTACTTTTTTGTAGCTCACATGGCCCACACATCGTCATCCATCGTCGCCGTTACTTTTACAAACATCTTCTCCTCTGCAACTACTAGGCCAAATTTAACCAAACCTGTCCACAATCATCCTTGAGGTATCTTTTTTAAAAATTTAAAAATATGTCCGATGACCCGCCCAACTAACCAAGATGGCCGCCATGGCTTAAAATAGAACATAAGGGTAAACTGTAGATTTTGACCTATATGTCTGAAACCAAAGCATTTAGAGCAAATCTGACATTTGGTACAATTGTTCATCAGTTCAAAATCTATTTGTCATAAAATTTTCAGACGAATCGGACAACCTGTTGTTGGGTTGCTGCCCCTGAATTGGTAATTTTAAGGAAATTTTGCAGTTTTTTGTTACTTTCTTGATTATTATTATAGATAGAGATAAACTGTTAACAACAATTATGTTCAGCAAAGTAAGATCTACAAATAAATCATTATGACAAAAATGGTAATTTGACCACTGAAGGAATTATTTAGCATTAAGGGAAAATTTGACACAGATAAAAATGTTCATCGAGTTAAGATATATTTGTCCTGAAATTTTCAGACGAATCAGACAAACTTTTGTTAGGTTGCTGCCCCCGAATTAGTAATTTTAAGGAAATTTTGTTGTTTTTGTTTTATTTTTGAATATTATTGTAAATTGGGATAACTTGTAAACAGTAATAATGTTCAGTTAAGATATACAAATAAGTCAGCATGACCAAAATGGTCAATTGACCCCATAAGGAGTTATTGCCCTTTAAAGTCAAATTTAACTTTTTTTGTAAATTGTTGAAATCTTTTACAAAAATCTTCTCCTGAAACAACTGAGACAAATTTAACCAAACTAGGGTATTTAGTTTTTAAAAATGTGTCCGATGATCCTGCCTGCCCACCAACATGGCAGACATGGCTAAAAATAGAACTTTTGGGGAAAGTGCAGTTTTTTACTTATATCTCTGAAACTAGAGAAAAAGTATAACGGTTTCATTATTTCAGGCATCAATTCTAAATAAAAATATCATGGGAGCGATACAGGCTCCTTGGAACCTCTAGTTTTTAAATGATGACAGTTTTAGTGGGCTTTCTATTTTGTCAACTATCTGCACTTTTGTCGTCCGACCAAGATTTTAAAATATAACAAAAAAATAAAGAAAGAGATGTTAGGTTGCCATTGAAAGTGAAACTAAGATTGAATACAGATAATTGATTAAAGACAATATTGCGTACTATTCCTCATTCACAGAAAAGTAATGCGCAAATTTTCAAAATCGAATAAAATCATTAGAGTAAATTGGTGTCTTTTGTCAAAAGTTGTCTGTGTTTTAGGGTGTTTTCTATAAAATTATGAATGATTGCGGTCGTAAAGAAAAGTTTTAAACCCATGATACATTATAAGAAAAACAATTTGAAATTTAACAGATTTAACAGATTTGCAAAAACTGTAAGTAATAAAATTAACCGTTTGATGTATTGTTCAGTAGCTGATATTATAAATAATAACATCAATTAAACAGAATGATGCATTATTATAATTGAAGATTTTTTTTATGAATATGAAAAAGATTGTGTTTAAACCGATCTGTAACAATTATACATATTATTAAAACATTAATACCAAGGTTACAAAATTAGCTTGAAAACAAATAAAATATACAGCCTTTCCGTTATTGTACTTAAATGTTTGATGGTACTCTGACTCATTGCTATCTGATATTTCTTTTTTTCACATGACACCAATGAAGAAGACAAAAAATAAAGTACATGTAAACCTATTTAATCAATGTCTTATGATACTTCAAAATTAAAAACAATTTTTATGCATGTTTATATACTTGAATTAATGGCTAAGTTTTAGAATCAAAATATCTTTAGTTTATTAACAAAACAACATGCTATTCAACTTTTGCTTCTCGTACTTTATTTTTTCGAAAGCTTTGCGATATGAGCAACCGCAGTTTTAAGTGTTGATGTTCTTTCACTAAATAATTCAAAATTTGGTGACTATGTGGAACGCATCTATCCCATCGAGCTAGAGATATAGGATACTACAGATACAGTTAAGTCGGTCTCATATCCTTACTTACATCTAGAAATTGAGAACGAGGGTCGGTTGAAAACAAAACTTTACGACAAAAGAGATGATTTCAGCTTTCCAATTGTGAACTTTCCATTTCTAAGTAGCAACATTCCAGCAGCACCTGCATACGGGGTATATATCTCCCAATTGATACGATATTCCCGTGCTTGCATTTCCTATCATGATTTTCTTGATAGAGGGTTGCTGCTCACAAGGAAGCTATTAAACCAAGAGCTCCAAATGGTGAAGTTGAAATCATCCCTTCGTAAATTTTACGGACGCCATCACGAGATGGTTGACCGTTATGGAATAACCGTTTCACAAGTGATATCGGATATGTTCCTTACGTCGTAACTACAATCCCCTTCCCTTTCATGAATGTGACCTACCGAATTAGACTATTTACCGGATTTGTTATCACATAAGCAACACGACGGGTGCCACATGTGGAGCAGGATCTGCTTATCCTTCCGGAGCACCTGAGATCACCCCTAGTTTTTTGGTGGGGTTCGTGTTGTTTATTCTTTAGTGTTGTGTCATGTGTACTATTGTTTGTCTGTTTGTCTTTTTCATTTTTACATGGCGTTGTCAGTTTGTTTTAGATTTATGAGTTTGACTGTCCCTTTGGTATCTTTCGTCCCTCTTTTGAAATATAAAAACAAAAATGGAAACAGATACAAATGAAAAATGTTACTACACAAAATCGTTTAATAACAGTTACTGATATGACAGAGTTTGATTAACTATTTTAAACACATGGACTATTAAGAAAAAAAAATATCGCGTAAAGTGTGAACAATTTGTTTTTTCGTATCACTATCAATCAAATCAGTATGTTAAAAAATATATCACTATAAGGTCCGGGGGAATATGGTGTTTTTTCCCCCTCTACTTCAACTGAATATTTTTTTCATTGTCTTTGGAAAAACCATGACTCCCACCCTTTTGAAATTAAATTGTCCATCCCTAGTTTTGTCACACGCGTGGTAATAAAAACTCCAATTAGCTATGCAGTGAGAAAAATACATTTAAATACGTGATTATGACAGAAAAATGGTCCAAGATGAGAAAAAACACATAATTTGAGATTTTGCCATTTTTAACCCCTTCATAGTTGAAAGCATTAGTTGGAAATTCCATGGAGATAACAGGAGTATCTTCTGAGAAATTGCTAATTTCGTGAATTGTATAATTTCATGTTTCTTGTTAATAATTAGACAAATATAAGGTATTGCAAACTCGTGTCTTTTTTCAAAGAATTCAAAAACAGTTTTACTCGCATGCCACCAAAATTTTCTGTCACCTGCATGATGTTTATAATTGGTGGTTGTTTAAAAGTTTTAGAAGAATGGGGTAATATGATAACTTATACATATTACAAATATTACAGAAGCAACCAATTCTAAAAAAAAAATATTTTACTACATGTATTTGTAACAATGGGGGGAATTCTAAATATCACTTTATAAATCAGAAAGAAAAAATGAGTTTTTTTTTACAATTGAACCGAATGGTTGTAATAGTAGCGAATACAATTTTTCAAGATATAGCTCCTTTTTGGTTTGCGATTGCTGGCGATTTTTATGGAAGTTAACCTTACACCCATTTTGACTTTGTTCTGGTTTTTTTTTTCATCAGTTATTTAAGTGGAATTGCTTTATTTGCTTACACCATAAGTTTGTACATGTATGTATAGTACAGCAAGTATTGTCTTTAAATACAAATTGTAAACACTGTAATACTCTATGTATTTAAAAAAAAAATGGCAGTTTGGTGGGTTTTTTCCGTGAAGTTAATTATTTCATATTTAGGAACCAGTGATTTTGGAATATGTCATTGCCTTTGTCGAATCTGAGAAGCAGTACTATCTTATATGCTAACACAAGTACTACTGCCTGGTAAGTCCTTTTGGCAGTAGTTCAATTTAAATTCCCACCTCCTTGTGGCGTTTAAATTTTGCATTTAGTCATTTGAACGCATACGATTCAGATGACGCATTTTCTCTGCATTTACAACTCCTGCTATTATATGAAGGAGATATGGCACAGGCACTTGTCTCACAAAAAAAAAATCCCTTATACCTGTGTTATATTAAAGTATAGGGGATTTTTTTTCTGAGACAAGTGCCTGTGAGATATGGGCCTGTCAATGAAACACTAAAAAGGAGTAATAAAATATGTTATCAGTGTAATATTCGATCGATTATGTTAATAATTTTTTCAGCACCTTGCCCTTTCATATATTTTTGTATAAACTTGAAATTTGCCAATTCTTTTTCAGTCACAAAAATTGTTAATCAAAGTACTGAAGTACTGAACATTGGCTGACCGCAAGTTCTTGTGGATGGTCAAAAGCACATGTCACAGAAAAAGGTCACATCTCTATACCTTAAACTGAGGTTGGTGTACAGAGATATATTTTTTTCTGATACAAATTCGTGCGTGGATGAAAAATAAATGACAGGAATTTCAACCGCATCGTAATAACTATTATATTGTAGTGATACAAATCAGTATATACTGGGACTATTATACTAATATAATAATAGTCCCAGAGTATACACTGGTTTATTGTTATATAAAACAGTTGCATGTATATATAATTTTCATCCATTTGTATAGCATTCTATTCTACTGTTTTAATAAAACTGCAGCGGAAGTGCATGGTGGACACTCCTCTGTAAAAAAATCAATGTTTCTAAAAAAAAAAAAAGGATATGAGAAGCCATTCATATTTTCCATCAAAAACAATTACAGAGTTACCGGTCCTTATCGGAGTGTCGCAAAACGTTCTTGAGATATTCTTCCACAAGCTTTATTCACATTTTTTCGGTACGTGTGCATAGATATTATCAATGATTGTTACTTATATAGATATAACGACAAAACATTTTCATATCATTAATTTGTGTTTTAAAAATATTTTTTTTTAGTAGTATCCATTGAAAAATTGAATTTAAAACAAGCGATAAGTAATTTTATTTTACATTAGATAATGTCCGCGGATCTATAATTTCTATAGATTGGTTGAAAACCCAAAACAACTTTGCATAATGGAAATTTAGGCGATAGCAATACTTCGGAATGACCTCACGATGTAAAAATCGATTGCCATGGAGTTTAGAAGTTTTAACTTTTACCTAGAAGGCCGTACGGTGACATATAGTTTTTAATTTCTGTGTCATTTGGTCTTTCCTGGGGAGTTGTCTAATTGGCAATCATATACCTTACATTGGCTAAGTTCCATTTCTGCGCAAACGTCTTTCTAAACAATTTATATCTGGAGGATTTGTGTAGCTAGATGTCTATTGTTGTAACCGTTCGATGACCCATATACTGGTAGATGTCGCTTATTGTTTTCACTTTGTAGTTTGGTTATGATCTCATACCAACATCTTCTTTTAAGTTTATTTTCAGTATCACAATTACCATTGAAGTATGAATAAAGATGTCTGTCAATGTGAAGTTGGCAAAGGCAGGACAAAACATTAACGGTACTTTACTGTCTTTCCATGTGATATTATGCAACGAAACCTAATTCCGTTAAAAAGAATAAACCAATAATGCTTCAAAAAGCCTGTGTCGCTAAGCATGGTATATGTCACGGCATATTGAATAAAAGGACAATTTCCAAGATTGTAGACGAGAAAAGAATTCGTGAAAAAGTAATCTATTTTTTGTTGTTTGATTGTTTTGTCTGTTTAGGTTTACCCGCACTAATTTTTTAATAATACTGATTAATTTTGAAAATGTGACATACATTTCTTGAACTCCGATTAGATATGTAGGTGCCGAAGAGTTATCCGTGTTAAGATTTTTATTTCGAGGCATCGTAACTCTCTAAAATAGTCACACAACGCCAACTTTAGTACTGTTCTGATATATTGCTGATGTAAACCTTTGACGCTATAGTGTGTGATAACATTTTGTGAGGGAGTTCGATGTTTGCTATACCACTGTTCATTTTAACGCACTTTATGACGATACCACTTTATCAATATGAATGAAATTTATTGTAATGTTTTAAGAAATAATTTTACTTTAAAATCACGTACCATTTGTGAACTAGTAAATGTTTTACAAGGACGAATTTTCTGTATAAAGTCAATAATTGTGTGAACTTTTGAAGCTTAAACTTTTTATAGCTTTAAATACGCCAATGAAAGGTCCGAAAACTATACCAATACAGAACGATATATTTTTGAAATTGTAGCAAAACTTTTGGTCGACAAATTTTAATTCGTTATTGCATAAATATCAACTTGAAATATCTGTCATTTTCTCCCTACCCAGTTTACCCCTGTTACTTATTATGATGTGGACTGGACATTGTTATTTAATCTTATGCAATTTGATTGGATTAAGTTCTTTTTGATTACCTTCAAACTGTTCATGATTTTCGTACGAATATATTGATTAAATCGGACCGTGCGTGAATGTGTACAGTAAAATAAATTACCTGCATGCTGGACACTGGACCAGTCCATATTACGTTTTATCAATGAAATTTAAGGTATGAAAGGTTACAATTGCCACTTTTTTATATTTTCACATAATTTTCCGAATTCACATTAGATAAAATATTTTTGAAAGCCTATTGCGGAGAATAAAGGGAAATTTAACTGTTTTTACGTTCTATTCCATTAAAAACGCCATTTTTCGAAGATAAATGCAGAATAACATTTTACGCACGCCTACGCCAGGTAAAATTGTTGTTTATCCTAACAAAAAAATACATTTTTCAGTTTCATTCGAATATTATAATAATAATAAATTCCAAATTCATGTAGTCATTAGATAAAGTCCATATATATGTACGATCTGCCTATTTTTGGACATCAAAAGACAATACGATCGTTTTAAGGTCAATTTCGTCTACCTCACACAATCTTGTTAGGCACTATCTAATTAATTTCTACATGAAAGTGGCTATGCAAGCACCTACAGTGATGATATTGCACATTATCTTACCTCCTATACATTTCTAGGAATATATGATTGATTAAAAGCGAACTCGTGGAGACCTTGTATATTCAATATTAGGTAAGTAGGGATAAAATTGAGAATGGAAATGGGGAATGTGCCAAAGAGACAACAATTCGACCATAGAAAAAAAACACAACAGCAGAAGGTCACCAACAGGTCTTCAATGTAGCGAGAAATTCCCGCACCCGGAGGCGTCCTTCAACTGGCCCCTAAACAAATATATACTAGTTCAGTGATAATGAACGCCATACTAATTTCCAAATTGTACACAAGAAACTAAAATTAAAATAATACAAGACTAACAAAGGCCAGAGGCTCCTGACTTGGGACAGGCGCAAAAATGCGGCGGGGTTAAACATGTTTGTGAGATCTCAACCCTCCCCCTATACCTCTAGCCAATGTAGAAAAGTAAACGCATAAAATACGCACATTAAAATTCAGTTCAAGAGAAGTCCGAGTCTGATGTCAGAAGATGTAACCAAAGAAAAAAAACAAAATGTCAATAATACATAAATAACAACAGACTACTAGCAGTTAACTGACATGCCAGCTCCAGACTTCAATTAAACTGACTGAAAGATTATGATTTCATCATATGAACATCAGGCACAATCCTTCCCGTTAGGGGTTTAGTATCATACCATCATAACATATATGAGAAGAACATAACCCGTGTCATGCCAACAACTGGTTTTGGAATAAATGTGTTTAGTTCCGATGCAAAGACCCTATAAGTGAATCAATATTAACGCCAAAATATGCAATCTTTAATGACCTGACAACAGTATCGTAACTATATCCCTTCTTAATAAGTCTATTCAAAGGTTTTGTTAGTTTTTGAGGTGAATACTGACACCTTTGTGCTTTATAAAGAATATTTCCATAAAAAATTGGATGTGAAATACCTGAACGTATAAGAAGTCTGCATGTTGAGCTATACTTACGAATGATGTCCTTATACCGATGATAAAATTTAGTAAATGTTTTGACTAGTTTGTGATATCGAAAATCCTGGTGTAACAATTTTTCAGTAATACATAAATTTCTCTCGTTAAAATCTAAAACATTGTTACATACACGAGCGAATCGTACAAGTTGAGATATATAAACACCGTAAGATGGTGACAAGGGAACGTCACCATCTAAAAATGGATAATTAACGATAGGAAATGAAAAATCATCTCTTTTATCATAAATTTTAGTATTCAGCTTTCCGTTAGTGATATAGCTATCAAGATCGAGGCAGTGGTCATTGTTAGTATTAGCTTTATTTAAAGTAACTTCAACAGGATAAATTTCTTTAATATACATACTGAAGTCGTCATTATTGAGAGCCGAAATATCATCCAAATATCTAAAAGTATTATTAAATTTGTTTATCAGATGTTGTTTCGATGGGTCTTTGCTTATTTTTGTCATAAATTGTAACTCATAGCAATACAAAAACAGGTCCGCAATAAGTGGTGCACAGTTAGTCCCCATTGGAATTCCGATAATCTGACGATATACGGAATCCCCAAAGCGAACAAAAATGTTATCTAGTAAAAATTCAAGGGCATATATAGTATCAAAGCATGTCCAATTGACATAGTTTTTTTGTTTATTGCTACTAAAAAAATGACCTAAAAGAGTTTGAACATATATATTCACATCCTGACTTTTTAAATGCCCATTTAATTAGGTGTGTGAATTTTTTCTTAATGAGAATGTGAGGCAATGTGGTACACAGGGTAGAAAAATCAAAACTTTGAACAGATTTAAAATCACCAATATAAGCATGCAATTTATCAAGTACTTTCAACGAGTTCTTGACACTCCAAAAGTAATTAATTCCACTATTTTCGAAGGCCTTATTTGAACAATTTATTATCAGGTTTTTAATTGTACCAAGTGTGCTGGTAAGAAGAATAGACAATTTAGTAGTGGAACAATGGCTTGAAGACGAAATAAATCTATATTTGTAAGGTGTTTTGTGTAGCTTCGGAAGCCAGTACATAGTTGGGACTTTCATTTATTTGGCTCTGCTTGTAAAGCGGTAGCTAAAAGTTTATGTTTGTTACAGATGTCGTTTTCTGAAAATGGAGTCAGTTGGAATGTTGGTGAATTGGTGATTTCTTTTTTCAGACAATAATAATATTATTAGCAGCTTTATCGGCAGGGACAAAAACAAATTTCTTGGCTAGTTCTTTTAGTTTATGTTTGATACGAGAAATAGGTTTTTTGTGGTTATTGTTAAATGTTCTTTAAAATGTTGAATACGTATATCAACTATCTTCATTATTGTCAGCTTTTTCCCGTTTTATCGGGACTTATTTCAATACACGGTTAGTTGTGGATTTACGACTTGGGCACTGTTTGATTATTTAAAACTATCAAAGTTCTGTTTAATATTGTTATATCAAGGTTGTTAATACTAAATATTTATCGTTAACATTAGTTGTTTAGTGCAGACCTGTGGCACCGTTAAAGTCCACAATTCCTCTAAAGTCCACAACACCGCTAAAGTCCACAACACATTTCCGCTAAAGTCCACAACGCCGCTAAAGTCCACAAACTTTCCGCTAAAGTCCACAAAATTACCTCCGCTAAAGTCCACAAGAAAACGCCGTTAAAGTCCACAATAACAAGTTCCGCTAAAGTCCACAAAAAAGCACCGTTAAAGTCCACACCAATTTTTTTATTGTTAAAAACATATTATTCGTTATTTTTATCTCGTTTAATAGTATACAATACAAAGCATTGGCCTTTCTTCTCGGTAGTTTTTTTTTTTTTATCAGTTTGATACATGAAAAAAGTACAGTATCGGTATATGATTTTGTTCTATCAATTTTGATCTTGATGGCCAATTTGGACATCATTTCTAAAAAGTTTGTAAATTCGTTATTTATTATTACTGCATTCAACAAGTAATTTTTTTCTCTTATTCTTTGCATATAATCACTTTTTGACATAATTAATGTACAAAGCAAATGTGCCTCCTAATCTATAACATTTGAACGGCATGCAACAATCTTGATTATATCATTAAACAAAAAAATACTAAGTTTATGAATTCCCAAAGGTCTCCTGTCGCAAAACTTTTAACCAACGTTTAACGTTATTAATTTCTGTTATGATTTTCAGAACGGAAAAATGAAGCCAGTATGATAAATTCCAAATAAAAAAGAAAATATTCTATGCTTTAAGTTATATTTTTATCGATTAGTATCAGATATCGATGCGTTGAATGGGTTTCTACCAAAATGTGACAACAAAACCTGATTTGATCGATATAGGAAGATGTGGTATGAGTCACAGTGCCAATAAGACAACTCTCTATCCAAGTTAAAATTTATAAAAGACCATTATAGGTCAAGGTACGGCCTTCAACACGGAACCTTGGCTCACACGGAACAGCCAGCTATAAAAGTCCCCAACAATTACAAGTGTAAAACCATTCAAAAGGAAAAACCAATGCCCATAAATGGGGCTTAAGAAAATATACATACACTAGTTGTTTATCTTGGTAAAGTGTTTTAATCACATGTAAAATTACTCACAAGATTAATTTCTATAAACTCACAAAACGCTAAATCTGTTCTACAGTATTAAACCAATAAAATTGTATTGAAAAGAACAGAAACATTCTTTGATATTATATAATTCGTAAAAGTTTCAGCTTAAAACTTCATACTAGTCTTCCATTTAGCCTTTTCAAAATACTAAAAAAGGTATCTTTAAAAGAGAATAAAGAAACGAAATTAACTCTGAAAGCGATACCGTGAACTTTGATGTGACATACATTTTATCAATCAATATGACTATAGGATAGTTCAAAATTGTTGGTGTTCGGTTTCAATGCAAGATGAACGTTCCTATCGCCTTTATTCTATATCCACATCCTGTCTTTATCCTATTTCCACACCCTCCAATGCTCATAGACACTTATTTTTATTAGTTCTGGATTTCTCAACACACAAATACGTCGGCAAGTTTTTTTTTATTTGGTCATACTTTTCTTCGGTTAGTTTTGTTTTTCATTTTTGGTGTAAATCAAATTATTTGGATAAGATATAAACTTTGTGTTATATCATCAGAAATTGAGAATTAACGCTTCAAAATAGATAAATTACCAAATAAACAAATAAACCTATGAGAGGTCTGCTTCTATTGGTACTAATTTTGATTAAAATCTTACATGAAAAATAGTTCCTAATATTTGTTATGAAAAATACCCGTAGATTTCATGATATATGTATAACAACTAATTATGGGTGGCAAATACGTCTGACCATTTTACTTTACTGGCTTATCGGTTTTTGAAGTACAACGTTCCTAAATGTTCTAAAAACTTATCTTCCAAAATATACATGTATGTACTTCCATAACTTCAATTGCAATTTGAGCATTTGAACTTAATTTCATACTAAAAAATGTAGCGTCACTTTTTAGCTCACCTGGTCCGAAGGGCCAAGTGAGCTTTTCTCATCACTTTGCGTTCTGCGTCGTCGTCGTCATCGTTAACTTTTACAAAAATCTTCCCCTCTGAAATTACTTAAACAAAGTGTAACTAAACTTATCCACAATCATCATAAAAGTATATAGTTTAAAAAATGTGTCCGATGACCCTGCCCGCGAACGAAGATGGCATACATGGCTAAAAATAGTACATAGGGTAAAATCAGTTTTTGGTTTATATCTCTGAAACTGAAGCATTTAGAGCAAATCTGACGGTGGCAAAAATGTTCATCAGATTTAGATATATCTGCCCTGAAATTTTCAGACAAACAGTTGTTGGGTTGCTGCCCCTGAGTTCTTTGCTATTATCTTAGATATTATTATAGTATCTAATGATATCTTATACTATAAATTATGATTTTAACCTTATTTTAAATGATTTCCAAAGGATCAGTAAATACAGGTGAGCGACACAGGCTCTTTACAGACTCTAGTTTATTTGGTTAAAGTTTTTATTTCATTTTCTGACTCTTGATAAATTTGACAAATGCACATGTATGGTCGACCTCATACTAAACCATACGAGTATACTCATACGGTACGAGTATACGTTCAGGTATACTTATATGGTCCACATTGTACGCGTAAGGGTTCAAATCAGATATACTCTTATTGTCTGGAACATATATATGTTACAGTGAATTTGTATAATCAGTGATTATGTAGAATCCCTGAAGTTTTCAGGGATTATGTAGAATCACTGGCCAGCTAGGGATTATATATAATCACTAGAATTTTCAGGGATTATGTAGAATCACTAGAAATAACGACAGGGATTATACATAATAACTGAAATGAAGAAATAGTTTTATTTATAAAGAAAATGAATAAAAGTCAAATTATTTATGCTATGAAATCATATTGAAACAGCAATACACTATATAAACTTAAATTGTAGACTGCTAAGAACAAAATATCAAAATGATAATTTGTTCTTTTTCAAAATGTTAAGCACAGTATATTAAAATGTTAAACATAATATATTAAAATAATACGCTTCACATCTGTTTTTACCACATTGACAATATCCAAATTTTAGAAAACATTTTTCTTCACATATCAGATCAGATTTTATGACCCGCCTGAGAATAAAGTGTTCAGTAAAAACATCTGTAAAAAAAGAGAAATTAGCAACCTCGAACTGGTTCGATTAAGATATGTTTTTTTTTTACCAGGCAATATCCTTTATCAGACTTTTGTTGAACAATTACCATTATGTTTTTTTTTTTTTAATTCCCTTTCCTTTTTTGCTATGAGAATATAACACCAAATGCTCTAAAACTTTGTTCTAATTGTCAATCCTTAGCTTTTCTATACATTACATGTGTAAGATTTCTCTGTTTGGATTTCTTGTTCATTTGAACCAGAAACATGTCTCTGTTTGAACAAAAACGAAAAAAACATCTTCCATAATCTTCTTCACCATTTGTTTTACATGTACCACAAATAACATGCTCTGTGGATTTAAGAATAGAACATGGATATCCATTTGAAGCTTGCTTCTAATAAACAAACACTACATGTAAAGTTATCGCTATAAAGGGAATCTTGATATTGTTAATTTTGAAGACTTAAACTTTATCTCGAAACCCTGTGCTGGTTATATCTTTAAAACCATCCTCTGTGTTCAAAAGCAAAATTATATCATCTGGCAAGGAATATAAAAGTAAAAAATGAGAATTTGTTTATATATTTTCATTTTTTTTTTTTATCAAACAAAGGATCCTTAAATTATTCATAATCCCTGAAATTATATTAGGGAATTTGTAGAATAATTATTAAAATGTTCAGTGATTATGTAAAATCACTGGTCATTTTCAGGGATTATATATAATTACTAATGATTTTAGTGATTGATTTCTACATATTCCCTGAAAAATCAGGGATTCTACATAATCCCTGATTATACAAATTCACTGTAACATATATACATGTAGCATTGTTGAAAAAAACTCATCATGGATAATACACAATACAGAACCACATCCGCGTATAATTTATTCAATTCATCTTTCATTCTGAAACAAATTCATTTTCCTTTTTGAAAACAAAACAAACAGTTGTTTATAATGTCTGTGTCATTTTGGTCTCTTGTGGACAGTTGTCTCATTGGCAATCATACCATATCTTCTTTTTTATATGCAAACCAAAGAGTGATGGAAATCTGCTGAGCACCACAAAATGCATGAATGTGTGGTATTCTTTAACATTATTTTGATTTCAAAAAAGAACATGATAGATCCAAGTCTATTTTTGAGATTTACGGACCGTTTTGGCTGCTGTGGAACCTAACAGACACTGAATGGAAATCTTACTTATGTTTTATAGATATTGCAAAGGAAATTTAAATATCAAATATAAGCTCCAAATTATGTCTCCAGCATATACATAAAGAGAACGCTATGTTGGAGTTTCTTGTGGATGAACAAATATTTACTAAAAAATAAAAAGAGTATAATAGTTAGATAACTTTTCAGAAATGTTGTCTGTTTGATTGATAGAAAATCGCATAAAAATCGATAAAGCAAATACTATAATTTTTCATTCATCAAAAATATAATTTATGCTGACAAAAAATACTTTCTAAGAACAAAAGTCCGTGCTTTTAATTAGATCTATAATATCGGGTGTAAAAAACAGAAAATTGTCTTTTGATAATGAAAAAAAAATGTTTGGACTTTAACGGTGCTTTTTTGTGGACTTTAGCGGAACTTGTTGTTGTGGACTTTAACGGTGTTTTCTTGTGGACTTTAGCGGAGGTCATTTTGTGGACTTTAGCGGAAATTTTGTGGACTTTAGCGGCGTTGTGGACTTTAGCGGAAAATTGTTGTGGACTTTAGCGGTGTTGTGGACTTTAGAAGAATTGTGGACTTTAACGGTGCCACACAGACCAATTGAAGAAGGTTCTTAAATTGAACACTTGAACACTTTAATACAGAAATAAGAAGATGTGTTATGATAGCAAATAAGACAACTTTAGTCTAAATTCAACAAAAGAGCTTGGCTCTCACACCATATGGAATTTACTGACCCTGTATATATCATATTGGGTCACTAACACACTAGGTAACTAATATTATTTTCATTATTTAAGAGCATATCTAAAATAAAACATTTTTTTTCCTCGTTGAAACCGTTAACACACTTTTCATTAAACTCGAGTTTTTTTTATGAGGTTCGAGAAAAAAAGTAAAATAACAAAAATACAGAACTCCGAGGAAAATTCAAAACAGAAAGTCCGTTATCATACTCAGCTGATTTTCTATATCATTTACATTTCTAAGGTGGCATAAATTCTTCCAAAATATTCGATCATTTTGGGTTTTTTTTTTTTTCCTTTTCTTTAAACTCATCCAATATATTGCTGGACAGGTGTACCTTGAACATAAAATTCAATAAAAAATGATGGTATGGGAGTGTTTACAATGTTTTTCGATATTATACATTTTCAAATGGATAGAACACCACACACATATTTGATTTTTGATGTTTGAACTCGTCGCTTAAGATATTACTGATGTTTATCAAACTTTGATCATAATGGTAGATATTAGAGCGCTGATAATGTCAGACGGACATCGTCATAACCATTTCACATTCTAAACCCCATACAGCGTTATCGTTCGGATCATACTTAAAGAAGCTTAGTCAGATGTCACCACTGTTTCGGAGTTTGACCCCATTCGTCGCAACTCGACCGATTCCGTACCTTCATCTTATTGAAGACGAGTAGCGGATTCACCGAGGATTGCCGACTAAAACATATCCCTTACTATATGCTTCACAGCGTCAAACAATAAAACTAGATAGACCAGTGGGAGACATGTGTGCCCCTTTTACCTATGTCGAATTAGAAGTATACGTTTTTGCGTACCTAGTGTTTTTAATAAGTCTTCAATTCTTCAATAATTTTAATTTTCAAGTAATGCTAACGCTTTCTTTAACTGGTCATGCAGCGTTCCTGTTTATAGGTACTAAAACACATGTAATTTCATCTTTTGTATTAAGTGCTTTAAGACGTACGAAATATATCAGTATACTGAATGATTTTTTTTTTTCGAAATCTGAAACGAAAAAAATATTTTTGTTATAACAGTAAAATGTGCTCTATTTACACAACTGAATTGGGCTCTTATATTTAAAAAAGAATGAAAGAAAACGGCCAAAGTTAACATTTTTTTTTTATTTAGTAATGGCTTGAAATAACTTTGGCAATTTGATTGGTTACCCTGACAGAGGATATGAGCCACATTGTGCTTATTATCTCTGTCGCTCCCCCATTCTACTAACGGATCAGATGATATAAAACACCCACAAGGAATATCAGCCAATATCCCCTGCATACGAAGTTCACGAATTACTTATATTATTCCACTGTATGTACATATTGATAGCTAAATTAACATTTGATTGGTTGAGACGATCACGTGATTGAAGCACCTCGAAGTATCATTTTTCATATATTGCAGTGGAATAATACATGTTACCATTGGCTTAGGGAGATATGAAGATTTTTGCGTTCAAAATTGTTTCAGATAAAAAAATTAAATATTGTCCTCGGCCGATGCCTATTGGAAATACGATTTCTTGGGTGAACAAATCTTCTTGTACGACTTTGCTCCCCGCAGAGCTATAGAAAACCAGTACATTAACGGGTGTTACACGGACTCTTTTTAGACGATACACGGACTCTTTTTAGTTGTTGCACGGACACTTTTTATGAATAGAATCACTCGTGCATGATCAGTGAGTTCATGGGCACTTTAACTTTCAATTAGATTTGAACTTTTTGGTTCACCGACTTATTTCCCGTCTTTTTATTGAACACAATATTTACGTTAGCATCAATGTCTTTTTTCAAACATTTCCAGTAAAATACTATTCCTATCAGTACACTAAGGGATTAGACATTTAACTTCAAAAGGGGGGTATGGTTTTCTCCTAAAAAGATATTTTTACCTCAAATTTTACGAGAAAAAAATATTATTTGGGAAGATGACAAATTAATGTTTTGCATGATTCCTGATTTTCCGAATACCGTAAATAGTGCTAATTTAAACAAAAACATTTGGGTGATGGCGTTGAAAAGTATACCGCCCCCTTTATGAAGCAAAATAGTCGGTCAATAAATGTTTTCTTTGATATATGGACATGAAGTATTTTGGACAATACTGAGAGTGAAGAAATGATGATACTGACGTGTATATTTCAATAAAAATAAGACAGGAAATAAGTAAATAAAAATCAAATCTTATCAAAAGATAAAATCCCTATCAACTCACCAATGCACGATTGATCCTATAAACGAAAAGTGTTCATGTAATACACGTCCAAATAAGCGACAAATCTAGAGGAAAATCATTCAACTTATGTCATCAATTTTGGGCGGTAAGCTGCGATTGGATCAAAAGTAACACGTGTTTAATCCCGATCAACACTTGCAGATCTAGAGACGAGCATGAATTTAAAAAAAAAATTAAAGTATATGCCTGAATTTTTATAATATTAAGACAAAATCCATTTTTTCATAAACATTAATTTCATTCACTAATGAAGTAGGAAATTCATTCTTTTGATACATTTATATTGTTATCGAATTTATATCAGTGGTGGATCCAGGTCCAAATCCAGGACAAAACAGGGGGAGGGGGGCAACTTTATGTCCCAATTTAAATGCATGGATATCAAAAAAAGTTCCAAAAAAAAGTCCCCGGGACCCCCCCCCCCCCCCCATCATTGAATGTTAAATTCATGTATTTGGCAACAAACGCGCGTTTTTTACGATTTTTTTAAAGGCGGGATGGGGTGATGGAATGGCACATTCTGCATTTTTTCATCAAAAATAAAGATCACATCCTGTTTATTTTAAAATGAAATAGTCCCTCCCCCCCCCCCCCCCCCCCTTCCCCGCTTTCCGTTTTATCCATAAAAATCAAACGTTATTCTTCTTACCACTAAAATATTTTTTTTAATATATTACTTTTTTACGAAGTTGCATTCTAAAAAGTCTTAAATGTGTACAACATTCATCTTTTACTTGAAATGGTTCTTTTTTTATCAAATCATAAGATTCCTGATTTTTTTTTTCTTGAAAAAAAAATCTCGGTTGAAGGTAAATGAAAAAAATAAATGGGTTTATACTGTAACTTACATTTACTGCTTTATGGCTATCTAAGTTTCTCAAATGTTTAGTCTTGCAAAATGTATTATTACTTTCTTGAAACGTCGTACAAGTCAGATAAAAAAACAAAAGTAACAAAAGAAACAGGCCGGTAACAACCAGCCGAATAGTTTTTCTGCACTTGTAGTCAGGTCAAGGTTGACCTGACTACTCGTGCAGAAAAACTATCCGGCAACGGTTGTTACCGGCCTGTTTCTTTGTTACCTTTGTATTTTATCTAATACATACACGGGAAATATATGTATATTAAATGTAACACAATGTTAAAGACGTCACACAATCTGTCTGTTCATTATACAATAAGTTCGCCTTTAACTTAGAAACTAAATTAACGGATGCATGCACATCCATCAGATATATTTCCTCGAAAATCTTAAAATTTATCTTCAAAAAATAAAAAAAAAAACAGAACAAAATATCCTAGTATCACGCACGTACACTTTGTTTTATTTTCTATGTCGTGTTTGCCGTACTAGCACCAAAATTAGATGACTATACACTTCGTCATCGTGGTGAATTTATTTACCGACTTTCTTCGTTGTGTCTACCAAATTTCTATGTTTTCCCTACAAAAATGTATCAATGCATTCCAAACAAAATACCCTACATTTCTTTCGCCAGTGTCATTGTTGTTTTTTACATATATTTACAAGTTCAATAATGCATATATAAAATATGCAACCTTGATTTGACGACTGAAATATTGATTTTTTTTTCTTTCGTATTTTCGTCTACAATTATGCACTTTTATTATCACATATGTATATTGCCGGAACTATTTAATTTAACATAAATTTATTAATTTTAAATCGATCAATCCGTCAATTAGTTATACCTGTTTGAGTTACTAAATGTCATATTTACATAATTTATATTAATTAACGTTCCTTGATTAAATAGAAGCTTAAACAATGGTGAAAATTTGTATATCCAAATGTTACGTTTTTCACAAACTTTAATTTATACTCTCTATTGGCTTCCCTAGCAAACATGTACCCACAGTATCCGCTTAACGTCTACACCCAATATTGCATACATATTTGGGACCCAAACGGGATCAACCGTGACTGTAAAAGGCAATCTTCTGACCCTTCAATGTGTTGTAACAAAGATTATTATTTATACATCCGAGCAGCAAAACAAGAGGTCCTACTTCTGGTCTGGAATGGTGGGGAATTCCTGATGACAATGTTTTATAAAATAAAGAAGTCATGCAGAACCGGCAGAACAGAAGTTGTTACCATGGACAGTGGTATTTTATTAAGCATTGTAATGTGAACGTTTTATGAAGTTAAAATTGTAAATAATGCAGACACCCATATTGTCGTTGCTGTGCTTGAACTTATTGAAATGTATTTTCAAAAAAGGGGGTCATATAAGTTACTTTCGGTAGGGATAATGTCCAGTTGATTATAAATAAATAATAAATAAATAAGCTTTATTTAGAGTCGGCAAGGTATACAAACATAGACAAACATAAGCTCTAATGAGCTTTTAACCGACATATGAGACATTTTTAACAATACAACATATAATATAATACACATGCAATAAATTTCACAGCACAAAAATGAAGCACTAAAAGCAGGATATAAGCATAAGCTATGTATTAAAGCTAAAAGCATATAAGTGTAAACTAGGCATAAAAAGCTGGCAAAATGCATAGCATAAAAATTTGAAAAAATGGGGTATGATCTAGATGATAAATAAATTTGCATAATATATAAACTAAAAGTCTGCACAAACTGTGCACTTACAGTCATTTCCATTCCATGACTTTAAAATATTTTTGAACTGACTAAAATTAGCAATTTTTCTAAAATCATCAGGTAGATCATTCCATAAAACAGAAGCTATGTATTTAAAAGAGTTCTTACCATAGGTTGATGTTCGGACCCTAGGTATATCTACAATATTAGACTATCTAAAATTATATTTACAATCTTTCAATACAACTAAATCATGTAAGCATGGTGGTGACAATTTATATAAAATTTTAAAACACTCAATAGCCATGTTACGCATACGTCTTATTTTCAGTGATGAAACCTTTGCTCGTAAAAGTAGTTCATCATATGAACTAACATAGTCTTCATATATAAATCGTAAAGCCCTTTCCTGAATTTTTTCCAATTTGGTGGTGTTATTTTTGTTGCAAAAATGCCATGCCAAAGGACAAAAATTAAAATTAGATAAAATAAATGTATGGAAAATGGTCAATTTATTCAGTAAGGTAGCAGCCAATGCGCTTTAAAACATTCAGTTGTTGGGATGCTTTACGACAAATATTTTTAATGTGGTGATTAAAATTAAGTTGATAGTCAATATCAATACCTAAAAGATTGACAATCTCATCACAGGATATTTTTGCTGACTGTATATTAAAAACAGGCTTTTTTGCAAATGTTTTATTTCCAACTGCAATGGCTTGGAATTTGTCAGGATTTGCCTGCATACAATTAAAACTAAACCAGTCAATTAAAACAGCACTTTCTCTTTCAAGTGTACATAATAAATTTTCAAAATTTGTGTCTGCATATGACAGAGTGTTATCATCGGCATAATTATATAGGGTACCATGTTCAATACAATAGAATATGTCATTTATAAAAATATTAAATAATAAGGGCCCCTGGATTGAGCCTTGGGGGTACCCCTTTCTGGATGTCAGCCCAACTGCTGAGTACTCCCTGAAGTTTGATTTGTTGCCTACGATCTGTTAGATAATTTTGGAGTAATTTTACTGATTTAGAAGAAAGACCGTAGGCAGATAATTTACTTAAAAGAATATCATGTGGTAAACAGTCAAAAGCTTTCGAAAGATCCATAAGAATCTTGATTGTATTTCGAGAGAAAAAGTCTGTTTTTTAGTATATCAATTTTGTTTTCATTTCTGCGCAAATTAATGATATACTAATTATGAACACAAAAAAACGCAAAACTATTTTTATTTCATTTAATAAGATTTTTAAATCGTAAGGGGTTTTTTATTCCACAAGTACAAGTACTTGGTCATATTGTCCTGATTTTTTCAAAAGTGGTATAGGTTGTTTAATAGATAATCATGAAATGTGTTTTCGAGACCTTAGAAACTGCCATTTTTTTATTATGAAAAAATATCTGTTTTACAAGACGATTCGTGTCGTGTTTTTGAATAACTCTGTTTTACGTACGTGCAGGCGCGCAGCTCCCATGATTGTTACACAATATCTCAAAGCTACAATCTTGTGAACTGATTCGTACAAATTATAATAATGAGTTTACTCCAAGTTTTTTTTTGTGGGACTTGTCAATATTTTTAGTTTTCGATAAAGTGTTTTTATATTGCTGTGTGTCTTTTTCTATATTTGTTTTGGTAATGATGTGTAAAACATCAGACTGGTGATTTTTGATTGCCTCTTTGGAATATCCTCTTTTTTTATTTTATAAAGGTATATTATTACGATATATCAGTATAACTTGATTTATATATGACATCAATCAATATATGCATCTTAAGAGTTGAACAGTTTATATGCCTCACAAGAGGTGAACAGTTGATATGCATCTCAAGAGGTGGACAGTTTATATGCATCTCAAGAGGTGAACAGTTGATATGCATCACAAGAGGTGAACAGTTGATATGCATCTCAAGAGTTGAACAGTGTATATGCATCTCAAGAGGTGAATAGTTTATATGCCTCACAAGAGGTGAACAGTTTATATGCATCTCAAGAGGTGAACAGTTGATATGCATCACAAGAGGTGAACAGTTTATATGCATCTTATGAGTTGAACAGTTTATATGCCTCTCAAGAGGTGGACAGTTTATATGCATATAAAGAGGTGAACAGTTTATATGCCTCACAAGAAGTGAACAGTTGATATGCATCTCAAGAGTTGAACAGTGTATATGCATCTCAAGAGGTGAATAGTTTATATGCCTCACAAGAGGTGAACAGTTTATATGCATCTCAAGAGGTGAACAGTTGATATGCATCACAAGAGGTGAACAGTTTATATGCATCTTATGAGTTGAACAGTTTATATGCCTCTCAAGAGGTGGACAGTTTATATGCATATAAAGAGGTGAACAGTTTATATGCCTCACAAGAAGTGAACAGTTGATATGCATCTCAAGAGGTGCAGTTTATATGCATCTCAAGAGGTGAACAGTTTATATGCATCTCAAGAGGTGAACAGTTTATATGCCTCACAAGAGGTGAACAGTTGATATGCATCTCAAGAGGTGGACAGTTTATATGCATCACAAGAGGTGAACAGTTTATATGCCTCACAAGAGGTGAACATTTTATATGCAGCTCAAGAGATGTAAAGTTTATGTGCATCTCAAAGGGTGAACAGTTGATATGCATCTCAAGAGGTGGACAGTTTATTTGCATCTCAAGAGGCATCTCACTAAAGAGGCATCTCAAGAGGTGAACAGTTTATATGCCTCACAAGAGGTGAACAGTTGATATGCATCTCAAGAGGTGGACAGTTTATATGCATCACAAGATGTGAACAGTTTATATGCATCTCAAGAATTGAACAGTTTATATGCATCTCAAGAGTTGAACAGTTTATATGCCTCACAAGAGGTGAACAGTTTATATGCATCTCAAAGGTGAACAGTTGATATGCATCACAAGAGGTGAACAGTTTATATGCATCTTAAGAGGTGGACAGTTTATATCCATCTCAAGAGGTGAACAGTTGATATTCTTCACAAGAGGTGAACAGTTGATATGCATCTCAAGAGGTGGACAGTTTATATGCATCTCAAGAGGTGAACAGTTGATATGCATCACAAGAGGTGAACAGTTGATATGCATCTCAAGAGGTGGACAGTTTATATGCATCTCAAGAGTTGAACAGTTTATATGCATCTCAAGAGGTGAACAGTTTATATGCCTCACAAGAGGTGAACAGTTTATATGCATCTCAAGAGGTGAACAGTTGATATGCATCACAAGAGGTGAACAGTTTATATGCATCATTAGAGTTGAACAGTTTATATGCCTCACAAGAAGTGAACAGTTGATATGCATCTCAAGAGGTGGACAGTTTATATGCATCTCAAGAGGTGAACAGTTTATATGCCTCACAAGAGGTGAACAGTTGATATGCATCTCAAGAGGTGGACAGTTTATATGCATCTCAAGAGGTGAACAGTTTATATGCATCTCAAGAGGTGAACAGTTTATATGCCTCACAAGAGGTGAACAGTTGATATGCATCTCAAGAGGTGGACAGTTTATATGCATCACAAGAGGTGAACAGTTTATATGCATCTCAAGAATTAAACAGTTTATATGCATCTCAAGAGGCATCTCAATAGGTGAACAGTTTATATGCCTCACAAGATGTGAACAGTTTATATGCATCTCAAGAGGTTGCCAGTTTATATGCATCTCAAGAGGTGAACAGTTTATATGCATCTCAAGAGGCATCTCAATAGGTGAACAGTTTATATGCCTCACAAGAGGTGGCCAGTTTATATGCATCTCAAGAGTTCAAGAATTTACTGACCCCGTGCAAAAGAATTTCAGTGATTATTCCTTCAATACTTAGAACCAACTAGCAATGATGTATACACAAAAGAATATAAACTATAACAGGTTGATACCAAAGAACTTTTTTTTACAGAACTTAAGGAAGAGATAAAATGCCCTAGAATTAGAAACAATTGAAGGAGCTATTAAATGTTGATGAAATCCGCCGTCTGTTTTTTCATATTTGTAAAGTAAATGAGGCAAATGTTGGATCTTTAAAAAAAGATGTACCAACGATTTTATAAAGTGTAACTGATTATCAAACATGGATCAATTTGTAAGTTGTGAAACCATGTTCAATTCACCATTTTCTGATTAAGAAAATGCCTGTTCCAAGTCAGGAATATAACAGTTGTTATCCATTCGTTTGATGTTTTTGAGCTTTTTATTTTGCCTTTTTATTAGGGACTTTCCGTTTCCGTTTTGCATTTTCCTCGGAGTTCAGTATTTAAGTGATTTTACTTTTTTGTGCAAGAGAAATCGTAAGTAGTTTTTAAATTTAATTTCGTCCTCTACTTTGGAACTCCCTAAAACATTCGAGATTTTATGATAATTTTAAATGGTGCACATCTTAGTCGTAACTATTCGTCAGGTTACGAAAAGGTATGATTTTGTTTGTTTTAATAACACGGAGTTAATTTACATTTTGGTATTGTAAAGAATGAGTTTTATTATTCACTATATTACGCATATTTATGAGAGAACACTTTTAAAAGATATATTGCATGATATTTAGTTTTTTGTTTTTGAATTCGGATTTTTTGCTGCTTTTATTTTGAAGGCATATAACTATAAATATTACATGTCTCGTACTGTTTATTCAAACAGGTTCTCCATCATAAAAATGAAGATTAATAATATGTCATATCTTGGGAATATGTTTATTATTTTCTACTTGTTATACCCAGTTTTCATCACACATATTGGCATAAGTAAAGGAGTTAATTCAGATATATTACAGGGATTTAAATTGCAAAGTAAGGATGCACAAATAAACTGGATTCAAGAAAGATATTTGAAATTTACAATCTTTTCAAATTTCCATTACAAATTGAAGACTGCTGTACTCATTTTGTGATTATTTTACCTATTATGTATGTTTTGTTCACATATCGTTTTAAATATAATTGAATTTGACGCGACTGTGATACAAGAGAGAGGTTTAGCGCTATAAAACCAGGTTCAATCCACCATTTTCTACATTTGAAAATGCCTGTACCAAGTCAGAAATATTACAGTTGTTGTCCATTCGTTTGGTGTGTTTTTTTCATTTGATTTTGCCATTTGATAAGGGACTTTCCGTTTTGAATTTTCCTCTGAGTTCAGTATCTTTGTATTTTTACTTGTTGTTTTTTGGGCCATCATTGAACTTATTATAGGATTAAAATGTTTACCACCAGATATGTGTTTCGTCTACAAAAGTGACTCCAATAAAAAACGAAGATATTGTACAGAATGTAAACGAATTATCAGATATTTAACTCTTTACCATTCGGCAAAAATTGCACTATTTTTGCCGCTGAGGAACGATCAAATTCCAATCAGTCATAACTTTCTTATTACTGTTAGGAGGCTTATCAACTAAGACTTTTTATAGAAAATAGTTTTTCAGTAATATTAATGACAGGTTTGTAAAAAAAATATATCATCTTTGATCACGTGATAATCAGTCCAATGTCACGTGACAACAACAAAAAACTCAGAAAATTGTAAAATTTCGATACAAAATGTCCTTTTTTGAAATTTATTTATGGAAATAGTATCAACAGAGCATTCAAATACAATGTTAGAAATAACATCTCTAAGAAAAAGAACCCTGCATGGTCTATTTATGTGAGAAACAGCAATTTTTATAGACTAACACGCTATGTGGGTGATTTGGGTCAAAATTTCTATTTTCGAGCTTTCTGGGTAAAAAACGTAGCTAAACTGTGCAACTGAAGTGCATCCACACTCTTATCCCTACAATCATTTAAAAGACAGAAAAACAAAAGTCTTGCCGCTTCAGAATCCCATAGTTATCGATTTGTAATAGATTATCTTAACATGTATGTCTCTATTATTCTATAAATGACTATAAACAAAAGACAGACAATTAACTTTGTCACAAGGAAAAAAACATTTTCAATTTGAAATTAGAATTAAATTAAAGTCAAGACAAGTTATTAAATATTGGTATTGGTTTTTTTTAAACCGCACATTCATCCTTGCGGGATGCGAACCCGGATCGCTTGATTACTAGCCTCAGATGCATCCCCTCAGCTACGGAACTAGACGGTTAAAACTGATTAAATTCATACTTAATTTCAATGTTATTTGTAATATTTATTTTTATGTTGACCTTTCACATACAAATATTAGATTATAACAAGATATTCAGAAAGACGTAAAAACTTTATTTTTTTTTACATCTTTAAAAGAACACACAATGTGGGATGATCTGTAAACCAGGGGGGGGGGGGGGGGGGGGTAATTATGATTTTAATTCAAAAACAAGTAACACAAGTAGTAAGAAATGCATTTTATTTATACTATTTGGCCTCTGGAACCACAATATGCACGTTTTTACTGGTATGGGCAGAAATTCTAAGAAATAGTTGCTGAAAATTACTGACATGTTGACAATGTTCACTGTTTGTATTCGTTGTTCGTAGAAATTAATAAAAAAAAATAACTCAATGAACCTTCATTTTATAAAGCTCAACACAAACCTGAAAGAAAAAGATCCATAACGGACCGATTTTTTGCGGTTTATAGCAACCAAACACAATATTTTCATAATTCGAGATTAGCACAATTCTAAAGTTTTTTCTCTTAAATTTTAGCTGATTTTTTTTCAAACGATGATAGCTTAATTGCTTTATTCAACCACAAAGATCAACCCCAAAACACACAACTGCAATTTTAACGTGTAGCGGAAACTCACAGGTTTCATTCAAGCCCTTGGTAAAATCTGTTGATAGTCAAATGGCAAAGAATTTAAGGTTTGAATCCAAATTTTACGCAAACAAGTGCTTATGACCCGAATTCGGGTCATAGGAACGGTAAAGAGTTAAAGTACTTTAACTTATAATTAACAAACGACAATTTTCAAAATCAGAAGAAAAAAAAAATCATATAGCTTTTCTTTCTCTATCCCAGAAACTGTAAAGTTTCGAGGAAAGCACACCATACATATTAAAGTAAGTGTACGATATGTGAAGAAAAAAATCCTTTATCGGACGAGTCCCGTAACTCTAAAACACTCCAGTTTGTTTTAATTGATAGAAAGCTTTCTTTTAACATATGAAATCCATATATATACATTCTGTATTAAACATGACTTTCTACAATCCAATTTTCAACAAATGTTTAAAGACTTGTTATGATTCACGATGTTAAGGAGAAACCCCTCGTTTACTATTTATGATGAGTTTATTTACAACCACTGGCTCGATGTCACTGCTGTGGAGTTTTTTCACCGATGGTATCACCAGCCCAGTAGTCAGAACTTCTGTGTTGACATGAATTATCATTGATATGGTCATAATTATAAATTTACCGTTTAGAAAACTTTGAATTTTTTAAATACTTAGGCTTGTCTACCTCAGGAATGGATGACCCTAGCTGTATTTGGCAAAACTTTTATGAATTTTTGGTCCTCAATGCTCTTCAACTTCGAACATTATTTGGCCTTTCAAATTTTTGGTTTCGAGCGTCACTGTTGAGTCTTTTGTAGAAGAAACGCGCGTCTCGCGCAAATATAAAATTACAATCCTGGTATCTATGTTGAGTTTATTCACAACCACTGGGTCGATGCCACTGCTGGTGGAGTGTTTATTCCCCAATAGTTCCACCAACCCAGTAGTCAGCACTTCATGAATTATCATTAACTATTTGAAAAACTTTAATTTTTTTTTATTAAAGTTTGAGTACTTTTCATGGTGCTTTATAAAGTTGCAGACAGATGTAAACAAACATATTTTTTTTAACTTTCCTTTGTGAAAACCTAAGAAATGAATCTTTCTAAAAGGTTTTAAAAGGTGATTCATTTCCATTAACACCGAAATGAAATATCTTTTCTATCTTAATTTTTACAATTCATCAAATTCTGCAAAAAAGCTTAATTATGATTAATATATAATACAATGGTGTTGAGTAAGATGATACATTGAACATTCTGCATACATAAGCGTATCCACGTGGATAAACCAAAAAAAAGGTCATTCCATCAAAATGAACTGAATTCTGGACATCTGAAATGGAGTCATTATATATGATTTACGTAGGGGCGGGTGTTTCCTTTTTTTTTTTTTTTTTTTTTGCCTTCGTATTATTTTTTTTCAAAAAACATCTGCACATTTCCTATTGAGTTATCACCTACAAACATATAGTTTAATACCAAAGCTTTTGGACAGAATGGATTTTAAACTCAATTTTATACGTTGTTGGGACGTTGTTCTGACGTTGTTGGGAACCACTGAAAGGGTGATGAATAGTAAAGGTATTGTACACGTAGGAAATGCACCACTTACTTACTTTAGAGCCAAAAAATCAAGTAAAATTCAAAACTGAAAGTCCATAAGCAAATAGCATCATCAAAAGCTGAAACACATCAAACAAATTCCTGACTTAGTACAGACATTTTATGTTGAAAATAGTGGATTAATCCTGATTTTATAGCTAGCTAAACTTATCACTTGTATGAGAGTCGTATGAATTTCCATTTTATTGACAACGATGTGTGACGAAAACAAACATACATAATAGGTGTAAATGTCAAAAATATGTGTATTTCTATGCTATTGTATAAATAAGGGTGACGGTTTGGTACCATTGAAACGTGTAAACCCGCTGCAATTGTTTGCACTTGTCCCAAGTCAGGAATCTGATTCCAGTAGTTGTCATTTGTTGATGTGGTTCATAAGTGTTTCTCATTTCTCGTTTTTTATATAGATAAGACCACTGCTTTTCCCGTTTGAATGGTTTTACACTTGTATCTTTTTGTGGGCACTTGATAGCTTGCTGTTTGGTGTGAGACAAGGCTCCGTGTTGAAGACCGTACCTTACCCTATAATCTTTTACTTTTATAAATTGTGATTTGGATAGAGTTGTGTCATGTGTACTCATACCACATCTTTCTATATCTATCTAT
Source organism: Mytilus galloprovincialis (assembly GCA_037788925.1). Taxonomy (NCBI): domain Eukaryota; kingdom Metazoa; phylum Mollusca; class Bivalvia; order Mytilida; family Mytilidae; genus Mytilus; species Mytilus galloprovincialis. Next base: position 44,290,661 of record CM075337.1, on the reverse strand, counting down.
AACAGGTATGAATGTCACAAATTGGGGTACAGCTGTCAACATTGTGTTTAAATCTTAATAACTATCAAAACAAACAAATATGTTACAAATATATGTAGGACTCAAATATATGGTGGGTTTCAAATCTAGGGCAGATTCCTAATCTATGGCAAATAAGCCGTCATGTCATCCAAAATCTACGACAGATTGTTTTTACAATCCTTATCTATGCCAAGTTTTGTTATTTCCTCCTCTATGGAGGATCTTTGTTGTTTCCAAATCTATGTCAAATATTGTACAAATGGAAAACAAAGCAGTACAAATACGACCAATGACTTGTCGTCAACAAGAGGACATATATGGCGGGAGCGAGCATGTCTACAAAAATATGTGAAATAAACATTCCATAATGGTCAACCAACTGAATAAAATTGTAAATGACGAATTCATTTGCATGTACCTCAATACAGGTTTCAAGATTGAAATTATGTTCTCCGTAAAAATAAACATTTTCTAATTTGTGCATGGTACCTGTTTAACCCATTCATTAAACTAGTATGTCCCTTAACAAACAAGAAGGTATTCTTTTATAATACAAAATGATAAATATAAACGAACAATTGTCGAGGTAAACACCTTCATCTGGAATCGTGCTCAAATCTATAGGTTCAGTCATCGTTTGTATGGCGGTGACGATGTAATATTGCGTCATTCAATTGTGACGCATTTAAAGATCTGTCATATAGGAGATATGTTTGACGTTTGTTACGTCACATTTGTCATAGATTAGGAATCTGCTATATATTTGGAACTCGCCATATATTTTAGTCCTAAATCTGACGAAATGCACATGCAAACGCAGATCCAAAAGAAATGATCAATCGTTTATATGATTTTAGTTTAAAGCAACTATATACATAGGATTCTATTTTATAAACACAGGTACATATAAATTATGTTAAAGAACATTGATACCACGCATGTTTTGTATTAAACGTAATGATCTACTCTATCCGTATTCAAATATGGCTGTAACTACGACAAAATTCATCAGGTATTGATTATTTTTTTAATTTCTGAAATTGTCAGGTTCAATTGGAACCAATCATCGGTACTACTATCCTTCACCAATCTAATCTTGAACTGATGTCCCATCAACCTGTCATATAACCAACATCACAGCCAATAAAGCCAATAAAGTATGCTTTATGTCCTTGATAACTTTCAACACACAAGGCATCCACATTATAAAATAGAAGAAAAATAGACTAGAAATGTCGACGAAAACAAGTACAAACACTATTGCGAAAGATGATACATTTGTAGTCGTCTTCCAGGATAATGGAAAATGCCGAAATTCGCCTGCAAGAATGTCCGCTGTCGTTGCATAACATTTGTCGAAGAATGAAAAAAATATATTGATTCCACATGTAATATCATAATTGGCATTTATCTTTGTCCCTTTAAATATTTAAAAGGCCATCATTCTGCAGGCTGCCAAATTTCAATTCCATTGTTATTTTTAGTTTTTGATCTTTGAACAGAACTGTTGTACTTTTGATATATTATGAGATATTATGTTGAATTAACATTTATCATTCTGATTGATTATGCAATTGTAATTGATGATTATAAATTTAATGACATTTTGAATCAATTAGTAATCTCTTATTGTCTCCATAATAAAATTTAAAAAGGTCTGTTGTATAGTTTAGAACTATACGCCCCATTAACATTTACTGTCTACAAATTGATTACCTTTGATCGATTGCAGATTATTGTTTTAATTTCCTGGGTTTATGAAAGACATATTGGCACACAGTTTTTGTTTTTGATTATTTTATTTGTTTTAAAAATACAGGCTGTCGCCTAACTTTGTTAATTATTTTCAATCACATCCAGACAATCCTATAGTTAGTTCAAACATCTAGTAAATAATAATGATGATTACCCTCCGGTGTGCAAAAAAAAAGTTGTCTGGTACATGTACCGTTCCAATGTAGTCAACTATATTATGCTACGAGTCAAAGTATAAAAAATTTAAACAATAATTATTTAAACATTTAAGTTAATGCACGTCGAAAAATGGGTAAATGAAAACTAAAATAACACTTTATAAATGTGGTGCATACGAAAAGTTTTGCTCATGCTAGCATGTGCTAGTCCAAACCCGTTAATAAGTCTAATTTGGTAGGTCAAATTTAGAGCAAAGCAGAAAGGATTATAGGTTCTAGAACTGGACAATATCCACTATCATCTGTGAAACGAATATTGCATAACGATCAACCAACTCGTAATGGGGTCAGTTAAATTGTTAAAGGGATGTTCCGTTTCAACTTCACCATTCGAAACTCTTAGTCTAATCATTTCCTTGTGAGCAGCAAACCTCCATAAAGGAAATCATGATAGAAAAAACAAATCTTGAAATACGTATAGCAACTGGAATGTTGCTGTATGGAAATGGAAAGTTAACAGTTGGGAAACTGAAATCATCACCTTTGTCGTAAAATTGAGATTTTAACCCTCATTGTCAATTTCTAGATGTAAGTTCAGACTTAACTGTATCTTGTGTATTCTTTATCTCAATTTCGATCGGATAAATGCGTTTATCAGTCACCAGATTGTGAATTATTTAGTGACAGAAGATCATCTTTGTATCGGAGAGTAAATTTAAGAAACTGCTAATTTCGGTTCAGTTTTCGTTGAAACTCCAGTAAATAAAGTCAACCTCATATGATTTGAGAAATAATTCGGCAAGAAGAGGAGAACAGTTGGTTTCCATTGGAACACCGATTGTTTGTTGAAAAACATGTCTTCAAAACGTAACAAATATGTTGTCAAACAAGAAACCAAGCATCTTAATAACGTCAGTTTCACAGAATTTGTTCTGCAAATAGAAAAGTAGCATTAGCAATGCCTACACATCTCACTAATAAAACTTGAAAGAGGACAGAAAGGAAAACATATTGTTATACATTTCGATTATTTGACGTGTAAAAACAAAGTGCTACGACCGGCTATGGTCAGTTACAAATTCCCAAACATACAAACAATAATCAGTATTCACAGCTTTATGTCTGATGTTATACATCGCGTCATATTTGAACAATTTTGTAAAATAACAAATTAATTTGGATAGTCATAGTTTTGTATTGATTTCTTTAAGTTCATATGAAGTAACATTCGAGCATACATCATTAAGAAATCTCAAATTAGTATTCTAAACAATGGACCTATATGATATAAATTGATTTCATAATTTGATTTTAAACCCATTTTAAACTAAAATATACATTCAACTGTCACCAGCGATGTTTGTATCATTTTAAAAGTTGATGTGTCATAATTTATAATTGATATTCTAATCGAATCCCTTATGGATTTCTAAGGGGACTTTTTCTTATTTTATACTATGTATTTTGTGCTATGGTAAATGTTTTTTTTTTTTCTATTCTTCCGTTTTAATAGGTTGTGTGTTTTGTCTATATGCATTTTAGTTTTTCTTTGATGTTTTTTTTTTATATATATATTGTTGCTATAACTATAATGGAATTGTATGCGACTGTAATAACAGTGAGAGGTTTTGCTAGCTATCAAACCAAGTTTAATCCACCATTTTTTACATGAAAAAAATCCCTACACAAAGGCAGGAATACGACAGTTTGTTTGGTGTGTTTGAACTTTTGATTTTGCTATTTTTATATGGACTTTCCGTTTAGAATTTTCCTCGGAATTCGGTATGTTTATTAATTTACTTTATATGTTTGAGACTGACAAAGACTTTCTTGGACTATGAGTTTTTATATACCGTTTCCAAAAAGGTGCCAAATAACACTTACAGTTCGAAAACGATTGATATGTTCCCTCGTGAAGTGATTATACTGATCGACATAGACGATAGATGAACAATATATGTCTGCGCAACAAAAGCTGTATTAGTAATGTAGTATGTGTAAATGAGTCTGTGAGAACGGCTTGTATGCCAGGACAGATGGAAATTGACTGCACGTCCACTTCTTACACAAAACAAACATGACACATTTAAAATAATAAATTGGTCTATAAGCTGCATACAAAATCTGATTATATTTTTAATTAAAACTAGATTTAAATTTTACGTCTCTTGTAACCGCTTATTCTTCCTTATGACGACCATTCATATAAGTCCCGTTTGGTTTTAGGTTGGTCTTTGATATAACGTTTTCATTGATTAATGAGATAATGGGCATCCGTACTGAATTGGGAGTTATAAGCAATCGTTGTATGCAGTTTCCTTCCTACAACGAACTTTACTCACCCTTGTACCATCAAATATCCTCTACAGTAAAAGGCAGAGTTAGACAGTTTACGTAAACATGAAAAAATTAATACATCTTGGTTTCTAATTCCTATAAAAATGATAGATTATTGAAGAGAAAAAATCTATTGATAAGTTACAAAACCTCTTTGAAGTTCACTTGTAAATCACTTAACATTTCATCATTGTGTCTATAACTAAAAAGCAATCGAATAAACCTATAACCACTAATTTGTAATAAAAACCTCTATGATGGATGACTGAATGGTTTTCTGGTTTAAAAAATAACTTACAAAACTTTTATTTTTGGTGTAATGTAATTTATCAATTTTGGCTTTAACAACTTTTTCAGTGGTATTTTAATCTAGGAAGTCTTTTGACTAGTTTAGCTTTACATTTAGAAAGTCAGTTTTATTATTAAACTTGGTTACACAGTCAACTTTACAATAAGAAAAGAAAGAGAAAAAAATCTAACATAACAGACAATACTTTAACCAAAAAAACAAACAATAATTACCAACCATTACATTGAACTGTAGATTTACCTACACGAGCCAAACTAAAAACGATGGTTTCCCCGGAAATAACATACGTTTACTTCTTGTGTTATTTTTTATCAATGTTCTGATCTGCTCCCTATTTTGGGAAATTAAAATATTGTAAACAATTTGCATACCTATCGATATCTCAAAATTTTATATCGGTAAGATGTTTTTAGTAAATTACTATGTCATATAGCAATAATAATTAGCAATCCACTTTATGTTGAAGAAACAGATAATAATTGTATATGGTCTTTTGGATTTTACATGGATAGAAAAAAAGAAAGGATGCAACAAAGCTATTATCATTGAACATTTGCACACATATGATAGATTTTTCTAAACGAAGGACGAAAGATACCAAAGGGACAGCCAAACTCATAAATCGAAAATAAACTGACAACGCCAAGTCTAAAAATGAAAACGACAAACAGACAAACAATAGGACACATGACACAACATAGAAAACTAAAGAATAATCAACACGAACCCAACCAAAAACTAGGGGTGATATCATGTGCTCCGGAAGGGTAAGTAGATCCTGCTCCACATTTGGCACCCGTCGTGTTGCTTGGTTAATATCTAAAGGAGTAAAAGGTTTTTGCAACTAACTTAAATAAATAAAAATGTAATGTAAGGTAATGTCTTATATGAGAATTTTTACTTTTTCAACAATTATTTTGCTATTGAGCATTTTACTTAAACAATTTTTCAATAACTGATAATGCATAATGTGAATATATGACACTCAAACAATATAAAACAAATAATACTGCAAGACAGTTCCAAACAAATTATTTAACAATTACTATTAACTAAAGTTCTATCTTGGAAAAAGTGGAGCTCTTGATGTTATACATAAAGAAATAATATATTGAACAAGATAATATAAATGGAAAAGCTTCTAGTTTACATTTTTAAAGATATAATTTTATTAATATACGCATAAGAAATATAAATTATCTCAACCAATCAACGTACAGGAGTCGGTAATATCTTCAAATCAAGTACCAATTGACATTCACTCCAGTAGCAGTGTATCGCTCAACTGTTAATACCGTCTCCGTGGACACAATTAATAGTCCAGACAACACCGATAAACTAGAAAGAAATGAAGATATATTAACCAATTAACCAAGTTAAGTGCATGTATACAATGCTAATCAGTTACGAAACATAATTGACGATCTCGAAGCGCAACTGCAATTTGTAAAACAATATTTTGTTTTCATTACAGAAGTGTTTCCACTAATTCACATTAATTTTGGTTGTATTTCCCCGCTGTTCGGTATTTGATGTTTGGCATTATGTTAATTGTAAAATTACTGGAAAGGGGGATTATTATTTATAAAAAATAAACATATAGTTATTTTTTAAAAACAATTACGCCCCTTCCAGATGCAAATATGAACAGGGAAATGTAATTATGCAAACTAAAGCCCAGAACTCGTATATAAATATAAACACACTTAAATATAGAATGTGTATAAAAAATGCCACAGAAGTATACTTATGTTCAAATCTCGTAAGAAGAATCAAGATAACAAAAAATGAGAGACTCGCATAATCCTAAAAGGAGCAAAACCGGTTGCATCGACAGCTTTAGTGCCCCTCCTCCTTCCATACATGGATCTTTGTGAATCAGTAGTTAAAATGTCACAATGGAAACAGGAGACAATTGAACAATTTAATGACCAGGAAACTATACTGGTATCTATATAGATCAAATTCTACTAATACATGTTGCTAATGAGTTGAGACTTCGACCTATCATATCTGTCAACCAAAATCGTGTCGGTTAAGACGGTTAACGTAAAATTGATATAGTGTCGATTTCAGTTGTTCTTCCACATAACTTTGTTTTTGTGTAAAACTATAACAAAAAGGAGATGGTATGATTGCCAATGAGAAAACACTCCACAAGAGCCAAAATGACATAGAAAGTAACAACTAGTGGTCTCCATACAGCATTCAACAATGAGCAAAGAGCATACCGCATAGTCAGCTATAGAAATGACAATGAAAAACAATTCAAACGAGAAAACTAACGACTTAATTTAGTTACTAAAACTTAATGAAAACAAATATGTAACACATAAACAAACGACACCACAGAATTACAGACACACAATGTTAAAAAAAATGTTCAAAAGTAAAACATAAACATTGATGCTTAGCTTAATCGTTGTTGCTGTTATTTTACTGTCTTAGTAAAATAAAACAAAAAATATGGTTAATATACTTAGCTACTTAACGGGCAGTAGATTCATTTTTATAGTCAATCAAGTGAAAATGTTCTTTAGGCAAAAAAGGAAAACGTCGAACGGTTTTAAAGCAAAAGGAAAGCCAAAATATCTTATTGTAAGGTCTTATTTGAAACGTATAATGCTGAAAACCATAATAATGAACCCGACATTGGAGGCAGAAACTATAAAATTTCACTTCATCATTTTGTTAGTGAACAAGACACACAATTTAAAAGTATTTACTTTTAATGAAAGGAAGTATGTCTACGGGGTCATATAATATCGATTGATTGATATTTGATATTTAAAAAAAAAATTTTACAAGCAGCGGTATCAATCCAGTGCTGGAAAAATAACACTTTATTAATGTGTTGCGTTCATAGCTCTCTGTGTTTACCTTAATCAAGAACACCTGTGCCAAAATATTTGAAAGCCACGGGTACTAGTATTTAAATACCTATTTACGTAAATATCTTTATGATCACACGGGGCCTAAAGCCATAATAAAGTCCATCTTAGTTCAAATTAGTCTAATTATATCTGAATTTATCAGCGGAATTTTTATTTGCAAATAAATCATGTCAGTACCAAAGCTTTGCCTTTTATACTGATGATACTGCATTAATTTCGGATGAAGGAAATAAACTCATCATAGATACCAGAACTAAATTTTGTATATACGCCAGACGCGCGTTTCGTCTACAAAAAAAAATCATCAGTGACGCTCCAATTATCGTCATTAAGAAAGTGTGGAAGTACAAAAACTTCCGTCATTTACAGAAGAACTCGTACTGATGCGATACAAACTTAAAAATTTAAAAGGATTTGAAGATATACCTCGTGGAAGATGTTTAGTTGTTTCATAACAAGTACGTGTGGACTTAATTGTAAACTATCGAAACCTCGGTGCAACACATTTCGTTTGAGAGAAGTTATTATGATTGATTGGTTGGTTGTAACTTTTGAACTGTAAAGTTTCTGACAAAAACCCTATCTAAGTTTTTTTTATTGTCATGTTTGACTATTGGGTGTTGACCCCCTCGAGGACAAAACATCAACTACCAGTGGATTTACCCAGGCGTTATAAAAACGCACAAAAGATATTAAATGCGTCTGACGCGCGTTTCATAGCCACAATCATCACCAGTGAGGCAAGAATACACAAGTTGGAATATTTAAATCAATAACGAAATTTAAGAACAATCGAACGCAATAATATGAAATAGTTATGCAAAATTTGACTCAAGAGATCTTTCCTGAGAACAGAAAAACTGTTACTTCAGTTATTAACCTTAAAATGACAGTAATATGGATAACTCTTTTTTGCTAAAAAGAAATCATAGAGGGATTATCATATAGCGGTTTATTTTCGCGGGGTGCAATTTTTGCTTATTTTCGCGAATACGACAAAATTGCCAAAATAAATTCCGCTAATTTAAAACGGCACATGCAAAGTTATTGATAAAAGTTTTGAATCCGCCAATATAATAACTGTCAAAATATTTCTTATACCTTATCAGTGAAAGCGACGAAAGTTTACACCGCGAAAATAGCCCGCTATACGGTATGTGTGCACGTAGCATGTTTAGTGTTATTGTATGGCTTTTAATGTAGTAATGATAAAATCATCAAACATATGTTAACATTGCTTGAACAACTGTATTGACCTTCAAATCTCCTAACCATAAAATCATTACTCATTGACATTTACATTACAAATAGAAAAACTATGACATAAAAAAACTATGACAATTGATTACATTTTTGTGAAATTGATTGTAAAACACGAACAATCAATTAATTTTAAATGATTGCCTTTATCATCGAAAAATCACTGACTTCAACACCAGCGCCTAACTGTTTATTTAAGAATTGAATGCTTCTTTTTGTAAATTTTATTGGGGTGTAAAAGCGTTGACCGAAGTACATTTTGTATGAAGCGCGGAAGCGCTTCATTCTAAAAATGTGCGCACGGTCAACGCTTTTACAACCCTATAAAGTTACAAAAAGAAGCATTCAATACTTATAATTACATTTTTTAGCTATGATCATGAAAACACGAATTTTATATATTTTTTTTATTAAATTCACCTGTGCACTTTATTGTTGGACCACGTGTTATCCTGAATAAAAAGTTGTATTAAGCAATGCAACTGCTTACGGAATAACACGTGATGTGCAGTTAGCCAATCAGAATAAAGTATTATAATGAAACATACATCTAATGTAATTATTAAAGGCATATATACTTCAGATTTGAAACAAAAATAGATGGACATGTTTTGATAATGAAATGGCTAAGGTATACTTGCTTTATAGAAAATACTTGGTTTTACTCAAATCTTCAGAAATCTACTACAATTCAATTAATGTCTCCTCTTGTTCTAATTTTACACAAGCTTTCCTGTATGCACTGACGTCTACCATGACATGGCTGTGTTAGAACTTCGGCACTTGCACAGCTCAATTGTGAAAGGAATGAACTTGAAGCGAAAAAAGTAAACTTACGTTGAAGAAGGATAATATAAACCGACTAAGAAAGAAATAAGTGGTCACATCAAATAATTTAAAACAGGTATCGCTTAGTTTAATTAAAATAAAGTATGAACATTGAATATTGTATGTCTAGCTTTTGAACAGACATCGTGAGACTATTTGTAGGCGGCTTGAAAGTGGTCTGAGGGAAGGAGGATTGAGGAGAGCATTTCTTTAAGGTAAAGCAGTCTGATTTGATAAAAGTTGCTAGATATTATACAGTATCAATGATTTTTAAAACCTCATCCACAGAAAGCAATTGGTCAAACGTTATCGAACATTGGCACTATTTGTAATCGATTGGTTGGTAATTGATTGTTGTCGTTTGCTTATTTTAAAATATTTCTATACCTCAATCGAACCGTGTTGCTATTTAAATATAGTGCATGTTGATTTAAAATTAAGTAATGAAAAATATGAAAGATATTATATTTTCATGTTTCCAGAACATCGGAATTCTTGTTGTGCGAAATTGTGGGATCATCAAACATGATAAAACCCAAACTTATATAAAAAGATGAACAAAACCTAATGTATCTTTCCTCGAGAGAGTTTGAAATATCATTAAATAAAGAATACAAAACGTTTTAGGATATTAACTTTTGAATCATGTCCTCTAAATTATGCCAGCAGAAACTATATGCCACTTGTAATAATATGCATCACATTGCTTAAATAAAAAAAAAACATAAAGATAACACATTATTAATTGCATTTATCGTCCTTCCCTCTGCCTATATCACCCTGCTCTTTTGCTCCGTAATTCTCGTATCAAGACTTCAAAACGAGACCAGGCATTATCAGCGACGTCACAATGTGAGAGGAGAAGTTATCAGCGACGTCACAATGCGAGAGGAGACGTTATCAAGCATGCTTTTGTCAAGGTAAAACTGTCTTCGGGAGAAAGAAACGACCAGTAATAGAACGATAAAAAGAGAATCGGGTTTTCTTCGTATAGATATCGTAAAATATCAGCCGCTCGACACAATGTGAAACTTTTTAGCTCGTTCGCTACGCTCACTCACCAAAAAGGTTCACATTGTGGCTCGCGGTTGATATTTTACGATATCAATGTGTAGAAAACCCGATAATCTATACGTATCCGAAGCTCTTTTTTGGATTTGCCTTCATCAGTGTTATGAACGTTTAATAATATTTTTATAGTTTTATTTAGCCGAAAATATTGTTCCCGGCAAAATTGACAGTTTCCTATTTTGCGTTATGAAATTCCGCCAACATGTGGCATTCGGGAAACATCATTTGTTTTTCAGTTGTTATTAATACTACATTTCATTAGTAACTGCATTTTACCTGCTTTATATTCCTAAATCGGTGTAAGGTCGGATGAAATTGTCCATTCCTTCAATATAATTCTATGTTTACATTCTCGATAACTTTAATAATAACATTTAACCTTGACCGGCAACGGACTATATTCTTACACGCAAGGATAAGGCGTGCTAAGAACTATAAAAACCGGATTTTTCTTATAACGAAGCGAATTTGAACTGATCTTGAAAGATTCCAAGAGGTAATAACGCATACACGAAAAACACATTCAAACGTTTTAACATATTGTATTTCATTTACTTGTATTTATTATTATTGATAATAATTGATAATAAATTATTATTGATAATAATAATCTCTGATACTTTAAAAAGTTGTTTAGTCATTATTTAATATCCAGAAACCCAAAGATATTGTTTTTAAATTAAAGATTGGCAACAATCTTTACAATCAGAAACGCCCAAAGCCGAATATTGGAAAGCTAAGGATGTATCAGGAACAAAACAACTGAGCTATATGATAAAAAAAAAAAAAACATAAAAAATAATCGTTTACATATGTTTTCCTTACTTTTTACATTTTAAAACAACTTCACGATACTAAAACTGTCCCACTCAAAAATGACAAACAAATGACACAAATTACACACAAAAGACCACAACATTTTAAAGAAGAAAGTTGGAAAATTGATCAATACGAACATCTTTGAAAACGAAAGGCGAAAGAGAATGAGCACCAAGAAGACTGTTAAAAAGCAAGGTAGCAAAATATAAAAAAATATGTGTACAAATTATTTGTTAAATGACAAAAAATTATCAAAACACATGCAAACGTATGCAATGTTCCAAATACATTGACGAGTAGAAGGCTGACAATAGTTACTTCAGAATTCAACTCTGTCGCATCCTCAATTTATTGTTGTAAGCATATAATGTTAAGATACATTTTTTATTGAATGTCCTCAATGAAAAAAAAAATGATCTAAATGTAAAATCAATGATATACTTTCAAACAATTTGGATACAAGTTTTAAAAAAAAAATAAATCTTAATTCTGAAAAAGAACTAAAATTAATTTGTATGTATATTGAAGAAGGTCTTGATTTAAGAGAACACCATAATGTTTCGTCGGATAATAATTCTTTATAGTCGCTTGTGCATATACACATATATCTTATATAGGTTATTGTTTTTTTTAACAAAATTATGAAAACTTCGAATAATCACGCTGTATATATTATAGGTTCTGAATGTTATGGTATCCATAGAATTTACTAATGACTTGTTACATGAATCTATATTGCATTCATATGTTGTTTAATATATTATTGTCTGTATTTGGATGACACCTCTTTCCAATAAAATATTGAATTGAATTGAATTGAACACGTGGAATTGAATTACCCAAACACAGGAACACAAAAGAGGTGGAATATACCAAAGGCAGAACCGATCCTCGTGAGTCAAAAATATACCGACAAAATTAGGGCAAAAACCGAAAGACGGCAAAAAAGACTTGCAACAGAATACAAACATTAAAAGACAATGCAAACGTGAAAAACAGTTATAGTCAGGAAAAAAGTTTTTTTTTTCTACCGCCGCTGAATCATAAACAAGCTTTTCGTATGGTTTTCTTTAAAAAACAAATTTCCACAAATAATCAATGTTCGTACATTGCATTATATTAAATTAATGTCGGGCAGATGAACCTTTTGAAAATGTAAATTTCTGTAATAAAATTCAGAAATTGTAAATTATAACTTTTCAAATTTGAAAAAGATAAATTCTTTGTGACATATTATCATGATATTAATTTGTTATTAATTTGATTTTTTTCTATCAATTTAAAGCCGTACTGATGAGTTCAAAAATATATCCGAATTCAAATTTTGATTTAAATGAAAAAACCAAATGACGCATCATAAATCACATTTAAAACTTAATTTTCAATCTAAAATGTTACAATTTTGCATCTCTGGTTCCATTTTATATGATTATTTACCTCGCTCCATGCGATTTTTTAATTCTGATCACAAGATAAGTACCACATTAACACAAATCTTACTTACATGGTTCAGTTAAATTGAATTGAGAGACTCTGCAATAACTTCTTCATTTAAATTGTAATAAAGATATCAACTCGGAAAATTGACAAATTACAAAATTCCTATGAAAATAAATGGGATCTATCATTTTGTTTTTATTGGGTGAAATTATGCTTGTATCAATTGAGGTAGGCTCATTAAAATGATTTCTTTCGAGAATGAAAACACTTACCGTGTCCAGCTGTAAAAGATCAATGAAAACTGAATTTCTACAACGATGCACTTCGGTACCCATCGATGGTTATTAATAAAGATGTTTTAAATTAACTTAGGGGTGTGCATCAAATGACAAGAATCGTATGTTGCGTGTGAACAATTATATTAATTTTTTAACGTAACTTAATTTGCCCCCGTAATATATCATCCACCTAAAACGCATTTTTAATATTAAAGAGTTATTACACACAATTTAGACGAGTCAACAATGAATCCAATAAATAGTGCTACATGATTTGAAATTATATATAATATCTTCCTGAAAATTTGATATATTTTTATTATCAAATGAAGACATTATTAAATAATTGAGTTTAAACTTGATACTTTCCTTAAAGTATTTTTTAAATCGTAATTCTGAAAAAGAACTAAATTCAATTTGTATCTATATTGAAGAAGCTCTTGATTTGAGAGAACACCATTCTGTTTCATCTGATAATATTCCTTTTTTGTGGCTTATGGTTATACAAAAATATCTTATAAAGGTGATTGTGTTTTTTAAGTAAAATTATGAAAACCTCGATAGTCATTCTGAATATATCATTATACAGTTCTTAATTCTATGGTATCCATAAGTAGAAATACTAAGGCTTTTCTACCTCAGGAATAGGTTACTTTAGCTGTATTTAGTAAAACTTTTAGGAATTTTGGTCCTCAATGCTCTTCAACTTCGTACTTGGCCTTTTTAACTTTTTGGGGATTCGAGCATCACTTATGATTCTTTTGTAGACAAAACGCGCATCTGGCGTAAATACAAAATTTAATCCTGGTATCTATATATATGATGACTTTATTTAGTGTTCAATTTCAAACATTTTCAAGTTTACGACATGCATCAAGTTTGTACTTGACTTATGTTTGGAAAATTATGATAAATATGCATTAAGAATGATGTAATTTGTTGTTAATCAATTTCATTTAATGGCGGTTTCGGCATTAATTACTTGTGTTACGAATGACTGGTTTTACAATATATAATTTGAGCGAATGTTGCGTTGAACCTTCTTTATGCATTTTTAACTGATACTTTTATAGTAAATCAATCAATTCGCGTTAGTTGTTAGTTTTTTTCACCTTTCGTGGGGAAATTCGTTATTATTTCATAAATGGTTTACTTTTTAATTATTCAATTTTAATACCAGTTCTGAGAACCAAAGAAGTCGAACTGGCTCCTTGTTTTATATTTTAGTTTTATTGGACAATAAAACGATCACAACTTTTAACTTACGATCGTTTCTGTCCATTTAATTTGAACTCAAAATAGATAAATCATAGGTTAACGCTTGCATCATCAGTACACGATGAAATATATGAGTCTGGTTTACTGTCCGGCTGTACGAAACGTTAGGTGTGAACAAAAATCTATGTTTTAGGCTTGTAAATTGTGAAATTCATAAATATAAGTATGTATATTCTTATGTACATATTTACACAAAACAACAATGAAAAAAAAATGTCTTTCCTAACGTAGTGTAAAGACTTGAACAATGACAAGGGCATGTCGCATAATTATGGCACCTTTTTTTACTGTGGCGGGAAAATCTGACTCGGACTTTTACCTTATATTTGCATTGGTATTATTTGGGTCTCAAATCAAAAGGAAAAAAATCAAGAATCTGCTTAAATTTGGTCAAATTACCTTTTATGAGCAATTAATTCTTATATAAAAAGATAAATGGGTTTTATGGGGCAAAATATTTTACCTTGTATCGTATGGTAGAAAACCAAGCATTCCGAACATCTAACACAAATTCTAAAACCTCACCAAAGTACATCCTTAAGAGGTGCTTGTACTTAATTTTCTGGACATCCAATTTGCTGTTGGCATCATTAGCTGCTTGAGAAATGTTTGCTATAGTATGCGGGTTATTTATGCTTGACGACCGCAGACATTCATGTGGATTATGTAAATATGAGACTTAATGAATAGTTTTAAAACTTTCAAGCTTTTGTTTATTATTTGCAATACTTGATTTATATAATTTTAAAGAAATCTATACTTTTACATAAAGTGTGGTTACGAAATAAACCTAAAGAAAACGAAATGTGAGCTAAACGTCGTTACCAATGCAGCTAAACAATATGGAAATTGCTAGGTGATCATTATCCCTTCAAAAAAACGATAAAGCATGAGTCTAGAAAGTTTGATTATAAATTCACTCGTCAAAGTATTTGACACCAACATTATATCATTATAGAAGAGAACGTCAAGTTTGTTGAAACTACTGTCAGGACTGGGATGTTCAGTAATTGTCGTTTGTTGATGTGGTTTATAAGTATTTCTTGTTTCTTGTTTTTTTATAGATTAGACCGTTGGTTTTCCCGTTTGAATGGTTTTAACCTAGTAATTTTTGGGGCCGTTTATAGCTTGCTGTTCGGTGTGAGCAAGGGCTCCGTGTTGAAGACCATACTTTCACCTCTAATGGTTTACTTTTATAAACTGTGACTTGGATGGAGAGTTGTCTCATTGGCACTCATACCCCATAATATTCTTATATCTATTGAATTAAAAAATATATCATCATAGATACTAGGATATTGCAGAATATAACATAGGAAGAAATGGAACCAGCCATTAATTGGTAGTGTTATATTATGTTCCATTTTTGTAAAGCCAATCATGTTATGGTGAGTAAGAACGTTTGGCGATGCATTTAGAAAAAAATAAACTAGACATCGCAAAGTCTGGTGCTGTGGTTTCATTGGAGCGGATTTAAAAAAAACACACACCAAGTAATGGCATCGGCGCTCAAGAGGCTCCAGCGTCAAAAACGTTATATTTCTCACATGCGTTTGATTGTTATATGATAGAACCTTTTTCTCTTATTATAGAAATTCTATTACACTTGTACAGTTTAAATAAAATAGAATTTGTATGAATGAATTCAATAAACACGCTTGTATCTCATTTTTTTAAATTTTGATGTAAACTAGTTTGACGCTCAGGTTGAAGATCAAACAGACCAAATTTCATAAAAATTGTTTGAAATTAAAACAGATGTAGATTTTGAAAGATATAAACGTATTAACAACACCTTAAACATATGATATAATGGTTACATCAAAGAAAAGATTTAATTAAATGCTTAAATACAGAAAAAAATCTTAAACTTTCAAATAATCTGAAAGTCATGGGTTATTTAATAAACTTTATGACTTCCTGGGATTCATACAAAGTCACAAAACAATTAACACGATTAGCCTCTACTTAAAAGTGCATTCTGCTTCTTTTTTTTTTTTAAGGTCACCACATGGTCTGGTCTAATGGTCCTTATTTCACTGTTGTCATCACTTGACGTCATCTCAGTTACTGAAAGTCGTCTAAATTATTTTTTTTTCCAAACAAAACATCCTTTTAAAGTCATTTGAAATCGGGTTGGCGGCAACCAATCTTATAATGCTATTTTCGTCAGCTAACGAACCAACGTCATCACTATTTTCAGAAACCAGATTCTGATAAAACACCACATATAAATACATTTCTGTTAAGATTTCTAATGCCGTTCTAATGGGTCCGTTGATAAGAACGTATTTCTTTGTTGGTGTGGAACAATTTGAAATGCAATTGCATGAAATATAAGTACGTGTAAACGATTTAATTGTAAATTTGGATCTTCATTAAAAATAAAATGATCCTGGTCCAGGATCATTTTATTTTTATTGAAGATCCAAGTGGTTGAAGAGGTTTTCCACAAACTATATGCATGTTGGCGTTTGTTTTTGTTGCACTTGTTGCTTTCCTGTTATATTTGATGTGTTTCCGTCGGTTTAAGTATTTAAACCAGATTTGGTTTCTCTCAAATGACATTTTGACAGCGGTATACTACTGTTGTCTTTATTTATGTTTTAATCTCTCAATAAGTTTCCTTTTTGGCATACAGGTAGGGATTAAACAGGATGTCCGACTTTCTGTAAATGGTATTTACGTCGGGATTAAATGATAGTCTGCCATGGAGCCAAAAATTAACGGCAAATAGGAATTTGTATTAGTACAATATTGCTTGATTCTATGTTTTCTTTAGTTTCAAAAGCATTTCACATTTATTACATTGTAAATTTGCAAATATGTTAGTATTGTTAGAGATTTAAAGATTAATTGAATTAGATAAGTTAATTTTGTTAATGATCACTATTATCATTGTATATAAATGTATGACGTAGCTCTTATATTTTGTATAATGTCCAATGCATTTTCTAATTTTTCGTACCATAGCACAAATGAGCTCAATTGGTTTATTTCTTTTTTGAATTAACTACATATCTATTTTGCTGTTTGTATAATAAGCCCGTTTTATGTTATAGAGGATGAGAGCATTTCAGACAAAGAGAAGATATCACCGAATTTATACTGCACCTTCTTGTTTTGTACGACACCAAATGTCTTTTAAAGTTCTGTGTTCTTATGATTTGAAACTCTATCTATTTTTGCGACTACAGCCAGTTTCAAGAATTTCCTATAAGTTAACCAAAGAAAGTGCATTGTTCTATTAAGCTCAAATAGGTATAAACCCACAACTATGGTATAACTTATAATGAATACATCGACTAGTTATTTTAGCCGATTTTTGTACTTTTGCTTGGATATCATATTCTGTTTATTTGTCTAGACTTACTGATTTCCTAGTTTTGAGGAAAAACAAAAGTTATGAACGCTGATTAAATTTGGCTGTTTAGGAATGATTTCCGTTTCGGCAATTGTCAGTATGGTCTGTTAGATCAAAAGTAATTTCCTAACAAGCTTTATGTTACATTTTATTTTATCACGCTTGTCGATTCTGGCAGAATTTTAGAATATTATTGCATTTTTATATCAAAGAATTATTTGCAATGTGTTTTCATCTTCACTGATCTTTGACAGAAATGATTAAAAGTTGATAATTGTTATGTCTGCACAAAGGATCGGCGAGATTTGATGACAGAACGATTTATGAACGAGATGATGTCAAGTTCTTGTTCGGAACAGGGTGTCAGAATTTTATTTATTTTTAATGGTATACAGTTCCTTCTATCAATCAGACGATGGTTTAATCCAATGGCAAGTTGTCTTGCTTTATAGACATTATGTTGGAAAATAAGATTCGACATTTTTTTTAATATATTTTATTGTTGACTGATCTGGATTTTCGAAAACTATGTAAAGTGAAACTTCATCTGATCAGTTGACAAGACCTTTAAACAAATCAATTAGCCCAAATCTTCAGACGTTGTGCACGATGCACGTTGTTGATAACAGTACGTTACAGTACATTCCGTTTAACACAATGATGACGTTGTTTCAACCGTTCAAGCTTTATATTTAATTATTTTCATTTACTGTTATGACTATGTTTACCTGATTTTAGTTGGATTTTGTTTTCATAATGTGCCTTCAGTGCGACTTTGTGTGGTGGCACTACTGTTCTTTACATATGTACAAGGGGTATATTTGAAAAGGAGAAAAAATGTACTAAAGATATGGGTCAATAAAAACAGTAAGTCGACAAAAGAAAAACATTGTGGAAAAAGGAATAAGACGAAACGACGACCAACGGTATATAAAACATGGGACTAGTATAATAGCAATACAGTTTGACTCAGATAAAAACCAGTATGCAAGTGATGAGCAATATTAAAGTTCCGTATCTCTCATTACTCTTTTTCTATATTCTATAGTATTTTTATTAATATAAAAACTGTTATTTACAACAATATAACGTTGTGTTTAATTTGTTTCTATCCTATTAAAAATTTGAATGTTTTTTTACTCAAAATTTGTATTAAAGAATAAGGAAAGATCAATTCTTAAAAATAAATGTATTAAATTTTTTAAAAGCACAATAGCATATTCAACTTATTTCAATGCATGGCGTATATCTTTGAAAGAGTCAACTTATACATGATAAACATGATAGTTATCCTCTCTCTGTTTACATACAAGATAGATCACTGCAATTGCAATCTATATACAAAGAAAACTAACTCCATTTACGTTATCGAATGATTGACAGTCGTTATTGCAGACACACCACTTATTATTGGCGCAATGGCTTTCCCAAACAGAGGCTTTAGCACTTATGTTTTAGTCTCAAGTTCTAATACAGTGGCATACTCGAAATAGCCATTGTCATTGTTATCTAAAAAAACCCACAGCAGATGAATTTCTGCATGTTTATAAGAACCTATGGACTTCCCAATTCATGGTCGATGCAAATAATTCCACATATCTAATCAAAGAAAGGTCCTTTTTGGCAATCAAGTATGGGTAGGCACGAATTTTTGTTTCTTCGGTTATTAAATAACACTTAAGGCCAAAGACAATTAGCTTATACTAGTATTTTTTCTGTGAAATGATAACAAACAAATCGCCATGGACCACCGTGGGAGACCAAACACCGTAAATGACCTCGAACTCTTGAAATGACATGAACTGCATGGTAAAGACTAACTCATTTTGCTGATCTTTCACCTAAACATATTTGTTTTCAATAAGTGTTTGGTGCTTTAGCAGTTGAAAGGGTGTTAAAAATTCTCCAATGTGTATAAAGTCTTACAAAACAGGATTTAGATCATTAATAATTGCCAAAACTAAAGATGAGGTATTCTTCATAAAATCATACAAGTTTTACAAATTGAGTAATCAAATGACAATGTTGTTGGCAACAAGGAAAAAACTGAAGATTAAAGACTGATGGTAAAAATTCAATTATTGGTACTTTCTACATCATGTGATGTATGGTGGAGAGTTGTCTCACTGGAAATCACACCATATCTTCTACTTAAAATACAAACCTTGATTTCCCATCAAATGTATTCAGAACATGGTATTTTCCTTTAATTCATGAAAATAGATTCTTTCATTTTACCCATTTGTCAATAATATGTTTCAACTTTTATATTTTAAAATGCTCAGTTAATTTAACATTTTAAAGTTTGAACTAGCATGTTAAATATCAAGATTAAGAGTGTCTGTCAAATACAAAGTAGGGTGTCTATGCATATTACACTAACATGAATATGCATATAACTAGAAACAGAACAGCCAACCAACATCATTGGATGTAAAATCTTAGCCAATATTTGTATATTTCAAAAACCTTCACTTTGAATCTTCGGAAATACTTGACTATCAAACCGCATCTCCTAAGTTGTTAAATTGTCTATCATTTTAACACATAATTATAATTACTCAATAAGTCGTGCTTTTGTTAAATTGATTGTTGTAAGCTTACAATCTAGAATTGAAGAGTACCTGAATTGAGTAGGGACAATTTGTTTATTTCATCACTTGTGTAACAGATATGAAACATCTTGGTAATATCTGACAGACTGTTGTGTATACACATACCCTTATATTTACTTATAAATAAATATAATACTGTAAGTATTTAGATGTGTTACGTTTAATTCCCCATGTTTTATACGTGAAGAAAACCCTGGGACTAGTATACTAACAACCTATTATGTCCACGATAAATCAGCGACATGCAAGTAACGAACAATAATACATAGTTCCAAAGCACTATTCATTACTGTATTTCTATACTCTAAAAGTATTTTCATTAATATAGAAACTGTTGGATTGCGACAATATAACGTTGTGATTAATTTGTTTCGTTCTTTTTAAAAAAATAAGTGATTTTTTAAGAATAAGGAAAGATTGATTCTTTACTATTATAACTGTAATATGTTTCTTGAAAAACAAAATAGCACATTCAACTAATTGCAATGCATGGCGAATATCTTTGAAAGCGTCAACGTTTACATGTTAAATATTGGAGTAAATAAATCCTTTCTCAGTCTAAATAAGAAATATATCACTGCAATTAAAATTCTATACAAAGAGGGCTATCTCCATTCACTTCATCGAAGGTTGTCAATCTTTATTGCAGACAAGCCACTTATGATTGGCACAATTTTTCTTCAATTCCCAAGCAGATGCCCAAACACTCATAGCTCTTTTGTCTCATTGAAATTCAAATATAAACATAGCTGCAAACCTGAATTAGCCATTGCCCTTGTTATCTGCAAACACTTACTTTAGACGTATTTCTGCATGTTTGAAGCCTTTGAACTTCCAAATTCCTTGCCTTGTGTGTCTGTGCAAACAATATCATCTATCTTATCAAATAAAATCCCTTGGCAATCCTGTATGTCTGGTTATGATTTTTTTTTTCTTCAGTCATTAAATTACAAGGAAGGCCGAAGACAAATAGTTTATACTTGTTGCATTTTTCTGTGAAATGATAACAAACAAATCTCTCGTTGAAGTCATGGAACACCATTTGAGACTAAAAACCGTAAATGACATGGGTCACATCAATCCCTTGAAATGACAGAACCTGCATGGTAAGGGCTAAATTAATAGAATCCAATGACTGTGTCATGCATTCCTTTGATGTGTTTGAGCTTTTAAATTTTGACATTTGATTAAGGACTTCCGTTTTGAATTTTCCTCTGAATTCAGTAATTTTACTTTTTGCTAACCTTTCATCTAAACATATATTTTTCAAAAAGAGCTTATTGCTTTAGCAGTTGAAAGGGTGTTAAAATTGTCCAATGCTTGAAAGTCATACAACACCAGAATTAAATCATTGAAAATTATCAAAACCAAGGATGAGCTTTTCTCCATAAAATCATATAATTTTCACGAAATCGAGTCATCAAGAGACACACATATGGGAACAGGAAAACAGAGAAGATTTAAGATAGATGGAAAGAAATCCATTTGTTACATCTAGGTCATTTATTTATTTTTCCCTCAATTTCTGATCAGACCATGGTATTATTCTTGTATTCATTAAAATAGATTTTTAGCACTTTACCTATTTGTCAACATTACTTTTCAACAGTAGAAACTTTTAAATTTTAAATATTCAGTAAATCTCACATCTTAAAAAGATTGAACTAGCATGTTAAAATTCAAGAAGAAGTGTGTCAGTCAAATACAAAGCTAGGTTCATATCCATATCACATTAACATGTTCTTATCCTAAATATGCATTTAACTAGAAACTGAACATTAAACAGCGAAAAACAATCCTTAAATGTAAAGTCTTAGCCAATATACATATTATCAGGAAAACCTTCACTTTAAATCTTCTAAATACTTGACAATCATAACTCCTTCTTTTTAAAATGTCTACCGTTCTGTCACAAATTTCATTTGAATTACTCCACACATCAAGTGCTTATGTTTTATTATTTTGAATGTTGTTACCATCTAGAATATAGGAGAGTACCTTAATAAGACGATGAAAATTTGTTTATTTCATCTCTTGTTTGACAGATATGCAACAGCTAGGTAATATCTGACAAACTTGTTTGTACATGAACACTTATATTTACTCATAAATAAATAAAATTCAGTAATGATTTTGTTGTGTTACTTTTATTTCCCATCTTTTAAACGTGAAAAAGCTGTGTTTATAGAGCTATAAAACTGTATGTTTCACATAATATGAACAAATAAATAACTTACATGTTACAAGCACTTAATATACAATGGTTTCTCACCAACTGTGTTAATAACATGAAAACAGAAAAAACATATTTGAAAGGAAACTCGGCAGACCATTGAAACTCACAAAATGCATGTAATTTCTTTTTATTTTCATCGAAGAAATATGTTGATTAGCCTATAGCTACTTTCTCCATTAAGGGGGATGCATGTTAATTCTTTGTTTTTCATGGAATAAATATGTTCAGAAGCCTACTTTCTCCATTAAGGGGATCAGTATTTTTTGGCTAAGAAACATTTATTTTTATGCCCCAATCTAAAAGTGGACTTTATTGCATTTGCCTTGTCTATCTAGTACATTTGTCAATTAAAATCAGTAGTTCCTGAGAATTGTTTGACAAATATATATTTTAAATAACTCAGGAACTGCTAAACACTACAACCTCATACATGTCATACTTACATGTAGTTAACTGATACTTACGAATAGGAGTGTGATTATGCCAATGTCAAATTTTTCATTTACTTAATTTTGAAAGAAAGTGAGGGCAATATTGACAAAATATCCTTCAAAGGTGACAAGAAATTTTTTAATACAATATTTTTCTCTATAAGAGAAACCATTGAAGAAATGCTTCAAACAAAATAAAGATGAGCAAATTAAATATCAATTATCATAAATAATTCATGCATATCTTAGAAATAATAACAATGTAGGTATGTGTGTACATTTTCATGTTTAACTTATAATGTATCATTATGAAGTAACACCTGCAAACCCAAAATTATCAATAAACAGAAATATAAATGCTTCCAGACTGAGCTTTATACCATAATTTAAATATTTTTGTATATAATTCATGTAACAGCACTATATACATACAATGTTTGACACATTCACTCAGCAAACACATTCAACAATTTGAAACAGCTTTTGTGTGTAAAACTTATATTGCTTACTGCCTTGCAATTAACAGATATCTATTTATGTTTTCTGAGGTAGGAAAAATATGAATTTTTGATAGACTAAACATTTCTAGTTCTTGATATACCAGAATGATTTGAGTTACAATTTTAATTATCAGAATGTATGAAAAATTGATAAAATCACCAAATCAAATGTCCACAAATATGTGTGTTTTCCTCGATCAATGAAAATTGGTACCATAAAAAATTAATGAACCTACAGGAACCATGGATAATATTCATTTTTAAACTGTTGTCTTTCCTAATAAATAAAAAGTAATAAACTGTTCCAATAAAACTCTCACTCAAAAAAAAGTCTCTTCACATTTTCACTCCAACAAAAATAATACCAAAACTTTGAATACATGTATGAAATTGAGGTCATATTATCACTGAAATATTTTGCTTTCATACCAAGATTGAATTTTTCCCCAACTATGAATAAATCTATAAAACACAAAGTATTTTTTACTGAATTCATGAATAAACGAACAGTCAATGAATACATCTCAACAATTGTTTATAATTATAACAATGATGACATCCTAGTCCAAATCTACGACAGATTCCACCTTTTCCACTTTCGGAGACGGAACTGATTCTGTTGATGTTTGCATAGGTTCTTCTTCTCCACCTCCTAGTAAAGTATTTAGTAAATTACCTGTCATATAGAAAAAATATATTATATTTAATAAAGACTTGTTTTTATTAGGAAAATCATAATTTAATATGAGCAATCATTTGAAGTAGATGCCTGGGATGCACTTTTTTTAAGACCCTGGTCACTATCAATTCTATCCAAATTTTAAGGAAAACGCAAGATAGTCTTTAGTTACAAAAGATTTTTGTCCTATCATTGGTCATAAGCTGTCTCTCCATCAATCATACAATATACATTTCACACTATGCTTTCTAATAAAAACATTTTGTGTTTATAATTATCTATAAATCTAAATATTCACAACTTGAAAACCATCACAATTTAAATAAAATATATTCTAAAAGTTAAAGACTTTTGAATCGTTTCAATTTAAAATGTTTATTATATTATAATTTTTACTTACCAAACATGCCCTGTTGGCTTTTCCTTGGTGGTGGCAATCCAAAGAATAATTGACCAATTTTATCTAAATACTGAAAATAAAAAATAATACCATGAAAATTTAATCCCATAAGGTATCACAAGGATGTTTTATCATTTGATTTCTAATGACAATTCCAAATAAACATTTCCATATTTTTTCCTTAACTAAAGTCTGTAATGAAAGTTTTGATATATTATGTAAGTTTATTCGATAGTTTGCTATCTGAAAGGTGTTTGCATGCTAATATTTTAATCTTTTTCTCTCCCTTTCTAATTTTGGGGAATTTGTGTAGAACTGCATTCAAACATTTGTACAGCAACCTACAAATATAACAACTTCATCATTAATTTTCCATTTATTTACATGTAGTATTAAATGTCTACACGATCAACTTGTAAATAAATGTTTTTAATTTTTTTCAAAACTAATGTTTACCTCTTTATAACTTGGATCTCTCTTGATAGAAGACTCATATTTATCACAGAGAATAGAAAACACTGTTACCTTCCCCCTGAAATAAAACAAAAATATTTAGATGTGTATCTATTTCAACTACTGTTTTCTTTAATTTCATTTTACAATCTTTTCAATAATAAGAAACAATGAAAAAGAAGGAGCAAGTAAATATCACTTTTTAATTGAATAGCAGTTTATATGCATGTAATGTTCCCTACAGGACATTTATCAACTAATTAGTATCTGATGTCATTCTGAAAATCATCTCAAAAAGTTCAAAATAAATATCAATAAACTTCCTTCATTAAACATCTACCGCTCAATATGGACAAACACCTGGATGCACTGAGACATGTAAATAATCAGGAACTAATATTATGATCAAATTTCACTTTATACAATTAGATTTTCTATAAACAAAACAATGTTTTTTTTACATTTCCATTTCTTACCCGTCTAATGCTAATAATAGAAACCATACAAAGTTCAGTAAAGGCAGTAAATAGGGAGGCCCCTTACACACTCCTGGGTGCTGTTTTGTATAATTGGTAAACACTATCAGAGCAGTATCTTTATTCTGTAGACATAAATATCTGGAAAAGATATAAAAGATTATATAAAATAATGCATTAAATTATCATGAACATGTAAATTCTTGAACTACATTTTTAGTTTTATGCAACCCCAGAAGGTATTTATCTATTAACTGATACCATATGTCTTCTCTTCGTATTTTCTGATACATTGCAGTAACTTACAGAATTGCTTTATATGCTACAAGGAGGATACAGTGTCTAAAGAGTGTTTCATGCTCAACTACATTTTGTGAGAGATTGCCTCATATTAATCTACAATTTGTGTATATAAGCCTGATATCAACTTATTTTTGTCCAGGTCATTTCCCTTGGAAGGTATAAACAGATGATTTTCTTATAAGGCAACCAAAATTGAACTATGTGATACAATCAGGTCTGATAAAATATCCTTACTAGGTTGAAGTGATAAATTATGGCCTAAAGAAATTTAAATAAAAATTGTTCAGGAAAAAACTTTTTTTCAAGTCTAGCGCTCTATATAACAAGTTAAATGTGGCTGATTGATGGAGGAATTTGTGTACTTAGATCTCCAACATGCTGTAAATGGGAAGTAACTCTTGCTTACATTTATTTTAATCAAAACCTATCTATTTGTGTAAATATTTTTTTCTAAACTGTAAATAAATTCATGTGGGCCACATCAATGTTTAGTGTAAGCTTCTTACTGGTCATCCTTAATGTTACTGTTTATCACTTTTACCATGATTTGTTTATAAACAATTGGAAGAACGAAATATTTAATTGATCTAAATGTTAAAATGGTCAAATTTTGTATGGAAAATTATTTAACTGATTTAGGACACCATTGATGCAAATCTAAATGCAGTAGTTAGTCTTTTTTACCCATTAAATAGGATAGATTAGTTATTATTGATAGATTACAGTTTGTGATTTATGTAAGAAAGAAGAATTGGGTGATGAATTTCATTATATATTTAACTGTACTTTCTTCAATGTTGAAAGAATACAGTTTTTACCTGCAGAGATATGTTAAGTAAAAACTTTATAAGTTTCTAAGAGTTAATGAATAATAAGAATAAATTCATACTTGTTGGCTTATCCAAGTTCTGTCAACTTATAATGTCATTGTTCAAGTGATATACATCTTCCTGGACAATTCTGTATATGTACAAATATTTTTTTTTCTTGCATTATCTTTTTTATATTGTTTGTTTGAATTATCATGGCTTATGTGAGACCTCTAAATATCAACATTTTTAAAGTTTCTATTCATGGAAATGTTTTTTTTAAATCAATAAATAATTCAGGCCAGCCATTAAGATGACTGTCAAGAAATAAATAATATGCTGAAAGTGGTGTTAAACAGCAAATGATCAATCGACCAATCTATAGGTATCACATGATCAGAAACTAGTCTTAAACCATTACAGGTTGAAACTTAGTAAAAAAAAACATACTGTAAAACTGCTTGTGCTATGAACATGTCAACTTCAGATGAGTATCCATGGTTGACATGGAATTCTACCAACATCAAGGCACAATTATCACCATCAGCGGAATGGATAAAGTGGTATCTGGCCTGAGAATAATTCTTGTCTGAAAGAATAAATAATTTCATAACTTTAAGGGAAAGAGAGCACATACATAGTATTTCATTTTATATTGTTGTTTCATGTTGTTTCAGTTATTAATATAAGCTCCTTGAAAGAATAACTGATTGCAGAAGAAAACTAGAGGCTCTCAAGAGCCTGTATCGCTCACCTGACTCTACTTGGGTTTTTGAAATCATATAAAAACAGATAAAAATTTGGCTACAAAGTAACAGCACTGAGCCAGCACCTTATAAGGAAAGGACTATTCATGCTATGTTTGATTTCATTCAATTCCGTGGTTCTCTAGAAGAAGACTTTTGTATGCATTTCCCATAGGGTCCTAAGCCCCCCCTGCTGGCAGCCATATTGGATGATGGATCGGCTACAAAGTAACAACACTTGGTCGGCACCTCATAAGGAACATTCATGCCATGTTTGGTTTCATTCCATTCAGTGGTTCTTTAGAAGAAGTCATTTGTATGCATTTCCCATAGGGTCCTATGTTAAACTAAGTCCCCTGCTGGTGGCCATCTTGGATGATGGACCAGATACAAAGTAACAACACTTGGCCAGCACCTCAAAAGGAACATCCATGCCATGTTTGGTTTCATTCCATTCAGTGGTTCTCTAGAAGAAGTTCAAAATGTAAAAAGTTAACGACGACGACAGACGCCAAGTGATGAGAAAAGCTCACTTGGCCCTGTGGGCCAGGTGAGCTAAAAAGTTGGGATAATGTTGGTTTTTACTGTATGTCCTATAACTGTAGATGTGTGCATTCTGATTTGTGACCCTGTCATTTACTATCTATGGAATATACAGAGTTGTTTCAAAATGAATCACAACACAAGCATTTGAAGCATTTCATAATTTTTCTGACCATGTTAATAATTCTAATAACATACATGTATTACATCAATATGATCAAAATATGTGTCACAATTTACAAAATACAAAAAAAAAAAAAAAAAAATTATCCACAAAAAAATCAAAACAAAAAAAAAACCCAAAATTTATTACATGTTTTCTAATAGTGTTTTCTATAATATTTACCCTTCCAAAAAGCGAGACCAAATTTTTGATGTAGATCTGGATGTCCACGTTTGTGTGGACTAACATTCATTGACCATCGAATTGCAGCTATCATAAAATTATGTTTTTCTGCTGAATCAGCATTTAGCAGATTAAATATCTGTAGAACTTTATCTGAAATATAAAAAGAATATTGTGTTTGCATTTGTTAATGCTAGATTGATTGTGTTTACTATCATGATGAAAACATATAGTAGCCATGGTGATGTTTGGGATAAACTACCTTTTAAATCAAATCAACTATGTTGACACATACCTGTTAATCAAGTGCAAATTTTCTCTCCTTTTTTGCAAAGGTTGTAACAAGACTCAAACACCTATTTTTCTGGTGTGGCGGTTTAAAAATGATTGCATAAGATGGGAGTATTTTTTGAAGGCTTTTTAGAGGTGAATGATTTTATTTTCCAGAAGAATATTGAATTTAAAATCTTATTGTTTTGCTCATTGTTGAAGGCAGTATGAAGACCTGTAGCTGATAACTTCATTGTTCTTTGACGAATAGATATCTCATTTCACTATTGGATTATGTGCATGCTGCTGTTGCATTTCAATGTATATCAGAAAAAGGGAGAGGGTTTGGATCCATTAAAACGTTTAATCCCGCTGCAAATGTTTGCACCTGTTCTAAGTCAGGAATCTAATGTACAGTAGTTGTCGTTTGTTTATGTAATTTATACGTGTTTCTCATTTTTTTTTTATATAGATTAGACCGTTGGTTTTCCTGTTTGAATGGTTTTATACTTGTAATTTTGGGGCCCTTTATAGCTTGTTGTTCGGTGTGAGCCAAGGGTCTGTGTTGAAGGACGTACATTGACCTATAATGGTTTACTTTTTTTAAATTGTTATTTGGATGGAGAGTTGTCTCATTGGCACTCACACCACATCTTCTTATATCTATATCTGTTGTTTTGCTTAACAATGTAAGTGCACTCGTCTTTTTGGCTTTACAGTCAATATTTATATTTACCTATTGTATCATCTGTCACTTGCTGTGCAGAAGTATTCAACAATTCTATCATCAACATAGCTAAATCAGCTCCACTTGAATGCTATGCAAGTAAGAAAATGTAAGATATGGATTAAATATAAAAAAAAAGATTAAAAAAGAGACCCAAAAAAAATATATATTATTTTATTATAACATGTATAAAGTTAGAAATTAGAAGTTCACATGTTTTTGATAACACATACATATGTGTGTTATTATAATACAGCACAACATTACCTCAAATAAGACTTATCAGTATCAAGAGTATGTTTGTATTCTCATAATATCAGAACAAAATGGAGAATAAATCATTCCCTAGATCTGTAATGTATTTTCATTATAACAACATGATCATTAAATATCAAATTGTGGGTGTGATAAATAAATTAAGGATGTTAACTACTCTGTTTAAAAATAACAAGCTTTTTAAAAGACTGTTATAAATTGAAAGTATATAAATAAAGAAACTAAAAAAGCAGAAAAAAATGGAGGGTCTGTGTGCTTGATTTCGAGATATAAGCCGCTAAAAATTTGGCGGGAAATAATTCTCTCTAGATTTTTCTTTCACTTAACATTGGCACCTTTTTTGTTTAAAAACACTAGGAAAAAATAACAAGGATTTAATAAGATTTTTAAACATGGCTTTTTGATTATATGTTATAAAAATATGAAAAGAAAATAAAGGGTTAGTGGGCAATTTTTTTTAAAGTTAATATATGAATAAAACCAGAGGATTCCGAAAATCTGGCAAAAATTCAAAAAGTAGAGGAGCAAACATCCTTAATGTTATATGACATGAGACTAAAATTTGAGTTTCTGTACCTTTTTCCTGATATTGGATATTTAATTCTTTTTTATATATGAATTCAAGTTTTAAGACTGTTTTTTTCTGGTTGTTTTTCATTTTTATGCCATGGTACTGTCATGACTGTCAGCATGGTCAGTTTCGCTCTCACTTATCATGCTTATAAAGATATTCAATATATTCCTTTGGTATTGTTCCTCTTTTTTAATGCATATTTTTTGTAGGTTTCTTGTTGAAGAGGATCATTCCAAAAAGTAGGTAGTGTAATATACAGTAAGTCTGACTTTTAGTAACCTGCCTCATTTGCTTATATTTTTGTCAGCTTGTCTTTTTTCTATAAAAATACATGACACAAATAAATGATTGTTAACTCCACCAAAACTTTACCTGGTTATGTTGAAGTAAGGTAACAGCTCCATTGTATATAAGGTTCAATGCCTCTGTGTATTTTTTCTGTCCATTGTATCTGAAAATACAAATTAAACTTATAATTAATGATTAGAAATTAAGTTCACAAAACAAAAATTAATTTTGACTGGATTGGATAAATGTTTTCTTGAAGGTGTCTTTCATATTACTAAGAAACATTGTGGACCTTCAAGATGAATAATCTGCTTTTTTAACTCTATGTGATTTCTTAAATGATAAATTATCATTGATAATAGTAAATAAATGAGGCTTGTTTTTCAAAACATACATTTATCTACAAAAATGTACATTGGTGACATTTTATTCTATCTAAAGTTAAATCATCCATCGTCACTTAGAGGGCTAGTGAATTGATAAAGAGGACTAGTAGAATACTAATTTCACTAGCCCTGCAGGCTCGAACATACATTTCGATATTGTCAAACCCTGCTATTATTTTTCATAATTGCTGTGATAATTACATTGTTTCCTTTGAAGTTGAAGTTAACTTAGTCTTATACAAATATTCCGTTACAAAAAACAGTTTTAATGGACAGATAAAAATGGTGTATGGCAGAAAATACATATGGTCAAATGGGTTCATTACTGAAATATCTCAAAAGCTTTAATTTATTGGGACAGGTATATAGATGGAGGAATTTCCAATGCCCTTTAAAGTCAATGGTCAAACTGTAATTTTCAGCTACCATTAGCATACATGTAAAATTGGTTAAAATTTTACCTTGCTTTGTCAAGATATCCTTATCGTGATTTATTAGAGGTCTTAAATAATTATCCAAAACCATTATTTTTGGAAATATATTATCTTAATTCGTCGAAATCAGTATGACTTTTTTATTGTCTAAAAGAAAGTGTTTATTCTATACACCTTATTGCTATTTACCGCTGACACGTGAATCTCTGCCGCTTGAACTATTGACGTCATACAACAATCACTTTTCCATTGAGGCGTCAAATATTTTGTATTATGACGTCAAAATTTTACTGCAACCTGTGTGATGTCCAGCAATGGCGGACAAATAAAGGTAAGATATATTGACATGCACCAAAACTTACCACTTACGACATTAGGCAACAATTTTTTTCTGTTATTCTTCATACTACAACCCTCATACTCATAGACCAGATTACAATCGAAAACAAAATTCCTGACCCCCAGTGACAGTGTATAAAAAAGAAAATGTGGTATGATTGCTAATGAGACAACTGTCCACAAGAGACCAAAATGACACAGACATTAACATTTATAGGTCACCGTACGGCCTTCAAAAATGAGCAAAGCCCATACCGCATTGTCCGCATAGTCAGCTATAAAAGGCCCCAAAAAGACAATGTAAAACAATTCAAGCGAGAAAACTAACGGCCTTATTTATATTAAAAAATGAACGAAAAACAAATATGCAACACATAAACAAACAACAACCACTGAATTACAGGCTCCTGACTTGGGACAGGCACATACCTAAATAATGTGGTGGGGTTGTGAACATGTTAGCGGGATCCCAACCCTCCCCCTAACCTGGGACAGTGGTATAACTATACAACATAAGAACGAACTATAAAAATCAGTTGAAAAAGGCTCCTCATCAGATGGACAAACATACAACTGGATGTGTATGACCTTTTACTTTAACATGTTTATTAATAAAGTAATTAGACAGCATAACCTCATAAATTCCTATTCTATATATGCATTCTAAAATCAAACAGGATGCCAAATATCATGCATATTGGCAAATTATTGGGAATCCCCTAGAATCCAAAAAAAACTAAAAATTTCAGTTGCACATATGTTCCGTTCATTATTTGGACGGTATACTTTCAGCACATGTTCCATTGTACTTTTCTGTACCTGAAATACAGAGTCCGGTACATTTGATGAGCTTCGTAAAAATTGCCGGCGTCCACACATGATTGACATTTTCTTAGAACTCTGTCAACACCACCGTTTCTATAAGCTGCCATTTTTTTTACTCTTTGTCGAAATCTGCAAAACGAAACTATTATTTATGTACATTGTTCTCATCAAATTATATTGTTTGAAAACAAAATGAAGTTTTAATATCTAATGATATTTCAATACACATTTTAATGAATAAATTTCATTTTTACAACAATATATTTGAGAAAAAAATGTTTCGTTTTGTAAAATCTTTTAACACGTCGACTTCCTTATTTGTAAGCACAACAACACAAAGAGCTCGTCTTTACATGACATAACAAGACATAAAGGTTAATATTTAAAAGAATTTAGACATTTTAACCCTACCCCTATCTCTCCTTTATTACTTATTTATATTTTCCCAAGAGTCAAGTACTCTTTGTAATTAAATTTTTTTGATGTGGGCGAGGTTTACAAGAGCAGTGCATGCATGCGTTAAAAGTTCAAGGGTCAAGTGGAATAAGGTGCAGAGCACCAAATTCCTTGACCTTTGTAGGGAAGCTGGGGAATTTGAGATACACGATGAAGTTATGTGCTGTTTTAAACTGTGGAAACTCAACTTACCACCTTCAAAAGTGGATGGGGGACTGGTGTCCAATACACCAATGTAACTATGGAACTTCAAGATGTGTTTGTGATCCTCCTTTCAAATTATTTCCATTTCCAACTGAGAGAAAAAATCCTAAAGGGAGACAAGAATGGATAAACTTGATCAACAGGACAGATCCTGAAACTGGAGAATGTTGGGCTCCAAAAAGTCACAGTAGGGTTTGTTCTAAACATTTTCCTGATGGGAGACCTACACATGAAAATGCCAACCCTATAAACAATTTGATTCTGGAACCAGTAGAGAAACCCAAAAGAGGAAGATCAAGCCAAATGAAAAGAAAACTTGAAGTGCCAAAGTTTATTTCTATATCAGAAAATGTAATTGATGCAGATGCTAGTGGATCTGAATCAGATAGCATGGAATTAATTGAATCTCAAAATGGAAATGAATGCAATATCTCAAAAAATAACTCAGAATCTCATCCTTCAAAAGAAACAGTTCAAAATTTAGGCATCAGTAGAGCTGTAAGTTCAACTTGTTAACATGATTAAGCATGTGCTCATTTAGATTATACATGAATGCTGATTTTATAGAAATATATATACATTGGTAATCGCACATAAATACATTTGTATGTTATTGTAATGATAAACATTCAAATGTATGTCGTACATGTACAAGTACAAATGTACGTATGTCTGTTCATGTCAGTAAATTATAAAGCGTAGATTAGAGCATGTTACAATACAAGAGTATGTTGAAGAAAAAAATACTGAAATTTATCTTGGGTCACAAAGGTGCACAGATGCAGATCCAAAATTTAATAACTTAACCTTGTTATTACAGCTGAGTTTATCCCTTAAAAGCCTCATCTCCTTGATTTACCATGGTTAATCAAAAATGTATTGATTAAATTAAAAATTAGTTATCAAGGCGATGCTTTTAGTTTCTGTTCAAAGTCTCAAGAGTTCCTAGAGCCTCTTATAAAATAAAATCTTTTTGATTTATTTTACAAATAACATACGTTATTACAGATTTATAAAATTTCAGGAATAAAGAGTAGACAACTCATGAAAGTATCTGTAATAACACACACAAGTTATTTTCTGTAATAACCCTCAGTGATATTGTTGTCTTTTTTCAAAACTACCTCTACCGTTTTTTATTGGGAAAAATGCATATTTTTTATTGAAATTGGGAAATTTGTATATTTTATTCTGAACACATCTCCGATTTTTTCCTGACCTTTGCTGTCTTTTTGCACTGTTTTTTCATGTATATTTTGGTTGTCAGACATTTTCAACCTGAAAGATACTTTCGGAGAGGGAAAAGAAACAGAAGCAATGATGGTACTTACAATGCATTGAAAACTACATGTGTTACAAACACCATGATGATTCTGATCAGAAAACCGGATCTCAAAAGTGCTTTCTAATATCAAAATGATAACATGAATACGATATTTACAAACATTACTACCAATGCCATCACTGTTTGGGGAAAATGTAAAACTTTTTGGGAGGAATTTTAAGCCATTTTTTTCAGTAATTGGGAATTTTCTCTAGGGGAAAAGGCCGAATTTCGGCTGTTATTTGAGCCAAACAATATCACTGACCCTATAAAGTTATATCTCTAACTGCTACACATGTACATGTATATAATAAGATCAAAAACAATCTCATAGTTTAACCATATTTATTTTTATTTTGTAGAAGGCCATGGAGGAAGATAGCAACTCTCCTGCTGTGAGTAATCCAGGGACCCCTAGATCTGAACAGGAAGTCAGAGCCACGCCCCCTCCTCAGAAAATGATGGGACAAGCTATGAATCCCTACCAACAACAGCTACAACAACAACACATGTTAGCACAGATGCAGGGATCACAGTTCCCTCTAGGACACCAATCGCAAAGCAAATATACACAATTATTAGCAGTAATTGAGGACATGGGTAAAGACATTAGACCAACATATTCTGGAAGTAAAATGTCTGCCGAAAGGTTAAAAAGGGGAATAGTTCATGCTAGGATTTTAGTTAGAGAATGCTTGATGGAATGTGAAAGAAGTGCAAGAAATTAGTTTGGGATCGTGATAATTCGAAGAAAAAGAATATAGTATTACTTGTTCATACATCATTTGTATACACTGTATAAAATTGACACAGTAAAATAAATCAAAATACAGAGCTATATAAGACTATCATCAAATTCATTTCATTCATCACTTATTCACTCATGGCTTTAATTTTATTTATAATGCAACTTGTTGTGTTTATTTCCTAAATATACATGTAGTAACATAGCAATATTTTGTATAACATTGTATAATGTCAATTTCATCATGGAAAACTTTCTCCATAAACAGGTTCATTAAGGGATGAAAATAAGTTTGGCAATTGTGTTAAGATTTAAAAAGCTATCAATATATTAGTTTAAGTTGCAGTAATAAAACAATATTAGGTCAATGTCATAAAAACATAAACTTTTTTGTACTCTGCGCAAAACTGTGGAAGGGCTCCGTAGAACCTTGCCCTTCCCCAGTTTCTCAGCCTCATGCAAAAAAGTTTATATTTTTCTTTTATTTACCTAATATTGTATATGTACATGATATATATGTCAAAGATGTAAATCTATTGTGTGAATTCAATGAAATTATGAGCAAGATTGAAAACTGTTAAAAAAGAGACAAGTATTTTATAGCCTACAATCAATATTGATTGATATTTATGATGCTTTAAACAACAAATTTATCTATCTGTTCTAAGTATGTGCAGATATGATAAGAATAGAGGTTTTCTATTTTTTAGCAATCATGTTTTGAAAGTTAATATGTACATGTAATTATATGAGCATTTTAAAGGTTGTGTGTTCAACAACATGTTAGTTGTTATACATGTACATTGTTATGTAATTTAAGTATTTATATGCAAGTTTTATTGAAAATCTGTTTTGTTTGGAGGATATTTTTTTTATGAAATTACATGTTTATCCTCTGACTAAATCACATTTTCCCCCCATCTCTTGATTATTCTACACATCATGTTAATATATAATTTTAAAGATAATCATGTTGTAAGACATTGTAAGACATTGGAGGTTAGAAGATCAATCACAACTTACATTGTAACTAAGCTTTTTCTGCTATCAGTTAGATATAGGGACATTATTTTAAGAAGATAAAAACATTTTTAAGTCTACATTATCTGGAAGTAAATTATTAATGTAAGAGATTATCTCCCTTTTTCTCTCTGCCAAAAGTGTACCTGAAAATGTATTTAAGTAATTACAATTTTTTGCAGTTTAAGTATATTTTTGAGAGTTTTGTCCCTTGGTTTGTCTAATTTTTCTACTTGAGAACATTATTATGATTGTATATCGTGTATATAGTCGTAATATCCAAAATGAAATATTCCTGAATTTGTATAACATGTATACATAAGTTTAGCAGCTTAACTGAACATGTTGAAAGGATAAATAGTAATTTAAAGTATGCAGTTCCGCTTTGCATAAATCCTTTAGGGAAAACACTGACTTCAAATTTTGAAATGATAATTTAATTTAAAAATTTACCAGATAATGATTTTGCTTATAATATATAGAGTAAAACAAATGAAGGATTATTTAGGTAATGTTGTACATTTTTTAATCATAATGCATTAAATATTATTAAAAAATCCTCTGGAAGGAAACATGTTGAAATGGTATTACTGTAAATGAAATAAAAGAAACAGAAGTAAATTAGTTTTTTTCTTGGCATTTAGAAATAAGATGTGATATGAATGTCAATGAGACAACTCTTTATCCAAGTCACAATTGTTAAAAGTAAACCATTACAGATCAAAGTACGGCCTTCAACACAGAGCCTTGGCATACACTGAACAGCAAACTATCAGCTGTTTGTTGCATAGTATATATATATATATATATATATATATATATATATCCTACTGTCAAGTGACTGTTTATATTACATGTATTAGAAGTACAATAAAGTACTTTTACATTGTACAGAAACCTAAAATTGGAAACAAATATTTATATGACATTAGACAGTATGAAATTTGAATTATACAGAATGACTTAATATTCAGAATAATATTTGGCTACATCATGTACATCATATTATCGAATATCAAAGTAGCTAAATGTTGCACAAAGCATCAATCATCTTCTATCATGGTAACAGAACAATTGAATTAAATTTCTGCAAAGAGCACATTGAAAAATCATGTATGAATTAGATAAAAAGACAGTTATCAGAACACTTCAATTAAGAAAGGTTGGATTAATATGTATTACACTGATCTCTAAAAGCAAGGAGTAAGATACAAAAAAAGGACATTCAAACTCGTATATATAGTACTGTAGAAAACAAATTCACAATACCATGTAAAAAAAAAATACAAAAAACAACAATATATAAAACACACATTAGAAAATTGAATATTTAGACTGTAAGTTTGAGTTCAATATATGTGCTTTATATGATTGTTAACTTTTGATTTTGCAATCCATTGAATCATGAAAGCACACAATTTACTGAAACACTCACTGATGAAAGATTCATAAACTTTGGAATACTTAGCGATAGCAACCAACTATTAGAAGTAGGAGTACAAAAAAATGTATATAGTTTACTGGCTCTAGAATCAAGGTCATGAAGTAATACAATGTAGGTCAATGATAATTTGTATGTAGATGTATTAGCCTTGCCACATCTCATCTCCATGGAGATTACTTTGTTCTGATCAGACAGTAATTGTCATAATGACTCATTGACTGAAACTTTTTCTTTAGTTTACATGTAAGAAATTAAGAATATGTATTAAGGTTAGTTGAAATGAACGACTTATGATAAATCAATGGTTTTTGGTATGCAGTTTTATTACCATTAGGATTTCTTATTTCTATGAAGGCTATTTGACCCTTCTGTTATTGCTCAATGACTTGAATGTTTTACATATATTTATATATAGTTTGAAATATTGCTATTTTAATTTTAACATTTGCATATATACATAAAAATAAGGAGATAAATCATGAATGCCAATGAGACTAAAATCCAACAAAGTCCAAATAAAGAGGATGCAAGCAAATAAAGGCAACCATGCAGTCTTTGATAGTGGGAAAAACCCATACCTTATAGATGGCTATAAAAGGCTCTGACATGAAAATTATGAAACAATACAATTGAAAAACTAACAGCCTTATTAATAACAAAACAATACCTGTAATACTTTCCTGTTTCATTTTGACTGCTTCAAAATTCCTCTTCTCTAAGGCTGTGGATTACATATAATGTTTTTCTTCATTATGCAACTGCTTTATATACATTTTATTTTTTATTCACTAGTATTACAATATGGCAAAAACCTTACAAGTCGTAGATACAGAATACAGTGCAGACTCTGTAGAATGGTGTCCACATGATGGTTATCAATATATCCTTCTCTGTGGTACATACCAGTTGGACCAGTCTAAAGACTCACAGGTTTGTTATGAGGGTAGTAATCGCCTTTACCGTCAGGCGTCTAACGGTCATTTTGGGCTACCTTTAGCGTCAAATTGATTAAAATATCCTTATTTTAATTTGTCAGAGGTCTCAAATAATTAACTCTACCGTTATTTATGGACAAAAATAAAGTGATTTGTCAAAATCATTTGATTTTTTATTGTCTAAAAGAAAGTGCATATTTTATTGTCATGCACCAAAAATTACCGTTATACTCATTTGCCAAGAATTTTTAACGTTATTAAGTCTCCCAAACAAAGTTTGGAGACTTATTGTTTTTGCTCAGTTCTTATTATTTTTATTATTCTTCTTCTTTTTCTTCTTTTTCTTCCGCCGCTTTAAAAATGAACTTGTCCGCAGCGTTTCTCCAAAACCGCTTGTCAGATTGACTTAGGATTTCATAAAATGGTAGACTAATATGTCTAGGTGAGCCATCAATCTTTCGTTTGTGCATTGGGGTCTATTAAGGGGTGTTTTGGGGGGTAGAAAGCAGGGAGGGTTTTACTATAGAACCCTATGGGATTTTATTTTCAAATTTTTTTAAATGAATATAACTTGAAAACTATAAGTGATAGATACATGCAGTCTTCAGAAATGATTATAGGACAATAAAATAAATCACATGAAATATAGGGGGATGCCCTGGGGGGTCATCCCCACCCCCTTCAATTTGAGAATGTGCTATTATCTTGTAAACGGTCCAGATCCCCACCCCTAAATCATATATATTCTTGTAGGGGACAATAAAACAAATCAAATGAAATAAAAGGGAAGTCCCTAGGGGGTCACCCCACCCCCTCTTGTTTGAAAACTTTGTAAACGGTCCAGATCCCCACCCCTAAACCATATATATTCTTGTATGGGACAATGAAACAAATCACATGTAATTAGATGGAAGTTCCTGGGGGTCACCCCCACCCCGTTCAATTTGAGAATGTCCTATTATCTTGTAAACAGTCCAGATCCCCACCCCTAAACCATATATATTCTTGTAGGGGACAATAAAACAAATCAAATGAAATAAATGGGAAGTCCCTAGGGGGTCACCCCACCCCCTCTTGTTTGAAAACTTGTAAACGGTCCAGATCCCCACCCCTAAACCATATATATTCTTGTAGGGAACAATAAAACAAATCAAATGAAATAAAAGGGAAGTCCCTAGGGGGTCACCCTAACCCCTCTTGTTTGAAAACGGTCCAGATCCCCACCCCTAAACCATATATATTCTTGTATGGGACAATAAAACGAATCACATCAAATTAGATGGAAGTTCCTGGGGGTCACCCCCACCCCGTTCAATTTGAGTATGTACTATTATCTTGTAAACGGTCCAGATCCCCACCCCTAAACCATATATTTTCTTGTAGGGGACAATAAAACAAATCAAATGAAATGTAGGTAAAGTCCCTGGGGGTCACCACCACCCCCTCCTGTTTGAAAACTTGTAAATGGTGGAGATCCCTACTCGTAAGCCATATATATTCTTGTATGGGACAAAAAATCAAATCAAATGAACATGGGACCATATGAATGGGGAGTTATCGGAGCTTTGTTTGGGAGACTTCGTAACAGCATCCTGTTACAATTACTTCTTGTTCATCATGAAAGTACCCCCATTACCACCCTCTGTTATCCTTTTTATATTTATTTACAATTTAAAAGAGACTTGTGTAAGTTCAAAAGTTTTTATATAAACATCACCAACTTGCAATAATATGGATGATGAGTTCATCTTGAAAATAAAGAAATTGCATAAGGGTTAATATTAATTTAAACAAAAACTTATGAGATATTTTGAACAATTTTAATTCTTTGGATGACAGAAACTCCACCATCCAGCTGAAAACCAAGTAGTGTACAAGATGGAGTAATCTGATGGTTTTTGAAATAAATATTGCATAGACAATCACTACTTTTGAGATAAAGAAAAAAAGATATAGCCTTGTGCACAACATTCTATATATCCAGTCACACTTATATTATGATGTGTATATTTATACTTGATCAAGAATTTAAGTTACACAAATTGTGTATAAAATGGTGTGACTCTATTATCTGTTGTAATATTTAAATTTAGAGTTATCTTCCTTTGTCCATAATTGTCTGGAATGGACAAAGGAATATATCAGTACTATTGCATTCCAATGTTTAATACGATGCAATGTTTTATATACATGATTTATATAATGGCAAAGTCAGTGCAATATTTTCCTTCAATGCCCCAAAGCAGTAGTATGTAGTATGTATGTAAGTTTTATTCAAAAGAAAATACACATAAATTAGTTTTACTAAATTTACAAGTTTCCAAAGCATGCAGTCACATTTTAGTTTTCCATCAATTTTTATCATTACCTTTCTTCATCCAATTTTTTAACAACACAAACTGTCTTTAATTTACATTCTTTTCAGGTAGATAGTCCTGCACCACAAACAAGGTTAGGAAAACTACATACCTATAGACTTAAAGAAGAAGAAGAAACACAGAGCCTTGAGCATGTACAATCCACTGATATGCCAGGAATACTGGATATTAAATGGTGTCCATCACTGATAAATAACCAATCATTGTTTGGACTTGTTAATTCTATAGGGCAGCTACAGATCTATCAGTTGAATGACAATGGTAACTCAGACTTTGTCACTTCCACAGATTTAGGCGAACAAGTCTTAGGATTGTCATTGGATTGGGCAAACAGAGTACATAATAGGTAGGTTTATCAATTTTAGAAATATACTTACAGGAGCCTGTAATTCAGTGGTTGTTGTGTGTTATTGTACATCGTATTTGTTTTTCATTTATTGTTTTGTACAATCAGATTGTTTGTTTTTTGTTTTACTTGTTTTTATTTGTTATTTTTTAGGACCTTTATAACTACAAGTTATGTTTTTCTGTTCATTGTTGAAGGCTTTGTAGTAAACCATAGTCAACCTTCTACAAGAAAAACATGAAAGTATAAATTTGTGAAGATGTATGTCCTTAAAAATGGTTAAATTTAGAATTTGTGAAAATGAAAAAAAAAATACAGTCCCTTTATAAAAAGCCTGTATAATTGTAATTGATTCCATGAGAAGACTGTTTTGTATATCTATAAGGTATCAAATCACAATCCAAATTCAGAGTTGTTTCAAGCTTAAATTTTGTGTCCATACTTGCTCATTTGTTCAGGGAACTTCAACCTCTTTTTTGATATCTTGTTTGCTGTCACTCTGAGAGTCTCTTGTTTTATATCTCAAAAGTCTTATAAAATTTTTATTTATTATTTCTTTCATATACTAGTATGTCATACATAAAAAAAAATGTTTTATTAATTTACTATTCAACCAAGGTAAAAATATAAGTTTGAAAGGTCTAGCAATCCTAAAATTAAACTTTAGAAAGGGACTTACATATTTAGGCCATCACATTTTCATTTCTCTTAAGCTTCATTTTCATGAAAGACATATTCATGGATTATATGATGAAGAATTGCGATTGAGACTTATAATTTTAAATAATGAATATTATTAACTTGGTCTAAATAGTTTTTATGTTTTTCAGTTCAGATCCAGAAATAAGTTGTTCTAGTTCAGATGGTCATATCAGTATTTGTAAATTTCATCAAGGTCAACTGAAATGTACATCTAATTGGAAAGCACATGATTTTGAAGCTTGGATTACTGCTTTTAATTACTGGAATACAAATATTGTATACAGTGGTAAGAATTCTTCCTTATAAACTGTTAAGAATATTGAAAGAAAGAGTAAGATATTAAAATGATAATTTGAAAAAAAAAGTTATGGTGAAATATTAGAATACACAATCTAAAATAATGTTGAGTCAAACTTAAAAAGTTTGTAAATTTACTACATGTAATAATAAATAATAAACAAAGTTTTTTAAGCATGAAAAAAAACCAACTCAATATTAAGTTATTTTTAAGATGTTGACTTTTATGCACCAGTTATCAGAATAATATAGACTTATCATTGGATGTTATTGGTCTCAAATATATGATTAGAACATAGATGTCAACCATTACGATTTTTCCGTAGTTTTTCCGATTTTGCGATAAAAGCTACGCTATTACGGTCAAAGTCGAATAGTTACGGATTCCCAATCATCGACGTTCAATTTTGTAAAACGCGGATTTTTATCATTACTTTTCCGTCCTGGTCCAGTATTTAGGAAACGCCAATGTAATGCTTCCGGTTTCTCGGGAGTTATCAACCTATTGTTGGGTAACTAACTGACTTCCGAAGAGGCAAACTTGCATTTTATTAAGGCAGCAACCATTTGATTTTCTGGGGGGGGCTATGGTTTTTTTTTCTGTGCAAACTTTTTTTTTCGCCTTCGGCGAAGAACAATCTATTTTTTTAGCGACAAACCGAAAACAATTTTTTTCTTTCAATTTTAGCATTACATATAGTGGCAGCTGAGGGTGAAACAAACAATTTTTTTTTCTCAGGGTCCAAAACAAATTATTTTTTTCACCAAAACCTGGAAACAAACTTTTTTTTCCAAAAAAAACCATAGCCCCCCCAGAAAATCAAATGGTTGCTGCCTAAGTAGCTTTCCCGCTTTCTCTACTTCTCCTTGACAAAACAAAAATGTTTGAGTCGAGAACATCTGAACAATTAATGAATGGAATACATACTACAGACAACATGTTAAATGACACATTTTAGTGTACATCACTTTGCAACCACTCGTCCTTAATTTTTATTGGTAAATGCACGTTTATGAATGATTACTGAAAACTTTCCAAAAATACGGAAAATTTGATAGTTTGTTACTGATTGTGTCAAAAGGGGGTTGGCATCTATGTTAGAATTTCAGAATTTTACTTCAAATGTATCTACAGAATTTTTGTGATTCTGTTTTTGCTTACATTTACTTTATAGCTTGGCTCTAACCTTACAATTGTTGTTTTGATTAGGTGGTGATGACTGTAAGTTTAAAGGATGGGATTGTAGACAGGACACGTCATCTCCAATATTTGTAAGTAAAAGGTAAGTACTTCATTAAAGATATGATGAGAATGAAACCTTATATGTATAAAATGGGTGCATCAAAAGTGCTTTTCTGGATTAACCCTCATCTGGAACACTCAACCTAAAAAATTGGAGAGCTAATTTTGAATGAATACCTGAATATGCCAAAAGCTATATATGATCAAAAGGAAGTTCAACATAAAAAGTGCATCTATATTCACTTAAGATCAACTTGGAGTTGGAACTTGTGTTTTCTAAATAACTTTCAAATTTAATCAAACAAGAATTTAAGAGAAGAATTTTGCAAATGATGTCAGTACCAAAGCACTGACCTCTGAGTTGAGGGAAATACAGAGAATTAATGGTGTTGAAAGTACTTGTTCTGTGTTGAAGCATTATACATGTATAGACATTTTTTTTATAGTTTTTAATTTGTGTATGGGTCAAAATATATTGTGTTTGTCTCTCAATCTCCCTTATTTTATTGTTGATAATTGGAAACAAAGTAATGAACAAAAATACCAGACTCCAAGGTTAATTCAAATAAGGGGATGCCCTTAAAACCTGAAAAAAAAAACAAATGACATTTTACATAAGTAAGAGGGGATTTCAGTAAGAATATACATCTTATTGTTGATGACAGTCATTTTGTGCTACATAGAGTGAACATCTATATTAGTTCTAGATATAGTGTGTCATTTTGTGCTACATAGAGTGAACATCTATATTAGTTCTAGATATAATCTAGATGTATAGAGGTTAAAGATCCTCATCTTTATTATATGTGTATTACTTGTACTTTTCCAGACATAGTATGGGTGTATGTAGTATACAGTGTCATCCTTTTAAAGAAAATGTGCTCAGTACTGGGAGGTAAAAGTATTGATAGAGGAATGTTTACTCCTTTTAATTTTAATGCAGCTGACAAAAGGGGCATTATGTTTACCATTCCTTGTCCCTCTGTTCATCTGTTAGACCGTCCATTAGTTCATCATTTTTTTCTGTTTACTGATATATTATTCATTGTAATAGTGTCCACCGTAATAATATTCACTATAATATAAGCC
The DNA here is from genome assembly GCA_037788925.1 of Mytilus galloprovincialis. Taxonomy (NCBI): domain Eukaryota; kingdom Metazoa; phylum Mollusca; class Bivalvia; order Mytilida; family Mytilidae; genus Mytilus; species Mytilus galloprovincialis. The sequence goes on along the minus strand of CM075337.1, from coordinate 44,246,009 downwards.
TCAGTAATAGTGTCCACTGTAATAAAGTTCTCTATAATATTAGCCTCAGTAATAGTGTCCACTGTCATAATGTTCACTATTATATAAGCCTCAGTAATAGTTTCAATTGTAATATTTTTGACTGTAATAGTGTCCACTGTAATAACGTTCACTATAATATAAGCCTCAGTAATAGATTCAACTGTAATATTTTTGACTGTAGTAGTGTCCACTGTAATACAAACCTTTTATTCTCAAGTAAATGCAGGTTTTATAATTCAAATTTTTCTCTGCATAATATTTAATAGATATATGACCATGATACATTCTTTGTCTTGTGATAAAGAGTATAGGTATTTTTTTCATATTTTAGCTATGATGAGAACTTATTCATATGGGATACAAGGAATATGAGATCTCCAATAGCAGAGACGAACCTTGGGGGAGGAGTGTGGAGGATTAAATGGGATTCACAGAAGTCTGATTACATTATAACGGCAACAATGTATAATGGATTCCATGTGATAGATGCTTCTGAATTTTCTGGTATGTAAAGTTGCCAATCAAATATGACCTATGTAAACAAAGAATTATTTAATGCCTGCATGGTCATGACTAACACATTTCACTTGATTATTAGTATATTTTCTTTTGTGTTAAAAAAGAGTGGCAGGACCATTTTCGGGACGCTAGTATCAGGTGTTTTTAAGCTCATGATTTCAGATTTATCCTTTCAGGCTACTGGAATTCTTTTTTTGAATTTCAGGATGTCGGGATTTAAATTTCTTTAAATTCATGACTTCAGGATTTCATGTTTGTAAACCCGGGATATAGGTATCAGGACCCCTCCAACACCCGCTCTTAAAACCTCTAAATATAAACCAATTTGTAAAACAGAAAATAAGTTTTTAGGCAAAGCAGGAACAAGATATACATAAAAGTTATGTACAATTCATGTTTCAGAAATCAAAAGTTTTTTTTTCGAATTAGCTAATAGACATAGAATGCCATGTGAGCTCTGTCATCACTTGATGTCAATCGTCCAGTATCTGCTGTCTGTCATCAACTTTGTGAGCTCTGTCATCACTTGGTGTCAATCGTCCAGTATCTGCTGTCTGTCATTAGGGAGCTACCATTTGATTTTTATGGGGGGGCTAGGATGAAATTTGAAAAAAATAGGCAGGACAGGACAATTGCCAAAAAAAAAAGTCAGGACGACAATTTAGGTAAAAAAAAGTTAGGATAAACTAAAAAAAAAAAAAGCAGGACCAAACAGAGTGAAAAATAAAAAGGCAGGACAGAGATTACAGCTAAAAAAAAATGCAGGACAAAATTTTTCATCCTAGCCCCCCCATAAAAATCAAATGGTAGCTCCCTTAACTTTTTCATAAATCTTCTCCCCTAAAAACAATTGAAACAATTCCAATTAAACTTGAATTGATCAGAACTCTCTGGTTTGTTTTCTCTCAATTGATTTAGGGCTTTTAAACAGCTGTATTCTACTGATGCCATTATTTATCAATTATAACCCAACAGAAAGTATGTTTTGTCCTTTTTAAAATTCAAGATTGCGTACAGTTTATAATGAAAAATACTTCTAAACTGTTCTACTTGCACTTTTTTAGTTACCAAAGAGTATGCTTAAGTTATATCCAGATTATCTATTTAAGCTCCTTGAAACAACTAGTTATTTTTACTCATGTTGAACAGGGTAAAATCTCAACAAAATAATTCATTTTATTTTTATAGTTTTCAAGTTTTTTTTTATTGATTTATGTATGTCTCCGTTTATTTATTTTCAGATGGAAAGCTGTCTGTTGTATGTCATTATGACAAACAAGAGTCTATAGGATATGGTGCTGATATTTGCTATAAACATTCTGTTGATTCAGAAAGACATGATACTAAGATGGGAGATAACTCAACTATAAACTTCAATAGGACAATTGCCACGTGTTCATTTTATAATCATGTTTTGCATCTGTGGAATTTTTCAACATCAGAAAAGTCTCAAAATAAAGAAAATAAGGATTAATGTCTGATTTAAAAAAAAAACAATTATGCATTTTCATTCATGAAACATTTTTACAATGCTTTGGTGGTGCACCAAAGAAACAATCTCAATCTTGTTCCAAAAAAGAACATGAGAAAATATTTTCAAATCAAATAATTTACTTAAAAAAAAGACTCCCCTTTTCAGCAAGGCAACAATAAAAATTATTCTATAGGAAAGTCTGATACATTATACATTTTAATTATAGAAATATTTTTTCAGCAGTCATTTAGTTTTATCTATTACTGCTTACACTTTCATATACTGATGAAGAATATGCAACAGCATTTTTAGAACAAAAAGACATGTTGTTCATATATCAATGAGACAGCAAATCAAAAAATCCAAAAGCTGCATGTCCAATGAATCTGTTTGATGTACATATTTTAATCCAACTGATCAAGATTAAAACTTTAAAAAAAAAATGATATCTTATTCAAATATGACTTCTCATGAGATATGAATATGACGTCTCATCAACGTTTTATTTTGTTTGCAGTTTTAAACTCCAAATACTAGTTAAAATGAATCAAAGTATGTGTGCCTGTGCCATGTCTGGAACCATGCCAATTGTTATTGTAGTTCATATCTTACAGATAACTGATTTTCGCTGAAAACTGTATAAAATCACAAAAAAATTGACATCCAAGGAAAATTCAAAGTGGAAAATCCCTAATCAAATGGCAAAATCCCTAATCAAATGACAAAATCCCTAATCAAATGACAAAATCAAAAGCTCAAACACATCAAATGTCATTGGTATAGGCATTTTCCTATGTAGAAAATGGTGGATTAAACCAGGAGTAATTTAAGCTAGCTAAAACTTTTACTTGTATGACAGTTGCATACAATTCAATTATATTGACAACGATGTGTGAACAAAACAAACAGACACAATAGGTTTTAATGTCAAAAATAGTGCTAAAGCAGTCAATATTGTGTTATTATCTTAATCACTACAAAAACAACGAATATGTAAACATGGTAAAATAACACAATGTGGGGATGTATATTAGTACAGAGCCACATCATATGTAAACTAGAGGCTCTCAAGAACCTGTATCGCTCACCTGACTCTACTTGGGTTTTTGAAATCATATAAAAACAGATAAAATTTGGCTACAAAGTAACAACACTTGGCCAGCACCTCATAAAGAAAGGACTATTCATGCTATGTTTGATTTTATTCAATTCCGTGGTTCTATAGAAAAAGACTTTTGTATGCATTTCCCATAGGGTCCTATGTTAAACTAAGCCCCCTGCTGGCAGCTATCTTGGATGATGGATCGGAGAAAAAGTAACAACACTTGCTCAGCATCTCATAAGGAACATTCATGCTATGTTTGGTTTCATTCCATTCAGTGGTTCTCTAAAAGATGTCATTTGTATGCATTTCCCATAGGGTCCTATGTTAAACTAAGTCCCCCCACTAGCGGCCATCTTGGAGGATGGATCGGCTACAAAGTAACAACACTTGGTCAGTACCTCATACGGAACATTTATGCCATGTTTGGTTTAATTCCATTCAGTGGTTCTCTAGAAGAAGTCATTTGTATGAATTTCCCATAGGGTCCTATGTTAAACTAAGTCCCCCGCTGGCGGCCATCTTGGATGATGGATCGGCTACAAAGTAACAACACTTGGTCAGCACCTCATAAGGAAAATTCATGCCATGTTTGGTTTCATTCCATTCAGTGGTTCTATAGAAGAAGTCATTTGTATGCATTTCCCATAGGGTCCTATGTTAAACTAAGTCCCCCGCTGGCGGCCATCTTGGATGATGGATCGGCTACAAAGTAACAACACTTGGTCAGCATCTCATAAGGAACATTCATGCTATGTTTGGTTTCATTCCATTCAGTGGTTCTCTAAAAGATGTCATTTGTATGCATTTCCCATAGGGTCCTATGTTAAACTAAGTCCCCCCCACTAGCGGCCATCTTGGATGATGGATCGGCTACAAAGTAACAACACTTGGTCAGTACCTCATAAGGAACATTTATGCCATGTTTGGTTTAATTCCATTCAGTGGTTCTCTAGAAGAAGTCATTTGTATGCATTTCCCATAGGGTCCTATGTTAAACTAAGTCCCCCGCTGGCGGCCATCTTGGATGATGGATCGGCTACAAAGTAACAACACTTGGTCAGCACCTCATAAGGAAAATTCATGCCATGTTTGGTTTCATTCCATTCAGTGGTTCTATAGAAGAAGTCATTTGTATGCATTTCCCAAAGGGTCCTATGTTAAACTAAGTCCCCCGCTGGCGGCCATCTTGGATGATGGATCGGCTACAAAGTAACAACACTTGGTCAGCACCTCATAAGGAACATTCATGCCATGTTTGGTTTCATTCCATTCAGTGGTTCTCTAGAAGAAGTTCAAAATGTAAAAAGTTAACAACGGCGAAGGACGACAGACGATGGACGCCAAGTGATGAGAAAAGCTCATTTGGCCCTTCGGGCCAGGTGAGCTAAAAAGGGAAACACAAAAAGGCATACAAAGCACATTAGCAAAAATGAAAGACAAGAATACAAAAATCATCATACAACAATGACAGGATATATAAGTCCAGTACCATGTCATTGTAACAAAGAAACATCATAAGGGATATAGACAAAGCATAATAGGATAATAATTCATATTAACCATGTATGTTGCTCTCTAGATATTACTTTTTTTTCCTTTTTTGTTGATGTCTTAATGATGAATACCCCACATATCCTTTTAGAAAAAAAAACAGATTGCATATGTCATTACTATGGTTTCTATCAAATATAGCTGCCTAAGAATGGTCAGAAGTCATTTATGGAAGTATTTTATTAATTGGCTTGGTGTTCCTGTGGTAACATTTTAACATCCGGTGCTAAAGATCTTACAATCGTTCTTCTGCATTGTTTAATTAAAACATAAAGTTCATGTTCCTCTATTAAAAATATGGCATTTGGAAGTATTGAGAGGAAATCATAATGTGATCCAATATGTTAAAAATCAGACTAAGATTACTATCTCATTTATTTTTTAAGCCTTAAATATGCATGTAACATTTGCACCAGGCTATCAATGACTATGACAATGACTGATATTAAGACATTGTGTCTAACAATGCTACCAGAAGGGGAATTCATATTACAACGATCAGTAAAGTTTCTATGAAATTTTCGACTCTTTGTGTATTTTAACCTTATGTATTTATAGTTTTCCCTTAACAAAAAATAAGTTCCATTATCAGATGAAAGACACATCTTAAATTGCATCCAAACTATTATATATATGGCAACATATGATGACTGCTTTAGACATATTCGTTTTTTTTTTTAAAGTGATTGAGATTATAACACAATGTTTACTGTGATAGACATATTGTTTTGTTTTTATAATGATTAGGATAATAACAATGATGACTTCTGTACCAAATTTTTGACATTTGTACCTGTTATGTCTGTTCACATATTGTTGTCAATACAATTGAATTTAATGTGACTGTCATACAAGTGAAAGGTTTAGCTTGCTATAATACCCGTTTTATCCACATAAAGTAATGTCTGTACAAAGACAGGTATATGACAGTTGTTTTCCATTCGTTTTATGTGTTAGAGCTTTGATATTGCTATCATAATTGGGCATGTGGTCGCATATTTGTGAGGGAAATTGAATTTGATTTTGAGGTCACCTAAACTAAAGTCAATGCCGTTGTTACTAGCATTATACTATATGTACAGTAAATAGGTTTTTGGATGTTAAATGAAATGCATAAAAGGAGAATGCAACCTTTGATAGTTAATAGTTATCAAAGGTACCATGATTATAATTTAGTACACCAGACGCGCGTTTCGTCTACATAAGACTCATAAGTGACGCTCATATCAAAATAGTTATAAAGCCAAACAAGTACAAAGTTGAAGAGCATTGAGGATAAAAAAAATCCAAAAAGTTGTGCCAAATACGGCTAAGGTAATCTATGCCTGGGAAAAGAAAATCCGTAGTTTTTCATATAAGTATATGTTTTGTAAACAGGAAATTTATAAAAATGACCACATAATTGATAATCATGTCAACACCGAAGTGCTGACTACTAAAAATATAATCATAATATTAATTCTTTATGCTTTTCAAGTACCTGTCTAAGGTCAAGGCCAAAGCTTCTAGCATGATCATTATACAATATGACTTAAAACTATAATTGAAAAGAACCATAGATCAAAGCAACAATAATAAAAAGTATGCCATTACAAAACTGTAAGCCTTTTATTTTTATACGTAGTGGATCAGGATCTGCTTACCCCTCCGGAGCACCTGAGATCGCCCCTAGTTTTTTGTGGGGTTTGTGATGCTTATTCTTTAGTTTTCTATGTTGCGTCATTTGTACTATGGTTTGTTCTGGTTTTTTTTTTTCATTTTCAGCCATGGCGTTGTCAGTTTATTATCGATTTATAAGTTTGACTGTCCCTCTGGTATCTTTCGTCCTTTTGTTTTACTAAAAACAAACTTAGTTCACCATGCATGGTCGGGTTGTTGTCTCTTTGACACAATCCCCATTTCCATTCTCAATTTTATTGCATACTAAAAGCTCTAAATTATGTGACAGTTGGGGTAGTTCAATAGATGTTTTCTCCGTTTTCTTCAACAAAATTATTCAATGATTTTCAGTTTTAAAACCTTGTGCCTATTCAGGTTTAATTTGTACTTGAAATATAGAGCGTCAAAGTTTCATAGCTGAGACAGTCACAGTGATATAAGCACAAACTTTTAAAAATAACTATATATGATGAGGATGGAATTCTTTTAATAGATTTCAGCATAATGTTATATAGAATTACATATGAACACGATCTTGTTAATTGAAATGAAATTGACAACACCAGTACAGCCTGATTGTATGATAAGGGTGACTATCATTAAAGTGAGAGGTTTAGCAAGCTACAAAACCAGGTTTTATCCACCATTTTCCACATGAGAAAATGCATATTACAAGTCAGGAATATGACAGTTGTTGTCCATTCGTTTGATTTGTTTGAGCTTTTGATTTTGTCATTGATTAGGACTTTCCGTTTTGAATTTTCCTCGGAGTCCAAGGTATTTTTGTGATTTTACTTTTTGCATGCCATGACGACAAAAACTGAATGGTTCGCCAGTTTATCAGATCAAGTAGGTAAAGGCCATAAATGTATTCTTATCAAACCACACCTTATCATCTCCATAGTTAGATATGGTTTATTTAAGTTATTTGTCTTTCGCTTGTTGTGTTATTTTTCTTCATGCAGCAGGTAAGAATAATCATTTGATTTATAATGATTACTTAAAGTTAGAATAAGTAAATGACGTTGTTTAGATGTAATTCTACTTTCCAAAAACAGAAATATATTCATGTTGAAAGCTATTTTATTGAAGACAAAAAATCTTATCGCCAAGCTCAGTTATACACAATTGACTAAAGCATGAAATTTTCTATTATCTTCTCATTTCTACAGAAATTTGACTTGAATTATGTTGGCAAACAACTCTATTGAAACACTGTATACTAGTATATTCTTTTCATTGTTACATGCAGGTGTCAATAGTGAGTGTCACGTAGGATGGCACCATTTTGAAGAGTCGTGTTACATGTTCAGTACAGATGCTCTTAATTGGTATTTAGCAGAGGTATATATCTATAATACTAAAATTACGAGGTCCAATTTGTCAGCCGTCATCGGGTAAAAACGACAAATCAAAGAATTCAACTCTATATAGAACTAATATAGGACAATGGTGTAGATTAAAAATTACACCACTCCAGACCCTTTTGTTTTCCACATAATTATTATTGCCAATAATTAACAAGTTCCGGGTCGAATCCGATACCGATACCAATAGTATATTCACCTGTTAGCTATTACCTTATCTGTACGTTCCGCATTTGACAGGCGCACCACCAAACGGTGTATTTAGGATTTTGCTATATACATGGGTCATAATCAAAGAGCTGAAAATACTCCATTCCTGGATAGCCAGGACCTTTTGTTTTCCAAATAATTAATATTACCAATAATTGATAAGTTCCAGGTCGACGGGTTCAAACAGAAAGATTTGAAAGCAAAAAAAAACTGTGTATCTCATAATCGACATGACTTTATCAGATGACAATACCAATTACTAAAATAAGGCTTAGGCATAGTTATATACTTTAAGTCAGTCACGGACCCGCGATATCACGGGTGTGTACTTGTTGTCTTTAAGATTAAAAGCAAAACTTCATAAGAAGCTTAGGAAATCTCTTTTAAAAACACTTATCCACAATTTTCTACACATTGGAATATCTGCACTACGTCAGGAATATGACAGTTGTTTTCCATTTGTTTAATGTGTTTGAACTTTTGATTTTGCCATTAATTAAGGGACTTACTTTTTCAATTTCTCCATGGAGTTTGGTATTTTTATTTCTTAACTTTTAATACCAGTGCGTTGATTTTTAAGAGCTTTATTTAAAAGCTTTGCACGAACATAGTTGTAAACTTCTACTTCATTTGTTTTCTCTGTTCGAATGTTGCTCATTGGCAATTACACTACCTCTTCTTATTTGTATATGCAATCGAATTGGTATAAACCAAACACATACATCAATAATTTATCTATGCAGTTCCAACAACTTTTTGTTTTATCGATTATAATTCTTTGTTCTATTTTTTGCGCTATTTTCCCATTTCTTGACCGGTGTGAGAAAAAGATTTCTCCCCTCAAGTGAAAAAATCTGTTCTCGGCAAATGATTTGTCGAATCTTAATTGTGACGTTAAATTTTCTTGGTTTCTTCTGAATTTGCTATTGTGACGTCATAAAAAAAGGCGACCATGCCTGATGACGTCACATAAAAAGTACACAACTATCTTCAAATCTTTGAAACAGAAGGATAAAAATCATTAGAGAAACAGATTCCACTTCTATATCTCGTGTATTACGATATTTCTCCACTCTCGACAGTTAAATTTTAATTATTTAAAAAGCTCGGCAAGCCTCGCGCTTTAGATATTACAATTTAACTGTCTCGAGTGGAGAAATATCGGAAGACACTTGTTGCAGTTGTGGAATCTATGTTTTTCTTGTTTTTGACGGTACCCAAACGAAGAGAGAGAGAGAGAGAGAGAGAGAGAGAGAGAGAGAGAGAGAAGAAAAACATGCAAGAAATTGATTCTTACGCCAGTTTACTTTTCCTACAGAGTAGCTGCCGAGGTCACGGAGGTAGACTTGCTGAGGTAACGACAAAAGCACAGTCTGACTATTTGATCTCTATGGTCAAATTACTGAAAAATGGTAAATAGTAATACTCAAGTAAACTCTCTAAAATGTAGGGCATTAAGCCTCTTAACTTATAGCTTGCTGTTCGGTGTGAGCTAAGGCTCCGTGTCATCATACATATACTATGTACAATAAGATAAAAGAAATCAAATGAAATATGATTGAACAGTTTACAGTCCAATTTTGGATAAATTGAAAAATCACATTTTAAGTACAAACTCATAGGGTGTTTCAAACTTTTCACTTACTCACAGGTCTGTGCTGCATATATAGAGGTCAAATTTTTTTTTTATATAAATTAGATCGTTGGTTTTCCCGTTTAAATGGTTTTACATTAGTAATTTTTTAGGCCCTTTATAGCTTGCTGTTCCGTGTGAGCCACGGCTCCGTGTTGAAGACCGTACCTTGACCTATAATGGTTTACTTTTAAAATTATTACTTGGATGGAGAGTTGTATCATTGCCATTCATACCACATCTTCCTATATCTATCAATAATATGTACTTTTAATATGCTCTTATTCACAAAGGCAACTGATGCACATTTTTTTCATTTTGATTTGACGTGCCAAGAACCCACATAATTTACAAAGGTAACGACCTTGACTGTCTTTACAGCCCTTGCACGGTCGGCCTTGTTTGCGCCTTTTTGGAAGATCTATATCCATTGTCCGATCAAATTGTAAACAGACTGTTACTCTAGATCTGCCTATCTAATTGAATGTCAGTGTCAATCTTATTTTCAATATCTGAGCAAACAAACAAATAAGTTTTTCCAGCAAGGCATTTTAATAGCTTTTGATAAACATGCTACAATATTCCAACTCTAATTGTTTGATTGGTTTATTTTTTTTTATTTTTTTTATTTTTGGGCGGGGGATATGCGGAGAGAGGGTATTATCTATATGATGATTATTATGTTATTATTATTATTGATATAGGTGATAATTACTGGTTAGGTGGTAGAGATGACATCATCGAAGGCACATGGCAGTGGGCATCAACTGACAGAGTGTTCACATATACAGCATGGGGACCAGGTAACCCTAGCAACAGTGGTGGAAACGAAGACTGTCTACATTTACATGACTTCCCACCTGATGGAATAAAATGGAATGACAATGTATGTCAAGTTGGAATGAAATTCATTTGTGAAAAACCGTAAGTATTACAAATAATGATAACCATTCGATACCGTATGATATAAGCAATACCGACACTTCTACCTGAATTGATTGATTGTTAATTAACGTCCAGTGGCAAATAGTTAGTGCATGTTCAGGACCATCAATCTCTTGATTGTACATTAATAAAATAGTCTAGACAAGTTTTTTTTCTAACATGAACTAACAGGAACTATCACGTATATATCTGCCTGCAGTACTATAGTTCCTTTGTAGGAACTAAAAAAGGTTTAAATGAAAATAATCGCCGTGGTTCCTAACATACATCCACTTCATTGTATCGTTGATGGATATATAGTTGTCTCATTGGCAACTATACATCCATCTTTTGATACAGTTTCATTCAAGATGGTTTATGCGTTTTTTAGTTATTGTCCGACATGTTGACGACGGATGGACGAATTGGCAGCGGTTTACCATAATATGTCCTAAACGGGCGTATACAAATGATTTAATGGTTAGTTCCATGTTATTCACAAAGTTGATATCTTTCAAAAAAAGTACATGACTTAATATGATTTACCTATTTTACTACGAAAATAAAAGCAGGTGAATAATTAATTTGTCATAATGTGAAAATTTATTTGTCTAATTTTCGTTACAGGATAGATTCCGACAATCCAGAAATTATTGGATGATAGTTTAGACGATACTGTTTCTCAATTATTAAATAAATGACTACCAAGTGGCCTATGATGATTATTCTTGAAATCAATGGTGAAACTGAATTATAGTACCACGTTGATATTTTTCTTCTTCATTGTCATGAGTTCACAACTGGTCGGCAGTGGCATTATTTTAGGGTTTAGATAAAATATGATTAATATTTTATATTTTTCAGTTCTGTTCGTGTGTTTAAAATGTTAAAGATAATAAACCACCCAGACCATTTATAAGATTTTAGTTTGGGTCAACTAAATTTACACGATGTATTTGATTTACAGTTTGCTTTAGAAGAAATACCGATAAAGCTAGATAATACAATTAATTATCTAATTACTATTACAATTTTATTACGTATTGTAATTTTCATTGTAATTAGTACTTGAAGTACTTGAAGTACAAGTACTACAAACCTAATCTTGAACTCTATCCTATTTTTTGAAAATGTATAGACATTTAAATGTGACGTCACTTTTGTGCGTCGATATCGTTGGCTAACATATAATACGTTGTTCGGCTGTGTTGTTTTATGTGCTTTTAGAATTTTTGATCCTCAATGCTCTTCTACTTTTTACTTGTTTTGGCTTTCGAACTTTTTTGATCTGAGTGTCACTGATGAGTATATGAGTAGACGAAACGCGTGTCTGGCGTATTGAATTATAAGCCTGGTACCTTTTGATAGAAACCAGGTTCAACCCACCATTTTTTTCTTAAAATGTCCTGTACCAAGTCAGGAACGTGGCCATTGTTATATTATAGTTCGTTTCTGTTGTGTCGTTGTTCTTCTCTTATATTTGATGTGTTTCCCTCCTTTACTTTGTAACCCCGTTTTGTTTTTTTCTCAATCGATTTATGAAATTCGAACAGCGGTATACTACTGTTGCCTTTATTTCTATGCAACATTATATCCAGCGGCAGGTATTGCACGAATTCAAGATGATAATGCTAATGTATTGTTCTGTTTTATGATACTGGTTATTTTAGATACTTGTAATCAATCGGGAAAAGAAAACAAAAATGCTAATGTGTGTTGATTAACACTTGTTCGAAGATACGTCATGTGTAAGACACAGGGGTTTGTTACTCTTTGCCGTGTATACTATCCATGCGAACCCCGAACAAATCTTTATTACTGTTTTAAGATTTTCAAACACGTTCTTGTTTGACGCTCCCATTTATTGTATTACACTTACCCAACTTCTGTTCTCAATTTGTAGCTGACGGAGATTATTCAAAAACAGATGTCGTGTACACTACTATATAATGTATCATAAGTGAATAACCAATAATTTCCAATTCTGTTTTCCTAGACGAATGGTACATGTGTTTAGAGATTCAGGATCATTCAAAAGGAATGCATTGGCTCAAAGTATTCATCAATGGCAATGCATTTAATTATAACAATACTGGTGCCAAATGTACCTATTCGGTACAAACTTAAAAGTGACATGACCAATTTCCAATACTTAAGATTTATTATATATCCGTACATTGCACCAATGGACTATCTAAGTCCAATAAAATAAACAATATCATGAAAAAAAAAAAACACACAAAAATAAGTACGATACTGAATTGCAAACATAGCACAGAAAGATTAGGCAACTCATTTTGAGACGCCGTGACTTCTTAACTATGTGTTATCGTCTCTCCCTTCGAGTATACCACCTGTTCATTCGCACCGTGATTTTTTTTTAATACGACCGCTTTCAGACGGGAGCAGAACTTTGAGTTATGATCGAGCGACATCACAATGTCCAAGGAGAATTTATCAGCGACGGAGTGTTAGTATGTAAGGAATTCAAATGATTTTTTTCAGCAACGACGTAAAACTGCCCTAGGATGTAGAGAAGACAATAAATCGCACGATAAACAGATTATCAGGTGTTCTACGTTTAAAGTAAAAAAAAGTGCTAGACAATCTGATAATCTTTATACTTATAATAGTCTGAGGAGATTGGATTTACCGGATGCCACTTTAAAAAAATGAAATGAAAGCATTTAAGATCATCTATTAATTTTGATATTTTTTCCAAAACAAAAATGAAATAAGTTCGGATAAAATTGACATCATTAACCCTTCTTCAGTTTAAAAAAAAAATGGTTAACATACATAGGTTGGGGAGAGGTGGGGTACTTGCTATGTATACATGTGTGGTATTGGTCAATCGCTGGAAAGTATTTTTTGTAGATTCATGATGTGTGATAAGGTTGAGAATTAAAAGATGAAATATATGACGGTGTGCTGATTGAGCTTCATAAACCAACTTGACACAAAATAGATTTTGTTATCACAGGTGTTGTTGGGTTTACGCCGGTGATGCGCAAAATATATGGGTCATAATATTACCAGATTGCATATGTAAATGAAATGCGTTTATGCTTGATATTTGTATAAATTGATATGAAGTATGATGATCTACTGAATGTCCAGTGAATTACTGTTATATTAAGATATGTACGTTTTTAGGGGAAAATGGCATACCGTACCCCTAACCTGGGACTATTATGTAATAGTCCCAGCCCTAACGTGAGACAAAACATAATATAGATGTTACCCAAGGCCCCCTTTTTCCCTTTGCTATTTATCACACTATGCTGGAAAAGCGCAAGTATGTGAGAGAGAAAAGGAATGAAAGGAAATATTATGGAAATTGGTGTAATAATCAGGCAATGTCTCAGCTGCTTACCCATACTACAAAAAGTCGAAGTGACACCCTTCCCGAGTTCATATTTCTCCTAACGTTGTCGAGTTACTCATTCAAAAACATACCAGAGTCAAGAAATGAGACAATCATCGGTTTTTTTTTTACAAAAAAAAAAATGTTAAGACGCAGCGTTAGATATTGCTACTACTACGAAAAATAGCGTTAAGTAAATATTTGACGGGAAATTTTTCATAGAAATGCTGAAATAAATATTTCAAATTATACATGAAAATAAAGATTGATTCTTAAATTTTTACACTATGATAGAGAAAGAATAAAAAATATAATATCCATAGGCTTAGGAATACACAGAGTATCCGACTTACGTATACTTAGCGTTGTCCCATGTTACATACTCGAAACATAAAACTCGAACAATTCGCGAAATGTTCACGCAACTCTTCGAAATTTTGCATGCACATTCTATGACGTGATATATTTCAGTATTGGTTAACATGGCTGTCTCCAATTAAAATTTGCATACATATTTTCAAAAGAATATGATGTAAGGAAATGTCCCATCGGAAATTTAATTTGGAAACTTGAAACATTTCAGTTCAAAAATAAAATTTTGACAGATATTTCTTTAAACTGTAAGCACGATCGTTTTGTACTAAGTGTTAGCTCCCAAAATTCGAATTGAAAAATAAATTTAGCTACATATTCAATTCAAAACCATAGATTTGCAATGTCTTGCGGAAATGTCCGAGTTCAACTTTCATGCCTTCACAAAACTTTTACGGCCAAAAAAACAGAGATTTTATTTCGTGAAGATTATTTTTCGGCTTTAATAACTACACCAAAAAAAAGTACTGTTAAAGTTAAAGTTTGTACACCAAATAGCATTGGTATTACAGGGTTATCTTTAAAAAATACGGATTAATGAAAATGTCTTGCAAGTTTGTCCATTATCATAATTTGACGTCTCCACAAGCGTAATATGCTAGGGACGGCATGAACTGCATTCGCGTGTTCCTTCCTCCACTAAATATAAATGTCCTGCTTTCAACAAAACGAGATGATGCACACGTTACAAAAACACACATCTATCAGACGACAAAAAAGTAAGAAAACTTCAGTATCATAAGTATAAGCTATTGTATGTCACTGCTTGAATAAAATCATACTCGGGTAGAATATATAATGCAGCAATATGCCTCCAAAAACACATAATTACTAGCAGTGAAATTGAATATCCTATGTTAATTATTAAATCATATTGGATTGGATTCTCACGGCATTTATACTTGTGTGTTATATATACTTTGCATTTACCCAAAGAGGAAAGCAGGAAGAATTAGATAAAGCCCGTTTCCAATTTAACGTCATTTTTCTGTTACACTAAATGGTAGCAATATCTGACGTTGCGTCACACTTAAATCAGCGTCTGATATAGATATCATAGATACCAGTGCCAATACAAAAACAGCCAGTTAATAACACTTTTATCAAATGATCCAACTTTTTCAATACAGACTTGTTCTGAATGCTGTATTACAAACATCAAATGTGAATATATATAGGGCCAATATTTCAAATACGGACTGGCAATGATGTGACTATAGATATAGGATCCTATATGTCCAATAGGGCTTACGGACTTTCTGTTTCTGTCGGATAATAGCCTCCTTCAACAAGCTGAAGATTCTGCTATATATGTTTCTGACGATGTCCGTTTGCAGGAGGAGACATTCAAATAAATTAGTTGTTGAAGTAAAACTGTGGAACTAACTATATACAGTGAATTCATGGAATTTTAATTAAACTTTAAAACCCGGCTAAAAACAGTAGGAGCCTCCAAGGCTCTAGAGGTTTGACACTAGGGCATTGAAGGCACCTAGTGTCTCTGCCTGTGGGATGTCTGGTGGTAAGGCGTTCCAGTCCCTTATAGTCTGTGGTAAGTATGATGTCTTGGTGTGCATCAATACGTGAGTGCGGTACTTGGTATGCCTTAGGGTGTATTTTTCTCCCTTTTCTTACTGGTGGTGTGAGTCGTTCTTCTTTCTCTGTTGCTACCATATTATTCTCTATTTTATGGAACATCACTAGTCTGGTTCCCTTTCTTCGTTGTTGCAGTGGTTTCCATCTTAGGTGGTCTATCATTTCTGTGACACTTGCAGTTGGTTTGAACTTATTTGTCACGCATCTCGCAGCTCTTCTTTGTATCTGTTCTATTTTGTAGATCGATTCTTTTGTTGCTGGGTCCAAAACAGTAGCGGCATATTCTAATTGTGGTCTTACTAGTCCAATATAATCTTGGCTCTTTACTTTTGCTGATGATATTCTGATGTTTCTCCTCAAGAATCCGAGTGTTTTATTTGCATTGTCAGTTATCTGTTGTATATGTTGATCCCATTTCAGGTTGTTTTGAATGGTGAGACCTAAATATTTGGCTGCATCCACTTCTTCCAAATTGTGACCACGGAGATTGTATGATGTTTGAATTGGTGTTTTCTTGTTTGTTACCCTCAATAAGTTGCATTTGTAGGGGTGGAATTGCATGCACCATAATTATTCCCATTCAGCTAATTTGTCAAGGTCGTCTTGTAATATTTTTCCGCTGTCTTTTGATGTTATTGTCAAGTAGGCGATGGTATCATCAGGCTGCAAACAGGCGAACTGTAGCATTTAAATCTTCTTGCAGATCGTTGATGTAATATAGAAAGAGGCTTGGCCCAAGGACTGAGCCCTGTGGTACTCCTGAGTCAACAGGGACTGGTGTTGAATTGCATCCTTCTAATACGACAGTTTGTGTTCTTCCACACAGCCAGTTCTTTATCCACCTATTTGTGTTGCCTTTTATTCCGTTAGTATGTAGTTTGTTTACTAGTAAGCTGTGGTTGACATTATCAAAGGCCTTAGCAAAGTTCATTATCAGCACATCTGTTTGTTGTCCCATGTTCATGTTATTAGCTAGGTCGTCAATAAATTCGATGAGCTGAGTTTCACAGGACCTGCCTTTCCTGAAACCATGTTGTAAAGATTTTTGTTGTTTTCAACGGACTGGCAATGATGTGAATCATAAGGCCAATATGTCCAATACGGACTGGTAATGAATCCTGAATTACATGCACAATATATGTTTACATGTTAACTTAGTTATTCAGAGATAAGGTGTATTGAACCGGGCCGAAAAGCGATATAAGGCAGCAACCATTTGATTTTCTGGGGGGGGGGGGGCTATGGTTTTTTTTTCTGTACAAACTTTTTTTTTCGCCTGCGGCGAAAAACAATCTATTTTTTTCGCGACAAGTCGAAAACAATTTTTTTCTTTCAATTTTAGCATTACATATAGTGGCAGCTGAGGGTGAAACAAACAATTTTTTTTTCTCAGAATCAAAAACAAATTATTTTTTTCTCCAAAAACTGGAAACAAACTTTTTTTTCCAAAAAAAAACCATAGCCCCCCCCCCCCCCCCCCCCCCCCCCCCCCCAGAAAATCAAATGGTTGCTGCCTAAGATTAAATGATTTATATGACCAGGACGGCAGTATGACACATGCTGTTTTGGTAGTATTAGGGCTGTTTTAATCGAAAGTGGATCGACAAGATCATAAACAGAGACAATCCGTAAATCTTCGTCCCATCACAAATTATTGAGTTTTTGAAAACCGCGCCAACTAAACTTGCGGACTAAAAAATCCGGAAGTTTTGCTTTTAAACACTTCCGGGTTAGAAGCGACATCTGAGGAAGTAATTTGATAGTTCGAAAATGAAATATTGGTTTTGCTGCAAATGATGACAGGAAAAGTATATATCTAGGCTTGGCAGACAAATTTTATATGTGAGAATTAATATATTCTTAGCACGATCAAATGTTCGACAAATCTTATAAATTGGCCTTACCTTTACTAAAATTTTGCCGGGTACGGGGTACAAATTTGTAGGTCCCGGGTTCTTCTGATATTATTTGATTGATTGATGGATTGCTTTCTTTGAGAATGAAGTACTGTAACTTTCATACGAATTAAACAAAAAAGATGAGAGAAATGTATTAACAAAATAAGGTCAAATGAAATATTTACCTTGTTAGCAGTAACAACAAGCGCGAGAAGGTCATACATTACATGGTTTTTGTGGTATGTTGGCTAGATACTCAAATATATTTACATTCAACATTGTACAAACTTATCTGTCATGAGAAAATCCTTGACAACTTGCCCCACACATGCATAATTAATAGTCATACTGATGAAAAGGAGCTCTAACTGAATAAAGACTTGCAAACTTGTCCCACTGAGAAAAAAGACTTCATGCAATACTTAATTTTTCGACAAATCATGTCTTTGACCTTAAATATCATTACTTTTGAAAGCTTTTATGACATCATTTTCCTGATAGAAGGTGCGCTTGTATCCCTGTTCTTTAAAAATATCCGCACTTTCAGAATGGTCATTCAACAGTGTTGTTTAAGAAATAATTGATGCAAGCTATACTTTATTGTAGTTTAAACAATGTTACATGGGTAGGCATTTATATTCATATTATTTTTGCCTGAGTGATAGTGAGGGCTAAAATAACACAAATATAATGCCTACCCATATTAAAACTACAATAAAGTATACTTTGCATTAATTATTTCGATTCTGATTAGGACAATTAAGGTTATTTCTATGTCCGATGTGTAAAAGGGTAAAGCGATTGTGTAGGCTTGTTCATGAACCTTCCTTT
This sequence comes from Mytilus galloprovincialis, assembly GCA_037788925.1. Taxonomy (NCBI): domain Eukaryota; kingdom Metazoa; phylum Mollusca; class Bivalvia; order Mytilida; family Mytilidae; genus Mytilus; species Mytilus galloprovincialis. The sequence goes on along the minus strand of CM075337.1, from coordinate 44,227,482 downwards.
TTTGTTTGTAAAGAAGCAAAAGGCTGGCACTGTGATTTTTCAGAGGGAGGAGTTTTTGAACAGCCAGCATGAACGGTTGTATCTACCATGTTCATGTAGGTAAAATATGTCAATTTCCGAATGCAACACATTACAGTCATAATAAATAAATTAGTAACAACATGTGCATCATTTAAGAGTTTGGAAGTGTGTTAAGTTAATGAAATATGCATGCCAATTTGATAAAATTCATTATTCTGCAGTAGTCAATATAGATTTAGAGCACAGGTTTATTCATAAAGCGAAAGAAGCACGTCATATTAGAATTAGAAATAATTGATGTGCCATAATTACATTTACTCAAATCTAAATTTCTGCATTTTAATAAGGAAGGCCAGATGTCAAACTCATTAGATTTTAATTTCAATTATTTGGTGCAGCATAAGATTAAACTTTTTCATTTGTTTGCTCAACATATGTTTGACATGTTGGAAGTGAAGATGCCTACATTTTAGTCAAGTGGTGATGGAAGTCACATGACAGATTGAACTAACTTCTGTATCCCGGAACTGTCCTATTGTGTCTTTCTCTGGAAAATATCTTCAATTTCACACACCTTTATGACTGTATCTGGGCTCTACAAGTATTAAATTTTCAAGCACTTTCAGAATCATCATTCTTCAAGGTTTTATATAAATAACTTATATTCTGAAGTATGTAATCTTAATTCCCGTCCCACTTAAGGGAGTTTAACCAACTTATTAGATTTTAATTTTCCAAATATTTTGTACAGTATTGTAACTTTCATGTCATGTATAAGATAACTTTTTCTTCTGTTCGTAACACGCATTGGAAGTGATGATTCCTACATTTAAGTCAAGTGAAGTGGTGATGGAAACCATATGACATATTAACTAAGTACTGTATCCTTGAATTGGCCTATCCCCTAAAACAAAAGCTGGAAGTTTCCCGCACCAATTCCGTATAGCGTTTTTTTTTCTTGGGTGTAAAATTTCACGATTTTCATTCATTAAGGCCTAAGGTATACAAATATTTTAGCAGATTCAAAAGTTTTTATCAATATACTTTTGCATGTTCATTTTTAAATTGGCGAAATTTATTTTGGTGATTTTGTTCTGTCAGTGAAAATAAGTGAAAATGTTTCCAAGCAACTGTTCTGTGTCAATGATGCTTGCTGTATTTTGTAAACCATTTTGACATCCATTATGAAAATTACCCTGTATTCAACATGGCTACCATAACTGTAGAGGGCCTATTGTACAGTCCAAAGTCAAAAGTTTTTGAACCATCACTTGATAATTCTGCGCTTGATAGACTATCTTTACATTGTCTCTAAATATAAAAAAAGGCAACAATAGTATACAGCTGTTCTATATTTAAGATATTAGAGTTACATACATAACTGTCAGAGGGGAAACACATCAACTGTATGAGGAAAACAACAAACACTGAACTCCATCAAAAACAATTGCAAACATACATTTGTACATCATGTACATTTACACATTGTATATAAATGGATCATTTGATAACAACTGCCTTATTCCTGACTTGGTTCATGTATATGTACAGGTCATTTTAAGAAAATGATTGTGGGTTGAACCTGGCTTATGGTCAGCCAAACCTCCCGCTTATATGGCAATTTTTGAAATAACATTTGTATTTGCATTATAGAAATGTCAACCAGTAAAATAATAAATGATATACAAAAATTAAAAAATCGATTTTTCTGAATTATTATAGAATAGCTTTTCTTCATTGATTTCAATGAAGTGAATATACATTTTGTTTATCACCTTGAAGTAGGCGATAAACACAGATAGTAGAAGCCGTGGATTACCCTACAGCATGACATTACATGCAGCTAAAGGTATTCAATGATCAATTATAAATAAACCAGGAACTAATATAAATGCATATATATATATTTGAAGTGACTCTTTAATACACATGATACAAGTACAATGTAGTTAATTTCCTTGTGTTTCAGATATCAAAGGTTTGATAAAGAGAAATAAGGCCAATTTCAGATGTTGTTATTTGAAACCTGGATAACAGACTTTCGTTAGTTTTACTGATGTAAGTATTTATTTGATAGCTATTTCCTTTTCATGAGTTTTAATTAATATTTCAAAAGTAATATTGATACAGTCATATACATTTGTACGAGGATGCATCCCTCATACACAGACTGACAGTATATCACTTTGACCTTTGTACAATGTACCTTTCAGTTTTACACTTTGTCACAGCTCGGATACAATAGCATTGTACTACATTTGTACATGGTTTTGTTTAATCTCGCATTTTAAAAAATGTTTAACATGTTTAAAGCATGAAAATTTAACTAGATCTTAAGTGGAAACAATAATATAAACAGCTGGGTTGCATGGTAGAATTTACATATATATGACAATGAAGTTTCCTAAGCAAGTACAGGGCTTCGAAACTTTTTACAAAATGCACTTACCCACGGGCAAGTTATCTTAAAATTTTACCTTCCCGCATTAGTTTTCACTTTATCCTTCTTTTTTATAAGTCTGAAAACAGGCTTGATACATGAACAATCACAAAAAATATTTAACAAATCAAACTATGTAGCAATACATTATTATTTTTTGTACTTAAATGTATGCTGTAGTTCTCACCAAACAAACAAGTCCAAATTCTTCTTACAAGTTAATAATACTTAAAGTGTTTTTGAACTTGGTTTTAACAAAGTCTCTAAATATGTATGCTGTAGTTCTCACCAAACAAACAAACAAGTCCAAATTCTTCTCACAAGTTAATAATGCTTAAAGTGTTTTTGAACTTGGTTTTAACAAAGTCTCTAAATATGACTGCTAAAGCAAAACATTATTTTAGTTTTACACTTTGATTAACTGTGAAACCAAAGAATCATATTTCATTTTTTGTTTTAATCAACTAGTGGCCTTTTTTAACATGTAAATCTCATCTATGTTGTAATAATGGTTTGTATAGAATACATCCAATTTACTTTGAGTAATATTATATTATGAATAATATTGTATTCAGTAGCTTCAAATAAGGTACATGTAACTCTATCTTTGTAGAGAACAAAGTCATCATGTTGCAGGAAATCATAGAGAAGATGTACATAGACCCAGACCTTCTGGAAGAACTATCAGATGAACAGAAGGCCATTCTTTTCTATAAAATGAGACAGGTATAGTTAAAAAGATTATTTTGTTTAACTTCCAATCTAATAGCCTGTACATCATGTACATTAATTACCTAAACAAAATCAAGTTAGTACCATTTTTCAGACTTCTGCAGATAACAGAATATCTATGCTTCTAGCAAATACATTTTTTTTTCCATTTTTTTTGTTTTTTGGCACATCAGTACATATTGATACATGTATGAATTCATGAAAACAGTATTTCATAAATTTGAATCTTTATTAAGTTGCACTATTTTATTTTTCAGACAAACGACAGTCCTGTTGACATTTACCCATGATTTAGTATGAAAAAAATAATGCAAATTGTACATATTTAACTCACATGACACAAAAGGGAGTTACATGTTTTACCCACATTTTGACACTTTACAACAAAAGAGATGATTTCAGCTTGCCAATTGTGAACTTTCCATTTCTAAATAGCAACATTCCAGCAGCACCTGCATACATCTCCCAATTGATACGATATTCCCGTGCTTGCATTTCCTATCATGATTTTCTTGATAGAGGGTTCCTGCTCACAAGGATGCTATCAAACCAAGAGTTCCAAATGGTGAAGTTGAAATCATCCCTTCGTAAATTTTACAGACGCCATCACGAATTGGTTGACCGTTATGGAATAACCGTTTCACAAATGATACTGGATATGTTCCTTACGTCATAATTACAATCCCCTTCCCTTTCATGAATGTGACCTACCGAATTTGACTATTTACCGGATTTGTTATCACATAAGCAACACGACGGGTGCCACATGTGGAGCAGGATCTGCTTACCCTTCCGGAGCACCTGAGATCACCCCTAGTTTTTGGTGGGGTTCATGTTGTTTATTCTTTAGTTATCTATGTTGTGTCATGTGTACTTATGTTTGTCTGTTCGTCTTTTTCATTTTTAGCCATGGCGTTGTCAGTTTATTTTAGATTTATGAGTTTGACTGTCCCTTTGGTATCTTTCGTCCCTCTTGCATCTGTAATTCAAATCGTTGTTAGACAATGTTGATGCTAGAGGGCTGTTTACTATTCATACGTTTGTCAACTTGCTCTAAAACTATACAGCCTATTTGAACTAAAGTTGGCAAGATTGATGTATTTTGTGTCTTTTATAGAAAAAATCCATCAAGTCAGCCAATTTTTAATTTTCTTCAGAAAAACAAATATTTACAGAATTTTTTGCCGAGTTTACTAATTTTGTCTTTGAAAGAATAGTTCTCAGTTTCTAGGTTACCTACTCATATATAAGTTGATTTAAGGATGTGTTTGTTGGACTTAAGCAGCTTCCAACCAACATATGGTGACTCTGACATAAACTTAAATGACCTACATAACATCTGATTAAATGATTGCTTGCATTTTTAGGGTACTTTAGGACATGTAGGACAGTTTAGGTTCAATGATTATTTAGTTTTAAAAGACAATTTATGATGCACAGAGATTCTTGTAATAATAAATTACTTACATAATTATAATGACTATCTTTTACCTTATAAAGAGAGATTTGTTTGGGTAGTAAAACTTTCTAGCCTCTATAAGAAGACATCTTTATATCTGAATTCAATTATATGTTCTCTTAACAGGAACAAGTGAGAAGATGGAAACAGGAAGAAGATAAGAGAGAGGCAGAGGTGAAAAGGAAACCAACAAAACCATCAAAACCAGGTTTGATATTTGTTATAGGAAAGAAAGAGACATAAAGTGTATTAAATTGTATATGAGGCAACAGTCCAATGAAATAATATGCTATACTACGTGCATTTTTCTAGCATTCCTCAGGGTCTGGTACATTTGTATTTGGACCCATTCCCAATGGCAATACCCGTACATTTTCTAATTTTTTTATTTTTCTCAAAACTACATAATTTATGATAGCGATGTTCATTTTGTTCAACCACAAGCTTTATTTCAAAAATGCACTACAAGTTTTTTGTAAAAAACGAGATAAATCATACCTGACCGACAAAAACAACTTTGACAAATGTAGACTTATGCAATAAGATTCAGGAAGCAGGTTCATTCAGGGCTTGCATATCGAATTCAAATAAATAAATTTAAAAAATTGCCACAGGGGACAAAAAACAGCTCTTAGATATAAACTCTTTAATTAAAAACCAAAAGACATATTGATAAGAAAGAGGAAACCATAAATATTTTGATCATAACACTCAAAGCTATGTTTTTCTTAAAATATACAGAAAAAACACTGTCCTATGGTTTCATTATTTGAAAGATGTTTATCAGTCCACTACTGGAAAAGCTGAATGGTATTTTTAGGTTTGCACTGTCTGTAATCTACATGCTTAACTTACCCCACTATTTTCTGTAATTTCTGAATGAATTCATTAAGATACTGCAACTTTTGTGTGTATAAATTTTATAAATATAAATTGTAGGGCATGTGGATTTAAATAAATCAAGTTGATTTTAAAATCGAGAGAATTAAATGGATGCCAAGATGGCTTCAAGAGGAAAGCTAAACATGAAAAAAAAGTATCCATAAGAATAAGTCGGTTTACAGTATTTGGTATATGATGATATCATACAGATCAGATTTGAATTAATTTCCAAATGAGTGGATTCTTTGGTAGTTGTGGCTCTCACACATACAAAATTGCTTGATATTCTGTTTTTCATTTTCTAGCTTAAAATCATCAGTGAAAAATATGACCGGGTTAGGTTGTCTTATATTTATATCATTACAGACAATGACAGCCTCCTTTCCTTCAATCCTAGATCTGCTCCAGTAAAAGATTATTTTATCAATTTCAGGTACAAAAAATGTATGCTTCATGCATGGAAAGGATGGAAAAGAATGGGTATGGGTAATGGGAGACCACAGAAATGATAGAACAATACAACAAATATTGGATGATGAAGCTCAGAGAAATGCAGATAAACAGGCAGATATTGAATTAGAAAGACAAAGGTTAGTAGGTCACACAGAACAATTGTCAGTAAAGAAGGTCACACAGAAAAGAACAAAGGTCAGTAAAGTAGGTCACACAGAAAAACAAAGGTCAGTAAAGTAGCTGACACAGAAAAACAAAAGTCAGTAAAGAAGCTTACACAGAAAAAAAAGCAAAGGTCTGTAAAGTAGGTCACACAGAATAACAAAGGTCAGTAAAGTAGCTGACACAGAAAAACAAAGGTTAGATAAGTAGCTCACACAGAAAAACAAAGGTCAGTAAAGTAGGTCACACAGAAAAAAAAACAGGTCTGTAAAGTAGGTCGCCAGAAAAATAATAAAGGTCAGAAAAGCAGGTCAAACAGAAAAAATAAAAAGGTCAGTAAAGTAGCTAGCACAGAAAAAATATTGGTCAGTAAAGTATCTCACACAGAATATTTTGGTACCTATATGCACATATAGATACCAAAATATAACAAATACTTATACCAAAGCACATGTAGTATGTGTCAATGTATAAATTGGTTCCTAATGAGGCTATGAGGCTATCATACATAAGGATGTCATATATGAATTTCGTTCACAATAAATTTGTTAATTTGGTTCACTTTGTAAATCAGGAGAAATGAAGAACAAGAATTTCAAAGGAAAATGGAAGAAGAACAAAGAAGACTAGAAAAAGAGAAGGCTGAACGAGAAGCAGAACTCAAGTAAGTTTATTAAGGGTAAAAATTATGCATGAAACATGACATGAAATATTGGTCGGTGGTTTGACAACTCATAATGAATGTTCAAAACATCTAGTCAGATCAGAATGGTTTTTATACGACTGCAAAAATTGAAAATTTTTTGGTTGTATATTGGGCCACGGTTTTTTAATTTGATGGTTTACGGATTTTCCCCATGAAAAAGTCGGGTCGGTCGGTCGGGAAAAAAAAAAGAAAAAAAATCATCTTTGAAGACAGAAAAATATGCAAAATCAATATATATTTCACCTTTCTAACAATATGTTTGTTGTGCTATTTTATCATCAATTCTTCAATTTTAGTTCGATGAAATAATATTGCTCAACTGTTATAAACATCGCATGACATTGTCTAATAATTTACAGTAAAAAAAGGGGGGTGCACGGACAAAGACGAAATTAAATTGTCATTTCAGAAACAAGAAAAATAAATTCGCATAGCTCTTTATCAATTCCAGAGAACTTGGTGAATAATGATCTTCAAGCACGAAAACTGATAAAGAAAAAAATGTAAAAACGTCGTACGAAAATAAGTTTCAACACACGTGTCAAAAACCTAATAGACTCGTCCACTGGAAAACGAGATTATCGGGTTAATCTGTTGTCTCGCATTCCCGTTTTTTATCCAAATGGACGATAATTTTTTTATTATCTATGAAACAAGAAAATTCCAAATGATTTGTTAATATTCAGTACTTCAACTTGATGCCTTTACCCTGTCCACATTTGGACAAGTCTATTTCTATGAGATGATGCATCTTACGGACTGATGACAAATAAGGGAAACGAACTTATTGTGTAATTGGTTTTAAACACAAGTTTCGTTCCGCAATATTATTTGCGCAAACGACATTTCAAGGTCAGTTATAATTGATTTGTCTATTTTTAGAAACGTAAACTGGAAGTTTTATTTTTTCACAACAGAAAGTGTTATCAATTTTGTTAGTGATTAATGCATTTCATTTCATAAAAAAAAAATATTTAATTATTTTTCAGGGATAATTCATTTGTTAGGGTCGGCGGGAATATAAAAGCATGAAAAGTCAATTTTATTTTTATTCTGGAAATCGGAAAAATCGGGTCGGCGGATCCGTAAACCAACAAATTAAAAAATCCTGGCCTTGGTATCATGTTGGCGTCGTCGTCATCTTAAGGCATTTGGTTTTCACACTCTTAACTTTAATAAAAGTAAATAGAAATCTATGAAATTTAAACACAAGGTTTATGACCATTAAAGGAAGGTTGGGATTGAGTTTGGGTGTTTTGGTCCCAACAGTTTAGGAATTAGGGGCCAAAAAGGGCCCAAATAAGCATTTTTCTTAGTTTTCGCACAATAACTTTAGTATAAGAAAACAGAAATCTATGAAATTTTAACATAAGGTCTATGACCACAAAATGAAGGTTGGGATTGATTTGGGGAGTGTTAGTCACAACGGTTTAGGAATAAGGGGCCAAAAACAGGTCCCAAATAAGTATTTTTCTTGGTTTTTGCACAATAACTTAGTATAAGTTAATAGAAATCTATGAAATTTTAACACAAGATTTATGACCACAAAAGGAAGGTTTGGATTGATTTTGGAGTTTTGGTACCAACAAATTAGGGGCCAAAAGGGTCCAAAATTAAACTGTTTGATTTCATCAAAAAATAAATTATTGGGGTTCTTTGATATGCTGAATCTAAACATGTACTTAGATTTTTGTGTATAGGCCCAGTTTTCAAATGGGTCCAAATCAGGGTCCAAAATTATTATATTAAGTATTTTGCAATAGCAAGAAATTTTCAATTGCACAGTATTCTGCAATAGCAAGAAATCTTCAATTGCACAATATTGTGTAATAGCAAGAAATTTTCAATTGCACAGTATTGCACAATAGCAAGAAATCTTCAATTGCACAGTATTGTGCAATAGCAAGAAATCTTCAATTGCACAGTATTGCTAAATACCAAGAAATATCTTATTGCACAATATTGCGCAATAGCAGTTTTTATGAAATATTATTGTTACAAACTCCATTAGAAATTTGAATTGAGATCAGTTCTGGAATAAGGGAAAGGGGGATGTGAAAATTTTTTTTTTTTCAATTTTTCTCATTTCAGATTTCATAAATAAAAAGAAAATTTCTTTTTTGAGAGGATTAATATTCAACAGCATAGTTAATTGCTCAAAGGCAAAAAAAAATTTTTAAGTTCATTAGACCACATTCATTCTGTGTCAGAAACCTATGCTGTGTCAACTATTTAATCACAATCCAAATTTAGAGATGAATCCAGCTTGAATGTTGTGTTTATACTTGCCCCAACTGTTCAGGGTTCGACCTCTGCGGTTGTATAAAGCTGCGCCCTGCAGAGCATCTGGTTTAAAAGGTCTTGATGTTTATTGCACCTGCATCATATATTTTCAGGGGCGGATCCATCCATTTTAAAAAAAAAGGGGGGGGGGGGTCCAACCCAGGACCAAAGGGGTCCAACTATATGTCCCCATTCAAATGCAGTGATCGTCCAAAAAAAAGAGGGGTTCCAACCCCGGAACCCTCCCTCTGGATCTGCCACTTATTTCATTTCAGCAGAACATACTGATCCTTGATATTGTGTTTGCAAATAAAAGATATTGTCTGAAGCAAAATTTAGAGAAAATATATTTTTCCCCTTTTTCATTTATTATCGATCAGTCTAAAATGATTTCCTAAATCTAATACATTGAAGATGTATTAAAAAATAAAGGGATATAAACCAGGGCTTCCAAAACGGTCATATATTCCGGACATTTGTGTAATGTCCGGTAAAAGTCAGGCTGGGCAAAGCATGAAACGGTCATATACATTTTAGTTTTCAAGGCTTTTTCGGTCATTTTAACATAATTCACGATCTTTTTGACCCAACCTTTTGCCTTTAACATCTACACATTTCCGGTCATAAAAGTGACATGATGATTAATTACTATCAAAACAACCCCTACTTCAATACTTTCTAATTTTAATCAAGGCTAATCAGTTGTTGGACAGGTGATATCTACCTGTTCAGATGACAGGTAAACTATGTTCAGTACCGGACATCGTATAAATTGATCGGTCTATTCACAATTATTTTCTTACATTTCAGCGGTTTGTAGCTCATTGATGTAGTCCAAAAGATTAGAATTATAAGAAATTAGTTTATCTACATGATTTGATAAAAAAATTTAAAAGGTTAAATGAAAAATCGTCAGAACTACGTCGAATGAACTAGAACACGTGTGGGCATGTGCAAAGGTGGGAAATTTAATTATGCATCCTTTATTTCTTCAAAATGCTAAAATTATCATTGATACCTGTATCTAAACGCTCTATGCTCATTTAACATGGATATGCATTATATTTGTCAATATCTTAATGCTTAATGTTAAAGAGGTATTAAATGACAAATATAATGCCTACCCATGTTAAAATGAGCATAGAGCAAGGCATGATAGAATTATTTTGATTCTAATAGGAATATTTGGATCTTTTGTACTATGAGGCAGACCTATAATACATGCTTGGAATGTCACCATTTTGATTTGAAGAACCATTAACAATACAGAAAAATAGAAAAAGAACAGACACATTTAAAGTTACTTTTATAATGTTTTTATTCCATTCTCTAGCTAACAACACCAAAGAAAATGTCCATTTTTCTCTTGTGTTGTTCAAAATTCATCTGACGTTACAATTTTAATTGTGATGTTTATGACATGCAGCCCATGTTTTATTGGAAATAGAACATGGCTTTGTATCCAAAGCTAAATAAGAACGTCATATTAGAATTTCAGTTTTGTTTCATCAAAATATTTAAAAGCAATTTGTCAATAAAAAACCTTTATTTAACAGCACACATGAAATGAAACATTTTCAGTATTTAATTTATGTGCAAAGTGGTCATGGTGAATGTATCAAAATTACCGTATAACTACATTTTTTTTACAATGAGTTAATGTGTTTGTATTTTTCAGGAGAAAAGAGGAGGAAGCTGCTTTATATGCCTCACTTAAAGAGGCTCGAGAGGCAGCAAAGAGGTTAGAAGAAGAAAAAATGCGATCTGAAGAAGAAGTCACATTAAGAGTCAATGACTTGAGAGTAAGTTTTATGTATATATACATACATGTGTAAATACATATTGTTTCGTCTTGGTTGTGTTCAATATCCAGATAGCATACTATTCTTGCTAACCTTTTGTAAACTTAAGAAAATACTTTATACAAAAATCAAATGATAAAAGGGTGTGAAAATAAGAGTAATTTATTGCCAAAAAGGGGGAGGGGTGTATCTTTCTTATTTGTGTCTTTGATGTTTTTATCTCCTCTTTAGGTGTCAATTGAGGAGATTTCAAATTTATAATGCAAGGCTCTAACTTTCTTTTGCTGAAAGGAAGACTTCTTAGAAATCTGAATGGATAGAATATCGTCCCACTTTGCAGTAGGTTAAAAATTCAAAAGTTTAAACATTTAAATGTATGGGGTTTATAATTTTTTAAATGTTACTAATCAGATGCACTATTTGTTGGTTTTCATGTTCGCAAAGCCATATTTTACATGTCACTTATGGAATGTACTATATGTCTGTCTGTCATGTTCACAAGGACATGTCATTTATGGGGTTTACTATTTGTCTGTCCGTCATGTTCAAAAGGACATGTCACTTATCAGATGTACTAGTCAGTCCATCATTTTCACAAGGGCATGTTGTATGTCTCTATCTCCATTTTTCTGCACCCTGAAGTTTTTTATTTTTTTTTTGATTTTTTTGTGCTATTTTTTATAACTGATTCATTAAAGAAAGATGATACATTGTTTGGTGGTGAATTATTGAATATTTAAGTTAAATCATAATTTCAGAAATTTGTTCAAAACATTTAAGTGTAAGTTTATATATTGTTGTTTTATCATTGTGTCTGAATGTTCCACAGCTTAACGGAGTAAATGATTGTCAACAAATTATTCAGGTATTGTGTAACTGTATGTATGACTGAAACTCTTGTGTCAACCTCGAAAAAAATAAAAATGTTTTTTTTTCCCTTACCCACAATAATTAAATATTTCTATATATGTTGAATGGTGGGTAATCACTGTCCATATTGGTAGAATAAATTGATTAGAAATAAATATAAGTGAGACATTATAAAATTGATTAGAAAAGTCACATATTTAGTTGACATCTCATATTTCCACTGACATACAATCATGAATGCTTAATTTCTAAAACTGACACAATTTTAAATTTTATACCATTCTCAAACGAAATTGTCCAAAATAAATCATTTATTGATAGAACTAAAATGACCTCATGAATAAATTTCTAAAACAACTAAAACATGTTCTGTGTGTAATGAATGTATACTGGTATTATTTTGATAATGTATTGGCACATATAGTGATCCTGTCGTCTTTCTGAATCCACACTTCCCTCATGTAATGAGGTTTATCTCCCTTTTATACAAGTATTTGTTTATCTCCCTTTCATACAAATATTTCCAGGTCATTTATTGTGTAGAATTTCTGAAAAGTTGTTACCATCTAGGCATCTGAATTTGCCACTTTTTTTAACCTACATTGCCAAAAAGTAAGCAGTCAAATATTCCATTTTAAAACTTGCTGACACAAGTGTTTCCAGTCTTTTATTGATATGAAAATACTGCATGACGATGTGTAAAAAATAAGGTAGCATGCAGGACTTGTTTATTTTTCATTAACACATACTGTGAACCATACTGAATGTTGTCAAAACCAATTTTCATGCGAGATTGACCACTAAGGCTTTGCTATTAGCACATGATGATCAAGGGAGATAAAAAGCACATGTTTAGATTATCTCCCTTTGAAAATTTAGCACCCAAAACCCATGGTTTAAGAGCTTTATAATTAATTTTGCAAAAGGGAAAGTTCTAAGCTACTGTAGACAAAGCTGGAATAGATCTAGATTATTCCTAGTTACTGCATATGAAAGGAATGCAGCATTGCTTTTTGATCAAGAAAGATTAGCATTTTTTCTATTATTTTTTTTTTTTGAAACAGTTATATAAGATAATTAAAAAAAGGTAGATATCCATGAAAATTGGTAATTTATTACAATAAAAGAATAAATGCGAAATTCACAGTTTGTAATTTAAATCTGATTTTAATTATTTATAAGTTATTACAGTTTTTTATTTATTTTGTTTTTTAAAAGCTTTGGTTCGGGTGTAGCTTTTAGTAGCTTGACAAAATATGAGTTCTTTGTTTATGTTTTTTCGTTTACCCCAAAGCATTGTTCCATATAGCATTTCAATAGGTGTGTTTGACTTTTCATATACCTTTATATATCAGTTTCCTGTTTGAATTTCTGCATGGATTTATCTTTGCACAGATTCTTTGAATGTTCTTGAAGTAAAATATACATATACTTGCAGTAACAACTTTTACTATTTGTATGCAAAAATATCGTCATAGTCTCAACTTATGTTATGCAAACTAACAAGATACCAACTTTAAGTTGATGCACCACATGTATATATCAAAAATATATTTCTATCTGTAAACCAAATATTATAAATTCAGAAAATTCTGTCAGTATTTATTATTGCAATTTTTCAAGAATGAACATATGAAAAAGATAATTATTGCAAAATGCTAAATACAAATAACGCTGCATGTATTACAATTTGAAATGCAACTTTTTTATTATTGAGAAAACTTTCTGTCACAATTTTCATGATGATAAATACATCGCAAAAAAACCTGCATTTACAGTTATAAAGTTTCAAACTAGTGGAGAGTAACAAAAAAAAAAAACATACTAAAAAGGACTAAAAACTCTTACTATGTAATTATGTAATGAGTGGCAGGGATGATCGAGTTACTGGAATAGATCACATTTTCATGCTCCATGATATATCAAAAGGGTGAGAAATTCAGATTAATATATATCAATAGGTTGATATTTTCACTTGCTTGATTATATCATAAGTATCTGAAACTTATCAGATGTCCTTATTATTTTGTGATGGGTTAAACCACCACAGTTGTAAATCCATTAGCTATTTGTCTAACAAATTAATCTATGTAATCCAATGTAATATTTCAACTGATGCTAGTATAGATGGTGTAAATCTCAACATTTTGACATTTGCACCTAATTAACCTTCAAAGGTTTGTTTACATGAAAGCAGTGGCAGATCCAGAAATTTTCATAAGTGGGGGCCCGTTGACTGCCTAAGAGGTGGCCCGCTCCGGTCATGCTTCAGTGATTCCCTATATAAGCAACCAAATTTTTCCCAGAACAGGGGGCCCCGGGCCCTCCCACTAAATCTGCCTCTGTGTTTCATGATAACAATTATTTTAAGAAATTCCATTGTGTCATCTATGAGAGGGAACGGCAATGTAACTTTTGATTAGTTTTCAATATTAAACTCAGTGAAAGTGATTCTCTCTGGAGTGTTACTACCCTGGTACACTTATCTGACCAAAAATCTTTAATTGTCTTTTGAATTTTTTTTGTTTTTTAATTATTAAAATATATCAAAAAGTTTGTTTTTTCGTTAATTTGTTATACGACAAGGTATATATTTTTGATAAACAAAATATATGAAAAGGATGGGGTACTTGCTGTCTCAGCTGCTCATCCCTACCAAAAAAAGTTTGAAGTGCCCCCCTCTTAAATAAAGAAAATATTCTCTATAACTGTGCTATTTGTTCAATACAATTGTGTTAAACAACATTTTGACAGTATACAGCTTTTGTTTTTTACTGACAAATTATATGTTGAAAAGTACAAAAATAATGGCCATAACCTAAAAGTTTTTCAACTGCCTTAACTTAATGTTTAAAGTTAAGGACTTTTAGTTTGCTTCTTTAAAAAATATATTCTGCAAAGAACTAAAAAATCATGATTTACTAGCATGTAAATACAAAACATTTGATGTACAGAGTGTGGCCAAAAGTATTCGTCACTTGAAATTTTTCCCTATACCGGTATATTGTATATAAAACTACATGTTTTCAAAAAAATATTTTGGGGTCATTTTTGGTTTGATTTTAAGCAACTTGATACCAATAGAAGCAGAATTGTCACAGGTTTATTTGTTTATTTGGTTATATATTTTTTTGTGGATCATTTTTATTTTTTCACAAGATAAACACAAATATTATTTTCTGTTCAGAAATTTGCTATATAATCACCCAAATTAAATTATAAAAATTTATTGTATGTGTTCATATCAAGAGAAAACAAAAAAATCTGAGGACAAAACTATTACCAAATAAACAAACATACTTGAGACAATTCTACGTCTTTTAAGGCCTTGTTGATCAAAATCCAAAGACCCACGATATCACGGGTGTGTTCTAGTATCAAACTTTAAAAAGCCCTGACATGACTTTTTGACTTAATTCATAGTAGAAAACTTACAGCCTGTCTATGTACAAAACAATAATCAAAAACAAATATAATATACACCTACAAATAACAACCTATGAATTACAGGCTCCTATAATTACTTCCAACAGGCACATATCTAATGTGGATGGGTTTATCATGTTAGCAGGCACCTAACCCTCCTATAACAAACTAATATTTGAGGATAAAAGGAGATTATTGTTTTCAATGAACTAACAATTAGGGAAATATTTTCCTGTTTTTAACACAGATTACAACTGATAACTATTGATTATATGGATGCATTTGTAATATTTTAGAAAAAGTTTGCTGTGGAAAGACGTAAATCAATGGAGAGAGTAGAGACTAATAAAAAACGTAGAAGTAGTGAACTGTATATGAAATGGAAGCACATGAGAGATTCTATAGACAAACAAGCATTAGAAACGAGTAAAGAGGTAGAACCTATTTGGAAAGAACAAGGTTGGTAACGCTTAAGGGGGCTTACGGGTCTAAATCATTTTTAGCTCACCTGGCCCGAAGGGCTAAGTGAGCTTTTCTCATCAATTGGCGTCCGTCGTCTGTCGCCCGTCGTCGTCTCCGTCGTCGTCGTCCGTCGTCCGTCGTCGTTAACATTTCACATTTTGAACTTCTTCTAGAGAACCACTGAAAGGAATGCAACCAAACATGGCATGAATGTTCCTTATGAGGTGCTGACCATGTGTTGTTACTTTGTAGCCGATCCATCATCCAAGATGGCCGCCTGCGGGGGACTTAGTTTAACATAGGACCCTATGGGAAAAGCATACAAATGACTTCTTCTAGAGAACCACTGAATGGAATGAAACATGGCATGAATGTTCCTTATATGGTGCTGACCAAGCGTTGTTACTTTGTAGCCGATCCATCATCCAAGATGGCCGCCAGCGGGGGACTTAGTTTAACATAGGACCCTATGGGAAATGCATACAAATGACTTCTTCTAGAGAACCACTGAATGGAATGAAACCAAACATGGCATGATTGTTCCTTATGAGGTGCTGACCAAGTGTTGTTACTTTGTAGCCGATCCATCATCCAAGATGGCCGCCAGCGGGGGACTTAGTTTTACAAAGGACCCCAAGGGAAATACATAAAAATGTCTTCTTTTAAAGAACCACTGAATTGAATGAAGTCAGACATAGCATGAATGTTCCTTATGAGATGCTGACCAAGTGTTGTTACTTTGTAGCTGATCCAACATCCAAGATGGCCACCAGCAGGGGACTTAGTTTAACATAGGACCCTATGGGAGATACATACAAATGTCCTCTTTTAGAGAACAACTGAATGGAATGAAACCAAACATAGCATGAAGTTCCTAATGAAATGCTGTCCAAGTGTTGTTACTTTGTCGCCAATCCAACTTCCAAGATAGTCGCCAGTGGGGGGACTTAGTTTAACATAGAACCCTATGGGAAATACATACAAATTTCTTCTTTTTAGAGAACCACTGAATTGAATGAAACCAAACATAGCATAAATGTTCCTTTCCTAATGAGGTTCTGGCCAAGTGTTGTTACTTTGTAGCCAAATTTTATCTTTTTTTATATGAATTCAAAAACCCAGGTAGATTCAGGTGAGCGATACAGGATCTTTAGAGCCTCTAGTTTTAATTTAATATAGGATTTCGCTATATTTTTCTATAAATGAACTTTATCATATACTTAATAGAAAAATGAAATAAAAAAATGGGGTCACTGTTCATTTACGCTCACAATCTGCCTTTGCAAAAAGCATACATTTTTGTAAATGTCTTTTTTTTCTGTTAAAGAAACTAATTGGAGAAACAGCGGTAATACCAAAATAAAAAAAAGAATTTGATTACAGAAATCGCTTAAATTTTACAATTATTTAGTTTATGTACAGCTTATTCGAAAACAACAATAAAAAATATAGGTCACCGACCAATTAAAAAAGATATTTCAATTTTATTGCCAAAAAATGGCATTTTTGTAGCAAAGGGAGATAATTTGGAGTTTTTTCAATGATATCTACATTTTAAAAGTCACCTGAGGCCAACACGAATTGATTTTTTTGGAATTATTTTTGTACCATATGATAAAGTAACAACCACTAAAGGTAATTAATAAAATTTGTAACGAAAAAGTTTAATATTTTTCTGAAAATCTTATATCCGCGAGCCTCCTTAAGCACATACTGGAGATTCATTTACTTTCTCAGGTACAAATTTTCATGGATGGAGGGAAAATTGTATTTCTGTGGATATTTGATGTTATGGTTTTGCCAAAGTTTGCAAATAAGCTATTGAAATTTTGATCTTCTTTGAACATTTAAATTCATGACTACCTTACAAAGTTCAACAAAATCCATGAAAATTAGTATCCCATGAATAATAATGAATTCGCTATAAACTCTATTGTTAAATATGTACATTAATTTTCAGTACACAGACAAAGAATTTTTAAAAAATGTACCCAATAGATATAGGAAGATGTGGTATGAGTGCCAATGAGACAACTCTGCATCCAAGTAACAATTTATAAAAGTAAACCATTATAGGTCAAGGTACGGTCTTCAACACGGAGCCTTGGCTCACATGGAACATCAAGATATAAAGGGCCTAAAAAATTACTAGTGTAAAACCATTCAAACGGGAAAACCAACGGTCTTATCTATATAAAAAAAATTTGACCTCTATATATGCAGCACAGACCTGTGAGTAAGTGAAAAGTTGTAAACACCCTTTGAGTTTGTACTTAAAATGTGATTTTTTTAAAATTGGACTGTAAACTGTTCAATCATATTTCATTTTATTTCTTTTATCTTATTGTACATAGTATATGTATGATGACAATGCCATGTTTTTTTTCTGCAGAAAAGAGAGCCAAAGATGCAGAAGTACAGATGCGACAATTGGCACGTGATGCCAGGGAGGAAGTTAGAAACTCATTTAGGCATGTGGCTCGAAATTTGACTGCAGTTTCTGCTTTTGCTTCAGGCAAAGATAAACCTCCTTTACCTCCAAAGTATGTTAGCTTTTTTAGCTCACCTGGCTCGAATGTCCAAGTGAGCTTTTCTCATCACTTGGCGTGGGTCGTCCGTCGTCGTTAACTATTGTTTATCAGGTGAAGATCTATCTGTCCTGAAATTTTCAGATGAATCGGACAACCCGTTGTTGGGTTGCTGCCCCTGAATTGGTAATTTTAAGGAAATTTTGCTGTTTTTGGTTATTATCTTGAATATTATTATAGATAGAGATAAACTGTAAACAGCAAAAATGTTCAGCAAAGTAAGATTTACAAATAAGTCAACAGGACCAAAATGGTCAGTTGACCCCTTTAGGAGTTATTGCCCTTTATAGTCAATTTTTAACAATTTTCATTAATTCGGTTAATTTTTGTAAATTTTTACAAAATAATTTCCTCAGTTACTAATTGGCAAAGTTCATTATAGATCGAGATAATTGTAAATAGCAAGAACGTTCAGTAAAGTAAGAACTTCAAACACATCACCATCACCAAAGCACAATTTTGTCATGAATCCATCTGTGTCCTTTGTTTAATATGCACATATACCAAGGTGAGAGACACAGGCTCTTAAGAGCCTCTAGTTTAAGTTTGGGCTGCAGATTATTTTTTATTAATGACCATAAACTTATATTTCAGTGATATGTATTCTTAAATTAGAGGAAAAAGTTATAATACAAATTTACATTTATTTAAGGGCCTAAGACAGTGGTAAAAACATGACAAATGAGAAAAAAAAATCAAGTTTACCATATAAATTTTAGTTCAAAATGTATAATGGTGCACAAATAGAAGTTTTGTTTCCTTTTCCTGTTCTGGTATTTCAAGAAATAATTTGATTAAAATGCTATGGAAATTAATTAATATTTAAGGGGAGCTAACTCCATAATTTGCAATTATTCTAACCAAAAGTCAACTAGAGATTTTACAAACTACCAGACATGCAGAAACAAAATCCCTGCCATTTCTAGTTCAGGTTAAGGGTTACTTACTTGTCAATCCTTAACTTCTGTTTAATGATTTTTGCAATGTTGTCAAAAGTATATGCTATGACAAAATTGTTCAAAAGGAAGATTGTATTCAGAAAAAAAATGTTGTATTTATAGTTCAATACCTCTGATGGTATAACTTGCAATTGAAAACAAAAATGGAATTTAAATTATCTTTGACAGCATGGTCCATCTCTCAAGTAATCTCATTTTGTTTATCTTTTCAAATCTTAAAGAATTCATTTTGCATATCTAACTGTTCTTAAAAATCATTAACACTGACTTGATTAAATTTTTTCTCTCAACCTATTTGTCATTTGTATTGTCAAATCAAATTACTGTAAATCCAGAAAATATTGTAAGGTTTTTATTATTGCGAATAATGCGACTGAGTTGTAAACGCAATAATTAAAACTTGCATTTTGTCATATTTTAACTGTCAGAACTAAGCATGACTTTTCTCAAAATCGTAAAAATTAAAACCACATTTATGTTTACAATGACAAAATCACAATAATAAATGCACGCAGTAATTTGTGAATTTACAGTATACAACTAAACAGTAATTTTTTTCATCAACATTTCTCCACTTCTACTGAACAAAATGTCTTGTTTGATAAGGAGCTTGACAGAGATCACTTGTAACCTGTTGCCACTTTTCGCCACAGTGTCAGACATGTTCTTGAAATTTTCAGATTTAGAACTTAGATTTTTCATCATATTTTTCCCATGTATAACTGAACAAAATGGTTACTCTTTGGTCAGAAGCTCAACAGTGCAAAGCTCTAACTCTAAATTTTTCAAATATTCCACATCCAGTTCTACATGTTTGCTGATACTTGGTTTAAAAGTTGTTCAGCATGACAACAAATGATTCTATGGTGACATTTGATTTTAACAAATTGAACTCAGCTTTCATTTTACTGAACTATGTCTTGATTATTCAGAAAAATCAGTTAAGGGGGCTCCTGGGTATAAATCAATTTTTTTTTTTCTAATATAGGATTTCGCTATATTTTTTTATAAATGAACTTTATCATATACTTAAAAGAAAAATGAAATAAAAATATGGGGTCACCGTATGCGTTCATTCAAGCTCACAATCTGCCGCCAGAAGAAGCATACATTTTTGTTAATGTTTTTTTCTTCTGTTGAGCTAATAGGAGAAATAGAGGTAATATCGAAAAAAAAAAAATGACCTAATTACAGAAATCGCTTAAATTTTATAATTATTTAGTTTATGTACAGATTATTTGAAAACAATAATAAAAGATATAGGTCACCGATGAGTTAAAAAAGATATTTCAAATTTAATGTTAAAAAATGGCATTTTTTGCACCAAAGGGAGATAATTTGGAGCTTTTTCAATGATATAAACATTTTAAAAGTCATCTGGGGCCAAACCGAATCATTTTTTTAGGTTGATTTTTGTACCATATCAAAAAGTAATAACTAATAGTGTAATAAATAAAATTTTTAATGAAAAAATAAAGTTTTAATTTTTTGCTGAAATTTTTGTACCCACGAGCCACCTTAAGTTTCTGGTAACCTAAATTAAAGCATTTGAAATATGGACCCATTGTTTAAAAACAATTAATCAAACTGTGGTTGCCCATGATATCAGTACATGATAAGCTAAATTAAAAGGTCAAAATATTCATCTGCGCTACAGATGATTCTTTACATTTGTACGATGTAGAAATCTGGAATGTGGAATATCAAAGTTACCCACAGATTATCTGATTTACCCAATCTCAACAAGTTAAATAACTTAATTCTTAAAGTCCTTTTTTTCCACATACAGCCCGCCTTTTTTTATAATGACAAGTTTTTTTTGACGACCTGGACTACCCACATGACCCATTCTTATTAGCTGTTGTAAATTTATAGAGTAAATATGAATGTAAAAATGAGTAAAGTTGTCAATATTTGACACTGAAGAAGTTTTTTCTAAGACTCTGTACATAGGCTATTGTTAAAAAGATAATTAACAGCAAATTACTAATAAAAAGCTGAAATTGCAATTTCTTTTTTTACTTTTAACTCTGTTTTGTTTGGAAGCATGGCTGAATTTGCATGACATATTTTGCCAGAATAATTTTTTTATACCACTTTATAAAAGTTATCATCCTTTTTGTTTGTATGTAACTAGTTTAATAGTATTTTAGTGTGGTGGTTGTGGTGTGAATTACACATTAGTTTTTTATTAGTTTGCAGAAGGAATTTAAAAAAAAGTGCAGTTTGTTTTCCTGAAAACATTTAATGTATCGATATAAATAGATGATTATTTTGGAAAATAAATAAAATTGAGAACAAAATGACAAAAGATAAATCGTTACTTTATTTTTTGTGAATTTTATAAGTTCAATGTTAATTGAAATATAATTTTTTTTATTTTAATAATATTATTTTGAAACTATTCGTGAGTTATCAGTTAATAGGGTAAACATAAATGCTAAGTATATATATTTTTTATTTATTAGAGAAGACAATGGGTAAGTCTAGTGTGTACACAGGTTATGGTAGACATTTTACTTCCTTCTTCAAGTTCAGATTAATACATTTTTTTCATAAAAAACTTTACATAATTCTATAAAAACTTTTGCTTTCTTAACAAACTTTATACAGACATAAAATTTCAATTTTTAACAGTTGGTTCAAAATTACAAAAATAAATATTTAGTTTTGAAAAATTTATAAACAATTTACAGTTTCTTTAAGAGGTTTCTGTATTTTCTAGATATTGTAGTGGTTAACTTTTGGTTGTTTTATTAATACATATCAGCCCCTATACTATGTCTGGTTTATGTCTGTCCTTCCTTCCACCCATGTGTCTGTCCACATATCCATCCTATATAAATTCTACTTCAAACTGTTCTTAGGGATTATTAACCTGATCTTCCTGAAAATTTGTATCAACCTCATGCAAGCATGCTTTATTTGGAAATGCATTTTCAGACTCTGGGCTCATTCACTTCTTTACCGAATTGTCTATATTCTTCCACTTAGTTCAAATGGGCATGTTTGAAAATTATGAGAATATCATATTGGCCCTATTCCAAAGGCTAACTAGGATGTTGTTTTTAAAAAAAAAATAACATAATTTGCCATTTATAATCTGCCTAGAACCTCATAAATTCAGTCATCTAAATCTTCTGAAAGTTTGGCAAATTGCAATTTAAATATCATGAGTTTGGATTATTTACTAGTTTCACATTATTGAATTTGATAGTAAATGCTTATTTCACTGTTTTGACATCTTATGGAAAATGTACATTACATCAGTGGGGGGTATATATCATTTAGCTAGGCAAATTTTAACAGTTGTGAAAGTAGTGCCTAAAAGTCACTTTTACAATGTTTCTCTTAACGCTTTGTTTTATATACATGTATATAGTATTATAGTCTCGAAGTTACTCTATATCCTCTTCTAGTTTTCCGACATAAATAGAAGGTGAAAAGGGAGGGTTGGGTTTCCTGAACTGAATACTTGACAGTTATTATATCAGTATAAAATGATGTTAAATTTAATGGTCTTTAAAGAATAATAAGTTTTATGAAGAATTTTTAATTAGGTCTAAGTTAACATGTTACCTTTCTGAATTGATGAGCAAAGTCCTTATCTAAAAAAAAGTATAAATTAACACAAACTTACTTGCCTTGTTTTTTCCTGAATTCTTGTAGATAAAAACAGTGTTCTTATTATACATAAAAAAGTTATTATGGCAAGAGACTTTTTAGTGGTAATAATGATTTGTTGAATTAAGGAAAGATTGTAATATTTTTAACTCACCTGGCCGAAAGGCCAAGTGAGCTTTTCTCATCACTTGGCGTCCGTCGTCGTCCGTCGTCGTCGTCCTGCGTTAACTTTTACAAAAATCTTCTCCTCTGAAACTACTGGGCCAAATTAAACCAAACTTGGCCACAATCATCATTGGGGTATCTAGTTTAAAAAAAATGTGTCCGGTGACCGGGCCAACCAACCAAGATGGCCGCCATGGCTAAAAATAGAACATAGGGGTAAAATGCAGTTTTTGGCTTATAACTCAAAAACCAAAGCATTTAGAGCAAATCTGACTGGGGTAATATTGTTCATCAGGTCAAGATCTATCTGCCCTGAAATTTTCAGATGAATCGGACATTTCGTTGTTGGGTTGCTGCCCCTGAAATGGTAATTTTAAGGAAATTTTGCTGTTTTTGGTTATTATCTTGAATATTATTATAGATAGAGATAAACTGTAAACAGCAATAATGTTCAGCAAAGTAAGATCTACAAATAAGTCAACATGATCAAAATGGTCAGTTGACCACTTTAGGAGTTATTGCCCTTTATAGTCAATTTTTAACCATTTTTCGTAAATCTTAGTAATCTTTTAGAAAAATCTTCTCCTCTGAAACTACTGGGCCAAATTTAACCAAACTTGGCCATAATCATCATTGGGGTATCTAGTTTAAAAAATGTGTCCGGTGACCCGGCCAACCAACCAAGATGGCCGCCATGGCTAAAAATAGAACATGGGGGTAAAATGCAGTTTTTGGCTTATAACTCAAAAACCAAAGCATTTAGAGCAAATCTGACATGGGGTAATATTGTTCATCAGGACAAGATCTATCTGCCCTGAAATTTTCAGATGAATCGGACATTTCGTTGTTGGGTTGCTGCCCCTGAAATGGTAATTTTAAGGAAATTTTGCTGTTTTTGGTTATTATCTTGAATATTATTATAGATAGAGATAAACTGTAAACAGCAATAATGTTCAGCAAATCAAGATCTACAAATAAGTCAACATGACCAAAATGGTCAGTTGACCTCTTTAGGAGTTATTGCCCTTTATAGTCAATTTTTAACCATTTTTCGTAAATCTTAGTAATCTTTTAGAAAAATCTTCTCCTCTGAAACTACTGGGCCAAATTTAACTAAACTTAGCCATAATCATCATTGGGGTATCTAGTTAAAAAAATGTGTCCGGTAACTCGGCCAACAAACCAAGATGGCCGCCATTGCTAAAAATAGAACATGGGGGGTAAAATGCAGTTTTTGGCTTATAACTCAAAAACCAAAGCATTAAGAGCAAATCTGACAGGAAGTAAAATTGTTGATCAGGTCACGATCTATCTGCCCTGGAATTTTCAGATGAATCGGATAATCGGTTGTTAGGTTGCTGCCCCTGAATTGGTAATTTTGAGGAAATTTTGCTGTTTTTTAGCTCACCTGGCCCAAAGGGCCAAGTGAGCTTTTCCCATCACTTGGCGTCCGTCGTCCGATGTCCGTTGTCGTGGTCGTCCGTCGTCGTTAACTTTTACAAAAATCTTCTCCTCTGAAACTACTGGGCCAAATTAAACTAAACTTGGCCAGAATCATCATTGAGGTATATAGTTTAAAAAATGTGTGGTGTGACCCCGCCAACCAACCAAGATGGCCGCCATGGCTAAAAATAGACCATAGGGGTAAAATGCAGTTTTTGGCTTATATCTCAAAAACCGAAGCATTTAGAGCAAATCTGACATGGGGGTTAAATTGTTTATCAGGTCAAGATCTATCTGCCCTGAAATTTTCAGATGAATCGGACAACCCGTTGTTGGGTTGCTGCCCCTGATTTGGTAATTTTAAGGAAATTTTGCTGTTTTTGGTTATTATCTTGAATATTATTATAGATAGAGATAAACTGTAAACAGCAATAATGTTCAGCAAAGTAAGATTTACAAATAAGTCAAAATGACCGAAATGGTCAGTTGACCCCTTTAGGAGTTATTGCCCTTTATAGTCAATTTTTAACCATTTTTCGTAAATCTTAGTAATCTATTACAAAAATCTTCTCCTCTGAAATTACTTGGCCAAATTAATGCAAACTTGGCCACAATCATCTTTGGGGTATCTAGTTTAAAAAATGTGTGGCGTGACCCGGCCAACCAACCAAGATGGCCGCCATGGCTAAAAATAGAACATAGGGGTGAAATGTAGATTTTGGCTTATATCTTTGAAACCAAAGCATTTAGAGCAAATCTGACATGGGGGTAAAATCGTTCATCAAGTGAAAATATATCTGCCCTGAAACTTTCAAATGAATCGGACAACCGGTTGTTGGGTTGCTGCCCCGAAATAAGTAATTTGAAGGAAATTTTGCAGATTTTGGTTATTATCTTGAATATTATTATAGAAAGAGATAAACTGTAAACAGCAATAATGTTCAGCAAAGTAAGATCTACAAATAAGTCAACATGACCAAAATTATCAGTTGACCCCTTAAGGTGTTATTGCCCTTTATAGTCAATTTTGACCAATTTTTCGTAAATTTTTGTAATCTTTTACAAAAATCTTCTCCTCTGAAACTACTTGGCCAAATTTAACCAAACTTGGCCACAATCATCATTGGGGTATCTAGTTTAAAAAATGTGTGGCGTGACCCCGCCAACCAACCAAGATGGCTGCCATAGCTAAAAATAGAACATAAGAGGTGAAATGTAGATTTTGGCTTATATCTATGAAACCAAAGCATTTAGAGCAAATCTGACATGAGGTAAAATTGTTTATCAGGTCAAGATCTATCTGCCCTGAAATTTTCAGACAAATCGGAAAACCTGTTGTTGGGTTGCTGCCCCCGAATTAGTAATTTTAAGGAAATTTTGCAGATTTTGGTTATTATCTTGAATATTATTATAGATAGAGATAAACTGTAAACAGCAATAATGTTCATCAAAATAAGATCTACAAATAAGTCAAATGACCAAAATTGTCAATTGACCCCTTAAGGAGTTATTGCCCTTTATAGTCAATTGTTAACAATTTTCATAAATTTTTGTTAATTTTTGTAAATTTTTAGGAAATATTTTCCACTGTAATTACTGGGCCAAGTTCATTATAGATAGAGATAATTGTAGCAACAAGAATGTTCAGTAAAGAAAGATCTACAAACACATCACCATCACCAAAACACTATTTTGTCATGAATTTATCTGTGTTCATTGTTAATATGCACATAGACCAAGGTGAGCGACACAGGCTCTTGAGAGCCTCTAGTTCTTTATACTGCAACTAGTATACAGTTATTTAATATGTAACTATGCAATAGATCAAAATATATTTCCCTCGGTTTGAAGATCAGCTCATTGTTCTATTGCCCAAAGCCAATGACTGAGGGTAATAGAACAATGAGCTGATCTTTATACCGAGGGAAATATATTTTGATCTATTGCCCTGTTACACAATCAATTACTGTTTTATTACCTAATACATACTGAGTCAGTTCTAACAAATTCTTAGAAATAAAACACATGAAAGTAACAACTGTATTAATTATAATGTGTAAGGAGCATACATGTACAACCAATACTTTAGAAATTCAATAAAATGGAGATGAAACAATAAACCCAAAAATGTTTAAAAGACCCAATTTGATTGGACAACATGAATACCTTTCAACTAATCAGTTTTCAGAATAAGAGGTCATAACAGGTCAGTGCAATAGACTGCACACAGGTGCAATAGAACCATAATTTCCAGTGCAATAGACCATGGAACAAAAAATGGCAGAAAAATAGCAAATAATATTGAAATATTAATAAAACAGTAAAATACTCTTTATTAGGTAAAAGTAACATAGCTATTTTTTGTATAATGTCAATTTCATCATGGACACTTTCGTTTGACATTTGTGTTACAATTTAAAAAGCTATCAATCATGTCAATGTATTAATTTAAGTTTCAGTATAAAAACAATATTAGGTCAATGTTATAAAAATATAAACTTTTTTGTACTCAGCGCAAAACTGAGGAAGGGCTCGGTAGAACCTCGTCCATCCCCAGTTTCTCAGCTTCACACAAAAAAGTTTATATTTTGATGACACTGACCTAAGATTGTATATGTCTATGAAGAAATGACATAAAAAAAAATTGGGTGCACACCGAATAACCCGTGTAGCATGTTAATTTAAAGTGATAAGACAAACCACTGTCAGCCAATCAGAAGAAGTGTTACATCCAAAATTAAATTATTGCAACAGACACGACAGAAAAACTTGAAATAATTTTGATGACACTTTGCTTAAATTTCCACAGGAATTGTGGAATTTACCAATGAGACTTGAGGAAGAGGCAATAAATAAATAAAGAAAATTTCAATATGATTATAAATTCCAAATTACAATGTCATTTTTTTTACTGTATGAATTGAAAGTTTATCATTGTACTTTATATTCATAATGGTAACAGTGTTTTATTGGCATTACTGATAACTGTTGATACAGGTGATATCTTTGACAAAGGATCTAATCTTGTACTAGTTCCAAAAAATGGGAACATCTGCACATATTGATTGCTTAGTATATATCAAATACCTTTTCCAGCACTTTTGCACTCTGATTAAGAATTTATAACAAATGTTTATATCAGCAATGTCTTGGAAAGATAAGATATATGCATCACTGGGGAACATTGGAAAGCAGTTTTTGTTTTAACTTTAATTTATTAATCAATTTATCAGAATTTGTTTTAAGACAAAGCCTAACCCAATTTTGTACTGAGTTCCTGACAACAATATATTTCTGCTACAAAAAGAAGTTGTACTACATGTATGTAATGTAACATTGGTTTTTTAAAAGACTCCGGATAATTCCTAATAATATACCAGGATAAAGAACAAAGCAAAGTCATAATTATAGAATACATGATTTTGAAATAAGTACATTTTAAACAATGACTGTTGGAGAGGTAAGTTCAATGGCTAAGTTTTGCCGTCTATTATATGCCCTTGGCAGGAGATTTATGACTTCCATGTAGAAATCTTATTTGGGAAACAGAAAAAAACCCAAGTTTTTATTTTATTTTGTATTTTTGATACGTATTGCTTTTGTATGTATTTTTTTAATTTTTTATGTTTCTCATTTGATTAAAACATTTGTAAGGATGTCATTGAAATATACTGCATATAGTATAGATAGTGTGGTTGAACATGTCTAAATATAAATTGCCAGATAAAGCATTTTAAGATAAAACAAAAACCAATAAGATGTTATCTCATTTCATTGTAAATGTAGTTGTGAAATCATTGTAAATGGATGAACGCTATTTTTCTTACAGAAATTCAGAGAAAATTAAAGCACATAAAAGAAAGAGTAGACCACCAAGACCTCAAAACAGAGATGCAATAATTGCTTGGTTTCATGATGAAGAAAGAGAACGGAGTGCTGGTCTAGATCCCCAAACTAATAAACCTGCAGAATGGTTTCATGGTAAAAAAAAAATTAACTGTATAACATATGAAGGATTGGAATAAGTGTACTGTGTAATTTTTACTTTGGTTGGTACCAATTTTTTCGATATTTGGAGAAACAGTGTTTCATTGATATTTGATTTTGTGGTTTTTATACACACATTTAGTACTGAAAGAAAAGTTTATACATTTTTGTACATGTTGTGACAAACTGAAATATTTTTCAATCTCAAAATCTTTATATTTTTAGGTATTATTCCTAGAATGGATGCTGAGACTATGCTAATCAATGAACCCACCGGTAGTTACTTAGTCCGAGTTAGTGAGAGAGTTTGGGGTTATACGATATCATACCGAGCATCAGATAGATGTAAACACTTCCTTGTTGATACAACAGAGAACGGATACCAGTTCTTTGGAACAAATCAAATCAAACATGAAACTTTAGCAGATCTTATCTTATATCATGTGGTAAGTTAATACAAAAAAATATAATGAACATGGAATATTTTTTTTCATGACACCGAATTGTTTAATTTGAAATAAGCGTGAGGGCTAAAATTGCACAGATTTTTCAAACTGACACTGTCGCATAATCCAGCCATCAAAATCTCACTGAAAGTCAAAGAAGGCTTTAATTCAATAAATCAGTTTCATCAAACAAGAGTTGTCAAAAGGTATTCATAGACAGTAACAATCTTTAGATAGAAAAATCACACACTCTCCAACATTTTTTAGTATAAACTTTGTGAAAGTTTCTAGAGGGCAAAGGTATAAAGTTAATGTACAAAATGTATGAAGTATTTGTCACATATTGAGAAATTTATTTTCTTTCCCACTAGTATTTGAAAAAGATCGCTTTAAAAAATACATAAAGAAGTAGTTTCGCAATACATCATTGGATTAATATGTATGACAATTTGATGAAAAAGAAGATAGAATTAACAATTCTAAAACATCATGTATTGAAATAAAGTGGTGTTAATGAACTATTTATGTTGACTGCTAAATGTCTTTAGGTTTGTGTGCCATTTTATTGTCTCATTGATCTTAATTTTGATTTGCTTTTGTATTTGTATTTCTTTTAATCATAATTTAATTTTGGATGTAACGCGCCTTCCGATTGGCTGACGTTATTTTGTTATGAGCTCATAGACATAATTAAGTCATGTGACCGTGACGTCATTTACGTTTTTCCAGGGTTTTCTACGGTTTAAAATGGAATTTAGAATTAAATTATAAGAAATGATATTTTTTCCGTCTATTCGAAATAACATAAAAAATGTGGTGCACACTGTAAAATAACCTGCTACGCGCGTTATTCAGTGTGCACCAAATTGTATATGTCATTTCTTCATAGACAGAAAAAATATTACAGTCATTCCTTAAATAACTGACTACAAATATTTTGTATTTTCAGGATCACCATATAACAGTAGCAGGTAAAGAGATGCTAATAAAACCAATAGGACAGATTAAACCAACACACCCCGATTATTATGATCTATTTAAAAACAGAAGATCCGAGTCAACGTCATTGTAACACAGCATTATATTTTGTTAATACCTTTCAAATCAAACAACTCATTACATGATTTTTTATTTTTTTTGAAAAAGCATAATATAACATACAAGAGCTAAATAAGCTAAATTATAAAGAGCTAAATTATAAAGAGCTAAATTATAAAGAGCTAAATTATAAAGAGCTAAATTATAAAGAGCTAAATTATAAAGAGCTAAATAACAGATGTTTAGTATAGTAGTATTTTACATTGAATAAATTGAACAAAGAAAGAAGATTAATTTGATAGGAAATCAGTAAATCTGTATTCATGTTAGCAGAATGATAATTTCATGCAAGCTATATAATATAGAAAGGATTTTTTTTTTAATTTTCTTTACTTTGTATTGTTTGAAAATTGATTATAGCTTTAACTTTACCATTATATAGTGTTTTTCATATATGGTTGATACTGGTAAATTTTATATCAAATTTCACATTGAAATCATAATATATTAAATTATCATCAGAGTACATACTTAATACACTAATTATGAAGTATGCAATTGATATTTTATGACATAAAACAAGGTCCGGGACATCAGGGTAAAGTATATATAAATAGCTATACAAGTTTTTGAGTTGTATGATTTGAAGGGTTTGTTTTAGGTTCGGTTAGTGCTATTATTTGCTTTATTATCAGTTACGGTTGTAAACTTTTTGTTACAGAATATGCATTCCCATATTGGGGAAATCTTTTAGTTCATTATGTGATACATGTAAATATATGCAACAGCGATTTCATATTTGTATATCTATGCAAAATTCTGATTCCTGTGCATTTCATAAATAGTTGATTATTCTTTTTTAAAAAAGCCATAGCTGTTACCTGAGGTAAACCTATCCATGTTGAAGACCATTTTTTGACCTATAATTGTCTACTTTTACAAACTGTGACTTTGATGGAGAGTTGTCTCATTGGCACTCATAGCACACCTTCTTATATCTACTTCTTATACAATAGGATATTACTTCTAAATAGATATTAATGGAAAGTTTTGATTTCTAACATTGCTTTCATTTTTTGTATGCTTTTTGGGTAGAGTTATTTTTTCTTTTTCTTTACATGGAAAAGACAAAAAGGACTAGCTTATTAAAGTTATATGAATCATTCAGAATTGAAGGTGTACTTACATTTCAAACTGTAGGTCATTTAAAAGATTGTGTAAATATCAGAAAAATGACGATAATGCATTTTTTATACGACCGCAAAAATTGAAAATTTTTTGGTCGTATATTGGTATGATGTTGGCATCGTCGTCTGCGTCGTCGTTGTCGTCCGAATACTTTAAGTTTTCGCACTCTAACTTTAGTAAAAGTGAATAGAAATCTATGAAATTTTAACACAAGGTTTATGACCACAAAAGGAAGGTTGGGATTGATTTTGGGAGTTTAAGTCCTAATATTTTAGGAATTAGGGGCCAAAAAGGGCCCAAATAAGCATTTTCTTGGTTTTCACACTATAACTTTAGTTTAAGTAAATAGAAATCTATGAAATTTTAACACAAGGTTTATGACCACAAAAAGAAGGTTGGGATTGATTTTGGGATGTTTGGTTCCAACTGTTTAGGAATTAGGGGCCAAAAAAGGGCCCAAATAAGCATTATTTTTGGTTTTCGCACAATAACTTTAGTATAAGTAAATAGAAATCAATGAAATGTAAACACAAGGTTTATGACCACAAAAGGAAAGTTGGGATTGATTTTGGGAGTTGAGGTCCCAACAGTTTGGGAATTAGGGGCCAAAAAGGGGCCCAAATAAGCATTATTCTTGGTTTTCGCACCATAACTTTAGTATAAGTAAATAGAAATCTATGAAATTTAAACACAAGGTTTATGACCATAAAAGGAAGGTTGGGTTTGATTTTGGGAGTTTTGGTCCCAACAGTTTAGGAATAAGGGGCCCAAAGGGTCCAAAATTGAACTTTGTTTGATTTCATCAAAAATTGAATAATTGGGGTTCTTTGATATGCCGAATCTAACTGTGTATGTAGATTCTTAAGTTTTGGTCGGTTTTCAAATTGGTCTACATTAAGGTCCAAAGGGTCCAAAAT
This sequence comes from Mytilus galloprovincialis, assembly GCA_037788925.1. Taxonomy (NCBI): domain Eukaryota; kingdom Metazoa; phylum Mollusca; class Bivalvia; order Mytilida; family Mytilidae; genus Mytilus; species Mytilus galloprovincialis. Next base: position 44,195,429 of record CM075337.1, on the reverse strand, counting down.
TAAACTTAGTTTGATTTTAACAAAAATTGAATCCTTGGGGTTCTTTGATATGCTGAATATAAAAATGTACTTAGATTTTTTATTATTGGTCCAGTTTTCAAGTTGGTCCAAATCGGGGTCCAAAATTAAACTTTGTTTGATTTCATCAAAAATTGAATAATTGGGGTTCTTTGATATGCCAAATCTAACTGTGTATGTAGATTCTTAATTTTTGGTCCCGTTTTCAAATTGGTCTACATTAAAGTCCAAAGGGTCCAAAATTAAACTAAGTTTGATTTTAACAAAAAATGAATTCTTGGGCTTTTTTGATATGCTGAATTTAAACATGTACTTAGATTTTTGATTATGGACCCAGTTTTCAAGTTGGTTCAAATCAGGATCCAAAATTATTATATTAAGTATTGTGCAATAGCAAGAAATTTTCAATTGCACAGTATTCAGCAATAGCAAGAAATCTTCAATTGCACAGTATTGTGCAATAGCAAGAAATTTTCAATTGCACAGTATTGCACAATAGCAAGAAATCTTCAATTGCACAGTATTGTGCAATAGCAAATATTTTCAATTGCACAGTATTGCGCAATAGCAAGAAATATCTAATTGCACAATATTGTTCAATAGCAAGAAATTTTCAATTGGAGTTATCTTTCTTTGTTCAGAATAGTAGTTGAATCAACTTAAATCATTGTTTTATACAATATACAATGTATATTCACTTTTACTACCAACCAATCTTTACCATTCAGTGATAACAAGCACTTTATTTTACATTTTAATATTTTATGATGTATTTAAGAGTAGTTATTGTTGCAAACTCCATTAAAAATTTGAATTGATATCAGTTTTGGAAAAAGGGAAAGGGGGATGTGAAAAAAAAATGGGGGGGGGGGGGGGGGTTAAATTTTTCTCATTTCAGATTTCATAAATAAAAAGAAAATTTCTTCAAACATTTATTTGAGAGGATTAATATTCAACAGCATAGTGAATTGCTCAAAGGCAAAACATTTTTTTAGTTCATTAGACCACATTCATTCTGTGTCAGAAACCTATGCTGTGTCAACTATTTAATTTTAGATTTAAATAAGTTTGAAGAAGAAATCTTTAATTGATTTGTAAAATCTTGACATTTGTTTTGTGTAAAAAACCCATATAATGTCAAAAATTTGATCACAATCCAAATTCAGAGCTGTATCACGCTTGAATGTTTTGTCCATACTTGCCCCAACTGTTCAGGGTTCGACCTCTGCGGTCGTATAAAGCTGCTACTTAAGGTGGTACCTAACACTTTAACTAAAATTAATTTGGCTCGTTTAATTTTCTGAAAATTTTGATAAAGTATTTACTTTGACCCTTTTACAAAAATATAAAAATTTCAAAAAATTTGAACCAACCATTTTATCAGAAATATTACACTGGTTATATAGTAGTTTGACAAACACTTATTTTGATAATTGAAAAGCTTAAATATTCCCGTAACAACACAACGTAATTTAAACGTTTAGATGATTTTACAGAGTTATCTCCCTGTAGTGTTAGGTACCACCTTAATTCTTGCTTAACATTAGTTTGTGGTAATGTTGGTAACCTCCAATCATAGAATTCAATAAGGGAAATTGATACTTTTTACATATCATTATATTTTTGTGCAATGGAAGCAAGTTTTGAGGTAATCACTTGTAATTTTTTCAAAACCTTTATTTCTTATATTCATATAAACAGATGAAAAAGCAGTAAACAACCTTAGAATTTTATCAAGTGTTTTGTTAAACTTTGACTGCTGAGACTATACTAAACGATGATCCAGATCAAAGATACCACTTTTATTGGGTTTTTTCATTATTTTGACATAAAATCATCAATATAAAATTCTTTTTTTTAATTTAGCTTGGCATGCCCAAGCAATATTATCTGATAATGCTGTTCAAAAATGCTTCATTTCACTTGTAGAAAATAGATATTTTTATATTCATATTGTTAAAATCATTTTATAAATTTTGTAATGTACTTAATAATTTTATATGATATTTTTTACTGTGCAATACAAAACTGAGTTAGTGATAGTATTATATATTTCTGTCAGGATTTTGTAAAACATTTTATCCACCTATTGCTATGTTTCATCATAGATTGTACGTGTTAAACAAGATTGACAGTGATTCACATTTTTATGATATTTGTAAGATTGAATAATAATTTTTTATTGTCACTTTGAAGTTTGATCTTGTTTAAAGAAAATATGTATCTATGATTAAGGTTAATGGTCAGTAAATGTCACAGATTTTGGTAAAAATTTTCCTTACAGCTTTGGCTTGCTGATCTATTGAAAAGTGTAATTTCATGATATAAGAACAATATTTTAGATGATATCGTCATTTTAAAACGACTTTGCTCTGTTTCTAACCATTTCAATTAAGATTTGAATTCTGGGATTGTTACTTTGTTCATGCTTATTGCATCATGTTTAAAATTATTTTTTGTAATTTTTTTTTGTAATAGCTGATACAAGAATCTCACAATAAGCATTCATTTTATTGTACAGATTATTATTGTATTTTCATATTTGTAAATACATTATGAATTGTTCAAAATGCATTATGTATTTATCAGAAAAATAAACAATTAATGAATATAGTGTAAGGGCTTTTCTAGTGCTCAAGGATATCAGACAATTTATTTATAATAGTCTAAAAAAAATACATACTTCTGTATATTTGCTTTAAATAACCACTATTACAAACACACTATTTTCAAATAAGTATTATACTGACTTGCTTTCTAATTAAAAAAAACTTAGTTCTTATGTTATCTCATAAAGTCAAGTCTAAGATCTATTGAAAAATAATAAAGATTAATAAGGATGTTGAGAATTATTTTGGTATTTTGTACTACATGGAATATAGAATATTCTTTTGTATCCTGAGCACCACGTTACTGAATGTTGTTTTCACATGTCCAGGTTACACTATACAATAACAGTTAGGCCAATGAAATGTCTGAAGCTTAGTGATAAGCCAATTGTGATAAATATAAATACTAGTCTGCAGCTCTTCTTATAAAATAAAAAACATACAAGAAAAAATACACTTTCCAAGACATAAGTATTATATTTAATTTAGTAATTGAAAAAAGAAAAGACACAAAATTTAAATGAGATCTATTGGCTGTAAATAACATTTAAAAACAGTCTGATTTGAATGGAACTCTTTGACCATTTTGTAAAAATGTGAAATCTAGTCGGTGCAACTGCAAAACATTTAGGAAGTAAAATCTTTGATAAGATTTTCACTGAAAGTTTTTTATAATGAAGAATTCATACTGCCACTTTTTCAGCATTAATGATACAAGCATTGCACTAATTTCTGAAATTGAGGTATTCTTTTATTGTATGTTTTTTTAAAAGAGTAATAGGCTCTTGTCTCCAGAATGTATTTATTGTATTGCTGTGTGAGGAACAGAATAATTTGTCAGTCACAAGTTGTATTCTGTAGAATTGAGAATAAAATAATCCAAGCTTTTATATTTTTGGTAATTTTTGCAGGTTTTTCAGAATATTGAATGAAAAAATGCTACCTTCCTCTTTTTATTGCTATAAAAGTAAAACAAGACAACTATTTCTGACCAGTACATGGTTATAGGTAAAAGAATGTTTTTTAAGCAGCATTTAAGTGACAAAAGACTAGTCTACAAGAGATATATAAATAGGAGTGATAGAAAGATATCTTTAAATGTAAAACTCTTCTTGTTATGTATTATGTAAATATATTTTGTTAATGTATAGAAATAACCCAGAAATATCATTAAGTTGATAACCATGTCAATTTTAATCTGAAATTGCTAAAAATAATATCACATACAAAAAATAGACATAACAAAATTTCCTTTATTTATTATGTTCTTGCTTGGACTAAGGACTCTGTATAAATCATTGTTTATAACATAAACCATTTAAGCATTATTGCCTGAAGCTTCAGTATACATTCACAATAGACTACTTTCATATTAACATACCTTTCACACTGGTTTAATTTTTCAACAGGTTACCTTTTCTGTAGTAGGACATCCTGCTACTCAGTCAAGTAAGAGCAAAAACAATAATTCTCCCCCAAAACTTCATCAATTATGTTTGATTTTACTTCTGTTAGTTGCTCTTCCTTGACAGAGTACCAGGAGTCATACCATAGAGTAGGTAACCTGTAGAAAATTTATATAATCCAGAGTCAAAAGTCAGTAATAAGAATAGTCTTATTAAGATTTATAAGATCTCTTGCTCAAGTTATATTTTGTTGCTTTGTTCATTGGAGCTTAATTTATTCCTAACAGTATTTTCTTGTTTCTGATACTCTTCTGTTTGATCAGAATAATCTATTTTCTTTTTTGTGACTTATATAGAAAATTAAAAATTTCTAAAGAGATCATCAGACCTTTCATGCTGTTTCAGAATGTAAATTCAATTCTTATCTTGATGTTTTGTTAAAAAAAGTAAGAGCTAAATTTCTTCAGGTTTTATCCATAAGCTGCTAATTTTTTACTAAACAAAATAAGAAATGAATTGAATACATAATGTCAAGCTTTAAATTTAACACATCTATCAGTTCAGGAAATATTACAATAAAATGGACACATACATGGTTAATGATATTTTTTGTCAAGCATTTATGCCAGTATTCCAGTGTAAATTGGTAATGATAGATAATATGTCAATAATACAGCAATTCAAACAGTAGATATGAAACAAATAGAAGTCAAGAGCAGCATTTATTATAAAAGACTGGAAATATTTTAATTTTGTAAAGACTTCTTTTTTTATGAAGGCTGAAAGTTAAGCACATGTTTTTTGTTATTTTTTCTAATGTGTTTTGGAAAGATATATATTTGTTAATTTGAATTGTTTCTAGGAATTTTACTTGAAGACTGATTTTGTTGAAAGAAATTCATTGGTTGTATGTGTACAACTCTGCTCACTGTGTTCAAACTAAATATATATCAATATAAAGATATAAATAAACTCATATTTATTTATACATGGTGTTTAATTTCTCTCTATTCATTGGGTTGTGGATGTATTCTTTTCAGCAAAAGATTCTCTTCCAAGTGTTTGTACTCTGTCTTTGTTTTTCTGACTGGTTGTATTTTAATTGTTGCGGTAATGTTAAAAATTTATAAATATATGTAATAAAATTGAGAATGGAAATGGGGAATGTGTCAAAGAGACAACAACCCGACCATAGAAAAAACAACAGCAGAAGGTCACCAACAGGTCTTCAATGTAGCGAGAAATTCCCGCACCCGGAGGCGTCCTTCAGCTGGCCCCTAAACAAATATATCCTAGTTCAGTGATAATGAACGCCATACTAATTTCCAAATTGTACACAAGAAACTAAAATTAAAATAATACAAGACTAACAAAGGCCAGAGGCTCCTGACTTGGGACAGGCGCAAAAATGTGGCGGGGTTAAACATGTTTATGAGATCTCAACCCTCCCCCTATACCTCTAGCCAATGTAGAAAAGTAAACGCATAACAATACGCACATTTTAAATTCATTTCAAGAGAAGTCCGAGTCTGATGTCAGAAGATGTAACCAAAGAAAATAAACAAAATGACAATAATACATAATAATAACAACAGACTACTAGCAGTTAACTGACATGCCAGCTCCAGACTTCAATTAAACTGATTGAAAGATTATGATTTCATCATATGAATATCAGGCACACTCCTTCCGTTAGGGGTTTAGTATCATACCATCATAACATATATGAGATAAACATAACCCGTGTCATGCCAACAACTGGTTTTTATACAACCGCAAAAATTGAAATTTTTTGGTCGTATATTGGTATCACGTTGGCGTCCTCGTCTGCGTCGTTGTTGTCGTCGTCTGAAGACATTTGGTTTTCGCACTATAGCTTTAGTGTAAGTAAATAAAAATCTATGAAATTTAAACACAAGGTTCATGACCACAAAAGGAAGGTTGGGATTGATTTTGGGAGTTTTGGTTCCGACAGTTTAGGAATTAGGGCCCAAAAAAGGGTCTAAATAAGCATTATTCTTGGTTTTCGCACAATAGCTTTAGTATAGGTAAATAGAAATCAAAGAAATTTTAACACAAGGTATATGACCACAAAAGGAAGGTTGGAATTGATTTTGGAAATTGAGGCCCCAACAGTTTAGGAATTAGAGACCAAAAAGGGGCCCAAATAAGCATTTTTCTTGGTTTTTGCACCATAACTTTAGTATAAGTAAATAGAAATCTATAAAATTTAAACACAAGGTTTTTGATAATAAAAGGAAGGTTGGGAATTTGAGAGTTTTGGTCCCAACAGTTTAGGAATAAGGGGTCCAAATGGTTCAAAATTAAACTTTGTTTGATTTCATCAAAAATTGAATTCTTGGGCTTCTTTGATATGCTGAATCTTAACATGTACTTAGATTTTTGATTATGGGCCCAGTTTTCAAGTTGGTCCAAATCAGGATCCAAAATTATTATATTAAGTATTGTGCAATAGCAAGAAATTTTCAATTGCACAGTATTCAGCAATAGCAAGAAATCTTCAATTGCACAGTATTCAGCAATAGCAAGAAATCTTCAATTGCACAGTATTGTGCAATAGCAAGAAATTTTCAATTGCACAGTATTGCACAATAGCAAGAAATCTTCAATTGCACAGTATTGTGCAATATCAAGTATTTTCAATTGCACAGTATTGCACAATAGCAAGAAATATCTAATTGCACAATATTGCACAATAGCAAAAAAATTTCAATTGGAGTTATCTTTCTTTGTCCAGATTAGTTGTTGAATCAACTTAAATCATTGTTTTATACAATATACAATGTATATTCACTTTTACTACCAACTGATAAATTAAAACAAACTTTACCATTTAGTGATAACAAGCACTTTTTTTACATTTTAATATTTTATGATGACTTTAAATGAGTAGTTATTGTTGCAAACTCCATTAGAAATTTGAATTGAGATCAGTTTTGGAACAATGGAAAGGGGCATGTAAAAAAAAAATTGGGGGGGAGTTGTTGTTCAATTTTTCTTATTTCAGATTTCATAAATAAAAAGAAAATTTCTTCAAACATTTTTTTGAGAGGATTAATATTCAACAGCAAAGTGAATTGCTCAAAGGCAAAAAAAAATAAATTTTAAGTTCATTAGACCACATTCATTCTGTGTCAGAAACCTATGCTGTGTCAACTATTTAATCCCAATCCAAATTTAGAGCTGAATCCAGCTTGAATGTTGTGTCCATACTTGCCCTAACTATTCAGGATTCAACCTCTGCAGTCGTATAAAGCTGCGCCCTGCAGGGCATCTGGTTGAATAAATGTGTTTAGTTCCGATGCAAAGACCCTGTAAGTGAATCAATATTAACGCCAAAATATGCAATCTTTAATGACCTGACAACAGTATCGTAACTATGTCCCTTCTTAATAAGTCTATTTAAAGTTTTTTTTAGTTTCTGAGGTGAATACTGACATTTTTGTGCTTTATATAGAATATTTCCATAAAAAATTGGATATGAAATACCTGAAGGTATAAGAATATATTCTCTTATCTGTTATGTTTTTAAAAACTGATGTAAACATATGGCCTTCAACAATGACCTAGATTCATTCTGCAAAGCAAAGCAATTTAACAGGTTAGGAGTGACAAAATGTTAAACAATTCATTCATTTTGGAAAGACAACTAAACAGCCGAGTTCTCCAAAAATCCCTACTGTACATCAATATAGGTTAAATGAGTATATTTTTGTAGTGTACCTTATGCTTCATACTTCCTGTCTCGACTGCAATGGCCATTCAAAACCTGATGTTACCGACTTGATATCTAATTCTTTCAGCCTTATCACTACTTTTTTATACACAAAAAATAGTGCATTGATCATAACATTCTATACATCGTATCTATGAACATTTCCAGAAGTTTATCATTGTTATACATACTCAGAAAATGAAGTCACAACATGGTGTTGAAACAATCAGAACCAATGCTTTATACAATGCAATATTTGCGTTTTCATAAAAGCCAATGTTTAAAGTTTGAATTTGGTTGGCCTATTTTTCAAAAATTATCTCCTAAACTACTTGCCAATAGTTTTTGAATCCAAATTTGAATTTGATGTTTATTAAAGCCTCTTCAGCAGATTGTCATTAAATGTTGATTTGGGACAAACATAAAGGCGTTGTTGTTATTTAGTTCTCATTGAATCATCAATCATTTTCTTAAAATTATTTTATCCTTTTAGACCTTCGGCAGGAATATACTTAACCTTGTTTCGGTTGTTCAAATGAAAAACATGGCTGTCAGAGGTAGTCTTGTTTCTTAAAATTGTATTGAGTCGCAAAAAGATTTTACTTCAATTTGGACTCCTCAGATAATTTTATTTGATGCAAACGGACTAACTTGTATGGCTTGCTATAGGAAACCTTAGAATGCTAAGATCACATTTTTTTGAAAAATATTTAAACAGAAACATAATTCAATGTTTAAACCCACCTCATTTGGTTGTGCTGGTCCTCATGTTTTTCTTTGATAGATATCTGTCATGTCTGTTAGAGAATAGCAATTAGGCCGTTAGTTTTCTTGTTTGAATTGTTTTTAATTTGTCATTTCCAGGCCTTTTGTAGCTGACTATGCGATATGGGGTTTGTTCATTGTTGAAGATTAAATGTAAAAAGTTGTCTCATTGGCAATAGCACTACATCTTTTTTTTTATATGAGGTATAAGTCAGTCTAAAAACAACAAACATGGATGTTCACTTTTTATTCTTTCTTCATTTGAGAAAGCACCCAATATTGTGAAAACATGAGTTTTTTTCTCATTTCAACAAAACAACATTTTATATATTAAACATGTGATATTTTGTGAACAATAATTTTCAAAAGAAATGAAACAAATAACAATATGTTTATGCAAAATGAGTAGTTCAATTCATTTCAAAACGCTACTGAATATCTTCACATATAAATACACTTGGCACATACGATAAACTCTAAAATATTCATTCACTCTCCCCAATCACAAAAACTTGTAAACAGTAAGGGTTTCTTGGCAACAAAATGAAATATTAGAAATACAGCCAACTGAAGTGGCTTAATTTTTAAAACAAAAATTTTACTGTTTCTGTGTTCTCTCTTGTATTAAAACATGTTAAAATGATTGATTGATTGTTTCAATGTTCAAAGAATGAGAAATTTACAAGCTCATATCTGCAATCCAAAATTGTATAGTAAATTTTCAAATTAATTCATACACTTTTTCATTTCTCCTTTTAATTTTGCTTTTGAAATGAAACATATACATATATCTGGTGAAGTAATATACTTTTTACCTTAAAAGTAATCAACGAAATATACCTTATTACAATTCAAGATTCTAACCAATGCTTACATTGTTGATTATTAATGTTATATAATAATACAGCCATATAGGTTTCACAATCTCACATAGTCATCTTTCAAACATAAAATCACAGAAAGTTGGGCTTACAGTACACACTAATTTTATGCATACATATGACCTATTTCTTTAAATAAATTGTTTTTTCAAAATAATATTACATTTGCTATTAAAAATAAATGATATCTGTTAAATGCATACAAATCACTTTCTATATACTTTGAAATACTGGTACTTATTTTAAAACTATAAAACTAAACAACAATGATATAGATATCTTGACTATTTCAGTTTTAAATTTGGTTTGGTATCATACCATTTTTCAACAATAAAACAAAGCTGAGCATATTTTTTCATATACTTCAATGATTTAATAACAGTTAACATTGGTAAAAAGTGTAATACTGATTTATTTTGATATAGATAATACAGAAAGCCTAGTTCAAAGATATGACATATTTCTTCAAGTTTCAACATTTAAAAAATTACAAATGTAAATCCTAGCATGAATAAACATATGATGAGAAAGAAGTACGATGGGATTTAGTATTGTTTTTCATAATTAAGAAGACACACACATCCATACCTTTAATTTATTCACTTTACAAAACAAGCCGAGAAATTTAAAAAGAATGAATGATCAATTAGGCATTAAATATTTCATTCTGTTTTATTTAGCTGTTATCATCTCCCTTGTATATTAAATATTTTTTATTTGTAATAAAGTTTTCTGTTTATAATTCACACACACACTATCATTTTATATGTTCAATGGACCGTGAAAATTGTGGTCAAAACTTATAATTTGGAATTAAAATTTGAAGATCATATCATGGGGAACATGTACACTAAAATTCAAGTTGATTGGACTTTAACTTTATCAAAAACTACAATGACTAAAATCTTCAACCTGAAGCAGGACAGATGGGCGAAGAAAGCATCACAAGAATAATTTTGTATTGTCATACGAGCCGTGTGCAAGGGGAGTTTACTTATGTTTTGTTGCATTTCTAATGGCACTCAGTATTGAATGTTTCTTTATGCCAGATTTACCTTTCAACCAATTGTATATAAAACTTGGAACAGCATTTTTAGATCATGAAAATTATATTTATTGCAATACATTATTACAAAGTTTGTTAGAATTGCACATTTACATTCAGTTAGTAACAGAACTCTATTTACATTTAAATAAATAAATAGGCAATGTCCAATGCAATATCAAGGATTTATACTACATGTACTATATAAATCCTTGGCACTATCAAGTAAAAACAACATTGAAAAAACATTGCATAGCATATACAAAGTTTGTCTCCTCATCAAATAAACTACTGTGTATTCATTTTATTATGTAGATTAAGGAAAGATATTTTTTTGTGAATTCCCAATGTCATACATGCTATAAAATATAAAGCATACATTGTAATAAATATGATCTTTTGCATATCTACCTGAATGAAAGACTCAACACATATCATTAACTATGATGATAGCAATGGATATGATGGATACATATTAAGAAAATATGTATAATAACAGGCTCTTAAGGATATTGGCTGCTATGTTTCAAAATCATAGGTTTTTAAAAGACTGTTCTTACATGATAAAATACAAAGAAAGGAACTAAAAACAGGAAAAAATAAAAGTCAATGTTGATGATTTTGAGATATGTGCCATTGACACTTTTTGGGGGAAATGATTCCTGCTAGATTTTTTATACTTTAATATTGGCACCTTTTTTGAGAACATTGATAAACTAACAAGGTTTTTTAAGATTTTCCAAAACTGCTTTCAAAACAAAATGCAATAAAAGTATGGAAGAAATAGGGGTAAGGGGGCATAATTGGTAATAGCACTACATGGATAAAACAAGATGATTCTCAAAAGTCAAATACAAGACCAGCAAACATCCCTATAATAACTTATTGAGCTGATATGGACATTTAAGATTGATATTGGATATGACATTGGAAATGATATGAAAAACACTCAATGTTCTGTACATGGAATATCAAAATAAAAGTGCATTCATTAATATTTGGACAATTTACAAATAATACTGAAAATGCTCTCCATATTTTATTATGAAATTGAAAATGCAAAATACTTTTTTATGCTTTTTAAATTTTAAAATGCATATAACTTTACATATAATAAAAATAAATGCAAACTTAAAAGAAGACTGAGTATAATTGGCACATATACAATTATCACATGAATTAGTACTTATCATATATATTATAGATATCTGACATATAAACCAGTTGATATTATTTACAGCAATAATCCTGTAACAATTCAATAATTTGGCCAATATAATTTTGTTATCATTTACTTAAAATGAACATAGTGAAAAAGTAAATCCAGACAATGATTCTAGTATTGACTGTCAACCATGAAACTGTCAGAATGAGATCTTCAAAAATTCTTCAAATTATCTCCCTTGTCAAAATGAGATCTTCAAAAAATTCAAATTATCTTCTTTTTTAAAATTGAAGAGTTTCCTCATTTTGAAAAGCTTTGCACACCTCTACTTGAATACTTCAGGGAAAAAAATATAAAACCAGTCAAAAATTTACATAACTTTTTGAAAAATATGGATGATATCTATGTTGTCTTTGATATTTTTCTGTCATTAGAATGTCAAAATGTTTTCTCTGACAAAACTGGTGCCGTGTCTCATCATGCTCACTTTTTGTATGTTAAATTTCTGACAGTATAATATGTGATATACTGTTAACAAAAAGTTTTTGCTGACCAATCACTGATATAATGAAGGTTATCCCTGAGGTCAGATTTGGTTTTGATTGCTGTTCATCATCATACAATAGGAAGATTGTCGTCTTTGTCATTACCATTACCGTTAGTGTCCGCCTGAAACAACAACAACAAAAAAAAAGTGTAAAATAAAACCATTTAGTTAATTTTTCCAATTTTTAATCAATCTTAAATAAATGAATCTTTTCTAAACAGATAATAATTTAAATAAAGGTTCTAATTTTCCAAGTAAAAAACAAACTGAAAAAATGTTCAATTAAAAAAAAACTCTACTCAGTAGTGCTGTAGCTTGATTTTATAAATAAAATATATGTTTTCATTTACATTTTCAACATTTAAAATATTTGCTTATTTCCTAATGAAAATCATCTATTTAAAATTTCATTATTATGTATTTTTCTGTTGTTATTGAAAAACATTTAGTCTAAGTTATCAACATGCAAGGATATTTTGGATATTGGTAAACCTATGGACACTGGATTTCAAAACGAAGGAGAGGTCAATATTTTCCAGGTTGAGAGGGATGGTATTAGAGTTCATCCTGAATTCCCCAGAAACTAAACCACGAAACCCTATTTAACTAAAAATTAATGTGTCCTGCATCACAAGAAAGCTAAATCCAGAATTCCAAAGAATTAGACAGCTAAATGAAGACGTCCCCAAAAGATCTTTCTGCCCACATAGGTTTGTACAGATTTTTTTTACCATACACCATGCAATAAAATGAATAAGCAACTACAATTTGTCTTTTCCAGAAGTTCTAATTGATAAAATTTGGGCAAAGAAGTTTTAAAAAGTCCATGCAGAAGTAATTATTAAAACTATTAGTTCTCAAATGACACTGTGTAAAATATGGCAATGTTACCCAATATACATTGTAGAAAAAAAGGGCAAAACTTATGTTTTCATATTGCAGTAACTGTTTTGTGCAGTTTGACTGAATTTATGTAAAACACTCTTTTATACAACCTCTGTGAACACTCCACAATTATTTGTATGACTGTAATTTCCTCATTCTGTTACAGAAATCTAAAGCAAAATTACCTTCAAATAGACCATTTTGGTGAATATTAAGAGTAAATGGGCAAGATCACAGATTTTCATGTTTCCTTCATCATAACTGTGACATTGTATATTTACTTTTTTTTATTCATGTCATGCAGATATGCTCAGTTTACAGAAAATGAACACTTAAAATTTTTTTTTGGAATACTGGTTGTAGAATAAAGTTTTAAAACCTTTTTTTTCCAGCTGAAAGAGCATGTGTGCATGGTCTTTTGATACTTGTTTTAATGGTACAAATTTTTACGCTTGTTTTTATGGCATACATTTTTACTATCATATAAAAATTGTACAGAAGTCACAGAGAACTATAAAAGAGCTTTTGGTAAGGGTGGAGGGGCACATTTGTATACCAGTACCTTTGTATGTCCCTTCATAGCATCTGAAGTAAAACAGTAAACTTTACATCTATTTTTGAAAAAAAATAAAGATATCTTTATATAAACTTTTTTATTAATTAACTACACTGTTATTGGACTTAATATGATGAAAACTGCCTATGCAATATAATGTGTAAACTAGGCCAATACAGAATAACTCGGCCAATACAGATTTTTTTCTGTATTGGCCGAGTTATTCTATATTGGCCGAGTTGACACAAGTGCAGGAATTCTGAACGTCTCTAGATTTTACATCGAAAGTCACGATAAACACAAACTGAAAGTAAACAGTTGTTTTGAAGACGCAGTTGTCATTTAGTGATCTTAAACATGCTGAAAATGTCAGTATGGCATACATTTCAGGCGAAAGACGGTCACATTCATTTAAAAGGTATTTTGAAAGCAGACGATAGAACTATTTCAGGTTTGGGGAACGAGTAGATTATCACAAAGTTCATTTCTTGACGACCTGATAATTTCACGATTGTACACATCGATTTTTAATTAGTTTCTGCATAACACATGCAATGGCAGTACCTTTCCAATTACTATTTATGTGTTGCGTCTAAATTTAAATTGTAACACTTTATAGTGACCAAGGATTTGTATAGTAAGACTATACAAATCCTTGTAGTGACTGAAAAGGGTAGAAAAATTCATCAGATGAGAAAATGCTGAAGACACCTGGAAACCGCACCAGATTATTATGTATTGCATCTAATACAAAGAAACAAACTGAGATTTGGATAGTTCCACTTCAAGGTAAAAATATTTATCTCTTGAAATGATATTAAGAAAATATTGTAACACTGTAGTTAATTAATAAAGATATTATTACGTGTATTTCTGTATTGGCCTTGTTATTGGTCCTCGGCCAGCTGTATTAGCCTTCGGCTTCGCCTCAGGTCAATACAGCAAGCCTCGGACCAATAACAAGGCCAATACAGAAATACTTACGTAATAATATCATATTATTCTTTTTTTTTTATTTCTTTAAAAATAATATAAGAATTGCAAACTTATTAAAATCTCCACACACCTCATTTGCAGCAACCAAGCATACAAAAAAAGATTGACTGCAAAGCTTTAACCCTAATTAGATTGTTAGAAATGTAAATGATTTTCTAACATTGTTAAAAAAATAAGTAATATATTATCTTTGAAAAACAATTTTTGGGAGTAATTATATTACTTTCATGTGAAAATAGCCATCACTGCCACAATGACATGCCATAACTTAAACATTTAAATTAAATGTTATTTCATTCAATACCAGAGATGAGATGTAATGAATTCAAAAGGCAAGCTATCAAATTATATATGTGGGCTATATTTTCCTTTTATTTTATAGTTGGCACCATTTAGTAATAAAATTATATTTCATCATAAGGTCCTGAATCAATCAAACTTTAAGAAAAAGCAAGCAAATTACTAATGAACCATAAAATATGTCTTATTTTTTTTATTGCTGAAATCTTAAATACTGAATTTTAGCATTACAATTCAATAAAAGTAATTTCCTTTTCTGAAAAGACAAACTGGCTTACTGTAAACAATATAGAGCAATGGGTACCAAATTGTATTCATATCACTATTACTTTGTATTTAACATTTGGTTTGTATGTCTTCAGTGTTTTTCTTCTGACACAACTGTAATTCACCCTAAAGCTCAGGGAATAATTGTATATATATAGGTGATATATTACTTATACTTACATTTGCAAAAGGAAAGGGATCTATATTTGTTATGTGAGGTATTTGAGCAATGGTTGTTCTTTGTTTAGGCTGCAGTGGTTTTGTTTTTGTAGGATGAGCTGAAAAAATAAAATTGTCAAAATTCACAATGTATCAGTAATATTAGACTGAAACAAGATCTCAAATATTTTTTAAATCTTAAAAGAAAAATTTAACAAAATAACAGAAAAATAAATATTTGTTTAGTTATAAGGTGATGCGAAACATTTATTTTCAAATGTGTGAATTGATGCCTAAATGAATTTATTGTTTTAGCAAAACAAAACTATAAGTGTAACTTGGTTTCAAACTAAAGCTCACAGTTTTCCAGTACTTAAACTAATTCAAAATAGTGCAGCCAATTGTCAATCCTCAAAAGCCTATATATATTAAAGTGTGTTCCATAAGCCAAATACACAACAAGTTTCCAGTTCCAGGACTTTATAACCTCAAATTTGTTATAGAATGACTTATGACATTTGTAAAACAATACATTCTAGTCGGTGAAATATATATTTTATGTTGTGACACTAAACAATATATATGGAAGAAGGTTTCATTGATTTGGTGCATATTTTCTCAAGCTATTTCTATACAGACAACTTCATGGTGACAGTCTATTTTCCATATCCAAGCCTGCAAGTGATAAAAAAGTTCCATCCGTTAATCTTCCATCTCCATGATTGAAGCATTTAAGCAATAATCTTATTTTGTGAAAATATTAACTTCTTGTTCATACCTGTCAACCTTTGAAAATGACCTGCATTGATGAAGACAAAAATCAGGTCATTATATGTACCACATTTTCAGTCAAATTCTAGTAATTAGAATATTTGTTTTAACATTCTATAACATGTACCAGTTTCCATTAAGTATTCCCAATAGACACTTTTGATTGCTGAATATATAACTTTTAGACAATTTCAGTTGAAAAATTACATAATCAGAAGCCATAAGTCAGCAAACTGTTTACTTTTTTTCAATATTCCACTGTTTGATACAAAAATTAAATGGGGAATGTGTCCATGGGACATAGATGATGCCCCCCCCTTATTTGCATATAAAGGGATATAACTTTAGAACATTAAAGTGACACTACCCAAATGTGTACTTGATTTGAGTTTTGTTGTAATAAGCATTGTGTATAAGTATTTTTAAAACATTGATTGAGGCAAACTAAAGTTATAGAGAGGAAATCAAAATTTCAGCAACTTTTCCATTTGAAAAGGGGCATAACACTAAAATGATAAAAGTGACGCCACTCAAATTCAAACTTGATCTGTGTCGTGTGGTTATAAGCATTGTGTTTAAGTTTCATATCAATTGGTTGAGGCAAACTAAAAGTTTAAGAAAGGAAAGGAAATTTCAGCATTTTTTTCCATTTGTAAAGGGCATAACTCTAGAATGGTAACCAAAATTGAAACTTGATCTGTGTTTCGTGGTAATAAGTATTGTGTATAAGTTTCATAACATTTGGATGAGGCAAACTTAAGATGAAGGAAACGAGAAATTCAGCATTTTTTTCTATTTGTAAAGGGGCATAACTCTAGAACAGTAAAAGTGATGCCATCAAAATTTGCACTCGATAACTTCATAACATTTGGTTTAGGCAAACTAAAGTTAAAAAAGGGAAACCAATTTTGAGATGTAAGTATGGACACACTAACAGATGGTCTAAATCAAAGATAATACCCCATCAAGATGCATGTAACAGCTTGCTAAAGAACAAATCATTATCCCACCATCAATCTTCTTTCATTCCTTAAGGACGTACTTAGGTGAGGTTTTGGAATTCATGTCAAATGTTCGGACTCCTTGGTGTTTTTCCATACAATACAAGGTAAAATATTTTGCCCCATAACACCAATTTATTTTTTCATATAAGACATAGTAGCTCATGAAAGGGTTATTTACAAAATTTTACAAGATTCTTGATTTTCTTTCTTTTGTTTTGAGACCGATATAATACCAATGCAAATAATAGGTAAAAGTCCGAGTCAGCCTCTCCCGCCATATTTTTAATCTCAAATATCTCGAAAAGGAGGTCCATGACCTATCAATATTTTTAGCTTATTCTAATCCTTAAAGAATGCTTTATCAGCCTAAAGTATCAATTTCAAATTCTTGATTTATTAATTTCCACCTAACCTCACTTGAGTACGTCCTTAAACCCATACACCTGATCTTTTAAAATCTATCCAAATCAACACT
The DNA here is from genome assembly GCA_037788925.1 of Mytilus galloprovincialis. Lineage (NCBI taxonomy): Eukaryota > Metazoa > Mollusca > Bivalvia > Mytilida > Mytilidae > Mytilus > Mytilus galloprovincialis. The sequence continues at coordinate 44,177,844 of CM075337.1, read as the reverse complement.
ATACCTTCAGCACCTTTTACTTCAGGAAAACTAAGACCTTCTTTTTCTCTTTTATCTGGACTTTTGGATTTAAGTTTTTCATGAAGAAAACTTTTTTCTGATTGGAATGGTTGTGGACTTAAAGTACTACTATGGTGATTTGTTAGGTTTTTCTTCTGCATGTGGGAAGGTGTCTTCTTCACCATCTTATCACTGACCCTGAAAATATATTGACATTCATTTTTAGAATTTGCTGTAGTGTGTGTCTGCAATAACTTTAACACAAAATGAAAACATTCAAGTTTGGGTTTAAAGTAAAAACCACAACTAAAATGTCAAATAGATTGAAATTTCATTACTCATTACTTCAAAACATTGTTAAAGAACTAAATTATTACAGCTGAAAAATAAAAATAAAATATCATGCAAAATTAAAAAAAAAAGAAAAAAAAAGATCATGCAATATAAATAACAAACTCAAACTTTTCCAGGTCTCAAATTATGATTAATAAGTTCAAAACAAAACAATTCAAGTACTTTCAAATTAAAACTTGTGTAGCAAAACTGATAATAAATGCAAGTTTCACACCGCAAAAGAAGATTACTTGCAGAAAATGGAATACATTTTTGTAATACTTTAGAAATATCACAGATAAAAAATAATAAGCAATTAATCAAATATAGGTTTTGAGTATTCATCAAATGATTTTGACACACAAATGATGTCATAAAAGCAAAACTAAATATAAAAGTGTATGTCAAATGCTTTTTAATTGATCACAAAGTAATAGAAAAAATAATCAACATTTTTAAAGATCTATATATATATATATATAAATGTTTCCTCAATTCCTTGAGTTAAACCACAGTGAGAGGTCTAAATTACAATCATCTATATTATAAGCAGAGAAAGCAATTAGTTTTTAGGAGAAGCAGACATTTTACTCAAACAAAAGAGCATAATAAAACTAAGTCTGGTCCATAAAAGATATAATAAGTTTTGTTGTAAGCGTCAATGAAGAATTTCTATGACTAATTTAAAAAGCAAATTATGATGTAATACCTATGTTAACGAATACTTTCGGCTGTAAAATATACAATTCATCAATCTCTTATGTCTCTTCAAGTCTTGAGTATTCAATATTTATTTGAATAACCCCTATTCACTTTACATAAATTATATTCAATGAATATATGATTGAGAAATCACCAGTCTATATAAATATCTTCACAAATCTAAAATACTTTTATTCTAAATGAGAAAATAAAAGGTAACGCTAAAAGATAATCATATTACGTGCATGTCGCCAGCCTTAAACAAACAATTACATAATTGGTAAACCATGTTAGTAATTCATAAGATAATGTGTCTGATATAGAATAGCTAAGTAAAAACCTGATTACAGCTGCCAAGAAGTGTTAGATTGAAAAAATAAATCTGAACGAGATCAATTATCTAAAAGTGATAAAAAACCCAGTCGATAATTAATCAAAATAAATTATTTATTAACTAACAATTTCAATTGAAAGCATTAAGAAATTGACCCATTTCCTTAATAAATATATAAAACCAAGTACATCTCAATTTTCTTGTAACAGCCATTCCCGTTATACCTTGCATTTCTTCGTAACTCAGTTATCCAACTAGAATACAAAAAGGAAGCAATTCATTTCATCTACAGAGAAGACTTCACAAAGTTGCCAAACTTGTGTCTGATCCATTTGTCATTTCAAACAATAAAATATGTTTAAACTATCTACAGAGCTTGTAATATCAAAGGAAGAGATTAGTATTTAAAATCTCTTCAAATAAATATATATCCTTTCTTATAAATGATTTTTTTTAGAACTTTAGTTTTCAGGATGAACTTGTACAGCCATAACTTTTCGGGGTAAATAGATATAAGAAGATGTGGTATGAGTGTCAATGGGACAATTTTCTCATCCAAGTCACAATTTGTAAAGGTAAACCATTGTCTTTTACAATGAGCCTAAAGTTTGTATAGATTCTATTGGCCTGAAGTAAAAATTCTGTGCATGTGGCCAGGCATAAAGAATTAGATTGCAATTTTTTAAGAAACAAGTTATTCTGAGTGCTTGCAAATCATCAAAGTGCATAAAAGATTGAGACAGTTATTCCTTGTTCTTTATTTTGGTGAAGTTAAGCAAGCCAAAGATCTGGCTGTGCAAAACACACAATATTGTCACTTCACCACTTACCATGCCTGAGGTGTTCCTCGATCTCTGTTAATTATCAAAATTAACATTCATAAAATCTATGCACATCTCTTTTCAAAAGTTACTAATGTTAAATAGTAATTCAAGTAATTGAAAAAAAAAATAATACCCTTATAATTGGCTATTGAAAAAAAAATAATACCCTTATAACTGGCTAAATAAGCATGGTTATTGATTTAAATTTTAAGATGTACTAAAATGTAACAAAAATGCATCATTTTTTTCAGCTTATATTCTTTTTTGAGTCTCTTTTTTCTTATTTTTCTTTTTATTATGCTCAATAATCATTATTTGTTTTAAAGATAAATCATCACATTTTGTTTGTTATAGTACCAATTCACCTACCAAAGTTAAAACCAAAAATTGTGTATTTTTTTCAAAATCCCTGTGACTGTGAGTCACAAGCATATACATGTAACCCCCAAGTAACATTTAAACTCCAAACAATCACACTTGCATATAAAATTAGTATTCACAACACTTTTTTCTTGATTACAATCTGCATGATGAAATGATTGATTGTTGGTGATTAATCAGTTTAATGCCACTTTCAGTATGCTTGGCTATATCATGGCTGCCAGTTTTTATTGATGGAGATAGCTTGAGTACCATAGATCTTTGGGAAGAAGACTGACAATCCTAGTCAATTAAGATAGGAGTCGAAGGCATAGAAGTTAAGATCTGCCATGAGCAGGATTCCAATTCACAACATCAGTTTTGACAGGCCGGTAATAGCTGTTGGATGTACTATCTAGGCCACTTGGCCCTGCATGATGAAATTAAGTGGCATCTTTGACTTCAGACATCATGTATCATTTAATTTTTAAGTGCAATTTGACACTTTATTCAAGATACTAAGTTTTCACTTCATGGTAGAAATACTAATTTTCAATGATAAAAACAATTCTCTATTATTAAATTGAATTATTGGATGGATCAGGGATATCATAATTGTTAGATTAATGAATTATTGCACATTATCTTTCAACAATAATCTGCTAGATTTAAACAAAATATTTGGTATTTTTTTTTATGATTGAATTCTTTGTCCATACAAACTCTTGGAACAAGTGCATGTAAATGTGTAGTAAAAGGGGTATGAACCGGCTATCAGTTTTGAAAAGGGGTATAGTATATATATCTGTTGGGGGATGAACCAGCTTCCAGTTTTGTAAAGGGGTATAGTATATATCTGTTGGTGGATGAACTGGCTTCCAGTTTTGTAAAGGGGTATAGTATATATCTGAAGGGGTATGAACCAGCTACCAGTTTTGAAAAAGGGTATAGTATATATCTGAAGGGGTATGAACCAGCTACCAGTTTTGAAAAAGGGTATAGTATATATCTAAAGAAATTAATCCTTAATCAGAACGATAGTTGTATTTGTGAGTGTATGCGAGTGGGAGAGAAAGGCTTTTTATTTTTACTTTATGTGATTGATTACATGCTTGTTATGAGTCCTATGATTAGGAAATAAAATATCTCTACTTTAAAGGGTGTGTGAACCAGCGCTACCAGTTTTGGAGAGAAAAACAGTATGAATAAAATGGTATGATAGCAATGAAATGAAGAAGAGATAATTCCCAATAAGATGATTTTGCAGCACTTTAATGCTACATCCTATGATCCAATTTTAAACTAAATAACATATTTCAATTGATTTATAATCAACTGACTTACTTTTCCATGTTTCTCAATTTTGGATAAATGATATATATAGGCCCATTGAGGTGATGGAAATGTTCTTACATTTGATATAAAATTTCAATTTCATTTTGATGTAAAGAAAATCTCACAGCATAGCCAGTTAATTTGAAATGTCTTTATTACAGAACTCTGCTTCATAAGACAAAAAACTGCAATTTCAGATATTATGAATGGTATATCATGATTCTTATTTTCATCCATTTAAAGCCAGAATAGAAAAAACATGTATATATGCACTAACGTTACAAATATGCTGATAAAATTTACCATTTTAAAATTAAACAAATCTACTCTAAATTATGGCGATAAAATAATTATTTCTACAGAAACAGAATGACTGATGATAATGATTTCTGAAATCTGTCCATCAGCCTGAAGATCGTTAGAAGCAGAAACTATCTTGTTAGAATATTCCGCCACCAAATACAATCCTGATCGGTGTTCTTCTTACCTTAATGGGGGTGGACCAAAAAATATTGGCGAGTTCGCTATAGGACTTGCCATTTGTACAGAGGCAACACTAGGCGACAAACTAGGCGTGAACGAACCTGGCGACATTGTAGGTGTAAAAGGTGACATACTAGGAAAAGGACTGGAAAAATAAGTCATTACATTTTTAATTCCTTTATAAGGCTTAATCAAAAATGGTTTATATTGATAAATCTCAAGTAAAACATTACTTCATTTTAAATGAATAAATAACAGTTTCCTGATACTGCTGCTATTGATAAATATTTCTCTATCTAATATATTTTCAATATGCAACCTCAGTATAGTAACTTTTATGTCTCCTGAAAGTTGCTTTTTTTAACTGCTCACTTTTTATTAATCAATGTCATTATCTTCACAAATGTACATGCTGTAGTTTAATTTATTAACATTACAGTGGATTGTTTTCTTGTTTGAAGTACCAGTTTTCATGGATTAGGGAAAAATGTATTCTGTGAGTATTTGATTTTGTGATTTTCCCAAAGTCTGTTTACACCCCTCCATTTTTATGCAACTAGAAAATGGGTACATGGTTAAAAATCTAAATTAAAATTCAACTTTGCCGGTAAATATTGGTATCATTAGAAAACTATTGAATCCACAGTACATTCATATTAAGTCATTAGTTTGACAATATCATGCAAAGAAATACATGCAATATTAAATAACAAAAATAATAAATTTAACATAATTCTGAAAATGTTTTACAAGTGTGATGATCTCTCAATGCTGATAAAATGACTTAAATGGTAAATACTGAATGATAAAAATGAAAGACATATGATTTTCGGAAGCTATGAAAATTAGAAAGTGAACTGAATAATCTGATACATCAAAATGAAATGATTTTTTTATCAGTTAAATGAAAATGAGTTGTAATAATATCTTTCAAATAGAAAAGTATGTGTTTAAAAATAAATTATGTTTTCAAAATTTGTAATTAAGGATTATTTGTAAACAAAGTAATAAATTAAAACGAAGGGGGGGGGGGGAAGCCAAAAGTGAAGCGATATATTTTTGTATATATATAAGAAGAAATTGGCTGCTTTTATGTTAAATAGACTATACTATGTTATATAGAGAAAATGTTGTGATACGATACCTTAAAAAGTTAAAGCACTGGGATTTAATGACAAGAACTGGTCTGCTGATGGAAAAAATACATAATGGAATCAACAATGGTTTGCTTTTATTTGATATGCATGAATACAATAATTCTGGACATTGATTTGACAATCAAAATAAAATTGAACATGAACTTTCAGCCTTCGTTTTGAAAGATGAAAAAGTATTACAGAAGGGTACTACCTAAATTCTTGCTTGATCGTGAACACAGATCTTTAAAAGCTTTAATGAGATCTGCAGTTTGAAGCAACACATCCCTACCCTTATATGCAAAATAATAATACTATTTGTAATTTACATAATAATCTGGTATAATAGAGTATATATATGATATAAAATTGAGAATGGAAATGGGGAATGTGTCAAAGAGACAACCTGACCAAAGAGCAGACAATATGTATGTTCCTTAAAAGTACACTAGTACTCTGAATGTTAACACAGGGTAGCTACCTATGTAAATGTATTGCTCTGTTTAGGGTACGAATGTCTACAGGGAATTATTGATGATTTTTTATATAAATGGAAGGTCTATATGTATAGATTGTATAACTCTAATATATACAATAAAGAGATAGAAAGGCAAATATTAATATTCCATTCATTTTGTATCCAAATTAACAGCAAAACTTAATATTAAGTTTCTTTCATGTGCTCCTTCAAATCTTTAAAGAAAACAAATAGCATGTCTTATTATTAACTTTGTTTCCCCTTACATGACTTAAAGGAATACCCAAATATACTACCAGTATGCTTTTTATGTAATTATTAACTGTTTCCCCTTACATGACTTAAAGGAATACCCAAATATATTACCAGTATGCTTTTTATATATGGTCACTATCTCTGCATTATGTGATAAACACAATAATTTAATTGAAAAAGAATAGTTTTCCAAATTATGCATGAGGAATTGACATTTAATTTTTTGCAGCCTATTTCTACATCTAATTTATGTTTCTTTCTACAGAAATTGTAACTTTCTAGTTTTACCATGACAATTCTAACTACTAGCAGTGTATGCACTACATTGATAAGCTACATTATCAAATACCAAATCAAATGTCCGTAATTATCCACAAAACTGCAAAAATGTTGACCTACAGAAAAGTGTGATAGAGTAAGCAATGCTTTGACATGAAAGTGTGATGCATGTGATAAAAACTACCAAACTTCTTTTTTGAATTTGTCAAACTTCAAATTTTATTTAGCACTTTAAAACTTTAATTTGTGCTGTATTGCATTTTAAAAGTTTGTTTGCTATTAATATTTCAAATTTGTAAGCTCTATGAACAAAATTTTACTACTGCTAGAATAGATTAAAGTTAAATAAAAATCACATCTTTGATAACTTAGAATACCATCAAATTCTTTACAAATATGAGCTTGAAAATCAGGTTATTTTTCAACAATTTAAAAAATATTTAGAACCATTCTTGTTTTTTTAAAATCTTCATACATTCTCTACACAAAAAGAAAGGTGTTGTTGTTAATTTTCTGTTTCTTCTTTACACGAATGGACAATTATCTTAACTCAAGACAACAGTTTTACAACAAACCAAACATACAACACCAAAACATTTACTACTGTTACCATGGTAACCATTACTAACCTGGTAATTGAAGGCATTGACTGGGGATTATTTGTAGTAGAAATATGATTGGTCTGACCAGCATTATTAGCAATCGGAGGTATCGAAGGTGTTGTCTCCTTAATTCCTTCACCATTTTCTTTTACATCCTTCTCATTTTCTTTGTCACTTTTCCTATCAATTTTATCATTTTTTTCCCGGTCTTTCGTTTGATCTTTGATAATTTTATTGTCTCTTTCTTTAACATTGTTAGACACTTTTGAGTCTTTAATCATTGTCTTTTCCTTTTCACGCTGGTTATTTTTCTCTTTTTCCTTCTGACTATCACCAGATGGAGATTTAGCATTGACAGGGGTCAAACTTGTATTTTGTTGTGAAGTCTTTTTAGCTAGTTTTTCTGTTTCCTTTTTGTTGTCTTTTTTATTGGCATCCTTTAAATATAAAAATATTGACTATGTAAAGTATTTATACTGTTACTAGTTAACATATATGGTTTTTGGTCCATATTAAAGGAGTCTATTATATGAGCATTCCTATACCAGACAGGTACTAAAATAAATGGCTATTTAAAATGGATAGATTTGATAACAGATAAACTAGAAAGAAAAAGAAAAACAATCATTTTTGATGCACCAATGGGAATTTAAGCAAAAATTATCCATTTCTCACTTTGTTATATATGGTAGTTTTAGATATTCAGATTCTATTTGATTTAAAAAAAAAAATGGTTACAAAAGACCTAAAAATGGTCTCTATTTCTATCTTTAATTTCAAATTTAATTTCAAATAAGGATTTCCTTTTTTGTTTTCAAAATGAATAGAATTGAATTGAAATGTCAAGGCTTTAAGAGAAAACATCCACAAGAATATTTCTTTTCCAATTCTATAAATTTTTTGCTTTTAATACTCAAAACTAAACAATGGGCCCTTACTGAACTTATTTCTGACAGAAATGCCATTTCTAAATGTAAGTTATTCTGAATTCAATTAATTAAAATCAAAATTTTTATCTATATACATTTAAAATTCATATTTGAGTAAAAACCTTATTATCTTTTATATCATTAATCTTTTTCTTTTTCTTGATATTTGATCCTTTAGGATCATCTCCATCCTCCTTTTCACTTGATGATGTTTTAATTAAGGGATTATTGTGTGTCTCTCTGTGTACTTTCTGTTTCAGATCGTGTTGAATTCGTGTAATAAAACCATCTTTCTGGAAGAATTCATGTTTAAGTAACTGTGTACATGTAGGTCTATCATCAGGATCTAGTCGTAAACTTTGCTGAAATCAAGCAGAATTATATTTAATTCATATAACTTCCACTTTACAACAAAAGAAAGAAACACCATTTCTTTGTGACTTTCTCGTTATCCAGGTTGTGTAATTTAACATCAGAATTAAACTAAAGAGTAATGAAATTAAAAAAATGCCTTTTTAAGAAAACATTTCAATTGTTATTCATTGTATCAAAGAATATAGTTCTTTTTAGCAACTGATCAGCAAAATTTGAATTTTATCAAGAACTATTTAAATTATTGTTAGACACTACGATAAACGTGACAACTTTATAGTTGCCGTGATGTTACATAAGCAATTTCTGTTTAACACCTGTTTTATATTTATAAATATCTCTTCAAATGCATAACTTATGCAATAGTTATCAGCCATAGTATTATAGTGATTAATGTTTATATTGATCAAATTACCAACCTATGTTCTAGATAAGTTTGCTTATGTAAGCACTTTTATAGAAAGTTGACATTTTACTGTATCAATATATACAGTAAAAGCAAGTGTCCTAAAATAATGACCTCAAACTTTAAGCTTTTTACATCACTTTTTCATTTCAATTTTATCCAAAGGTTTCATTATTGCGCTACCTGCTGTCTTATCAATTATATCATAATTTTAAACTAATCCAAATAAAAATTAACAAATAATCAAGCTTTCACTGTAAATTGAATCAATGGCTGTAGCATGACATCTGGTATTTAATTAAATCTACCTTTTAATACTATCAATATTGGCTATTTTCTCCAATAATGGCAATATACTTTTATCATTTCTTAATGTCTATGTATGTACAGAGGAATTTTAAAAGACTATTAACAAGCACTTTACAGATAATAAATTCTATAAATAAACACTTCACTCCAAAAGTACCTTCATTAAATCTAAAGCATTGGAGGATATTCTATTAAATTTCTTTTCTAATGGCACTGTTTCCTTTACTTCAGGGATTCTCATACCAACAAACAATGGGTTTCTAAGGAACACTTCTTTGTGACGAGCCGTAAGATTACCTATAAAGAAAGTATAAAATTCTACATATTTTATTGCAGTTCACAATAGACAAAAGAATCTAATTTAAATATATTTGGAGGCCTTTTATAGCTGACTATGCAGTATTGTTCCTTTCTCATTGTTGAAGGCATACTATGACCTACAGATGTTACTTTTTGTGTCATTTGGTCTCTTGTGAAGAGTTATATGGGCAATCATACCACATCTTCATTTTTGTATTCAAATCATTCCAATCATTCCAATCATTTGTACACTAAGATTCAAGTTGATGTATACTGGATCATATTCTTATTTCAAACTTCCTTCGACAACAGAAATTTCTGACAGACCAACAGACAAGGCAGCATGGATTAATTTGAGTACTTTTTATGAATGAGTTACACCAGTCGACCTAAAGGTCAATTGGTGTAAATAATGCCATAGAACAATTGTGTCTTACTGTGATGGAATAACAGAAACATATGACATTGGATTTGTATGGGAAAATGCAAGACTCAGAAAGTTCACACAGGTCTATTGTTTCACCAATCCATAATATCACCAGTTGTCTTTGATTACAGTGGTCTTCTTTTCTATTGCAAAATCACTATTCTTAATTATATAAGTATGTTAGTTTTCCCATTCAAAATATGCAATTATTGTAGGTTTTCCTGACATTTAGATAAAATGCAGATCTGATTTATTTTACCGGTAGTTATATTTTACTGCATTTAAACCATCATGATGAAAGGAGAGTATATTCTTATAAACTACATTTCTAACCACAAAGCCCTTGGAAGTTCCAAGTAAAGCAATTTATTTGCATGCCTTCATTTTCCTGAATTTTTATCACACAACTTGGGAAATTAGAAGAAAGCAATTTCTGTGCATGTATTTATTTTCTTGGGGGTTCTAACTGAGAATGTGATAAATAATGTATGTAGCCGTATGTAAATAATTTACCAAAGCATTTAACTATATGATAGAGTTGATCAATATCTGAATCTCCAGGAAACAATGGTTCTCCAGTAAGCATTTCTGATAATAAACAACCTATTGCCCATATATCCACAGCTCTGAAAAAAAAAAAAAAAAATTGTTACAATACTATGGATTTATTATTATTTGTGGGGTACTGAATTTCATGGATTTTATGGGTACTGATAGATTTACTACATATTAGATATATATAAATTTCCTAGAGAATTAATTGTATGGGCTGTTTGTCGATCTCAAGAAATCAAGTAAGGTATCCCTGAAAATTGACTTTCAAGAATGTACAGCATTTTAAAAATATTTCTGTACCATATTTTGTTGTGATATCAATGCATGTCTTTTTGTATAGCATGCATATCATGCATTGGATCTTGAATATAAAAACCTATAGTTATATATTGACACCAATATGAGTGTTATTCATTATTAATCCATATAAGATCCACAGAATTATATAGTCAATATTTGCACTATTGCAAATAAATCAATATTTAGAGAGTTTCTGGCACCAAAATGTAATATTTTTATTCATTTTTAGGGTAGCATTTTTTATGCCAATTCCCAAGATGTGGTAACTAGATTCTTATTAGAAATCACATGATCACCTCCAGGATTCGAACCCTGGACTCCTGTGTTAAAAGTCAGTGCTCTTACTGACTGAGCTAAACAAGTACTTCTCAAGCTAAATCACATACAGCTTGCTTAGGTATCTATAACTCAAGGAAAGTAATCCCATTAACCTTCCAAAATTTGCTTCAACAAAATCTACATGAGATTAGTCACTAATATATCAACTTACTTTCCATATTTTGTATCTCCGACTAGTAATTCTGGTGCTCTGTACCACCTTGTAGCCACATAATCTGTATATGATTCTCCAGGTTGTGCAAGAGTTCGTGCAAATCCAAAATCACACAATTTTACTACACCTGATTTACTAACTAATATGTTTTCTGGTTTTACATCACGATGAATGATCTGTAATAAAAATCAATTATTCATTATAAAGGAAAATACTGCAACATTGTAAAAGAAATATATATATGACATTTTCTATTTTTCTAAAAACAAGAATGTGTCCTAAGTACACGGACGCCCCACTCGCACTATCAATTTCCATGTCCAATGGACCGTGAAATTGGATAAAAAATCTAAATTTGCAATAAATTTAGAAAGATCATACCATATGGAACATGTGTACTAAGTTTCAAGTTGTTTGGTCTTCAACTTCATCAAAAACTACCTTGACCAAAAACTTTAACCAGAAACTCTCACTTTCATTTTCTATGTTCAGTAGACCATGAAATTGGGGTCAAAAGTCTAATTTGGCTTTAAAATTAGAAAGAACATATCATAAGCAACAAGTGTACTAAGTTTCAAGTTGATTGGACTTCAGCTTCATCAAAAACTACCTTGACCAAAAACTTTAACCTGAAACTCGCACTTTCATTTTCTATGTTCGGTAGACCATGAAATTGGGGTCAAAAGTCTAATTTGGCATTAAAATTAGAAAGATCATATTATAAGCAACAAGTGTACTAAGTTTCAAGTTGATTGGACTTCAGCTTCATCAAAAACTACCTTGACCAAAAACTTTAACCTGAAACTCGCACTTTTATTTCTATGTTCAGTGGACCGTGAAATTGGGGTCAAAAGTCTAATTTGGCTTTAAAATTAGAAAGATCATATCATAAGCAACAAGTGTACTAAGTTTCAAGTTGATTGGACTTCAGCTTCATCAAAAACTACCTTGACCAAAAACTTTAACCTGAAACTCGCACTTTCATTTCTATGTTCAGTGGACCGTGAAATTGGGGTCAAAAGTCTAATTTGGCTTTAAAATTAGAAAGATCATATCATAAGCAACCAGTGTACTAAGTTTCAAGTTGATTGGACTTCATTTTCATCAAAAACTACCTTGACCAAAAACTTTAACCTGAAGCGGGACGAACGAACGGATGAACGGACGAACGGAGGCACAGACCAGAAAACATAATGCCCCTCTACTATCGTAGGTGGGGCATAAAAATCTGTAAAGATGAAAATTGATAGTGTTAATTGCCACATTGGCAATAGACAAAGTGGGCTTCTGTAAAACTGCATTAAGTTGTCTGATGCTTCTGACACTAGTAAAATTTTATTCATACTAGTTAATTTTTGCAACATTTTGTATAGACACATAAGGGAAATGTCTGAATATTTGTTCTCAGACGAGTAGTTGGATGAGTCAACAAATGCAAGCTTTCCGTTTTTTTGTTGAAATGCCAAGATCTGTCAAACTTTAACAAAATCATCAACTACATGTATAAATTTTCTAATAGGTTAACCAACAAAATAACCTAAAAGGTTAATAAATTGGAGGTTATGGATTAACAAAATTTACAAAGCTCATCTCCAGTGTGTTGATTTACTTCCTTGCCAAAATCATGCCGATGTGACAAATACGGCTTACCAAGGATTTAAAATCTTTATATAACAACTATTTGTGAAGATATTAATTAAGATTAGCATGTTTATTATTTGTCTACCTGTAAGTTTCAAAATAATAAATGTTTAATAAATATTGTTATAAGTATTATTAAAACTGTGTTGCAGTTTATTTGTTGGTTCAAACAAACTACTTTAATTTACAAAGAATCACACTTCAAAATAATTAAAAGCTTAACTTCTCAAATGAAAGTATGATAGTGAAATTTTAAATTTTGGTTATAAGAGCTTTTTCAGTAGAGTTCCAAATCAAACAAAAACAGAAATGAAACACATCAAGATCTAGGTTTTTATTCCCTGACTGCACATGTACATTTAACAGAATGTCTGTGGTATTTTGATGTTTTAATATTAAAGCCCAATATTTTAAGCATACATCAATTATTTTTTAAGGATATCTTAAATAATTGCAGTTGAATCAAGCTTAAATGGCATAGAACTCATATATATTTATTACATTTCAGTCATTTCTTCTTCAGTTGTCTGCCATTGAATAAAAGTCCATGATTTAGATTGATGGTTTTCCTGTTTAAAATGTAATTTTTGGGGCTATTTGTGGCTTGTTTTTGGGTCTGAGCTCTGTGTTGAGGGCCATACTTTGACCTATAATTGTTAGCTTTGTATATGTGTCGTCTTGAAAGGAGAGTTGTCTCATTTACACTTATACCACATCTTTTAATTTATATCAAACATTCATATAGTTAAACTTACATTATGTACATGACAAAATTCTACTCCTTTTAAGACTTGCCACAATATTCTACGAACAGTGTTTTCATCTAATCCATTTGGACATTTTTCTAGTTCATCTAACACAGTATGATCAACAAATTCAAAAACTAAATAAAGTCTTTTCTTTCTACGGAACACTTCTATTAAATTGACTAGGTGGTCATGTCGTAGTTGCTGGAAAAAAAATGCAAAACATATACTATCATATCAATTTTTTTTATCAAACTCTGGATAAAATGGTTTTGCATTAAAAGAGTATGGATGCCATGAATCTTATGAAAAGTTCTTATTTTATGCTTTTAAAACTGTAACTTAATGACAACCGTTGAGGAGGGATTCAGTCATTTTAAAAAGGAGAGGGGTTTCAACCCAAGATAAAGGAGGGGTTCTAACTATATGTCCCCATTCAAAGGCATTGATCATAACAAAAAAAGGGGTGGGGGGGCTTCCAAACTGACTTAGATGTCTTCTATCATGCATTACAAGCTGAAACTCTGTGATTGCTTTTGCTGTGCCATTTAAATAGAAAAGAATCTTGTTTGGTTTTTCTAATACCATATGGTCGCCTAAAAAACATCCAAACTTTCCATCTAGATGATAGACTGCCTCCCATGCACAGATGTATTTGTATATATATTTATAGATTATCGTACTATATATTAACTAGATTGGTTTTCTCAATTAAGTCGGTATAGCAAAAGCAATCGAGTTGAGATGACCAATAATCAGTTTATTGCTATTTTTGCTATGAAGACATTGTTAATTTCATTGACAACGGCACATGTTCCATTAGTTTCTAGCGATAATTTTTCAAATCACTCAAGGAAATAATCAAACAGCAAGATCAAAGGAAAAATTTGTAAAATAGCAATAATTGTACATATATGTCAAAATAGATAAAATATAGTACTAACTGCTACAGAGGTATTAAAATCAAGTGGTACCAGGTATCTATACCTTTTATGATCTACTTTTTAAGTAAATGTAATGCATCAAATTGAAAGATTAAAGATAGTTCTTTTTCAGTTTCCTATTACAAAAATAAAAATGAAGTTAATTTGCATAAAACATTTATTCTTATAAATCTTCAAACAACAAGTTTGTAAAAATAGTATAAACTGGTACTTCAAATTCTTCATGGGGGATACAAGTTAAACCATTTTCTTTAAAAAGTTGGATAAAAAACAAAAACATTTGTTCTTAAATTTCAGTCCATAGTTTCATGTCTTAACTTATATAATCTAAAGCATGCATACACATCAAATTAACTCATTAGAATTCTACAGTTATACATATCTGCGTATTCTGGTTACAGTCCTAATGATTTTTGTTTGTTAACATAGCTTAAATGGTCACATAATAAGTGTATATTATGTAATGACTACAAATTCCAGATTCTATTACAGTTGACAGGGGAACAGTCTGTTATCTTTACAGATGAGGAGTAATCATAGCATTGGAATGCAATTTGATAATGCTGGTCTACATGTACCTAATATTTGAAATTTTCAAACAAAGACAACATGCAACTAACTTCATCTCTGTTTTGAAAAAAAGAGTTCAACAATGACTTTCAATCTTGTATCTAGCAAGGATTTTTGATACGAAAAACACTCACTCAGACTCAACAACATGATTAAATTTTAATGTTGGGGTATTTTAGAATGTAGCATGCATTACTAGGGCATGTAGAGGTACATGCCTGACCCCATAAATGAAGTATCATTGGGACCAATCTGGAATAAGTTTCTAATAACTCAGTATCAATATTTAATGTCTTTAAAACTTGTCAAGACATATATTTTCAATGAAGCAATAAGAGGAAACATCTGAAAGGGCCTAAAACATAGTTCTCCTTATCTGTTCTATTAAAGTTACAAAAACAGAAAGAAATGTGTCATGTACAAACAGACAGACAGACAAGACAGATGAAACCAGTATGCTCCTTTTTTGAAACAGAAAATTTTATGTTTAAATATTCTAGTATAATGTGTGTTTGACTATTCTAAGCCATTCATAATCCAACCAAATATAAGTTGTTTATAATCAAACATTATAAATACACGTATTAAATCAACCATTGATATCATAACACCGTGATCTTCAGTACAGGCAACACACGATAAAACAGTTGTTAAGCGCAATTCCTCAAGTGTGCCTATTAATACTTCTATATATAACAAATGACAATTGATCAGGACGAGCAATCTTAAATGTCGAAATAAATAAGAAGTTAAATACAATTCAAAAATTATTTACGTATATCAATAGATGGATTTTAATAAATTTCAATACATAACCAAAGGCATACTAAAGCATTGATTTAAATTCCAAGTGTAAATGTGCTACGATTATAGGATCAAGTTAAGTATGAATACGAACAAAGTATTAACTAACCCGCTTTTAATACTGTCTTGATTATATTGTAGATATTAGATTATTAATAAAAAATGGTCTATGAATATCAAATGATCTTTACAGAATATCCTTTGACTTGAGAATAAAGCATTTAAAAGCACATTTAAAAATGCAGGTACAATTCAAACTGATTATATGCCTTTTAATGAATTTTTACATGGTATAATTTCACACAATTACATTGAACGATTATTTAAAATGGTGTCACTTCAGCTTTCACTATTTCAAAAACTTTCTGTTTGTTTGTGGTAGTAACTGCAATCAAGGAGTAATTAAACACAGCCTATTAAGTAAGCCAGTTGTTAGGTGTGAGTGTTACTGGTAAATACAGAAAAGCGCTTTGGACACACAAAATGAAAAAAGAGTAACTTCCAATTCCTATGCAAGGAAAGGAACTGTAATGATCAACAAACTTGCAGTCTGATTCCTGACATTTTTTGTATTCTGTCTAAGTACAAATAGCACTTCAGACACAAGCATGTATATGGTTTTATTTTAATTTCATATGCAAGGAAAGGAACTATTAAGTCAACAAACAATATATTCAACACTCAGTCTAATTCTGATTATATGTGTGGTATTTTGAGGGATTGCTGTGTTACTAAGTCTGACTATAAGGCCTAAAACACCTACTTTCCTCACAAAACCAGGTGAAATGTTTTGATAATTATAAAATTAGTATAAAGATTGATTCCGCTATATAATAGACTATTTTAGTTCTGTTAAATTGTTTGGTTGCTGTGTTACATTTATTGCTCTATTCGTATTTCAACAACTCAGACTGAATGAAAAACTGTCTGTGTTATATTTCCCTTCATTAATGTAAAGTTATAGACTTGTAAACAATAATTCAATATATCGAAACAAATTATAACCCTAAGAAGTCACACCTTTCAAACACCTTTGAAACAATACAAAAAGAATATTCTCCATTATCATTTTATCTACCTTTGTGATCATATTGCGTTCTCATTGTTTAACTTTTAGTTTATTGTTTCACACCATATAATCACCATAAACATGAACTAGTCGTGTACTTTAATACGTAATTCAGTGGTTATCTGTTGTTATTAACATACAAACAGGTTGAATAAAAAATAAGTTTTTCTATAACATGCAGATGATCCTTACTTAAATTTTTGTTATCAAATTCTGTATCTTAAACTTAGTTAATTGTTTTTAACACTCTTATTGTAATTCATTTAAGTCCCAAAGTACCTAATTCAAAAAACTATTTACATGTATAACCATTGTGTCTTTACCAAGTATGTCAGCCAACTATCTTTTACAGAAAGGGCCTTGGTGGTTGAGTGGTATTAGTAGTTTAACTACTGTATCACTAGCCTGTCAACAATCATGTTGAGAGTTCAAACCCCGCACATATGATAATAGGTGTTTTTGATTCCAATCTTAACTGGATTGTCAGTTTTTCTGTCTTAGAGCTGTAGTTCTCTCCATCTGTGCTTGTCTACAGCTTTTTTCGTCATTAAAAACAGGTCCCCATGAAAAAGCCACTAGTGTTTAACAGTGTTACATAACAAAAATCAATCAATCAATAAATCTTTTACAGAAGGTCTGTCATGTAAATTAAATAAACTCAGATTTGAATAAAATTCATTTTAATGGATACAGTGACTATTTTGAAAAATTCAAAATAAAAAACGGGAAAAGCACAGAATTTCCCTCCAATATTGACAATAAAGTTTTGCTGTCACAGCCCTGAAGCCGATATTCCTAAAATTTTGTATAGATTCTTTTAACCGAAGTTGAAATCTTACAGGCCTGATTGATATTTTACAAGCCTGGGATGATGGACCTGTGACAAAGGGTGAAGACTGCATCTCTAAACTATGCTAGGCTAACTAGGGTCATCTTTGACTTGCATAGTCAGAATCTAATTATGATTGGTGCATATATGAATTTTGGGTCATGTAAATTATAAAACACCAAGGCTCCTGTGTGCCAGGAGAGGGTGACTTTCAAGGCATCTAGTAGGCATTGGGAAAAGGTTGTCAGTAGCTGCTGTCCTGGCGACCAAAAGGGAGAACCATATTCATCTGTTCTATAGGAATGTTTTGTTATTTTATTAGCCATCTAGGATAATCAAAAGAAATAAGAGTGGTAGATATTTTATACTTTTGAAATGCAAAAACAGCAAAAGTAGCATGAAGTACTAAGACCTCATTATCCAACCAAAATTATGTCAAGGTCAGATGACAATTGTACAAGACAAGATCTGTATCCTCATGAACAATCTCCATACATACTGAAAATGGAGATGAGATACTAAAGTATCAGCAAATTGTAAAACCCTGCCCTTACATTAGATAATAATTGAATTTCATCTACTGTTGCAGACAGATTCTCAAATTCATTAAGACACAGCCTAAAATTTTGGCAAGAAACAAAATAATATAAAATTATAGAATGAATTAAAATAATAAAATGTAAATATGTATGGTTTTTTTTTTGTATGTATGTATAACAGTCTAGACAGACTTAGTCAACTTACTAACTTAGTGTTTTATTTTAAATGTTTACTTTCTACTACCTAATACTACCTGTTAGTACATTTGTTAGTATTATGAGCATTATTTATTTTCTATAATATTTTTGTTCTATTCATTTGTTTTTCAATTTGTATGTGGATTATGACAAAATCAATTGCAATTCAGACAATATTGATAGATTATGTAAAGCATAAAGTGGGCTATAACAATTTTACGTGAGAAACAATAGTTAAATGGTCTAATGCAAATGTATACTTATTGCCATGTGATATTCAAACAATAAAAATGGGACATCTGGTGTCATGAACTTCAAGAATCATTTAAAAATTTGAATTAATGCAAAATCTATATATGACAAAAGAAACAAAATAAACTTGTTTATTCAACAAATTTTAATCCAGAAAATGATGACAGTTTGTTTGCTTACACTAATTGGTTTGAATGCTTATTTTATTGTGAAGACTGAAGAAAAGAGCAGATCAAGTAGCACAGGTGGTCCAATTCATTTCAGAAATTTTTAGCTGTAAATAAAACATATTTGACCATTATCACTAAAAGCATCCTACTTCAAAACTTACAATGACAACAATACAATATTAATTAAAAGCTTTCAAAATGATCATCTTACAATCTATACATAATTTTCAATGAGTACATTTTGAAAGTAAAAAAGTCAGTATATGGACCGGATATGTTTTAATTTTACGGGAGCTAAAAAGTAGGAGAAAAAAGTTATAGAATTTTTAAAACATTTTAAATTTGGAACTGTATCAATGACTTTTGTGTACAGGATTAGTCACTGGTTTGGATGTATTTTGGTCATTTCTGGTTTTATTAGACCTTCAACATTTATATAAGGTGTTGAAGGTCTGGTGTTACCATCAAAGTTTTCTTGGTTAATGTTTTTGATGGGATTTTTTTTTTGTAGTGACCACAAAATTGACGGGCTTAAGAAGGGAAGAAAATCTCATCCAATTTTCCTTGAAAAATTGAATGGCCTTGAATGGGGATTATCCAATTACAGTGCAGTTTTATATAATTATTGTCAACAAAGTTGTTCATAAAAATAATTGATAAGGACTACAGATGACTTAGACCAAAGTTAACCTGGTCAAGAAAAACTTTTACCAGGTTAACTTTGATAGCGACAACTGGGCATTAGATTTTAAAATGTTTTGGCCTTGAGCATCACTAAAGCAACATTAATTGTCAAAATGCACAATTGGTGCAGTAACATAGGTACTGTTAATGTTATTAACTCTATTAATACCTTTAACATTCTGACTTCTCTAAGAGCAATCTTCTTCACCATTTTATCATCTTCACTTTCTAAAAACTTTTTAATAGCTACTAGCTGTCCAGTTTCTTTATGTCGACATTTTAATACCATTCCATAACTCCCTTCACCAACTAATCCCAAGTTTTCATACTTCTCCATAGTGGACTATAATTATGTCCTTTGGTTTTAATGCCTGAAAAAGAAATGGAAGAATTATGACAATGCACTGCTATTTTTTTTCTAACTGTTATGATACGTTGTACCTATATCATGTATATACAAATCTTATTAACACCAAATACAGATCAAATGTGAATTTGTTGGGTAGACAGTTTCACTATATTGGAGTAATGTCCCTTTATAAATAACAACATTCATTAATTGCTGAAATTGTCATATATTTACAAAGATAACTGTTATATACATTGTATCTATTTTTACATGTACACACATGTATGTGTAAACTAATGAAATCTCTAATTTGGCTTTAAAATTAAAAAGATCACATCACAGGGAACAGGTGTACTAAGTTTCAAGTTGAATGGACTTCAACTTTCATCAAAAACTACCTCTACCAAAAGCTTTAAGATGCAGACAGACAGACTAATGAACAAACGGACAGACCAGAAAACATAATGCCCATAAATGGGCCATAAAAATTGTAAAAAAAACACTAATAAGTATGAATCCACAGTATGAGTTGTCTACCAGTATATATAATCATTAAAAAAAAACTCTTGAAGAACTAGATGTTTCAAAGCGACACGAATGGCCCCGTCCCAAAAAGTTGAAAAATCTGCAATTTCAATAACACATGTGGACACAAAATTTGTATAACTGTGATTTTCAATAATTTATCAAAGTCCAAAGCCCGTAATTTCAGCAAAAATTAGCAGATCGGAACGAAACTTAAACTTGATCTGTAACTCATTGTGAGTAATTCACATACCAAAAATCAGCCCGATATCTGAAAGCATTTAGAAAAAAAATGTGTATAATTGTGATTATATAATTACTTGATGGAACATTAAGAAGCTGTGCGTTTTTTATTTGCATAATAATTTTCACACACTTACTCAAACTTATGATATTGTTGATGCCAATACTATACATGTCATATATGAATTTGTAACTTTTACCTGTTTTGAAAATTGTATTATATTTCATAACAATTTTTTATTTCATTATTCATGTATGTGTGTCTGTTTGATATTTTGTAATTGTTGTTATATTTCATTGTATTTCATGAGGGCCTCAGGGAAGATTAGCTTTATAGCTAACTGTGTAACCCTCTTTAAATAAAGAATTATTATTATATTATTATTATATTTTCAACAATTTATCAAAGTCCAAAGCCTGTAATTAAAGCAAAAATTAGCGGAGCGGATTGAAACTTAAACTTGATCTGGTTAACTCATATACCAAAAATCAGCCCAATATCTGAAGGCGTTTAGAAAAAAAGTCCGTATAACTGTGATTTTCAACAATTTCTCAAAGTCCAAAGCCCATAATTTTGGCAAAATTTAGTGGAGCGGAACGAAACTTAAACTTGATCTGTAACTCATCATGGTTAACTCACATAACAAAAATCAGCCAAATATCTGAAGGTGTTTAAAAAAAACTCTGTATAATGGTTTTTTGCAGAATGACGGAATTTCGGAATTACGGAATTACAGAATAAAGGAATTACATAATTTCAGACAAGGGTAAAACTATATGGCACCGACAACTTCGTTGCAGGGCCATAAAAAGAGGTTTATGACAGCAACAAAACAGAACATAAGCCTTGCATGTCTACCTGATTCTAGTCAAGTCAACTCCTCTCACAACACCTCAAAATGCTCAAGGTATGTTGTTTTTAGCAAACATAGGGGACGCCTCCGGGTGCGGGAGTTTCTCGTTGCATTGAAGACCTGTTGGTGACCTTCTGCTGTTGTCTGCTCTATGGTCGGGTTGTTGTCTCTTTGGCACATTCCCCATCTCCATTCTCAATTTTATAAGCAAATGCATTACTCATTAGCCTACTACATGAAGTAGTTTTTAGACAATTTGACTGTTTATATAAGTATATATCTTTCAAAAGTGTCATGCAACTTTTCACCATGAACTATTCATTAATACATGATATAGTGACATACATGTACAGTCATGTAATGATGTATTCATTAATTGGTTCTAGAATTCACACAACCATATTTTTTTATGATTTGATATGATAAATTATATAAAACCTTGAGGTCAACATGGTAAACAACAAAATTTGTCCAATATTTAACACCAAATCTAAAATTTTGGTTTTAAAAAACCACAGGTTTATTTGGTCAAGAACAGATTAAATTTGGTAAGATTGATAAAACTTTATCTTATGGTGTCTGATTATATAAAATGATGAAATAAAAAAGACTGATGAACAGTAATTTGACCAGAAAAGAATGACTAAATAAAACCCATTATGTATATATGGTTTTAAGTATTTAAAAATTGCTGGCATGGGGTTTAAAACGGCTTAAACTAAAGTTTCTTTTAAATAC
Source organism: Mytilus galloprovincialis (assembly GCA_037788925.1). NCBI lineage: Eukaryota > Metazoa > Mollusca > Bivalvia > Mytilida > Mytilidae > Mytilus > Mytilus galloprovincialis. The sequence goes on along the minus strand of CM075337.1, from coordinate 44,155,477 downwards.
CTATTGATTGCATATAGATTTTATGGATTATCTTTGTGTTTATGCATTTCAATGTTTAAACTGACATAGGATAAAATCTAAACCCCACATATAAGTTAATAAATCTCACATTTGTTTTAACATTAATGGAGTACCTCAGTGTAAATCAAAAACACTATGTAGTCATTTGTACCATCTTTACAGTAAAATGGGGTCAATATTTCGCAGTGGCTTTGCATGTATTATATACATCATACATGTATACTGTATACTGAAGGATGCCTCCAGGTGCAGGAATTTCTTGCTACATTGAAGACCTGTGCGTTAACTTCTGCTGTTGTTTTTTCTATGGTCGGGTTGTTGTCTCTTTGACATATTCCCCATTTCCATTCCCAATTTTATGTAGTATGAAAAATGTTGGCAATTTATTAGTTCATCCGAAATACTTTCTTTAATGCATCTATCTTGATTTCCCTTAATTATTTTCATCTGCATGTACAGTGTACAGTTGTAAGTGTACTTTTAATAACTTGTGACAGGCTTTTTGATTTTTCTATTCACTAATATGCTTATCTGTAGTGTATATAAATATATCTTTTTACTTACTATAGTTAAATGATATTAAAAATGAAAACTACTCGTTTATTGATTCTACATAAAATATAATATAGAATATTTCATTATTTTTCAAAATTTTCATTATCTTATTTTAAAATAATTTTCTCTTTTTTTAAGCCCTAAAAATTATAGTTGAAGATTTAATTTAAAGTGTGGACCATTTTAAAACTTATTAATCAAATTCATCTCTCAATCTTTAAATACACTTTATCTTTCATTTTCCCGCTTATAAAGCAATTTATTTCTTTACAAAAATGTCCTTAGAACTCAATATACAGATAATAAAGGCAGTTCTCCCCTGCCGAGACATCAACAATATTAATTGCAGCTGTAAATTTCATAAATTTGCAAACGATTTATAAGGATGTTATATCCTATATAAATTTGTATTTAATAATCTAAGCATTTTTCTATGTGACAACAATTCCGTCAACACAGAGTGAGTGAGAGTGAGATTGTACTAATAAGGAAAAAAGACAGACAGTCCTATCAACCTTATTAAAGAAGTGTATGTTCAGACTATATTTCTCCGAGGATTGATTATTGTATGCACTCTCAAAACAGGAGGTATAAAATTAAAATTTCCACTGACCAACACAGTGGCAGATCCAAAGGGGTCGGGGGGAGGGGGAGGTCAGAGGTTTAGAAACACTTTTTTTTTTTACGATCAATGCTTTTGAATTGAGACATATTGTTGGAATGTCCTTTTTAAAAATGGTGAGATCTGCTCCTGCAACATGGTTGTACTTGTACTAACACCCCATTTTGACAGGGCTCTAACAGCAAGGCCACAATTTAAAATATTTTGATTTGCTCAAACCCTACCCAAGTTTGAGACAGTGGGTAGGTAGGTAGGCATTTTCTTTTTTTTTTTTTAAGAAATTTACATATCGGATGTTTATTAGTCTTCATGCCTATCTGATTAAAAAAAACTTCTTCAAATCAGGACAATAAAAGAATTTGAGTAGGCAGCTTTTTTCTGGGTAGGTAGTGTTTGGGCAAACAAACCTATTCTTTTTTATGGCCCAAATTGGACCAAAACAAAAGTAATCATATTTTTATGCCTATGTGCCCATGAACAATTTTTAAAAATACTTATTTCAGATGGAATATTTCAATAAAATTTGCTGATTCTGATACATGTTTTTCAAACTGAGTTGCATGTACCACATAGAGCCTGAGGTATCCGTATGAATTATATCTTGAATTCATAAATTATATATTGCATGATTTAAATTTCAATGAGACTACCACTTTTATAAAAGAAGATGCAGGTTTCATACTGAATTTGTCAAAATTTTAGAAATCTATTTGGAGTCTAAAATAAAGAAATTCATACAAAATAAAAAGAACGCTTTTAATTCATTTTGGAGTTTAGTGGATTTTAAAATTTTCACATATATTTTTACATTTTCTACATTTGTAGATTAAAGGTTGCAAGTCAATAAAGTTATGCAAACAACACCCAAAGTGAATTCCAATTTACTTTGCATTAAAAAATAATCTTCCTTTACTCATCAAGTAGACATGAAGAGCGTTGTTTATATATACATTTCTTTGATGTTAAGATGACAAAAATATAAGAATTACCCTGAGTACTAATAGTAGAGACTCATGTGCCACTAACAATTCTTCTGATAATTATTACAAATGTAGTTAAATAAATCATCCATCAATGTCTAGTTTTAATTTACCAAAACTTAACTACCTTCTGGTGACTGTCATGACTGTAAAATTAACTTGACAGATGTACAGTGTTCATCTTAAAAAAACATTGATATCCCATATTCAAGAATTAATAATTTAAGTGTTAGGTTAGGAAGGATAGGGGTGTAGTTGTTAGGATTGTCTTTTTTTGCAAATGTAAACAGTTCAAAAATGTGACGACAATGAACATGATCAATGAGGGTTATAATGGGGGCATTATATTATAATTTTTGATGCATAACAATTAAATGTACATTTTCTTTTCAACGAAAAAAAGATGCAAAAATGTACATATAGTGATATACCTGTATAATACAGGTGTCAATATTTCCTGGATCATGTAAACCAGTTTCAGGTCTGTTCACCCTGATTACATGTTCGCCTTAGGTCTGTTCGCCCTGCGTTTGTTTGCCCTAGGTTTGTCCTTGCTACTTTTAATTCAAAATATTTGACTTATATATGTTTCTCTTTATATTAAGGGCATTAAAGTTTAATAAACTTATTATTCATATATTTATATGGTATAAATTCTGGAAATTCACAAAAACACATTTAAATAATTAAAAGTTGATGGCTTTTTAAATTGGAGCATTTATATTGTTTATTATAATAATTCTCACTGATTGCTGTAATAATTATCTTTGATTGATAAAAATAAACCTACCTTTTTAGTAAATATCTAATAGGCTATTATTGATCCAATTGGTTATATACCACTAATTTCTCCACATTGTTTATCTATGGCTATATATATGCCAATATTCACAAAAACATATGAAACATTTTCACTTCAAATTGCAATTAATGTAACATGTAAACAGCTGGTCTACTTTCACTCAGACTCTCACTCTAAAACTTTTAAAATACTATCCTACAATATAAATTATGTCAATAATATCTCAAAATGAAAGTTGTCGTCTGCTTCATGATGATCTTATTATTTCTATAAACATTATCGAACTCCTTGTAATTCACTGTTCTTCATATTTGTTTCTTAACAACTTCAACAGAAAATTTTAATCCAGCTAATCGCACGTTTTTGACAAAAGTAATCCGAGATACTGTAGTTATTTATCGCCGTATATTTGTAAGTAAAAATAGATTGAAACACGTGAATTTTCTATGTCTAAAAAATAACATGATTATTATTTTTTAAATCAAATAAACAGTAATTTAACTTCCGGAAATAAATGAAAAAGCTTTATCAGTTGTCAGATCAAGTGTTTTGCAATCAACAACTGTTTAATCCAGTTGCAACATGATTAAAACTGTAAATGCTAATTACACCATTCATACTTCTTTTGAACTTTTGCCAGACCGCATGTATCTAGTGACAACAAATGTTTGACTTCCGGTTCTTTTGTGTCACACTTTTTTCCAGTAATAACTGTGTTTTGTACAGAAAATGTAAAATAAATTTGACAATTGTTATTCATATTTTATCGAGCATTGTACCATAAGTTACCCTTTATCGTTTAATGGCACCATTTGAGCGAACCAATCCTCGAAATAATAGGAAAAAGTACACGCGTGCGTAGAACACAATAACAATACAACTTCCTGTAGCATATGGCCTACTGTAAAATATAGTGATGGTGATGGATTGGAGCCAGGAACTCCAATATAGATTGAAAAAAGTAAAATCACAAAAATACTGAACTCAGAGGAAAATCAATTCGGAAAGTCCATAAACACATGGCAAAATCAAATAACAAAACGCATCAAAAACGAATGGACAAGAACTGTCATATTCCTGACTTGGTACAGGCATTTTCAAATGTAGAAAATGGTGGATTGAACCTGGTTTTATAGCTAGCTAAACCTCTCACTTGTATGACAGTCGCATCAAATTCCATTATATAGTCACCGATGCGTGAACAAAACAAACAGACATAATAGGTAAAAATGTCAAAAATAGGGGTACAGCAGTCAACATTGTGTTATCATCTTAATCACTATAAAAACAACAAATGTAACGAAGAAGCACAAAAAGGCATACATCAAATTAACATCCTCATTTTGATTATATTATACGATTATAATTGTCTATGTAAAATGCACCCATCAAGGAAGGAGGGTATGGGTACTGGTGTAAAATTGCGCGTTTGAAATTCGCACAGGTAGACATGAAATAATTTTGTCGTTCAAAGTATGACGGGATGCACAAATACAGTCACGCAAAATAGATATAACAAACACTGACTAAGCAGTTAAAGTAATAATAATAAATAAAATAATAGTGTGGTTCAAAGTATGACGTGATACATAAGTACAGAGTCACGTAAAATGTTTATCACAAAAAAAGTTGGTTAACAGTAAAAGTAATATTAATGAATAAAATAATTTTGTCATTCAAAGTATGACAAGATACATAGGTACAGAGTCACATCATAAAATAATTTTGTCATTCAAAGTATGACAAGATACATAGGTACAGAGTCACATCATAAAATAATTTTGTCGTTCAAAGTATGATGGGATATATAAGCACAGAGTTACGTCAAAAGGATATCTCTAAAAACAGACAACAGTAAAAGTAATAGTAATAAAGACAAATAAAAGAATAATATAACACGTAATTAAGATGATAAACCACGTCAGTACGCAAAATCTATACTTCAAGACCATCGTGTATTATTTGTGAAGTTGATACGGAATATTTATCAACAAGTTCTGGGTACCTTCCGATGAACTTTTTTAGAAAAAGGACGAGACGTTCTTTGACATACCCCTGGTTCATCAACTTTCTGCTCAGACATTGGTGTACCTGTACAGGTGTTTTCCCTCAATTATTGATGTGAATCTAATGGGTTTGCATTACTAAATGTATGATATTTAAAAACTTGAAACGAAAATTGTATATCTGCTATTCATAAATATATAAGACTGAAATTGGAGTAATTTTCGTCCATATTTCTAGATCTGCCATGAGTTTGTATTTGGCAAAACTTTCGGAATATTTGGTTCTCAATGCTCTTCTACTCCGTACTTTGCTTAGCGTTTCATACCTTTTTTATTCGAGCGGTGCTGTTGAGTCTTTTGTAGATGAATCGCGCGTCTTGCGTAAATACAGAAATTCAACCCTGGTATCTATGATGTGTTTCTCATTTGGGACTATAAGCATAACGCCGGATTGACTTTTTTTTTAGCATGACATGCACGCGAAAGTCGAGTAATTAAGCGTGAAAACGGGAAACGAAGTCCGACGGGACAAGGAAACTACATGCACTATTATGGTGAGAAGCGGAATACCCCTTAAACATTAATTAATAAGTGGGGACCCTCGGACTGCCTAAGAGGGTGCCCGCTGCCATCACGCTTCAGTGATTCTCTATATGAGCAACAATTTTTTCGCAGAAAAAGGGTGGAGAGGGGGGGGGGGGGGGGGTTAATCCGCATCAGTCCCAATGAGACCCCCTATGATGACTGTCAGTGATATTGTTGGCTTTTTTCAAAACTATCTCTACCCTTCTTTATTGGGAAAATACTAGTATTCGCAATTTTCATCAAATTGGGAAATTGAGAATAAACCATGAATTTCACTGCAACTTCAATTTATAGACCCCCCTTTCAAGAGTCAAAGCCTGCTTTGAAATAAGACCCCTTTTTGTCAGTGATGATACATAAATAGAACCTCAAATTTGCTCATATAGTCACTTTAGGCATGAAAAATGTATAAATGAGTCTCTTTCAGTTTGTATTTATGCACAATTACTACATTTGTACTAAGACTGCACTGTTGGGAAAGAAGTTGTCTTTTAGGGAATAATTAAAGCCATGTTTTTTTTTTCAAATTGGGATTCTTCTCCAGGGGGAAAAGCCTTTATTCTCCACTTATTTAAGGCAAATAATATCACTGACTGCATTTGTAATGTTTGTCCACCTATTTTCATGATTTTGTATATGGCGTCACCCCTTGCCATTTATTATTTTATTTTTTTTTTTGAAGTAAAGAATATGACATTTAACCTTTAATGTTTTGTCCATAATTGGTAACTATTCTTTTGTCGTGTCCGGTCTCTATACATCTCGCCAATGGTATATTGTGCTATTATCATTTATTGACTATTATTATTGTCTTTCATTTTTGCTGTTCTTTGTATATTAGACGGTGTCTAATATTCCGTTTGTTGACATAGTTTTTTAAATTATTTTTTTTGGTGATTACGATTATACATGTAAGATTTATAACACAATGTTGACGAATGTACCCTAATGTTGACCTATTTAATTAGTGCCGGTTTAGCTAGCAGTAAAACCAGATTAAATAAAACATTTACTACATAAGAAAATGCCTGAACCAAGTCAGGAATGTGATTGTTGTTTACCATTTATACTATTTTGCAGGTTTGAGCTACTGATTTTACCATTGGAATAAGGGGCTTTCCATTTCGGTATTTCAGTCATTCAGTTTCACTTTTTACATCTATATGACGAAGAGTGTCTTCAACCCATCACATTAGTGAGAAGTTAGTCATTCAATATGGTAGATACATATGTTTAGCGTGTGCAGTATTAAAATTATGTTGTTTCATGCGTGAATACGCCGTTAAATAAAATTGAGGCTGTTTGTGAATGCCCCGCATTATCTACATTAAAAAGTTTTCTTGGTTAGTTGTTTCAGCCTTTGATCGTACAAGCTAGGAAAGAAGCTGTATTTCAGTGCTGGATGGTATTTCGTTGGGAAACTATTGCCTTATAAAGCCTATTAAATTTTCATCTGGTCTCTAAATTCTAATGACCAGGGTTCTCGCTAAGGATTTTGAAAGCGAGTCCAGGGAATCGTCATTTTTAGCCATGATGAGTCCAACAAAAAGAAGAAACTGAATTAATGTTTAATGAAACAGAATGATCCATTTCTCTATTTTTTGTTTAGTTTAAACAATATTTTATTCAAATAAATTGAATTGGATTGGGCAACAGGCATAGCCTATGTAAGCCCTCTCCACAAAACAAGGTACAATATATTACATTCAAACAAAGCAACACATACACAAACATAATGACAAAACTGAATTATTTTTTTTCAAAAATACCTCTTAGCTGACTGGAATGATGTTTCAAATAGTTAACTCAGATCAACAGTATGACTATTTTAAGAATGCTTCAAATGTTAACTCACAAAAATAAGAAAATCTAAATTATGAAAAAAGTTTTAATATTCTAGGTGATAAGCTCCCGCATTGATTTAGAGGTCTCACATTAAATTAAATGGTCTCCAGTCAGCTATTCAAAATAATAAATTTAATAACTCATTTTTAAAACAACATGTTTGATATCATGTACTTATTTTTACTAAATAATTGCACCTGAAGAAAAACGACAGCGAGTAGTAACCATATTGACATGATTGATACATTACAGAATTATAATAATATAAAAATAATTTAGAATGTTATTAATAAGAAGAGAGAGAAAAAAATAGATTTAAGAAATTAAAGATATACAAATTGAATATATGAATGATATAGAAATGAAGGTGCATTTATTAGCTTTTTAGCTTTAATAATATTAATTTCAATGTACTGTCATTTCATTATTAACTTTTGTTTCAGTTTTAATTATTTTTCAGCTGGTTCGGGTCTAGGAGCTTAAATATAATATAAAATACAGACAAAGTAAAAGTTAATTTGGTTTTGGACTATAAAATACATTTCATTATACAAATATCTCTGATTTTTTTTATATATTCATGAATAGCCTTAACTATCTGCACATTGTCTTCAATACACATAGATTGATCACCAAATAGTATCAACTTTAAATCAATATCAACACCATAAGCAGACAGTTTATTAAGGAGTGTGATCCTGTTAAAAGTGTATGATGGACAATCAAAAAAAATAATGTTGATTGTCTTCACATTTATATAAACATTTAGGACAAAAAGGTTCTCCTGTCAAAAAATTATGAAACAAGTGAGAATTGAAATTGCTTGCATCGTTTCGTAATTGACAATGAACAATATTAAATTTTCTTATACCTGAACAAAAATATTTAGGAGGAATCTCTGGTTTATGCAGGGGCGTAGCAGCCGGTACGACAGGTACGGCAGCCGCCGTACCAATAATTTTTGCATAAAAAGTTTTTTTAAAACCCAAGGTTTTTGCATGGAAATAAAGAAAACAAGGTATTAAAGGAAATAAAAAAGATAGAAAATCCATTTATGAGTCATAAGTAATTTACCGTATACATTCAATAGAAATAAGAAGATGAAGTATGTATGTACTTCGAGATTCCGCCAGTTGAGACGCACCCCTTGATTGACTGCAAGGGTACAGCGGATCCATGTACACTCCCTAAGGATTAATGGAAATGTTTCCTTTACAATATTATCCCACCACCAGAACAATCCCCACCTAACACCGTCCAAGGGAGCGTGTAGGACACCGGGAAGTCTGTTATTATGGTGGAGGAAGCCGAAGTACTCGGAAAGAACCACCGGGCTTCTCGACGGGAACAAACAACCCGAAGAGATTTCGGAAGATTGATCTACAGGTTAAACTGGGAACAACTTTAACCTACCGAGGCCCCGAAGTATCTAATCTAGTTTTAAACTCCGGTCTGGATACCAGAGATGTGTGTGGGAGGGTGAAAATCATCCTACTGGTGTACTGAAAATTCGACGTATCGAGTGAGAATGGTACTCGGGACCTTCAGTACTGTAGCCATCGGTCTTAACCACTAGACCCCGAACCCACATTGTTTGAGTTTCAGTTTGAGCGTCAATGAGACAACTCTCAATCCAAGTCACAATGTATTAAAAAGAAAACAATTATAGGTAAAATTACGGTCTTCAGTACGGAGCCTTAGCTCAGCCACATCGAACATCAAGCAATACAGAACCCCATTATAACTGACTAAAGTGAAACAATTCAAACAGACAAACGACAAAAGAGAAAATGTCAGCTTCCAAATTGTGAACTTTCAATTTCTTTGTAGCAACATTACAGCATCGCCTGCATACGGAGTATATATCTCCCAATCGATACGATATTTCCGGGGTTGTATTTCTTATAATGATTTCCTTGATAGAGGGTTGCTGCTTGAAAGGAAGCAATAAAACCAAGAGTTCCAAATGGTAAAGTTAAAATCATCCCTTCGTAAATTTTACGGATACTATCACGAGTTGGTTGAACGTAACGGACTTTCAGTTTCACATATGAAATTGGATATGTTACTTATTTCTTAACTACAATCCAGTTCCCTTTTCACGATTGTGACCTACCGAATTAGGCTATTTACCGGGTTCGTAAAACATGAGCAACACGACGGGTGCCATATGGGACTGAGCATGATCTGCTTACCCTTCCGGAGCACCTAAGTTGATATCCTGTTTTTTTGAGGGGTTGTGTTGTTTCGTCTTTAGTTTTATATGTTGTGTCTTGTGTACTATTAGTTGTCTTTTTTTTTAGCCATGCCAGCGTTGTCAATTTATTTTCGATGTACGAGTTTGAACGTCCCTCTGATAACTTTCGCCCCCAGGAGTTTTTTCTACAATTATCCTGGCGTAAACATTTCATAACAACACTTGCATTACTTTTGTATGAATACTTTGCCTCAGTGGTATGGAAGAACTAAAGTTATTAAGTACTTAGCTTCCCAACTTCGCTGTTTAAAGAGTTTCTGCAGAGAAAGTTATCGAACAAAACATACGAAAAACAAAAACCGAGTTAAATTTCTCTTGTAATTTAACTCTTTCTTTTGTAATTTAACTCTTTCCCTTGTAATTTAACTCTTTTTTTTATTGAAAATATACGGATTTTACGTCATTGAACAAAAGGTGTGAAACTGGAGGCAGATTGTTTGTTTTTAAATACCAAAGAGGCAAAAGTTCAGTAAAGCAAAAGATTGAATAATATTTCCGTAATCTCGGAGTTTCACCATCTACAAATTTACAATCTACTGTGTGATATTGAAAAAAATGCTGAAAGTAAGCATTCCCTGACGCTAAAATCTGTAACCTTGCGTCACGAGTATACACCCTGGATATAAGTCCAGCAGTCACATTTACATGTAGTCGTCGATTTGATCCCTACGCCTTGTCCTTAGAATGGTACATTAAATGATAGACCAGCCCTTTCATCATTAACTAATTTTTTTAATTTGTTTTTTTTTAGTCATGATCAGTCACTGACAGAAAAAAAAATACAACAAGAATGTGTTCATAGTACTGACAGAAAAAAAAATACAACAAGAATGTGTTCATAGTACTCGGATGCCAAACTCGCACTATCATTTTCTATGTTCAGTTGACCATTAATTGGGATCAAAACTTTGATTTCAAAAATATATATATATAAATAAGAAAGATATTGCCTTTGGGAGCATGTGAACAAAGTTTCAAGGTGGGTGGAATTCAACTTCACCAACTTTTTCAAAAACTACCCTGACCAAATACTTAACCTGAAGCGGCCACCATCATTTTCTATATATAGTGGACCGTAAAATTGGGATCAAAACTCTAATTCGGCATGATGATTAAAAAATATCATATCAAAAGGAACATATGTGCAGTTTCAAATTGATTTGACTTCAACTTCATTAAAAACTACCTTAATTGACAAAAACTTTAACCTGAAGCGGGACAGACGACCAGACGAACGGACACACAGACCAAACACATAATGCCTCTGGGATTGACATATAAATAAATAAAAAAAAAGAATGATCGCTGAAGCCATGATGTTTCTTATGCCAGTTACAAACCTGTTTATTAATATTTAATAAAGGAACATGTTATTACATTACTAGTATATTCTCAAAACACATCCAACTCTTTGCATTTCTTTCCCAAAACCAACTTTTCCCCCTGAAATCGGGTTTTATATTTAATAAAAATGATAATAAAACATTAGCCTGCGATTTACAATATGTTTGTGCAGCTGAACTTTATGAGAATGTATTTTTTAACCCTATAATCACTGTCTTTAGTTTAGAAACGATGATGAACGAAAATGTTCTACCGTCGTTTGTTCTATGTTTAGTGGAGGACATCACAAGACTCAATTCTATGTTATTTGTACATTTTTATGATTTCAAATCAGCATGCCAAGACCCCTTCTGCTCTAGCCAGGTGTCCAACACAAATTGAAAGTTTTAGTTTTAGCTAAGATATTCCGGTTTTCCTATCATGGTCCAGTTGCTTCGCGACTCATAATTTTTTTTGCCGTACCAATATAAATTTGGGTGCTACGCCTCTGTTATGTATTTACTCTATTACCTACTAACCGACCTACACCACATTGTACATAAACACTATGTACGTTTACCATAATTAATATACAAATTCAAAAACAATATTAATTTTGCCGACTAGCCCGTCAAGTATGCTAGAACACTTTCTAATAAGTTAGCTTCTTGTAAAGTACAATTATTCCAAGACGTGATGTCCACTTTTGCCCTGTCACATAATGTTTGCATATTCTAGAATAGGACGAATAAATGCTGTATAAATTGTAATAAGTACATTTCGATCGAAACTATATTTTACTTGTTGTAATAAATGTAATCTAGAACATGCTTTTTTATAAATTGCATTTGTATGTAATTTCTAATTAGCCTTACTTTTTAGTTTAGACCTGGGTGACAGTGACTTTTAACTTCTTTTATTTGGTCCCCACGAATGCCAAAGTATAAAGGGGATGATTGATAACTTTTCTAGAAAATAAAAGGGTTTCTGTTTTGGAGGGATTAAAGGTTACAGCCCAGTTGTCAGCCCATGTTTAAGTCCTCCCAAGATCATCAGTCAAAGACATAGAAACAGTATCATAGTCATCATCAATATTGGCATATAAAGAGGTGTCATATGCAAATAATCTAATATGATTACTCATATTTTCCACAATGTCATTAATATAAGTTGAAAAAGGAATGGACCCAGTACCGAGCCTTGGGGTACCCCAGCATTGGTACCTTTTTGAGATGAATAAAACCCATCCAAAACAACTTTCTGGCATCTGTCACCTAGGAAATCTCCAATCCAATCGATTAAATTACTATGGATACCAAAATCTTTCAAGTTATGTAGTAAACCATCATGCCAAACTTTGTCAAAAGCTTTGGAAATATCGCAAAAAATAAAGCGAATATCTTTTCCTTGATCAAGATTGGTAATAATAGTATTATATATTTTTGTTTGGTTTCTTCAAACCTGGATTAGGCCCCGAGCACTGCTTGTACATGTATATTCAAAGTTTGCTATAACAATAGCTTAAGTAGTCTCTTCCCGGAATTTATTGATGTTTTCTCTCAAGACGTTTAATGACCCATTTGCTACATCTTCGATGTTGACGTGTATATCTTTGTTTTTAGGTTGTTGATAAACTGAACTCCTTAATATGGGTTTTGGTCGACATCTTCTATCTTTCCGAATGGATTAAGGCAGTGAGGTCGTTGATACAAATCAGAATTAAAAAACTGAATGGGTCTATCAATGCCCATGCTACGTCAATCTTTCAAGACCAAAATGTTGCAAAACACCTATCCATGACAAATATGTTTGTTGTCCCCGCAGATAAAGCCCCAAACAACATCGTTTTTGTGTGTACATTAACTGCTTGATAAACGAATTAGGTATTGACAATTCACTTGGAAACTCAACATATACCCTCACGACACTTACCAAAGAGGAAATCCTGGATAATCATAGGTTTGTTCTGTGTTCCTTTGGAATTTCAACCAAAGATGAAGAACTGGATCTGCCATCACAATATTGGATACCTAAACTACATAAGTGTCCTTACAAACAACGGTATATTGCTGCGTCTTCCAAGTGATCCACGAAACCTCTTTCGAAATTAATAACATATATTTTATCAGCAATCAAAGACGGGTTTCAAAGTTATTGTGAAACTGCCTATTCTAGAGGGGGCGTGAATCAGATGTGGATACTTAAAAATTCCAAAGATCTTTTAGAGTACATACAATCTAACTCTCTTTCATCTTGTAACAGTATTAAAACATTTGACTTTTCTACTCTTTACATTAGTATTCCACATTCCAAACTAAAAGACAAATTGAAAGAGTTGGTATTGCTTTGCTTCGTAAAAAAGAATGGCCTACGTAGATACAAGTATCTTGTGTTAGGGAGGGATAAATCCTACTTTGTAAAGGATCACTCTGATTCGAACAAAAAATTCTCTGAAACTGATATTATGAAGATGCTTGATTTCTTGATTGACAACATATTTGTTACGTTCGGAGGACTTGTTTTTTAACAGGCTGTCGGCATTCCAATGGGAACAAACTGTGCCCCTCTACTTGCCGACTTGTTTCTTTATTATTATGAGGCTGATTTCATGCAGGAACTTCTTAGGAAGAAAGATAAGAAGTTAGCAATATCCTTTAGTTCTACTTTTCGCTACATAGATGATGTTCTTTCACTAAATAATTCAAAATTTGGTGACTATGTGGAACGAATCTATCCAATCGAGCTAGAGATAAAGGATACTACAGATACAGTTAAGTCGGCCTCATATCTTGACTTACATCTAGAAATTGTCAATGAGGGTCGGTTGAAAACAAAACTTTATGACAAAAGAGATGATTTCGGCTTTCCAATTGTGAACTTTCCATTTTTAGGTAGCAACATTCCAGCAGCACCTGCATACGGGGTATATATCTCCCAATTGATACGATATTCCCGTGCTTGCATTTCCTATCATGATTTTCTTGATAGAGGGTTGCTGCTCACAAGGAAGCTATTAAATCAAGAGTTCCAAATGGTGAAGTTGAAATCATCCCTTCGTAAATTTTACGGACGCCATCACAAGTTGGTTGACCGTTATGGAATAACCGTTTCACAAATGATATCGGATATGTTCCTTACGTCGTAACCACAATCCCATTCCCTTTCATGAATGTGACCTACCGAATTAGACTATTTAACGGATTTGTTATCACATAAGCAACACGACGGGTGCCACATGTGGAGCAGGATCTGTTTACCCTTCCTGAGCACCTGAGACCACCCCTAGTTTTTTGGTGGGGTTCGTGTTGTTTATTCTTTAGTTGTCTATGTTGTGTCGTGTGTTAACGTCGACTTTAAAAGGTTCCGACGTGACAAATATGAAAAATAGAATAAACTAAAGGCTCCAATGAGCATGTGTCGCTCACCTGATATCTTTTATTTACAATTGGTGCATGAAATAATGCAGCTGTTACACTTTTGCTTTAGTTTCATCTGCCTCATATCAAATTATACTTATACACTCAAATTATTTTTTATGGCCCCGTAACTAAGTTGTCGGTGCCATATAGTTTTTCCCTTGTCTGTCATCCGTCATTCCGCAACAAACCATTGTACGGAGTTTGTTTTTGTTCTCAACGCCTTCGGATATTGGGCTGGTTTTTTGGTATGTGAGTTAACCATGATGAGTTACAGATCAAGTTTAAGTTTCGTTCCGCTCCGCTAATTTGTGCCGAAATCACGGGGTTTGGAATTTGTTGTTGAAAATCATAGTTATACAGACTTTTTTCTGAACGCTTTCGTATATTGGGATTATTGTAGGCATGTGAGATAACCATGATGAGTTACAGATCAAGTTTAAGTTTTGTTCCGCTCGGCTATTTTTTTGCCGAAATTACGGGCTATGGACTTTGATAAATTGTTGAAAATCACAGTTATACAGCCTTTTTTTTTATTATTCTAAACGGTTTTTGGTATGTGAGCTAGCCATGATGAGTTGCAGATCAAGTTTTAGTTTCGTTCCGCTCCGCTAGTTTTTGCAAAAATTAAGGGTTTACAACTTCGAAAATTATTATAAATCAGAGTTATACAGACTTTTTTCTATACGCCTCCAGATTTTGAACTGATTTTTGATATGTGAGACTACCATCATGTTTGTGTCCACATGTGTTATTGATCCAAAGATCAATCATAAGCTTTACACGTTTTGTTACTCAGGAAATCTGACATACCAATAATTGCCATTTATGAGTGACGCGAACTTTTCAATTGGCTGTTAGCCGATTTACATTCGGTAGGTATCCGTTATCCTTCCGTTCATGTCCCTTTTACGTCCGGTAGCAGTTCATTGGTGAATTTGTCAACAGGACTTCCAACGGATGTATAAAAAACAAATAACGGTCACAAAACGGACGTTCAACAGACACTTCATCCGTTGGACGTCCGTTTAAAGTTTTGAACATGCTAAAATTCCACCGGACAAAAAGGACATCTACGGATAGAACTGACGCTAAATGGACATGAACGGATTGGGAAAAAAAAGTTATCCGTTCGAGATATCCGTTAAGGTGTGACCGCTTTAGATAATAATTTATTCATATTAGTTAGGTAAGCGCATGATCCATTACTGGTCTTATTTGTCCTGTGGTCGCTGATAGTATATGTTTGCTGTTATTCTGCGGATAGCATATAGTGTCGACTTTAATAATATTTGATTGTGCCATTTATGAATGTTTGTGTGAACAAAACAAACACATAATCAACAGCCAACATTGTGTTAGAATCTTCATCACAGTAAAATCTAAAGGCATATTGACAAAGCACGTAAGGAAATATGAAAGAGAATTAAAATTAAACATAGCACAAGAACGGGATTTTTAATTACCGAGCCACGTCAATTGAAAAACTAAACTCGTAGAATGGATTCAATTAAGGAATGACTGTAATATTTGTTTCTGTCTATGAAGAAATAACATAAAAAATTTGGTGCACACTGAATAACGCGCGAAGCGTGTTATTTTACAGTGTGCATCACATTTTTTTTATGTTATTTCGAATAGACAGAAAAAATATTACAGTCATTTCTTATAATTCAATTATAAATTCCATTTTAAACCGTAGAAAACCATGAAAGAACGTTGATGACGTCACGGCCACATGACTAAATTATGGCTACGGGCTGATAACAAAATAACTTCAACCAATCAGAAGACATGTTACATCCAAAATTATATTATAAAGAAATACATCCAACAAATACACAGAGGGGACTCGTAGTTAAAAACAGAAAACAGCTAAGTTATAGCCTGTAACAAATAATAATAAAAATCATACACCTTAGAACTTATTCTGTTTGGTATAACATCGCTATAAGCTCTAGACTAATTTTATTACGTAGACAAACCAAATAAACTTTGCAGCATCCTTTAATAGAATCAGATATTGCACAAGATCACTCACTGTCACTGCTGGTGGACATTTCGTCCCCGAGGGTATCAGTCAGCACTTCGGTGTTGACATGAATATCAATTATGTGATCATTTTTATAAATTTCCTGATGCAAAACTTTGAATTTATCGAAAAACTAAGGATTTTCTTGTCCCAGGAATAGATTTCTTTAGCCGTATTTGGCACAACATTTTGGAATTTTGGATCCTCTATGCTCTTCAACTTTGTATTGTCTGACTTTATAACTATTTTGATATGAGCGTCACTGATGAGTCTTATGTATACGAATCGCGTGTCTGGCGTACTAAATTATAATCCTGGTACTTTTGATAACTAATTGGATAAAAAAAAGTAAGATAAAAACATTTGAGTGTAACTCGAGGCAGATGTTGCATGTGAAAAGTTAAATAGCAAAAAAAGACGAACTCTAAGGAAAATTCAAAACAAAAGTCCCTAATCAATTGGCAAACTGAAAGGGGCGAAGTCCGCAAGTCTTTACGTGCTATATATGGTCCTTTTGATTCTGTTCACAGTTTTGACTATTCTACTCTTTACATTACACTTCGACACAATCTTACCAAACAAAAGCGGCTTTTACAAAATAAATGGTTTATTACATATATTTCACAGAATGATATAATATACAACGACTGTATGCATATATATTATAATGCAGAAAAAAAGTAGACCACTCAAAGTTACCAGGACTACACAAAATGACTGATCAAGACTTTATTCCTTCAAAAGTTGCAAGAACTTCAAAGCAGCTCCTCCGTCTGTTTGCCTTACTATACTAGGTGCCTCAAACAGTCATGCAAATGTGTTGTATGCAAAAAAAAAAAAAAAAAAAAAAAAAAAACAGGCCCAAAATTTCTTGTGGTATCATCTGATGCATGTTTTCCAAGCATTTATTGACAGTAATGTATTAATACCAACAGGAGCCAGGTGTTGCTCTTCTCACTTTCAGGAAAATGGGTTTCTTAAAACGAATTGTTTTGATATAATGTCAGTCTGAAAACTCGTAATCTAACAGAACATCTATTGTTAAGCTATTGACACACATGAGAGAGACATGCCAAAAAAAACCCAAACTAATAACAAGATAGCCGTTGATAATATTGACGAAACTGACTGCAAAAATTTGACTGGACTTTCCCATCAACAATTTGAAGATTTGTGTTTGCATGTATTATTACATATCAAAAGTACTCCTTCTCGTATTCCAAAGACATTGATTGGATTATTCATAATTAAAATAAAGTGTGCATTGTCTAATAAACTCATGTCAACCCTCTTCAAGGTCAGCATTTCTGGTGTATGAAGAGCTATAAATACTGTTAGACAAGCGTTAATGACATCATTTGTACGGTGTACTATTGTATCTTGGTTTTGCAAGCATTACCCGTGAGCAACTTATTAAGGAACATACCAGACCGCTGGAAAAAACACTTCTAGATGCTGATCCTATTAAAGGATGCTGCAAAGTTTAAGTCATACATTTTGACGCAAATTTGTATAACTGATTACCAAAAACAATAATGAGGACGAACCATTTGAATTTATTTGGTGTGTCTACGTAATAAACTTAGTCTATAGCTTATATCGATGTTATACCAAACAGAATAAGTTCTAAGGTGGATGATTTTTATTATTATTTGTTACAGGCTAAACCTTAGCTGTTCTTAAATGCGAGTACTCTCATATAAGTGCTTAGTATCTTTGTTTTGTTGGGATGTACAAGTACCCGGCCACGTCCCCTCTGTGTATTTGTACTTAAATCCACTCTACGAATTTTTCAATTGACGTGGCTCGGTACTGATAAATCCCGTTATTGTGCTTTGGTTATTTTTTGTATTCTCTTTCATTTGTCCTTTGTCCTTACGTGCTTTGTCAATATGCCTTATGTGTTAGTTTTAACTGTGATTAAGAATATAACACAATGTTGGCTGTTGGTAAGGCGTTTGTTTTGTTCACAACAACAACGAACATATACCATCAGCGACGACAGGACAAATAAAAACAGTGATAGATCATGCGCTTACCTAACAAATATGAAATCCCGGGCACTGTAAACAACTGTTGACAATAATACCGGATTTTGGATCCTCTATGCTCTTCAACTTTGTATTGTCTGACTTTATAACTATTTTGATATGAGCGTCACTGATGAGTCTTATGTATACGAATCGCGTGTCTGGCGTACTAAATTATAATCCTGGTACTTTTGATAACTAATTGGATAAAAAATAGTAAGATAAAAACATTTGAGTGTAACTTGAGGCAGATGTTGCATGTGAAAAGTTAAATAGCAAAAAAAGACGAACTCTAAGGAAAATTCAAAACAAAAGTCCCTAATCAATTGGCAAACTGAAAGGGGCGAAGTCCGCAAGTCTTTACGTGCTATATATGGTCCTTTTGATTCTGTTCACAGTTTTGACTATTCTACTCTTTACATTACACTTCGACACAATCTTACCAAACAAAAGCGGCTTTTACAAAATAAATGGTTTATTACATATATTTCACAGAATGATATAATATACAACGACTGTATGCATATATATTATAATGCAGAAAAAAAGTAGACCACTCAAAGTTACCAGGACTACACAAAATGACTGATCAAGACTTTATTCCTTCAAAAGTTGCAAGAACTTCAAAGCAGCTCCTCCGTCTGTTTGCCTTACTATACTAGGTGCCTCAAACAGTCATGCAAATGTGTTGTATGCAAAAAAAAAAAAAAAAAAAAAAAAAACAGGCCCAAAATTTCTTGTGGTATCATCTGATGCATGTTTTCCAAGCATTTATTGAGAGTAATGTATTAATACCAACAGGAGCCAGGTGTTGCTCTTCTCACTTTCAGGAAAATGGGTTTCTTAAAACGAATTGTTTTGATATAATGTCAGTCTGAAAACTCGTAATCTAACAGAACATCTATTGTTAAGCTATTGACACACATGAGAGAGACATGCTAAAAAAAAAAAACAAACTAATAACAAGATAGCCGTTGATAATATTGACGAAACTGACTGCAAAAATTTGACTGGACTTTCCCATCAACAATTTGAAGATTTGTGTTTGCATGTATTATTACATATCAAAAGTACTCCTTCTCGTATTCCAAAGACATTGATTGGATTATTCATAATTAAAATAAAGTGTGCATTGTCTAATAAACTCATGTCAACCCTCTTCAAGGTCAGCATTTCTGGTGTATGAAGAGCTATAAATACTGTTAGACAAGCGTTAATGACATCATTTGTACGGTGTACTATTGTATCTTGGTTTTGCAAGCATTACCCGTGAGCAACTTATTAAGGAACATACCAGACCGCTGGAAAAAACACTTCTAGATGCTGATCCTATTAAAGGATGCTGCAAAGTTTAAGTCATACATTTTGACGCAAATTTGTATAACTGATTACCAAAAACAATAATGAGGACGAACCATTTGAATTTATTTGGTGTGTCTACGTAATAAACTTAGTCTATAGCTTATATCGATGTTATACCAAACAGAATAAGTTCTAAGGTGTATGATTTTTATTATTATTTGTTACAGGCTAAACCTTAGCTGTTCTTAAATGAGAGTACTCTCATATAAGTGCTTAGTATCTTTGTTTTGTTGGGATGTACAAGTACCCGGCCACGTCCCCTCTGTGTATTTGTACTTAAATCCTTCTCGTATTCCAAAGACATTGATTGGATTATTCATAATTAAAATAAAGTGTGCATTGTCTAATAAACTCATGTCAACCCTCTTCAAGGTCAGCATTTCTGGTGTATGAAGAGCTATAAATACTGTTAGACAAGCGTTAATGACATCATTTGTACGGTGTACTATTGTATCTTGGTTTTGCAAGCATTACCCGTGAGCAACTTATTAAGGAACATACCAGACCGCTGGAAAAAACACTTCTAGATGCTGATCCTATTAAAGGATGCTGCAAAGTTTAAGTCATACATTTTGACGCAAATTTGTATAACTGATTACCAAAAACAATAATGAGGACGAACCATTTGAATTTATTTGGTGTGTCTACGTAATAAACTTAGTCTATAGCTTATATCGATGTTATACCAAACAGAATAAGTTCTAAGGTGTATGATTTTTATTATTATTTGTTGGCTGTTGGTAAGGCGTTTGTTTTGTTCACAACAACAACGAACATATACCATCAGCGACGACAGGACAAATAAAAACAGTGATAGATCATGCGCTTACCTAACAAATATGAAATCCCGGGCACTGTAAACAGCTGTTGACAATAATACCGTATCTTCTTTTTTATGCTTCCACCAGAGACCAAATAACTTAGAAGTTATCGACAGCATCTACAGCATTAGTCACCAAGCGCTAAAAAAACCACAACTACAACAAATGTTGAACCTTATATTTATTTCCATTATAATGACAAAACATCGGAAGCAGATTTTTCAAATCTTTATATCAACATGTAATCCTAGTAAAATATTTTCGATTTCACAAACTAACAGTGTTGAGGATATTGGTCAACAACCAAGACTACACACAGACTACATACATTATTGAAGAAGCTACACAACATCACATTGTGGTAGTCGTCACCGATTAAGTCATACGGGTGATGCTTGGGCGCGGTGATAAAATGATTCTTTCAAAAGACGTCACAGTTCCTTAGTGTTACCAGGAGTGGCATTTGACAGTTCTGTGTTATTTGGATAGTTTGTTTTACTTCAGCGTGACTGTTACTAAATTATAATCCTGGTACTTTTGATAACTATTGTATCTTTGCGGTTCCCGTGTTTACTACTATTTTCTAAACCAGAATTGCGTCAAAGTAAGTAAAGTCTTAACCTAAACCAAATGCATAGATATAATGCAGTTAACAATACAAGACCAAAATAACTGAAGTCAAAATAAAATTACACGGACTTTTTTTTATAATTACAGAAGAACAGAAGTCTTGAAAAATGTGTGGTTTATTCCTTGTTAGACTGAACATTTTCAATACTCGAGAACATCATTTTAATATCTATCAGCCATCACTTTTACAAAATTCTTGAATACTGACGTAGACTTAACCCCATAAGAACCCTACATTCTAGATAATTTTTTGGCAGTTTAGGTTTTTTTTTTATATGTCAATGGGTTATTAGTTTTTTCATTTAAAATGTTGAAATATAATTATGCTATTTGGAGGAATCATATAGATTTCTTTAAGATGCAATTCATATCGCTATCCTAGAATTTCTATACGGATTGGAATATTTGATGTTTGCCTTTATTTTCAGATGATTGTTCTTGCTATGCAGATTTTTGCAGGAGCTATTGAGATGTACAAATGGTTCAACACAAAATGTATGTTTAATTTAAAGGCCGAATGATTTTCAATTCAAATCAATTAACTGAAATTGGAAGGAAAAGATAAGACCGAGTGTATTGTCACTGAAGAGAGAAAATGTTTCTTGAAAGGATTTTCAACCGATATACTAAGTATTTAATTTGTCAATTTTGTTATTCAATCGATATGATATAGTTTCATAAATCTTTACACAATTCCCCCTGATTTGACAAATCCCATGCGAGGCGAGGCGAGGGCATCTTTTTACGGTAACCTCATATTCACATACGTATATATGCTGTTTTGAATAGTCTTATATGCAAATGATATCATTTCAAAAAGAGTACTGTAAAGTTATAATTGCGAGCGTAATACTTTCTCTGTCTTTGTCGAATCTTGTTAAAATATTAGTTATATATTATCGAATCTTGTTAAAATATTAGTTATATTATCGAACCCATATGACTTCCAGTATTCACAAGATCTAGGAATGATAAAGAAATCCGAATTTTCATTTTTGAAATACCACGACAGAGATATCCACAGCGAGTCGTAAAATATAGGTTTACTTCAGCAGATCTAAGTATAACGTTAAAATTGGTGATAAATACACAGACCATAAACCAGAAACATACACAGCCCACAAACTAAATTGAATCGCAATCTCAATGTATTTATTACCGATAAATTACAAGAAAACATATTTAGTTTTATTTAAATTGAATTATTTTTTATCGGCTACACTTGAAGGAGAAGTGACAGCTTGTGGATATCTAAGTAACCGGTTCTATGCAAACTCAGGCATAAAAGAAGCTTCATTCTACTAGTGCCTGTACAACACACTCACTGGAAATGTCTGTTATATAGGCTTTTATATAAAGCAACTCGATACATTATATGTATCAAAACTGAGACCTATTGAACATGAACTAGGAATATATTAAAAAACATACCAAATCTTTTTAAGTAAACAACGCCATGGATAAAAAACAAAAGACTCAGAAATGATAAACTAGTCTGCCAAACTCTACAAAAAAAGTTAAGACTGGGCAACTCGAGCCCATTAGAAACTTGGGATGATCTCATGTGCTTTGAAAGTGTAATCAGATCCCTCTCCACTATATACTTTTAAATCTTTGATTTATTGAGAACTAAAATTTACATTCTAATATAAAGCATAGTACTTCATGACAATGGTCGTTTCAAAGTATTTGTCCTCAAACTGCGATGCTTGAGAGGGGTGATCAAATGACCCTTTTCAAAGAACGTCACAATTCCTTATTGTTACCATGGGCGACGTTTCTCAGTTCTGAGAGTCATCTGGATTGTTTGCTTGACATCAGCATGACTGAGCTTATTGATCCCTTGTATTTTGTTCCAGAGTTTGCTACTGTTTTGTATATAAGTATTAAGTCAAATTTAACACTTTTTTTTTAATGAAACCGATTTCAAAGATATATAGCAATTAACAATATAATTCTAAGTATAAACTGTAGGCAAAATTAAGTAACACGATTTTTTTTTAAAAGATTGTGTTCTTCATAATTACAGAAATACAAATGTCTTGAAAATACATGGTCTAGTTTATGATTGGACTGATCCTTATTCTGAAACATCATTTTAATTACTATCAATTATTTAGAATCAATTTTTTCAAAAAAAAGTGCATATTAACGAAGTCTAGTCCATTAGGATCCTATACATTCTTGTTGTATTTTAGATTTTAATTTTTGATGTCAGTAAGTTATTTCTATAAAGGTAAAATATGCTATTTTGATAGTGATGAGTTTATAAAAAAAGGAAACATATATACTAGGCAAAAAAATAAAGGTTGCAATGGTTTTTAATTTTTTTTTAAATGCATATATATTTTAAAATATTTTCAAGATTAAAACTAGTTACCTGAATAATTTAACATTCAAATTTACTAATTAATTTGTAAAAAAATCGGAGATGACATAACGTCATTTTTATATTTTTTGACGGGACGTATTATGGTATACAAATGTCCGGCGTCCGTCTGTCTGTCCGGCGTAAACATGTAACACCGTAACTTGAGAACGACTTGTCCAAATTTCATGAAACTTAATATAGTTGTTTCATATGATGGTCAAATGATCTGTATACTTTTTGGTGAAAATAAGATTAAAACTTTTTGCATTGCACATTGTAACTAAACCAGGGGTCTGGGTTTTTTTTTTCACATGTCGCACCGTATCTCAAAAAAGATTTTTGATTATTGCTTAAAACTTTACAATCTTAAGTTTTATACTTTTTGGTGACGATTCAAAATTTCATTTTTGAGTTATTGAGTATTTTGTAAAAAAGGGGGAGGTTTTTTTACATATCGCGCCGTATTTCAAAAACGATGATTTTTGCTTAAAACTTTACACACTTCTTCGTTACATTAATCTTAAGATCTGCATACTTGTTTTGGTGATGATTAAAAATTTAATTTTTGATTAAAAAAAAAAGAGTGGGGGTTTCACATGAACCGCCGTATCTCAAAAACAATATCTGGTTATTGCTTAAAACTTTCTCAGAAACAATTTATGATTATTGCATAAAACTTCCACAGAAGACGACGGGCGTATCATGCGCTCATGCCGCAGCTGTTTATTTTTTCATTTCAAACAAACAGTGGTTTTTTTTTAAATTTACCTCGGGGACCGATTAGTCGTGCCAGTATGTCTTAGACGAGTCTTAAGCAAGGCAATAGTAATTCTAGAGATATTGAATTGATTTGCAACCTGTATTCGAGTCATTCCTGCGGCCAACAGCCCTTCCTCTACAATTTGACGTAGACGTTGAATTGACTTGTGTGTATTTTTTTCAACATTTTAATGCGACATTTTATTAACAATAGAAAGTGGCAGGCCACGTGTTAACAGGTTATGTCAAGACAAGGACATCCGCAATATTCATCTCTGGAATCGATTTGCAAACGCGTCACTAAAAGCACAACAAACCCATGGAAGAAATAACAACACAATAAATATATGCCCAAACAGTCTGTAAAAGAGGGACGAAATATTCCAAAGGGACAGTCAAACTCATAAATCGAAAATAAACGCCAATGCTAAAATTGAAAAAGACAAACAGACAAACAATAGTACACATGACACAACATAGAAAACTAAAGAATAAACAACACGAACCCCACCAAAAACTTGGGGTGATCTCAGGTGCTCCGGAAGGGTAAGCAGATTCTGCTCCACATGTGGCACCCGTCGTGTTGCTTATGTGATAACAAATCCGGTAAATAGTCCAATTCGGTAGGTCATATTCATGAAAGGGAAGGGGGTTGTAGTTACGACGTAAGGAACATATCCGATATCATTTGTGAAACGGTTATTCCATAACGGTCAAACAACTCGTGATGGCGTCCGTAAAATTTACGATTGTGTCAAATTGGCCTAAATAGAGAAAAATCGCAATTGTTCTCTTCAAAGTGATTTTCAGCTAACTATTATATGAACTTCTTATTATCAATTTTGTGTAATAAAAAATGATTTGACAAACACGTAACGTTTCTCTTTTTACCTAGTAAATATACAGTTTATATCGTTATTCTTTTGTTTCTTTGATTTGAATGGTTTATGTTTTGCTTTGTTTTCAGATGATTGTTCTCGCTATGCAGATTTTTGCAGGAGCTTTTGAGATGTACAAATGGCTCAACACAGAAGGTATTGAAATTTGCTTTCATTGTTATTAAAATTATCAATATCTTAAAGTGAAATAAATATGGGATCATTGGGATTCAAAATAATTTTTATTTTCTTAAATGTTTTCTTATAAAAAAAAGCTCGAAGTACGGTACATTCAGAGAGGTACCTAGGTTTGTTCACCCTTAAATGAGATAAAATTTATCGTATAATCCAACACAAGTCCCCCCTAAGGTAGTCGGTGAACCAACCCCCCCCCCCTTTTTAACAATGAAAACGTGATCTTCCACTAAGGAGGTAAAGACAATTTTTACTGAACGACTTTAATAGTGGCAAACCCTATGTTTATGTTTTTATTTTTAGTAATGACAAGTTCAACTGTAATATTAGAATTTAAAGTTCAGATATGGGTGTAAATTCTACTAAACTTCTTTAAAAAGTAAAATCACAAAAAGACTAAACTCAGAGGAGAATCCAATCGGAGAGTCCATAATCACATGGCAAAATCAAATGACAAAACACATCAAAAACGAATGGACAAGAACTGTCATATTCCTGACTTGGTACAGGCATTTTCAAATGTAGAAAATAGTGGATTAAACCTGGTTTTAAAGCGCTAAACCTCTCACTTTGATGACAGTCTCATCAAATTCCGTTATATTTACAATGATGCGTGAATTAAACAGACATAATAAATAAAATAGACAAAATATGGGTACAGCAGTCATCATCGTGTAACAATTTGAAAAGGAACAATTTAACAGAACACAAAAACATCTATCTACAAACACACATTGATTCGCGTGTCTGACGTCAGAAAATTTTATACGTCACTTTAAAAGCGATATTGTCATGTAACCTTTGTATCCGTTTTATCTCATCATCTGATGATGGTATGTATTTGAATAGAAATAGGCTGTAAAGCAATTATAATTTACATAATAATGTTAGTAACAAAAACCTTAAGGACTGTAATTGTTATTTAAAACTATCAGCAATAGTGCACTTTTGTGATTTATTTTCACATTTTAAGACATTCCTGTTTAATGTTCAACAGGTCTCAGTTTTGATATTATGAACAGATGACATGTGTGATAGCCTGTATGGTGAAAAAAAAAATTTCCTGTGATTGTCTTGATGTACAGACACCAGTAGAATGAAGCGACTTTGTGGCTGCGAGCTTGCCAAGTTAATGCATGGAACCGGTCAATGTCATTTGTCTTTAAAGCCTTTAAACTACACATCATGCATATAGGAAAATGATTTTAGTTATTTAAATAAAAGACGAAACAAAGTATAATTTCTTGTAATTTGTTTGTAATATGAGAATACTTGATTGTTTTTGTATTCTTTCTCAATTGTGACGTTTTTATGAGTTCTCCTCAAGAATACATATTATTGCACGACCTTTTGGGGAAATGCCTCAAACTATTTCTCAATACCATTTTCTTCATTCGAGAAAGAAAGGTGAACGATGACGAAGGGACTTGCAAACTCATAAGAGGACTATCTTGGTTCTGAAAACTTGTGACTGATCCTTTTTGGTATAATTGTGTGAAATATCGGAGCAAGACTTGATAGATTAGATAGCAATTTAATAATTGCGACGTAACGTGATAATGAATATCCCTAAGGTTTGTATGGTGTTTTCCTTGAATAATATGATATTACATTCCTCCTTAACTTTGAATAAAGAATATAAATGTAAATCAAAATGTGTAAATGCAGTGTGTAAATAAAGGTTGTATACATGAATTAAATTTAAAAAAAAACGGTAATAAAAATTAAAATTGAGAATGGAAATGGGGAATGTGTCAAAGAGACAACAACCCGACCTTAAAACAGACAACACTTATATTATATTTTTTTTTGTAATAAAATAGAGTTCATGTTGATTGTCTTATGTTGTAATAACATACAGTTCGTATTCTTTCTTATGCGCCCGGAATTAAATAACGATAATCTCTAAAGTGTCACTTGCGGTGCGCGTCTGTCTATTATTGGTCTATCCGCTGGTACTTCTAGTTGGTTTTCCTGATTTCTATTATTTTCCTGTTCATTGTGATGCTTTTGTCTGGTTTTCCATAGAAGTCTTTCTCTCCAAACCTTTTGGTTTGTTCTAGTAAAACATAATCTTTCTGAAATACATGTTCCTGTGTGTTTTTGTTCTCAGAGTATTTTTTTTTTCTTTATATTGTTTTTCTCTTTCATTAATATCCTCAAATAGGTTTTCGTTCTTGGTATATATATTTTCTTTGTCCTAACAGGTCTATTCATTAAAGCTTCATATGGCGATATTCCTGTAGCTGGGTGAGGTGTTGAACGGTAACACGAAGGCATCTCCTGTATAGCTGTTGTACTGTCTTTATTTTGTAGATTTGCTATTTGTTCTGGTTTGTTAACATTAGAAACATCTGTTTATCGTGACATGTGCTGATTTATTCTTGGTACTCATTTGCAGATAAAATTTTTAAAGAAATGAAAATAAACCCAGAAAATTACTCAAATAATAATGTACCTTTTAAACAATCAAAAACATGTTAAAATGTAATATAAAAAAGTGTGTTTCAGAGGAATATGAAAAAAATACTTTAATTAAACTTTCAAAAATGGATTCCTCATCCAAACTTTGTCTTTATGGGAAATTAAAAAATAATTGTCAGTCTGAGGAATATTTAAATTGCAATAATTTTATACATAGGCAGTTACTCTCAAAATTTAGACTAAGTGAGCATTCCCTAGGCATTGAATTAGGAAGCCCCCTGGAAGGTACAGAAACATTCCAAGAGCACAAAGATTATGTAAAAAATGTGAAGTCCTAGATGATGAATTTCATTTCTTTTTGTATTGTGACATTAACTTATCTTTGCGTTCTAATATTTTTGCTTATCTAAAAGACTATGTACCATTATTTCAACAGCTTGATGCATTCAATAAACTTAAACACATTCTAAACCCCATCCCTGAACTTGTTTGTCATATTGGACTCTTCATAAAACAGTCTTTAGAACTGAGGGAGTAAGACCCGTGTCAGGCAAGGTTATGATGGGGTTGTTTTTTTTTTACATACATTTATAATTGAACTCTAATGTTCTATTATTCTATATATTGTATTGTATTATTTTGTATGTGATAGTACTACATTGTATTTCATTGTATTGCATTGTATAGTATAAAATTATTGTTTGATTGTATTGCTTGACCCTCATGGGTGTAATTTTGCAATAAAGATTATTGATTAAAACTGTGTTGTTTCTTGCGTGAATATACTCGCGTACTTTACTCACATTAATTATATGTCAATTCTAAAAAAAAAAACCTCTATAAAGAACTGCTGGATATTATTAAATCTTTATCTTTTCTGAAATTAGTTCTATCAAAACTTTTCATTTTTTAACCCAGTAAACCACCATTCCCGATGTGAAATTAAAAACAATCGTCTAAAAGAAATAATCCACATTGCTTTTCAACATAAAAATGGTAGCATACGCTATTCATTTATTCCTTTGGGATACCATACGGCATATTTTGTTAAAAGTAAACAAACGGGTTAAACATGCTACAGAGTAAAAAGACAGTGATCAGTGTGCTGGTATTTCTTATCAATATATCCCCCAGAACTAGAAATTAAAAAAAAAAAAAAAGACGTGGCTTTTTTTGTCATATTTTTAGACTAATACCTCGAATTTGACATGCACAGTCATCTCAATACCACAATCTATGACAAACGAGAAAATTTTAAATTTGAAATTATCTATTTCCCCTACCTTAGTAACAATATACAAACTTCACCTACATATTGAATATACATTTTCCATCTTATTCGTTATTCAAGAGCTTGTAGCTCCTTCTCAAGACTTTGTAAAACGTCACCCGTGTCTGAGCCGAAAGTTGATGAACCAAGGGTATGTCAAACAACGTCTCGTCCTTTCTCTAAAAAAGTTCATCAGAAAGTTCCAAGACCTTTTTGATAAATATTCCGTATCAACTTCACAAATAATACACGATGGTCTCGAATTATAGACTGTGCATACTGGCGTTGTTAATCATCTTAATAAAGTATTCTTTTACTTTGTCTTTTACTGTTTAGTCTGTTTTTAGTGATATCCATCTGACGTTTACTTATACATCCTGTCATTGTAGTTTTGTTCTATAATTTTTGTATTCTTGTCTTTATAGTTATCTAAACTACCAGGATATTTAGTACGCCAGACGCGAGTTTCTTCTACATAAGACTCGTCAGTGACGCTCATATAAAAAAAGTTATAAAGCCAAACAAGTACAAAGTTTAAGAGCATTGAGGATCTAAAATTCCAAAAAGTTGTGCCCAATACGGCTAAGGTAATCTATTCCTGGGACAAGAAAATCCTTAGTTTTTCGAAAAATTCAAAGTTTTTTAAACAGGAAATTTATGAAAATGACCATATAATTGATATTCATGTCAACACCGAAGTGCTGGTCTGGTGATTTCTGCTAAATTTGCTTTGTATATATGATTTATTGTGTTTCTTTGTTACATATGAAATGGCTCTGTACATATACATCCGCCATTGTGTTTTTGTTCTATAATAATTTATATATTATTATCTTTCAGTTTTAGCTAATCTGTTTTGCTTATATACCCTTTGTTGTTTCTTTGATACATACTGACGTGGCTCTGTACTTATACATCCCGTAATTGTGCTTTCCTTAATTTTTCTTTTCATGCCTTTCATGTTTGCCAATGCGCTTTGTCTAAATTAGTGCCATTTTGTTTTTCTTAATTGACATTGTTATTTGTTTATACAGTGATTTTAAGATGGTACCACAAAAGTTTAAGCTAGCTATAAAACCAGCCTTAATTAATTCTCTATGTTCTACATAAGGGAATGCATGTATCATGTCGGGAATATAACAGTTGTTATCCATTCATTTGATGTGTTTCAGCTTTTGAATTGGTCATTTATTGAGGGACTTAACGATTTGAATTTTCCTTAGAGTTCTGTATTTTGGTTATCTTACTTTTTCTACACGACAGCGTCTGTTACCAGAACATTGAGGACAGGGTAATGCACAAGCTCAATTGTTAGAAAAAAAGAAAGACTTTTTTAAGTGCATTGGGACGAAGTCAGAAATCTTAAGAATACTATACGATATCCCGTTTATTTCAGATTTAGTTGTATATATATAAACAGTTATTGTTAAAACAAAAAAACACAATTGTTGAAAAGTAAAATCGCCAAAATACTAAATTCCGAGGAAAATTCATAACGGAAAGACCCTATAAATCAGGAAAAAGTAACTGTATTACAGAAACGTGACCAAAGTGGGTTCTATTGTTAGGAACAAACTCATCATAGGTATCAGGACTACATTTTGTACATACGCCAGACGCACGTTTCGTCTACTAAAGACTCATCAGTGACGCTCGAATCCAAAAAAGTTAAAAAAGCCAAATAAAGTACGAAGTTGAAGAGCATGAAAAATCCTTAGTTTTTCGATAATTTGGATAACTTATATATGACGTCATTTTCCCTTTTAATCGTATTGTGACGAAAAGTTTTGTCGTGGGGATGTGTCAGTTTGTGATGAACGTTTTGTTGAGTTAATGCTCTGGTTAAGGCTGTTGTTATTCGTGTCTTGTAGGTTTCTAATTTTTAATTTGCTTAAAGCAATTCGGGGATCAATCGACAACCTTGGGTAAATAGTTATCAAAGGTACCAGGATTATAATTTAATACGCTAGACGCGCGTTTCATCATATTAAAGACTCATTAGAGACGCTCACATTAAAATAGTTAAAAAGCCAAACACGTACAAAGTTGAAAGCATCGAGGACCCGCGTCTTTCCTTCTATCTACATATAGGTATTATGTCAAGCTATTGAGTTCAAACATGTGTTTCTCCCCCCCCCCCCCCCCCCCCCCCATTTGTAATTACTGCAACCAGCTACCAGCTTGTTCAGAGTCAGGTGACATCACATTCTAGCAGGTATTATGTCAAGCTATTGAGTTCAAACATGTGTTTCTTTTCTTTTGCTTTTTTTTTACCACTGGCACTCCCCCCATTTGTAATGACTCTGCAACCAGCTAACATAATATAGTGCTTGTTCAAAGTCAGGTGACATCAATTGTAGCATGTCTATGGTATATAGTAAAAGTTTGCTGCTATAAATATATTTTTCAGTTAGCTGTTAGGCTGATTGTGTGGCCAATATATATTTTTGAGAAAAGTGTGACCATTTTCTTTAAAACTAAAGAAGAAACAAGACAGTGGCTCAACCAAATGTTATCAAACTTACGTTCTAAAAAAGTTCATCGGAAGGTATCAAGACCTTGTTGATAAATATTCCGTATCAACTTCTCAAATAATACACGATGGTCTTGATGTATAGATTCTGCGTACTGATGTTGTTTATCATCTTAACAACGTGTTTTATAGTTCTTTCATTTGTCTTTGTTCTATTTTTAATATTAATTTTACTGTTGAATGGTTTTATGTGATATTCGTTTGACGTGGCTCGGTACTTATACATCTCGTCAATGTGTTTGTATTGGCTTTCGTTTTTTGGTGGTTTGTTTTGTATATGCGACTTTTTGTATTTCTTTTGTTCTTATAACGTGACTGTACTTTAAAAGATCCCGTCAGTATGATATTGTTCTATTATATGTCATTATGATATATTTCTATTATGAATTACTATATGCGTTGAACCACAAACGTCAAAATCATTCAATCGCGTAGTGGAATTAACTATTTGTGGATTCTTTTAAATTCTATATATAACTTTTGGACTAGTTAAAATCTCGGTCTATTTCTGAAATTTATTCTTACATACTTTTGATTTTTTAACCCTGTATGCTAACATTGCCTATGTAAAATTTTAAAATCGTTTGTATGCACATTGAACGACAAATTTATGTGACGTATAAAATTTTCTGACGTCAGACACTCAAATCAATGAATGTGTTCGTAGATAGTAGATGTTTTTGTGTTGTTAAATTGTTCCTTTTAAAATTGTTATACAATGATGACTGATGTACCCATATTTTGACTATTTTATCTATTGTGTCTGTTTATTTAACGCATCAATGTAAATATAACGGAATTTGATGAGACTGTCATTAAAGTGAGAGGGTTAGCGCTATAGAACCAGGTTTAATCCACCATTTTCTACATTTGAAAATGCCAGTACCAAGTCAGGAATATGACAGTTCTTGTCCATTCGTTTTTGATACGTTTTGTTATTAGCTCACCTGACCTGAAAGGTCAAGTGAGCTTTTCTCATCACTTGACGTCCGTCGTCCGTAAACTTTTACAAAAATCTTCTTCTGAAACTACTGGGCCAAATTTAACCAAACTTAGCAACAATCATCCTTGGGGTATCTAGTTTAAAAAATGTGTCCAATGACCTGGCCATCAAACCAAGATGGCCGCCATGGCTAAAAATAGAACAGGGGGTAAAATGTATATTTTGGCTTATCTCTTTAAAACCAAAGCATTTAGAGCAAATCTGACATGGGTAAAATTGTTGATCAGGTCAAGATCTATCTGCCCTAAAATTTTCAGACGAATCAGACAACCTGTTGATTGGTTGCTGCCCCTGAATTGGTAATTTTAAGGAAATTTTGCCGTTTTTGGTTATTATCTTGAATACTATTATAGATAGAGATAAACTGTAAACGGCAATAATGTTCATCGAAATAAGACCTACAAATAAGTCAAACATGACCAAAATTGTCAGTGAACCCCTTAAGGAGTTATTGCCCTTTATAGTCAATTTTAACATCTTTTTCGTCATTTTTTGTAACTTCTACAAAAATCTTCTTCTCTGGAACTACTAAGCCAAATTTAAACTAACTTGGCCACAATCATAATTGTGGTATATAGTTTAAAAATGTGTCCGATGACCCCACCTACCAAATAAAATGGCCGACATGGCTAAAATTAGAACATAGTGGTAAAAAGCAGTTTTTGCTTTATATCATTGAAACTAAGAAATTTAGGATAAATCTTTCGAGATTTAAATGTCCATCAGAATAAGATCTATCCCCTCACAAATTTTCAGATGAAACCTACAACTCGTTGTTGGGTTGCTGCCCTAAAATTGGTAATTTTAAGGAAATTTTTCAGTTTTTGGTTATTATCTTGAATACTATTATAGATAGAGATAAACTGTTAACAGCAATTATGTTCAGCAAAGTAAGATCTACAAATAAGTCAACATGACCAAAATTGTCAGAGAACCCCTTAAGGAGTTATTGTCCTTTATAGTCAATATTGAACAACTTTTCGTCATTTTTGTAACAAAAATCTTCTTTTCTAAAACTATGGGCCAAATTTAACCAAACTTGGCCAAAATCATTACTAGGGTATCTATTTTAAAAAAGTGTCTTATGACCCCGCCTACCAACCAAGATGGCCGACATCAGTAAATACAGTAACAGGTGAGCGACACAGGCTCTTGAGAGCCTCTAGTTTGATTTTGCCATGTGATTATGGACTTTCCGAATTGATTTTCCTCTAAGTTCAGTATTTTTGTGATTTTACTTTTTACACACAATGCTTATAACCACAAAACACAGATCAAGTTTGCATATTGGTGGCGCCATTTTGCCTTTTTCATGTCCATTTACAAATGGAAACATTGCTGAATTTTTTGTTTCGGTTCTCTAACTTAAGTTTTCCTCAACTAAATGCTACGAAACGTACACACCATGCTAAATACCACAAAACTCAGATCAAGTACAAATTTGGATATCATCTTTTATAGTTCTTGAGTTATGTTCATTTATAACATTATATGCAAGCGGGGGCATCTTCTGTGTGTCCAATGGACACAGTTTCCCACTTATTTCATCATATTTTTTCCCAAAATCATGAAAAAACTTTACATAAAATTTAAAGAAAAATTAATTCGTAGAAATTAATAGGCTGTTTGGTCTTTAATACATTTTACAAATTATTACCAGTACTAGTGATTATTGTTACATCTACATCTGTAGTCTCTTTATTTCCCTTTTCAGGTTTGTTGAAGTCTGCTGGAGCTAGTTGAGAATTGGGAATTATGGACCGATCTACATTCCAAATTATCGAAAAGACTCTGATCCGTGCGAATGATAGTCTTGTCAATTGCAGTGCTGCAAATAAAAATGATACCCATTACTCTAGAAGAAAGTGTAAGTTGCATGTTCTTGTCACGGGTTATATATAATAAAGTAATTATATTATGCAAGTAACGTACAAATATTAATTATTTCTACTAATAAATTTAAAATTTCATTAAATTATTTGAATTACAAAATTCAGTTGTACTAAAAAATAGTTAAACATATCTCAGCATATGTAAATACATTAAAGCAGGAAACTTGGCTTTGCCTATTGTGGCGGACTTGTTAGGTTTCCTAAGGTCACTGCTAACTGGTTAACCTTTTCTTTTAAGGGTCCAAAGATGACAACATCAAGTGGTTGAAGTAGATGAGTTGTATGTGGTGGTACACCAATACTATGAATATTGTTTGCCTTTGTCTTTCTATCAAGTCAATGCTGATGTGCGAGTCATGATTGTCAAAAATCAACAGCATTGGTCTTCTAGTGCCACAGAATTGGATGAACACTTGGTCAAGCCAGTTCTCGAACAACTCAGTTTCCATATATCCTGATTCAGAAGAGCAATACAGCGGGTTATCGGGAACACTTATCTTTGAAGTTCGTGTGAGGCAGGCAACTATAAAAAATAATAAAGAGACGGAAGGACATAAAATTATCTATATGCAGCTATGCAAATATGTACAGTGATCTGACCATGCACCATCCCTTTCTGTTGATAGCTATGAATAAATAAAGGCAACAGTAGTATACCGCTGTTCAAAACTCATAAATCCATGGACAAAAAACAAAATCGGGGTAACAAACTAAAACCGAGGGAAACGCATTAAATATGAGAACAACGACATAACACTAAAATGTAACACACATAGACAAAATCCCACGAGAATAACAAATATAACATATATATATATATATATATATATAACATCAAAACCAAATACATGAATTTGGGATAGACAAGTACCGTGACACGTCTTATCGCAATGTGAATTTACACTCAAAAATAAGAGAAAACAAACGACACAACGTTATAATGTAATACACATAGAAACGAACAATAATATAACAATGGCCATATTCCTGACTTGGTACAGGGCATTTTTAAAGGAAAAAATGGTGGGTTGAACCTGGTTTTGTGGCATGCCAAACCTCGCACTTTTATGGCCATATGAAACCGTTTCAGTGTTAACACTTTTTCTTTACTATTTTCTTTTCCAGTAAATCCAGATTCATCACAATTGAAGATTTGGTTTGGTTTATTGGTCAAACGTAAGCTGTCAACTGTGTCCGTGAGCAATTTAAAGTATTTATCCACGATATTTGACATACGCCTCCTGGCTTTGTCCTGCTGTTCAGGAAGTTTTTCAGACAATTCAGAGTGTCTGTTCCGGTGTTTGTTGGTCCGTTCGTTGCTATGACCTTTGTCCATATTAAAAAGAGTTCTCCTGCCTGACTTTTCCACGATTGAAAAAACAAATGCCTTCAACATCCCTCTTTTCAAAGGGAAACCCATTTCAGTCATATTTGACATAGTTAATTAAGGATGTCTCTTCCTCATCATTGAGCATATGTGTAGGCCCATTACAAACGTCTCTTCTATTTTTATTCTCAAAATTACGAACAGCCTTTTGATTTTTTTTACCGTCGTTTAAAACCATTATTTTGATATTCTCCGTAACGCTTGATATTCGTGTTGTCCCTCATACTATGCAGTCAATTACAAATTTTCTTTACAAACAATGCTTTTGATCAAAAGTATTTAGGAAATATAAAATCCTATCGGTACCGTTATATGCAATATTGGGCTATACGTAACGGAAATTACGAACAACCTCTGTCCTCCAGTGTGATGTGTTTATCCGGAACAATAGGATCTTTCTGAAGAGACTTAGTTTTAATGATTTCAGAATACATGATTATGACTCTAACGTTCAAGTTGATACTTTG
Source organism: Mytilus galloprovincialis (assembly GCA_037788925.1). Classification (NCBI taxonomy): domain Eukaryota; kingdom Metazoa; phylum Mollusca; class Bivalvia; order Mytilida; family Mytilidae; genus Mytilus; species Mytilus galloprovincialis. The sequence continues at coordinate 44,119,011 of CM075337.1, read as the reverse complement.
CTCCGAAAATATATGGTTTCCAATGTCAAGATGTCGCAACATGTTTCCAAAGTTTAAATTGAAATTACAAATGCATCCATACTCATGATAAGAAAAAAAGATTGCTAGCATCTTCAACTTGTAATGTGGGATTTCCGTCTTGCTGTTTTTGTTGTGACTTGCCTTCCTACACATGCTGCAATGGTTTTGTTTCAATTGTTTGACTTTAAAATCTGACATAGATTAAGTATTAATAGCAGGCAAACGTGTTTGCAATGATACTTATATAAGTAAACTCATCATAGAAACCAGGATTAAATTTTGTATCTTTAAATGGGTAACTTTGGCCTTTTTCTAAATAGCATATGGTCTCATACTATCATGCTATTATTAAAATACATAACGTTTAAACAACTTATTAATTCCATTTTTGAGCATTTTAGTGAATCAAATTTTGAGTCGGGAGGCATGCAAACAACAACTTTAACATTTGACATTGTTGCCACGGCTTTTCTGAAATCGTCAGCTGTTACAACATTGTTCCCTTCATTAACATATCTCTTTATGTGTGCTGCCTTTTTTTCACGTAAGCATTTCCCAACATATAGCTCTTCAACGATTTTCGGTACTTGTCCATCTTCCGAGGATATGAAAAGTTTACTCTTTTCTTTAATCAGTGACTTTTTATTGATCAAAGGAATAGTTGTTAGTATATATGATTAACGAAAGCAGTCGGCATTATCAGACCTCAAATAGAGCGTTTTGATTTTCATATTTTCTTTTTTGATATTGTTGATAGTATCCAATTGCACTATGTATAAGTACAGAGACACGTCGAATGGGTATCACAAAAAATAGACTAAACGGTAAAAATAATTTTCAAAAGACAAATAAAGAAATACTTTTACACGTTATGCAGATGGTAATTAACGGTAGTACACAGAAGCTATATTTCAAGACCATCGTGTATTATTTGTGAAGTAGATCCGGAATATTTACTAACAATGTCTTGTTATCTTCCGATCAACTTTCATAGAAAATAAACGAGACATTGTGTTATAATCTCAAAACTCAGTATAACTTGATTTGACTTATGGTGTTTTAATGCAACTTTTAAGCACTGGTTTTAGGCTATTTCGTGGCGACAGGTTTTTATTGCATGGTGGAGGATTGCGGAGAAAACCACCTCCCTCCCTTTGATAAAAAAAAGCTGAAAATCCTAGTCAATTACGATAAGAGTATTGAATCGAGCGCACCGCACGAGCGGGACTCGTATTGATATCCATTTGACGTAGCTTGGTACTGGAACATCCCGTCATTGTTTATGATAATTCTTGAATTTTTTTCATGTGCTTTGTCTATATGCTTTTTGGTGTTTCTTTGATACAAAACGTGGCTCTGTACTTATACATCCCGTTATTGTGCTACTGTGAAAAAAAGTATTTTTTGTCTTTAATTTTTGCTAATGTGTTATATTGTCTATATTCCTTTTTAAGTTTTTTTGATTTAGTTTGAATGGAAGCGTATTGCGAGCGCTTTGTCAAGACTATTCAAAATACAAATAAAAAAATAAAAAAGTTCTGCACTTTCTAAATCATTATTATTATTTAAACACTTTCATGAAAACATAGAATATAACCATCAATCTCAATACAAAAGTTAAATAATCAAATAATCTGCGTCAAATACGCTGAATTAGTTAGAAATACCAATAGAATCAATAGGTTGTCGAATATAAATGTGGAAACCCCCTAGTTTGAAATAACATTGACCCAGACTAAAGGAAATATCGGTCATGGATTTCACTGTTTTATTACGAAATAATTACTGGAACTCTGTAAATAAAGTACACATACGTTTTATAACAAGCTTTCGCTAACTGAAAATTCGATCTAAATGGAACCCCAACTTGAAATAAGGCTTTGCTGTCAGAAAAAACATCCGATCAGCTGGGCAGTCACGTTTTGCTTACCGATTTTGTTTTTCAAAACATACCCTTTCTCCAGTAAAACCAAATGACTCAATAGAACTGCAAGTAACTAAAATATACAGACTAACGTAAGTCAATTTAGATAATTTATCATACATTATTTCCAATATTCAATCAACAATGAAAACCGGTTTTTATTGAAATATTTACTATTAATGAAAGGATAACCTGGAATCCTGATGAAGTATTTTCGATTTTTCAAGTGTCAATTCAAATATAACATCAGGTCACCAGCTGTTAGACTAGGTTTGACTCAATAAAATAAAAGTGTTCAGTTCAATATTCGTTTAAACATAAGCATATTATCATAGTTACAATATCGTTAGTGGCGACGGCACATTTGGAACGCATTACGTTCCCGCAATCCTCGACATCCATGGGGGCCACCGAAATGATTACTAAGAAAAATGACAAAATTTACAATCACAAAGAATAAAAAAGATTCTACTGTTATTGTCTCTGTAATATACGATACTTGAAAATTACTTTTAACTTAAATCACATTTGTCTTTAAAATTCCCCCTCGAAAGTTGAATTTACGTCATTGGTTGACATTATATAGTTTTACATTTAGGTGTACGGTTTTGAAACAGGTATATCATAAACTAAACGGTATCAGAGTCAAGATATACAAATCATTCTAATATGGTCAAGATATAAGTTCCTTATAAAATCTTCACTTGTAACCACATCTCATTACGGCTACGTTTAAGAAGCTCAAAAAGGATTTTTTAGACATTTACCTGCAGAAAATTAGTGTTTTTGGTGATGCAGCCATATCTCTCTCCAATGAAGCTAGTAACCACTTTAATTCTAATTCAAAATCGCATGAAGATTTCTGCACTTGCAAAAATCATTGCAATTAACTCGCCCTTCTAATGAACATTACTGATATAAAAGAATTCAAAGAGAAAATATAATATGTAAACATTGTAATATAAATGCGGTTGAAGATGAAACCCACTTTTTCTTAAAATGTAAAATTAATAAATCTGTACGTAATCAGCTTGAAAAAGATATAAATAATATATGTCCAGAATACTTTTTATTGTCTGAAGCAGATACTTAATTCTATCTTTATTTGATATTATGCAGCTTACTGTTCCGTTCACTAAAAAGCCATTTGCATTGAGGGGAGTCGACACAACGCTTGCATAAATATTACTGTTTTACCACTTTATATGTGATGTTTAATATGTTAATTTTTCCATTGTGTATATATTTGTATATGCCTTCAACCACTAGGGGTATAAATGTGCATTTCATAAATAAAAAAAAATAGATAATTCTTTAATAATGTTTCGCTCTATTGTTTTATTAATAACTTCATGTAGTCAAACTATCATTATTGTTTATCCCTTGATTTTATCGTATAAATAAATTGATTCACATTGAATAATTCAATTTCTCTTAAAATCGTCCATATAAAAGTTTCATAAACAGTTGAATATTTCTATAGTCGATATTCTTAATTTTGAATATTGATTTCTTTGTATAAATACTTCGTATATACCTGTCTGAAATAGCTGCTATAACATTGCAATCTTCCGTAATATAAAGATACTTTTCTATATCTGGTTTGACCGTTGTTGTTACTGTTGCCGTAAGTGCCAAGACAGGGACATCTGCAATGCTTCTTATCATTGCAACTTTTCTATATTCTGGTCTAAAAGATTCTCCCCCTGAAATTGTAGTACCACAAAGGTAGCACAATCAATTTTAATAGACGAAATTTACCATTTGCAATAGCACATTTTCGACCAATATAACAACAAACTCGGGCGATAATCCCATTTTTATTAATCTGAATTTTATTTTGACAAAATAAAGCTTGATGTATTGTGTAGAAAATAGTAATCTATAATATACATATATGCGTACCAATCCGAAACACAATGCGCCTCATCAAAACATATCATACATAAAATAGGGACGAAAGATACCAAAGGGACAGTCAAACTCATAAATCTAAAACAAACTGACAACGCCATGGCTAAAAATGAAAAAGACAAACAGAAAAACAATAGTACACACGACACAACATAGAAAACTAAAGAATAAACAACACGAACCCCACCAAAAACTAGGGGTGATCTCGGGTGCTCCGGAAGGGCAAGCAGATCCTGCTCCATATGTGGCACCCGTCGTGTTGCTTATGTGATTACAATTCCGGTAAATAGTCTTAATTCGGTAGGTCATATTCATGAAAGGGAAGGGGATTGTAGTTACGACGTAAGGAACATAAGGATATCATTTGTGAAACGGTTATTCAATAACGGTCAACCAACTCGTGATGGCGTCCGTATAATTTACGAAGGGATGATTTCAACTTCACCATTTGGAACTCTTGGTTTAATAGCTTCCTTGTGAGCAGCAAACCTCTATCAACAAAATCATGATAGGAAATGCAAGAACGGGAATATCGTATCAATTGGGAGATATATACCCCGTATGCAGGTGCTGCTGGAATGTTGCTACTTAGAAATGGAAAGTTCACAATTGGAAAGCTGAAATCATCTCTTTTATCGTAAAGTTTTGTTTTCAACCGACCCTCATTGTCAATTTCTAGATGTAAGTCAAGATATGAAGCTGACTTAACTGTATCTGTAGTATCCTTTATCTCTAGTTCGATTGGATAGATGCGTTCCACATAGTCACCAAATTTTGAATTGTTTAGTGAAAGAACATCATCTATATAGCGGAAAGTAGAGTTATAGGATATTGCTAACTTATCTTTCCTCCTAAGAAGTTCCTGCATGAAGTCGGCCTCATAATAATAAAGAAGCAAGTCGGCGAGTAGAGGGGCACAGTTTGTTCCCATTGGAATGCCGACAGTCTGTTGAAAAACATGTCCTAAACTTTTTTTCCATACATCTCTTATCAAAACATAAAAAAAAAATTTAAAAAATGAGTCACTGAGGCCAGGGCTGAACTAATATACAAAGAGACGTTGCGGGCCTATTGTTACGTAAAACTAAAACGTTAACCATATAAAAGAGTATAAAATATACTGAACTATAAAACTATAAACTATACTGCTATTACTACTGTGACTGTTCTATACATAAAAATAATATCAAGTGTATATATAGTTATCAAAGGTATCAGGATTATAATTTAGTACGCCAGACGCGCGTTTCGTCTACATAAATAAAGGCAACAGTAGTATACCGCTGTTCAAAACTCATAAATCCAGGGACAAAAAACAAAATCGGGGTAAGACTCATCAGTGACGCTCATATCGAAATATTTATAAAGCCAAACAAGTAGAAAGTTGAAGAGCATTGAGAATCCAAATTTCCAAAATGTTGTGCCAAATACGGCTAATTTATTCCTGGAATAAGAAAATCCTAAGTTTTTCGAAAAATTTGTAAAAATGCCCACATTATTGATATTCATGTCAACACCGAAATGAGAAATAACTTTTGGTCACAAAATACATTGAAACAGTTCTTTGAATCAATCTTTTTCCAGGATGTCTGGCTTGAAATATTAGACTATACAGCAGTCCTACTCTGGGAGGCATGAAGTTATTGTTTGTAATTTTCAGATTCAGGTATCATGATTCAAATAATTTGTTTAAACACTGTGGGGAATTTATCCAATAACTCATTTACTATGTAATCCCAATTATTTTTTCAGGTCTTTTTGCATAAGAACAGAAACAAAACCTTTCTTTATGTTTCCATTATTGGCAGCTGTAGCTTTCTCATGTTTAACTAGGTTTAAAATAATGAGTTGATGAATGTTTGGTATACTTTTGAACAAACACTGTAAAATTCCCAGTACTGAGATGTTCAACCAGCGTTGATAATTCTAATGTTGATAACGCCAGTTGGTCAGTTTGATGTGATTCGTTGAAATATGATGTTATATACGTACGTATATTAAAGCATGAATTGTCGGTAATGGCTCTAGAGTAGTAACCATGGTCATGGTCTGCTATAATTAGTATAGAAGAACTTTGAGCTTTTGTATTTGATGATTTTTGTCTTTTTCTGTCACTAGGCTTATCTTGACAAAAGCCATGTTCGGCTTGAGGTTTGGGTTGTCTTTTTTTGTGTCATGGTCAATTGAAGTACTAGTTTTACTTTTAGATGTAGTGTCAGACTTAGAATGAACTGAGTGATGTGATCTAAAGACAGTAAAGTCAGCTACTAGAAAAGCCTGGATCTCAAAATTTGACAAATCACAAAATCGCAATGATGATGGAACCTATGAATTTAAATGGTAATGAGTAGCTTTACAAAATTCCTTTACAGAGGAAACGGATTTGTGAATTGACTACAGTTTTCTGTGGCATATAAGACAGATGTCCTTGAGATATATCAATATCTGTATATAACTTGAATAGTTTTGACAGATTATTTTCATTCCCTGCGTTTGTGTTTAGCCATCTTTTTTTCTTCGACGTTTTGCTACAGGCAACACAAAGTTCCATCGATCAGCTGTGTTTATATTAACGACTCCCGGATATGACGTCTTTTGACAGGTGCTTATTACATAACTAGACACCAGAGAGAACACGAAAAAGAAAATAAGTCATTTCAAACACTATTGTAAGACATCCGAGGGAAACGAAATATAAAATCCGTTCAAAATTTTGATCGGGCTCAGTGCTGGTGACTAGTCTAGTCATACTAATTGCAACAGAAAATATGTGAGCTCTAATCTATAGCATTGAGCCCCAAATATACACAGAAAAAAGTCCCATAAAATCTAACTTGAGGAAAACTCAAATTTTGCATTTTTAATTTTTTATGGAAATTAACATTGGAAAGGGAGATAACTCCGCCAAAATTGAAATTTTTTTTTGTCAGTTTTTGGTTCATTTTCTTAAAATTCATGTAAAATATGATACTTTGATGGGGTTTTAAGTTCGTAGTTGACTATAATATATAATCTTCTGCTCGTGAAATGTACAAAACCGAATATTTAGCATTATCTACATCTGTAAATTATATTTGTTCACCATCTACGTTGTTCAAAGAAACTTTTAACCATAAAAAGAAGAATATATGCGTAATTAGTTTTATTCAATTTGAGATTATTTACCTTGACATGCTGAAAAATCTAATAAATGGTAAACTAATGATATATGAAATCTAGGTTGAAGCTTGATAAAAGATGTGAAAACACCTTAAGAGTTGTTTGTTATACTCTAATTACGGCTAAAATATTAAGAATCAATACATTCTGTTGAATAGAAGCAGTCGAAGTTATAATTTTTAAACAATTTTTATTGATATTTCTGCTTTTTTTTGCAGAGTTATCTCCCTTATCAATGCAAATCTACATTGGAATTTTCAAAATTTGATTTTTTAGTTTCCCTCAAGTAAGATTTTATGTGATTTTTATCTGTGTATATTTTGGGATATAATGCTAAAGATGAAAACTTTAAATCCTTCTGTAGAAATTACTTTAAGGTAAGGGTCAAGGTTATGCTAGATTGACTGGACTAGACCTGACGCTATATCCGAACCAATAGTCTGCTTACCGTATTGATAATATTGTGTCGGGTTCTCAGAACTAAGAATATAAACTCATCATAGATACCAGGACTAAATTTAGTATATACGCCAGATGCGCGTTTCGTCTACAAAAGACTCATCAGTGACGCTCGAATCCAAAAAAGTTAAAAAGGCCAAATAAAAGTACGAAATTGAAGAGCATTGAGGACCAAAATTCCTAAAAGTTTTGCCAAATACAGCTAAGGTAATCTATGCCTGAGGTAGAAAAGCCTTTGTGTTTCAAAAATTTCAAAAGGATAACTCGTACATGAAAGCCCGTAATGAACTGTGGCGAATTTAATAAAAGAATGCATTTCTAATACACCTTATCGCTCTTAGTCTGCCATTACTGGACATCACAAAGGTTCCCGTAAAAATTTTGAAGTCATAATATATAATATATGACGCCACAATGGAAAAATGATTGTTGTGTAATGTCATATTAGTTCAAGCTGGACAGATTCTCGGGTCACCCGCGAATGGCGATAAGGTATATTAACTAAGCATTATCTGCAGGTTCACTGGGTCGATGCCACTGCTGGTGGGCGTTTCGTCCCTAATGGTTTAACCAGTCCAGTAGTCTGCACTTCGGTGTTGACATTAATATCAATTAAATGGTCATTTTCGTTAAATTCCTTTGAATTTGAAAAAACTTTTTCGAAAAACTTAGAATTTTCTTACCCCAGGAATAGATTACCTTAAGTTAGCCGTATTTGGCAAAACATTTTGGAATTTTGGGTCCTAAATGCTCTTCTTCAACTTTATAATTATTTTGATCTGAGCGTCACTGACGAGTCTTATGTAGACGAGACGCACGTCTCGCGTATTAAACTATAATCCTGGTGCCTTTGGTTACTATTAAGCAATGATAGAAACTAATGAAAGTCCAATGTGATCACTGGAATATTATAGTTTTAAATTGACTAAACTACGTTCACCACTGAATTTTATATTAAAAAAAACATCGCGGATTATCTCAATACCAGACAACGATTATGTTACAAAATACGTTTAAAGCTGATACGTATATGACGTGGCTCTGTAGGAATAAAAATTGAAAATTGACCATAACACAATGACAGGATGTATGAGTACCGACCCACGCCAAAGGAATATTATCAAAAATTGGTAAAGGTTATAATTTACAAAGAACACTATAACACGTAATTATGACGATAAACTACATGGTTGGCAGTACATAGAATCTATACTTCAAGACCATCAAGAATTATTTGTGAAATTGATATGGAATATTTATCAACATGGAATCTTCCCTTAAATTTTTGATTAGAAAAAGGACAGGACGTTCTTAACGTAAACCAGCTGGTTCACCAACTTTCTGCTCAAACACTGGTGACGTATTATAGTCTTGAGTAGCAGCTTTAAGCTTTTGAGTACCGACTTAGTTGGGATCGATATGTATCATGTGTTTATTCCATATGAAGGTGAAGTTGGTTTATTGCTGCTAAGGTGAGGAAAATTTGATAATTCATTCAAATCTAAAATCGTCTCGGTTGTTATAGATTCTGGTATTGAGATGATTGTTAACATATGTCAAATTCGAGGTGTAAGTTTAAAAATGAGACGAAGGAAGCCATGTCTGTTGTTTCTTTGCTGTATAGTTCTGGAGGATATATTAGTTGAACCCAATCAAAAAACTTTGGATTGCTATTAGAAAGAATATCATTACTATATCTGAATGTAAAATTAAATGATTTGGCTTTGTGATCTTCTTGTTATAGGGGTAAGACAAAATTAGTCAAGTGAATAAAATACAGAACTTCGAGTAAAATTCTTAAAGTAAAGTCCTTAAACAAATGGAAAAATCAAAAGCTCAAACATCTAACGAATTTATAACTGTCATATTTCTGACTTGCTACAGGCATTTCCTGATGTAGAAAATATTGAACCTACCCTTTTATGACAGTTGCTTAAAATTCCATTATATTGACAACAATGTGCGTACTAAACAAACAGACATACTAGATAAAATGTCAAACATAGGGGTACAGCAGTCAACATTGTGTTACATGTGTAATCTTAATCACTGTCAAAACTAAGAAATACAACAAAAAAAACCCACACAGACAAAGCACATAAGCAAAAATGAAGGACAAGAATATAAAGATTACCATACCACAATAACGGGATGTATAAGTACGAAACCACGTCAAATCAATATTATCCCAGAAAAGACAACAGTGAAAGTAATAATTTATAAAGAAAAAGAAAAGAACACTGATAAGTTATTCAGATGATAAACCATCAAAACCTTAAATATATACTTCAAAACCATCGTTCATTATTTGTAAAGTTGATATGGAATATTCATTGTTTCCTCTAATATTTAAAAAAAAAAGTATAGACGTCCTTGAATACCGAATCACACATTCAGTATAAATAAGATAATTTTTCTTGCCGACTTGTTTCTTTATTATTATGGACTGACTTCATACAGGAACTTCATAGGAAAAAAGATGAGACGTTAGCAATATCCTTTAACTCTACTTTCCGCTATATAGATGACGTTCTTTCACTAAATAATTCAAAATTTGGTGACTATGTTGAACGCATCTATCCCATCGAACTAGAGATAAAGGATACAATAGATACAGTTAAATCGGCCTCATATCTTGACTTATATCTATAAATTGACAATGAGGGTCGGTTGAAAACAAAACTTTCCGACAAAAGAGATGATTTCAGCTTTCCAATTGTGAACTTTCCATTTCTAAGTAGCAACATTCCATCAGCACCTGTATACGGGGTATACATCTCCCAATTGATACGATATTCACATGCTTGTATTTCCTGTCATGATTTTCTTGATAGAGTGTTGCTGCTCACAAGGAAGCTATTAAACCAAGAGTTCCAAATGGTGAAGTTGAAATCATCCCTTAGTAAATTCATCATGAGTTGGATGACCGTCATGTAATCACAAATGATATCAGATATGTTCCTTACGTCGTACCTACAATCACCTTCCCTTTCAGGAATGTGACCTACCGAATAAGACAATTTACCGGATTTGTTATAAAATAAGCAACACGACGGGTGCCACATGTCGAGCAGGATCTGCTTTCCCCTAGTTTTTGGTGGGGTTCGTGTTACTTATTCTTTAGTTTTCTATTTTGTCATGAGTACTATTGTTTGGCTTCTTTCATTTTTAGCCAGGCGTTGTCAGCTTATTTTCGATTTATGAGTTTGACTGTCTCTCTGGTATCTTTCGTCCCTCTTTTACTTAGATGACAGCTTATGTCCAATTAGAGGTATTAAGCTTAAATGAGGTAGAGGAGGTTTTTAATTTCTTTTAAAATTGAAACAAACTTGTCTCACCACCTAGCTCAACACTATAGAATGCACAGCTTCATAGGCGGAAAAAATTGTTTGATTATATGGGAAAACACTGACGCATGACTGGAACGTCCTCCTTCCACTTTAGCTCAGTCAGCAACCCCTCCACCCCATTCATGGAAAGTTCTGAATCCGCTACTGGGCTAGCCTATTATGTAAGGTTATTAGTATTTAGAACAGCAACAAGATCATTTCTTTTTATACTGTGAAATCCAATTTCACAATTCTTCGGTATTATGTATACTTCATCAAAATAAAGCATCAAAATTAAGGCGGTTTTGCCAAAAAAAATAATATTAACAAACAACATTTAAACTTGAGTGGTTATGCCGATTATAGAAAACTCTATTGACAAATAAAATATACTAGCCAAATTTAAAGTTCAGTTGTACCTTAAAATGAGTTCGAATACTAGTTATGCAAAAGTTTTGAATCGTGGCAACTAAAGCTTCAACATGTTCGAAAGACCGCAATAACAATAGAAAGTAGACGGTTAATTAAGAAATAATTCATGGAAACCATAGATTGTTGGAAATTTACACGGCCCAGGCCATGTGTAAATTAAGAAATAATTCTATCCTGCCATGCTCTATGCTCATTTTAACATGGGTAGGCATTATATTTGTTAATATCTTAATACCGAGCGTTTTAACATGGGTAGGCATTATATTTGTTAATATCTTAATACCGAGCGTTAGCGAGGTATTAAGATATTAACAAATATAATGCCTACCCATGTTAAAATGAGCATAGAGCATGGCAGGATAGAATTATTTCGATTCTAATAGGAATATTTGAACTTTTTCACTTCGAAGCGGACCTATAGTAGACGCTCGGAATGTCGCCATTTTGATTTCATGACCCAAAAACGTTATAGAAAGTCAGCAGTTTATCAATAAAAAAAGAACAGAAACATTTAAACTTACTTTTAGAATGTTTTTATTTAATTTCCTAGCAAGCAACACCAACAAAAATATCCATTTTGATATCTGGCGTTCAGGGCCATAACTACCTATGAGGCAGGGGAGGCAACTGCCTCCCCTGAATTTTCTACACCAAATTACCGGCTGAATCAGCTGTTTTAACCGCTTCTCCCAATCGTACGAGAACATTATGGTTAATGCCTTAGTAGTTCACCCCCATTCGTTGTAACAGGGACTTTCCATACTAAGTATACACTTGACGTGTATTTAAAGTCCCTGTTTTTAGTTATATACATGTCTGTTCAGCTTTCAACAATATTGAAATTCAAGGTCCTCGATAAAAAAAAATATCTTGCGTTCCTTGATCTTAGTTGCTTTATATGTTTTTTTTTAACTTACCAGTTTGATTTCTAATAAAAATATCTTTAAATACAGGTAATAATTGTTTGCATAAACTGTTTCCAGCATCCAGCATTACTGATATTTCTTAAAGTAAGGAAATAGAAGAAAAACGAGTCATTTATAGCCATATTGAGAAAAAAATCCATGGTCACAATGTATTTAAAGTTAATAATTATAGGCCAAATAACAGCATTTAAGAAGGAGCCCGGGCTCACCCAAAACAGCAATCTCAGCTTGTTTTTGCATAAAAATTGTTTCTAACTTCAAGCAATACTGATGTCTCTTAGAGTAAGGAAATCGAAGGAAAACGGGTCAGTTTTAGCCATTTTACCACCCCCACTCCCTCTCTTGGGGGCCTCACTCAGTCGGCGGCCCCAACTCTCTGCCTCCCTGGAATTAGAACCCTAGTTACGGCCCTGGCGTTGTTCAAAATTCATCTGACGTTGCAATTTCAGTTGTAACGTCAATCACGTGCAGCCCATGTTCTATTTGAATTAGAACATGGCTTTGTACCAAAAGCTTAGGAAGAACGTCATATTAGAATTTCCAACAATCTATGGCTTCCATGAATTATTTCGATTCTAATAGGACAAATACGGTCATTAAAATACTGAAGCGAGGGTTGGTTTGGTGTGTGTGTGGCTGATCTTTTTTACTCCCTGTTAGATAAGCTCAAATATCTTAATAAATCCGTAGCTTGCATGGGTTATTTCGTGAATAACCGCTAGAAAAAAACCTGTTTACTTCTTCTAATTCTCAAACCCAACATTTGCCGTTTTTAATTTACATGATTTCTCTGAGCTCTTGTGCATGACTTCTTTTTATTATGCATCCGAATAAGAATAACAATTATTTTGTCTTTTTTTAATTGCACTTTTAAAACAATAAAATCGGCAGAGGGTCTGCAAATAGGTTCCAATACATGTAGATTTACGTGGGAAGTATATTGTAACAGCCATTATTATGTATATCTCTTGAGTCTGCGCTAAGTATAGATATATCGAGAATTTTATCACAGTGTTGTTTACAAAGCGAAAGAAGCACGTCATATTAGAATGGCAAATAAGAATCGCAAAAATTATTTTAGCATTTTATTAACAAATGCAAAAAATCGAATGTTAAAAAGGTTTGATTGTTGTTGCCGGACACCGACTGATAAAAACGGAAATAGAAATTCAGGACAGGTAAAACACAATAATCCAAAAGATATGTAGACTTGTTTATACCGGGATGACAACACGAATTTCAACCGCAATTAGAACATCAGAGCATCTTAGACAGGGACAGACATTTTGTTTTATTTGTTCTTTGGCGTGTAGAGCTAATGATTGCAGTTTCCTTTATTTGATAGAACGGAACCATTTCGAATGGACGTGACTGTGAACTTGTACATCTCAGACAACAAAACTGATGACCTTTTCAAGCATGGGTTGTGTACACTATTAAAAAGGGTCTTTTATAAAGTACATTTTGATACATGCTTTAAAGCCTAACGAGCCAAACCCACCCAACCCACACGAGGGGGATTAAGGTAACCATAAGATTGATTGGTCACAAACTTGATCCAAGATCCCACATTTACAAAATACAATTTACCGGGGTCTGCTCAAAATAAAACTAACTCAGAAAATTATGTATTAACTCCTAACACTGTATTAATTAAATTTGGAGTAATTATTTAATTTGGAATTTAACTAAATCATGGATTTCATGGATATTTACATGTCAGAGCTTGTTACCATGGAAACAATAGACATCCAATCAAATATCACATCATGGAAAAAAATCCCATGCAGCACACAGACTTGATAAATATAAATCCTTTGCACCACACATACCAAGTAAGGATTATAAATCCTGTGCAGTGCACAGAGCAAGTGAAGATTATAAATCCTGTGCGGCGCACATACCAAGTGAAGAAAATAAATCCTGTGCGGCGCACAGCCCTGTTGAAAACTATAAATCCTGTGCGGCGCACAGAGCAAGTGAAGATTATAAATCCTGTGCGGCGCACAGACCAAGTGAAGATTATAACTCCTGTGCGCCGCAGACAAATTAAAGACTAAAAATCATGTGCACCGCACAGACCAGGGTAAAGTTACATATTGTGTCTCATAGACCCAGTGAAGACTACATATATTGTGCTCCTTATAGATTCAATTAGGAAATGTCAGCAAATTCACAGAAGTGAGAATGGTAATAAATGCTGTGTAGCACACAAATAACAACTGCAAAATCAGGAAATGTTCAAACAAATCCTGTTAAAGTACGGTTGTACTGGTTTTGCAATGAGAAGCTCTTCTTGTTGTCCATTTTGGATTTTCTAAACTGGTAATACGTATATCTAGATTAGTTGATTTATTTGCCTGGTTTTGTTTAACTAAACTTAATTGTTGTTCTTTTAAAAATTTAAAAGCTTTGCTATGTTGTCTCATTGGGATTTTACCACATATCCCTGATTTCCTTGTAATCACTTGCCATTTGTACTACAGTAATAATGATGTACATTTAAAAGTTAAGAGCTCTCATTGTAGACTCATTGGGATTTCAACATATTCTTGATTTTCTAGCCCTTTTATTTGTACTAAAATGTAAGTTCGTACTTTTAAAGTTCGCAGCTTTGCTTTGTTGTCTCATTGGAATTTTCCACATCTACCTAATTTACTTGCTAGATCTTTGTACAAAAAGTGTTACGGTTGTATTTTTAATGATTCATGCTTGATGATGTATTCAAATCTTTATTGTTGACATTCTCTTACATGTTATGTGAAGTTTTTTTATGCCCCACCTACGATAGTAGAGGGGCATTATGTTTTCTGGTCTGTGCGTCCGTTCGTCCGTCCGTTCGTTCGTCCGTCTGTCCCGCTTCAGGTTAAAGTTTTTGGTCAAGGTAGTTTTTGATGAAGCTGAAGTCCAATCAACTTGAAACTTAGTACATATGTCCCTTATGATATAATCTTTCTAATTTTAAAGACAAATTAAACTTTTGACCCCAATTTCACGGTCCACTGAACATAGAAAATGAAAGTGCGAGTTTATGGTTAAAGTTTTTGGTCAAGGTAGTTTTTGATGAAGTTGAAGTCCAATCAACTTGAAACTTAGTACAAATGTTCCCTATGATATGATCTTTCTAATTTTAATGCCTAATTATATTTTTTACCCATTTTCACGGTCCATTGAACATGGAAAATGAAAGTGCGAGTGGGGCATCCGTGTAATTTGGACACATTCTTGTTTACTACTCTTTAGATACATGATATAGCTGTTATTTTTACAAGTGAAAAAAGGAAAAAAAATGTTATTCTTGGAACATGATATTAGACAACAAATAAACCATATGCAGTTGTAGTTTTGATAACATATTTTTTTCTCTCAATAAATATATGAAAATGATAACAATAAAACACAGGCTTAAGTATTGTGCATAAACATGAAGCACATTTTGTTTACAAGTTATATTAGGATTTACAAGTGTAACAATTTTAATCGAATAAAAATTACCTAAATTTTTTTCCCCTTAACACTGTTCTTAACATAATATACATCTACATTTATAGCTTTCATTTAAATATATGAACATTATTCCAGCAGGCAATTCATTTATGCCAAAAATAGAAATTTACCAACATATATTTTAGGATTAAACAATACATTCATTAACATGTAGCATATTAACAATTATCTGTTCATAGTACACAGATACCCCACTTTCATTATCATTTTCTATTGGGATTATAAAAATTAGAAAGACTTAAATTGTGTACTAATTTTGCAGTTGACTGAAATTCAACTTCCTCTAAAACTACATTGCCCAAAAAGTGTAACCATGAAAGGGAATAGACAGGGTTACGCACAGTCCAAAAATTTAACTCTACCAGTAACATCCTTGTTTGGGCATAGTAAAAATCATTTTAGTATTTTTTAACACTAGTAAAGTAGTGGACAAAAAAGTTTTTTTTAAATTAAAAAAAAAAACACCTAGATGAAATCCCTTACAGAAATATAATATTAAATGCATTTTGTACTTCATACTGTCAGATTTTTTATTTTTCATGCCTACCAACCTGATATCATCATACAAAAGACCTGATTTTTGGCATCATCAAACCGTGTCAGAAATCAATTATTGAAAAATGTATTGCACACATCCTCTTGTAAATCAGAATGACAAATGCAAATTAAAAAAAAAATGCTTCACATTCAGGAAGTTTTGCTGTTTTTCACTGTTGAAAATGATATCTGATAACAGAAACAGGACCTCAAATTTGGTTTTTAAATGAGTTATAAATATGAAGTGTGAAACACCAAAAATGAATGGGTCAGTATTGTCTACATATTTGCATAGATTTTTCCATATTAATATAGGAGATAATCATTTGGAAAATGAGCGGATGAACCTGACAAAAACAATTTGTCTCCCCACATTGACTTATAGAAAAGATTGTTTTCCAAACATGGTAAGAAACTAAATGAAATAAATCTGATATGAGTTAATTTAAAGTTTTGTGCTATAATATTTTTAATTCAAGAATAATCAAATAGGAATGAAAATTGAGGACAGCTACCCAACCGAAATGTATAAACAACTCGAGGCAACCAATGGATCTTCAACAGACAAGAACTCCCTAAACAATTGGGAGGGTAAAATGCAGGACACATAATATATAAGCTTACTCTAAAGTTATTTTATAAGGTATGCTGGTTTCTAAAGTTATTGTTCATGTTATTTGCAAATATTTATTTTTTTGATAATACTGATAAACTTCCAAAAATTAAAATAACTGTTTTTCCAAATTTTTTGTTTCGGTCTAAAAGGGGTGTTTTAAGTAAATATGCATATTAAATTATAATATTAAGCATTGATAATTCTTAAATCTTGCCTTGAAGTTCTTGACTTTTACAAAACTCTTTTACATTTTTAGGTAAGAAACCCCCCTTTGTTAAACAAAAACTGTTCCTTATGATTTCTGTTTTGTTGATTATCTGTGTCCATGCTTCCCGTTTTCCTTTTTTCCCTTGTATCACTCTACTACATGGCTTCCATGGTTTTGTTTTGGATCCTCTGAACCAATGGATCATGCAGGTCTTCTCTTCAAAATTGATGACTTGGGCAACTTGAGGCCACTCGTTTTCATATTCTTTTAAGTTTAGAAGGACCATCTCCACAACGCTTACAGTAATTGTATTGTTATCCCCTTGGCTATCAGATTTCTTTTTTCCAACAACAAGCTAAAACAAAATTTAGAACATTATAAACTTCCATAAATTTAGAATAAAATTATTATAGGACTAAACACCTTTTCAAAGGAATTTAATGGTGTATAAACTCGACCAATTCACTCACAAACAACTTAAAGTCTGAATTGGTCTAGATTATACATAAATGAATTTCTTTGAAATGTATTTCATTCTTAAAATTCTTAACATAAGAGATAAAGAATTAATTTTTACACACTTGTTACCTCTATCACACGCAAATTGTGTATTCGTGTCATTGTAATGGCCTGGTGCATGAATATATACATTGGTTACTGCAAAAATATGTACCCTGTGAAATTTGCTCTCTGATTTATATCAACTACAAATCCTCTATTTTATCATTCAACTAAATGCTTTGTTTATTTGTTTGACAATTATTGCAAAGTGACAATAAATATTGTAACGTCGAGCCTGATTGAGCCGGATTGTGTTTATATCGCCACCATTTTGTTAACATTAGTTACAAAAAGAAGTTCAGTCAATGTCGTCTATGGAAAAATAAACAACCCAAAAACGACTTCCACAAGTCCTCTCCAACACCACCAATCATATCAACGTATTCCCTGATAAGCAAATTATATAAGAATTATTGTTGTTTAAATCTATGTTTAAGAATACATTTGGTTGTTGAAGAGAGGAGGTTTAATATAAACCAAATATAGTTTGTAACTGACCAGGTCCTATCTGTTCTAGCAGACTTCCTGAAAAGCATTTTTTGTTAAGAAAAAAGAACATATGTTCTCATTATTCTTGTTTAAATCAATTATTTTTTATTAGTGAGTCTTTCAATTTCTTGTTAAAATTTGTTTCGTTAGTTTGTATAAATGTTTTTTGGTTTCTCCTTTTTAGCTCACCTGGCCCAAAGGGCCAAGTGAGCTTTTCTCATCACTTGGCGTCCGTCGTCCGTCGTCGTCGTCGTCCGTCGTTAGCTTTTACAAAAATCTTCTCCTCTGAAACTGCTGGGCAAATTTTTACCAAACTTGGCCACAATCATTATTAGGGTATCTAGTTTAAAAATTGTGTCCGGTGACCCGGCCAACCAACCAAGATGGCCGCCATGGCTAAAAATAGAACATAGGGGTAAAATGCAGTTTTTGGCTTATCACTCAAAAACCAGAGCAAATCTGACATCGGGTAAAATTGTTTATCAGGTCAAGATCTATCTGCCCTGAAATTTTCAGATGAATCTGACAACCTGTTGTTGGGTTGCTGCCCCTGAATTGGTAATTTTAAGGAAATTTTGCTGTTTTTGGTTATTATCTTGAATATTATTATAGATAGAGATAAACTGTAAACATCAATAATGTTAAGCAAAGTAAGATTTACAAATAAGTCAACATGACGAAAATGGTCAATTGACCCCTAAGGAGTTATTGCCCTTTATAGTCAATTTTTAACAATTTTCATAAAATTTGTAAATTTTAACTAACATTTTCCACTGAAACTACTGGGCCAAGTTCATTATAGATAGAGATAATTGTAAGTAGCAAGAATGTTCAGTAAAGTAAGATGTACAAACACATCACCATCACCAATACACAATTTTTTCATGAATCCATCTGCTTCCTTTGTTTAATTTTCACATAGACCAAGGTGAGCGACACAGGCTCTTTAGAGCCTCTAGTTTATGTAAATTAGACTGTTGGGTTTTCTGTTTGTATAGTTTTACACTGGTCAGTTAAAGTTTATAGCTTGTGGCTCGATGTGAACCAAGACTTCCCGTTGAAGATAGCACTGTAACCTATAACTGCTTTAATACTTTATACTACATTGTGTCTTAGATACAGAGTTGTCTCCTTGTTACGTATGTCTTCTTATTAATTTTGGTAGAAGTTTATATATTTTAAATTTTATATACTAGTATACAAAATGAATTACCTGAGGAATTGGTTCATCTTCATCTGACACATCAATCAACTCTGAGTCACTTAACTGTCTAGTGTCAGAGGTTTCTTTTATATCTCGTTCCTTGGCTTTCTTAATCAAATCAGTTATCGGCCACACTGCTTCTTCGGGAGATTCTGTGACCAAAAAAAATAATATATGTATTCTTTCTTAACATGTTTAAAATAAAATAAACAGCTGCGCCATGAGCATATGATACACCCTCACATTTTCAAACAACAAAGTTCTTTTACTTATCAATGTCATATTTGAAATTTATGAAAAGCAAAAGGGAGATTACATCAACAGATATAAACAATTCACCAAAATTTCTAGAGAATTGCTGAAAGCGTTTTTCAATTATTGTCGCAAACTGGAAAATCCCCCCTTTTATTAATGAAAAAGAAAAATTACTGTAAAAAATATATCAAATTCTAAAGGGAGCTGACATTAACAGATATTAACAATCTATCATGGAAAATTTTATTTATATATCATTAAGGCTTGATAATGATGAGTTGTGTTGTAGCACATGTATACAATCTTAAAATCTCTGCTACAGATACTTTTTTTGGCAGATAGTTTCGTTTAACCACTGTATTTGTACAAGGAAAAATCCCCAGTATGAATATAAATACCTGCCAATTATTTTTTTGGAGAGCAAACAGTAGTATTGAAGGAATGCATCATACAATTTGGCCCTAATGAAAAGTTTATATTCCAAAATTTTTGTTGTTGTTAATTAATCAAGTAAACTTAAATTAGTACTGACCATTACTAGAAAGATCTGTGAAAAAATCATTCCACCACTTTTTATCTTCCTCTCTCTTGAAATATGAAAATGAACCAGTGATATTATTTTTTAGCTTGGTCAGGTCTATTTTGTTGTAGTTGGGAATTATTCCTTTTGGAGAGTCTGTGGGAATACCAAGTAGAAGCTGCTCCTCTGGTTCTTGCCAAGTCTGAAATATATTTGATATTTTTTAACCACAGGACCTGTAAAATGCTTTAGTACAGATTCAAGATATTAAAGTTATAGATCAACTATGCCTTCAAATTTTGTACTTTTAGGAGCTTTTGGCAAAATGCATAGACAATATTAACTGGATGGAGTGTCGAACAAAGATGAAGAACTGGATCTTCCATCCCTGTAATGGATACCTAAACAACATAGGTGTCCTTACAAACAACGGTATATTGCTGGGTCTTCCAGCCCCTTTCTAAATTAAAAACATAATTTTTTTATCAGCGATCAAAGACGGGCTTCAAAGTTATTGTGAAACTGCCTATTCTAGAGGTGGCGTGTATCATATGTGGATACTTAAAAACTCCACAGATCTTTTAGAGTACATACAATCTAACTCTCATCAAGAAATTGACAATGAGGGTCGGTTGAAAACAAATCTTTACGACAAAAGAGATGATTTCAGCTTCCCAATTGTGAACTTTCCATTTCTAAGTAGCAGCATTCCAGCAGCACCTGCATACAGGGAATATATCTCCCAATTGATACGATACTCCCGTGCTTGCATTTCCTATCATGATTTTCTTGATAGAGGGTTGCTCCTCACAAGGATACTATTAAACCAAGAGTTCCAAATGGTGAAGTTGAAATCATCCCTTAGTAAATTTTACGGACGCCATCACGATTTGGTTGACCGTTTCACAAATGATATCGGATATGTTCCTTACGTCGTAACTACAATCCCCTTCCCTTTCATGATGCACAGGTACGAGGAAGTAAGTTTTCATAATAGGCGTAATGAAACATTTTGACGGTTGCACATTTCAATAAGTTTATCTGTAGGTGTGTTTCCCAGGTTCCTTGTTTTATAAAGCTGGTCTGTATTCGTGATAGTTCTTAACAGTTCGTAATGGTAACGACATTTTCTTACAAGATTTCCTTTGTCCTTAATCTTTTGTTCCTTGATTCCAGGAAGGGCCATAAATATAGTTATCCAGCTAATCTACTCGGTCTAACTGTTGAAATTCTCCAGTCGAGTGATGCTCCAACTGGAAAGCCGCAAATTCCCAGGCCAACAACTTGCAGTCAGGTATACTCCAGGTATGTTGCCCATTTGGGATTATGATAAACGTAGATTTCCTGTCCCTTCTAGAAGGTGGTATCGTTGGCATGACACCCAGGGTTAGGATATCCTTTTCTTTCTTCTGACTATTGGTTTTCTCTGTGGCTGTCAAATCTTCTTCGTTTGTTGAAAAAGGTAGGACGACTGACAGGCTAGGGGTTTATTTGTCTCTATGCTTGTGGTGTATACCCTTATATTTTACAATTACGAGTAGTTTGCCTATGAGAGAGCTTTCTTCGTGTTTATTATAGCATTGTTCATTATGTGACTTTGATGGAGAGTAGTCCCATGGGCACTCATACGACATTTTATTTATATATGTTATATAGAGAATAATACATGTTTGCCATGTTTTATAGCTTTTAGGAACTGCTTATTCATCCAAACCACCTTGGTAACCTTCAATCTGTTTATCCTCCTTTAGTAATGTTGTACTTTATAAAACACATTCATTCTGAATAAAACCTAAAAAAAGTAGTAACAATAAACCAACAATTCAATAACAAGTATACTGTTATAAACAAGAGATTACTTTGAGACTGGTGAGTAAAATGTGCACTTTTGAAATATCAAAATTTATGGTTTAACATACATCTGAATTCATGTTAATTAAGATGGAATCCCTACTGTCGTAAATGACCAATTTCCTTTTTTTTCTGAGTTTCTCGTTAACTATTCTCTTTTTCCTCAACCGGATTTCCATAATTAATTGCGACATTCCCTTCAAAGAATTTGTCTAAAAAATATTTAGTATATGTCCATGTATTGGATGATTGATCTAGTTAACATAATTTTTACCACTCGTTTCATATGACTTTAATAAAATGTAATCATTAATGTTAATTAAAAAGTATTTGCGATTGTGATAACTGCTATTATGTATGTGTAGGTAGTTGTGTTGACTGTTCAGCCGAAGATAACTGTTGTGAAGAAGGTTACTGTTGTGAAAGATCCAATGACTGTGTGTTTTTTCAGTGTTTTCTGCATAATCAGCTACTTTCATTGTTTTTTTAATTTTATTTAGTTCATTCCCTTACTTTCGTTTGTACTTGGATACTACTGGTTGTATATTTGTTTATTATTTACCAGAGGATTACCATTAATACTGCTATTTATTGAGACAGAAATATCATCTTTCATTCTTGCTAACAAATCGTTGGCCTCTGTACAAAAAAAATGTATGGAAATGTATACTGGATGGAAAATGTCCTTTCTTTAAATTAATTTCTGAAGAAAAACCTCGTGTTATAGCTAGCTGAACCTCTCATTTGTATGATAGTCACAGAAACTTTAGTTCTATTGACAACAATGTAAGACCTTAGGTAAAAAGGTTGAAAATTAGGGTAATCTTAAGCACTTTAAAACCAAACATCTATGTCATCAAAGAAACGTAAATGGTACATAAACACTTTATACACAAAGCAAATAAGCACAGGAAAAGAATACAGAAAAAGAAGATGCCACAATAACACAATGGCGGGATGTATAAATACGGTGCCACGCTATTAGGTTATTACCAAAAATTGCCTAATTAAAGACAATAGTATAGTTGGCAGCCGATCAACTGTTAAGGTTAAGAATATTCGAAGACCAATGAAAAGAACAGGATAACACGTTATTAAGATGTTAAACAATGCCAGTACCTAGAATACATACGTCAAAACCTTTTCGTGAAGTAGATAAAAATGTTAACCATGATAAATCATCTTAAATATTTGCAGATGAACTTAAAAAAAATTAGGCGTTCGTTGACATTGGTTCATCAACATTTTGCTCAGACACTGGTGACACTAATGTGATTTTCTAAATATTTCGAACCTTAATGTATACAATCATAGCGCTACATATAAAAATCATGATATCAGGAGACTTTAATGGAACACACTCAGATCCCAGAGTCAGCAACAAATATGCCAGTATTCAGGGATCATAAAGTATACTTGTGCCATTGTTAAGAATACCTACATTTATACATCATTCTGGAGCTAGCTGATCTCAGATTGACTATTTATTGTCACAGATAGACAAATAAAATTCTAAACTATGTTATCCTTGAAAATCACGACACAAATATCTCAAGTCGTATCATTGTGACTAAGGTCTTAAACACTAACATTGCTTCCAGCCTGTAATAAAGTCGGCAGCCAACTGCCATCTGAAAATACCAATAGGATAAAACTGATCGTTCTCTTGACTTTTCAAGATACTCTTCGACTTGAACCAGAGAACTGTACTGGTGCAGTAGATTTTGAATTAAACCTCTAGAGTTCCGAATGACAATTTGCTAAAAGCTACCGTGCAAGGTGTCTAACACGAGGAAAGTTATTCAGTTTAAAGGTTCCAAATTTTAGGCCTCTCTTATAGCGAAAATTATTTTATAGTGAGAACGTCTAACTAGAGGGTCAACTGAAACGAGTAAAAAATCAAGAGGAACTAAGTCGTAATCTCCAATAGATAAAATCGTATGCGACTGTATGTGAGAGATTTAGCTAGCTATAAAACCAGGTTCAACCCAATATTTTCTACATTAGAAAACACTTTTACCAAGTAAAGAATATAAATGCCAGTTGATATCCATTTCATGTGTTAGAGCTTTTGGTTTTGCAATTTGATTCGGCACTTTCTGTTTTGATTTTTCCTCGAAGTTCGGTATTTTTCTGTGACTGTGTACTTTTTTCATAACTGGGCAATACTTGTTCTTGTTTAATAAAATCATGGAAAATCATTTTATGTAACTATTTCATCGTCTAATAATTGTTTTATGCAATACCTTGAAGATCTATTCATCCCAAAGATTATTAAAAGGGTATGATGAAAAATATTTTGAAGTTTGTTCTGTTAGGCATAAACCTATTTCTTGATTTGTATAGTAACAGCAACGATACGTTTGGACTATTTATTGAGAGTGAGAGTCCAAATGCTATTAATCGCCTACACATTGATAAAACAATTGATGAATTTAATATATGCTTTGAACAACTGAAAGAAACATTTTAATTCCAATTATTACAAGGACCTTTAACCCAATACTATGTAATGGTACCTCCGTTTGTTTTGTTTTTTTAGTGATTAAGATTATAACACAATGTTGACTGCTGTATTTTTGACATTTTCACCAATTATGTTTTATTAGTGCACGCATCCTTGTCAATGTAACGGAATTTGATGAAAATGTCATACGAGTGAGAGGTTTTGCTAGCTACAAAACCAGGTTCAATCAACCATTTTTACATAAGAAAATGCCTGTACCAAGTTCGGAATATGACAGTTGTTGTCCGTTTGTTTGATGTGTTTGAGGTGTTGATTTTGCTATTTGATTAGGGACTTTCCGTTTTGTATTTTCCTCGGAGTTCAGTATTTTTTTATTTTACAATTTTTCCAAATGTAAGTAAGTCTTGAATACTCACACTCAGTATAAAGAAACTGTAAGATCCTTAAATTTTGAATACCTAATATATGTTGGTATAAGCGCAACTCGTGTATCCTTTTAATTATTTGAATTCGCCTTTTCAGAATCTAAAGGACTGTGGGTGATTTCATTGTTCGCACACCAAAATGAAAATAACGTCGCGTCATTGGATGGATTTCCATTGTTTAGTACTGTGGCGTTTTTGATATTGTATGTATTATTTCATCTAAGCAGTAAATGTGTGTATTTTATTTCATTATTACCTATATATGGTTTAATCGTTTTAATATTGTATGTTCCAGAATGATAGAAAACGTGTGTTTTCTTACCGGCAGATTTTGATTAATTGTAGGTTACTTTCACTTTCGCTTTTACCGGAAGCCACGAGTATAATTATAAAAATAGTGACAATAGAAATCGTATAATTTGTCTCAGTAATTTGTAGACTGTTCTGGACATGTTGTAGTTATATTTTTGTATGTTTTTTAAAATAGGGATAAATGATAGAGTATTTTATGTAAGGTTTAAGTAGAATAGAGTTTTATTCTGATTATTATAATAACTTCATATGAACTATTTTTGCACCGACGTTGCGCACCTTTTCACAGTTATAGGGCTGTATTGACGTCATTTCATCAGACGTTAAGTGCAAAGATATGTCCCTTATAAGGAAGTTTCCTTATTAGGTCATTGATTTCACCCATATTTGGATTTTCTCTCACGCGAAATAACAACACTAGCGTAAGATTTTTTAATATTATGTCTGGTGAATAAAAGTTATTATACACTTGGAACGATTTTGTGTTTGCATTCATAGCATCAACGTAAAGGCGGATATATACATTATTACATTACATATAAAAATCCTATCCGACTTACACACACACATAAACGACTTGGCGCCGACCGGGAAACTATATTTGTGTGATATGCAGTATGCAGTAGCAGTATTAGTAATTATTTCATGTATTCTGAGCCTTCATATTTCCTGTAAATTCTTTTGGTTCGTTGTTGGTGTCTGTCTGGTCTGATGGTTGGTTTGGTTGGTTAGAAAGGTTCTCACCGGTTTGCGAACACGTTACAGTACGTTTTAAACCAATCAACGTTTTGGTGTAAGCTTTTGAAAATATTACCCAGAATGCATTAGATTCTGAAACGGCGAATTGGTCTTTACTGTCAAAAAAAATAAATAATGAACAACATATTGAAAATGATCAAAGTCTGCTTCTGTTCAGTTTCACAAAAGGTATATTCATGTTTCTAGCAGATTTATAAATTTCGGAGGCGAAATATGAGAGCAAACGTTTACCTCTAATGCCATTATGTCTTATACTCATAAATTTTCTTGACAAGTATGAAACAGTGTTGCACCTAACATTTGTACTGATCTTTATAATGACATGACCTCAAAAGTAAGATGGGTCGATAGAATTACTGATGACCTTCAAAATACTAGAGAGGGTGACAAGGTTAATGTTATCGTTATTTTAAATTTATAACAATGTATAAATGAAAATACAGACATCAAGACCAGGTGGTCTTCAGCAAATCAATTGGTATAGTCTACGTTTTCTTTGTAACTTGGAGATGCTGACATATGTCAAATGAATCACACAGATTATCTCCGTATTCTCATTAAATGATTCATATGCAGATCAAGGTGACTGGGTAGTCTCAGCTGGTCTTTGGGAAATGGATACTGTAAACTGAACACTTAAATAACAGGAGCCAACTGAAGAAACCTGTTGCTACACCTAGATTTAGCATTACCTTGGATGCTTTGTATTACCTTCATAGGCCGCAAAAAAAATATTCTGTGTCCCCCTTTTTCTAGATTAACACTAGACTAATAACCAATATCCACTGAATTTTCAAATGATTTAATGTACCTTGAAATTTCATTTATAAATCTTTTGGATGTAAAAATAAAACTTTTTGAAAATTTGGGTCCTTATTTATTCAACTAAAAAGAAAAATTCTGCTAAATTAAATAATCTACAATTTAAGGAGCTGTTTAGTCTTTGTAATACCATGGTAACTCATCAGATGTGGAATTTGGTTATTTTTTTTGATTTTCTGATCACCAGCTTCATTTAACATTCACTGAGTTTGCTTCTTAAGTATCAGTTAATCTTCATATCTCTCTTATGCATGATGGTTTAAAAGAAAATTGACCAAGCAATACTAATTTTTGTTTCACTTTTTTTATTTCATAAACAATAGCACTTAAACCAATATGTGGTAAATGCGTTAGAAACAAAAAAGTCTGTGTATGTTCTACTTATATAGACAAATAAATTACAAACACAGCATAGTCATCAAAATCACTCTTCACATATCATCACTCTCAAAATCACAAGCAAACTGTTGTGTGTGTGTATTACCAAATTACTGTATAAGCCTGGTACTTTTGATAACTATTACCACCAATAAGAGACCCTCATGGGTAGTCAAGGCCATTAAACAACTTCTAGTAGTATATTTATGTTTCTATTTTTCTAATACATTTCAGTATAGAAACAGATAGAGTAAATCTGGAAGCACATTTGGTACATTTTATACATTTTTGGAATGAAATTATTTAAAATTCTGCTTTCTTAAATTTCAACAAAAAAATCATCAAATGTTTATAAAATCATTAAAGTGCACATTGTGAACCAAGACATAGTATACCCTACAATACTTTAAATAATCTTTCCATGATGTAGATGGTAGGAAATTTTTAATCTCACTTTTTTCATCATGTTGCAAAATTCATTTGGGACACCATCTAGTTCAAAATATTTATTTTTTTATATACTCAAAATATATATATACTTATTAATTTTTAAATAGCCTAGTTTAGAGAGAAAGCCATCTCTCAAATGTAAAATTCATAACATATGATTTGCTTTAATAAAAGTTGTGCATGCATTTTCATAAATGTATGTAACAATTAAACATTCTGTAAATATTAATAATAAGAAAATAAAGTGTTTTTTAATTTTAAAACTCCTAAATGCCAAAATGTTTTTCTTTTAATTTCAATTATTAACATGAAAATAAAAGTCAGCAAAGTAAATTTCTAGTCCTTGTCAAATGTTTAAAAAAAAAAAAGACAGAAAAAAATCCAGCCTCATGATTGAATGGATGGATATATTGTGGATTATTCTGATGAAATTATGTGGTATCTTTTTGAAATTTTATTTTGTTCTTTTTTCAAAACTCAAAGCAGTTGTCTATTTATGATCTTAATTAGTAAGACTGCTGAGTTACACAGGAAATTAAAATTATTGTTTACAGACATAAAACATTGAAAGGCTTCCTCATATTTTGTATTAACACAAAATTAAAGCTGTTATCCTGCAGCTAGTAAGTTAAACGTTTGGTTGACCTACATGCTCGGTTTGTGTAAATGTTTGCTCAAGCATTGTAATTAAGATAGACATCTGCTATCAATACATTATACTTATGAATGTTATTGGTAGTTAAGAAATGTATAAAAGTTGAAGCCCTGCCTATCTTTTGTTTGCAGATTTCAATCAATGTTGATAACAACATTTATACAAAAAAAAAACAAGCAAGTCAACCAAACATTTGCTTAGCATTAGGATTACAGCTTAAAAAAAAAAGAGTAAATATATTTGCTTACAACTGAACACCTGGTCTTATTTTTTTCCCCAAAAACATACTTAATTTTTAAGTTAATATTTAATACGAAATCAACTCACAACCATGCATTCATTCTGAAAAAAGCACACAATTATATAATCTACAAAAGTAATTAAATAGAAATAATTCCTAATATACTACTTATGAATGACCTAGATAAACAGCAATTAAATAAAATAAATAAAAATAAGATTGCACTTGTATGTGGTTTTCTAAATCAACTAACAAGTTCTAATGTAGAACCTGGGTTTGTTTATTACACAATGGAAGCCAACCTCGGTTCTTATTTACCAATTCTTAAATTTTTTACAGTTGTCAGTACAAGCACAACCTACTTTCAAATTTAAAGAGGTAAAATCTAATTCTTACAAAAATCTAGATAAGTTTAAAAAATTTAACTATACAACTAGATTATACAGGACAAAAATAACCCTCTGGAAGTCCAGTTATGCATTCACGTTTCTATCAAATACTGTACATAATTGTATATACTATGGGTTCATTACCATTTGTTAGATACCAATTCTTGTCGATTTCATGAATACAGGGGAACCACGAATTTAAATGTTTAACAAATAACAAATGTTGTATAGGGAGTATTTGCAGACTATTGCAAAACCATGAAATTCAATATGCAAGTTTTTCTTGATCAAGCAAAAGTAGGTACTCATATAAATAAATGAATCCAGTGTACATATCATATTACAATGTACTTATAATAATTTCTATTGAAAATTACATTTATCACATAAAAAATATAAACGAATTTATCACAATGAGCTTTTACAATCACAGATAAACAAATACATTAAACACTGTAGCTAAATAAGGTAAAAAATGAAACCTAATTTAAAGTTTATTGACAAAAATTATATTTTTGTTTACTACTATAATTGTGCATTAAACCTATATTCTATATTGTCTATCTAGGTCTAAGCATAATACTGACTGAATAAGAGAAGTTTTCACAACAAATACTTGGACAACAATGGTTCAAATATGTCTACCGGTAATTGTTTTAATGGGTAAAAAAATTAAATGCAAAGCAAGAGTTCTGTGAATCTTTCCTTTTTGGATACCAAGCAGTCATTAATATTAATGAAGCCATATAAATTATTTCAAGGATTTTTATTTTTTTCACAACATTTTCTTTTTATATTAACAGTAGCCGTCTTTGTTGCTCAAAGGGCTTAACAAACATAATTCCTAAAAGGAAAACATTAAACAAACTATAAGACTTTGATTTGTTAAACCTTGATTAGAATTAAACTGCTATGTTTTTTGCTTTTTTGGGGGGATTGGCAGCTATGTATGTATACATGATTCATAATGCAAATTAAAAAAAAATTGGTCAGTCTCAGAAAACTTGTTTTACAGACATCATCATAAATAGATAAGATGAGTTAATCAATATGCCTAATGGTTGAGATAAGTTACACTAGATTTTTGTGCTGTTTAAAAAACAAAGGACTGCAAAATCAAATTCAATGGAATAGAGGCATCAATCAAAATAAAAACTATAACTAAACCAAAAACAAAAAGTAAAAAGATATGATAAATGAGGTAAAAAAAATGTTGAATTATTTCTTATAAGCTTAAATAAAGAGAAACAAAGGAGTAGGTTCAGTAAGACCCCTTTTTGGCCCCAAAATATAGCAGTTTTATAAAAATTGTGAAATTGTAATCTTTTAACTATTTATTGGAAAGTAGAATGTTTCTGCTACATAAATATAGGATACTTTTGACAATATAATGTACATATATCGGGTACTAGCATCATTAAGTCATGCTAAATTACTGAAATCTTCACAATTTTAGCATTTTAGTTAGATTTTAGACGGTTTCCGTCTTAAATGAAAGTGGCCACATTTGTGTTCATTCATTATATTGAAATGTAAGTTGTATTTGATGATAATACATAACATATATAAAGGTTGAGGATGAACACCGATGCAGCCACTTTCATTTTTGACAAAAACCATCTGAAAAGTGAAGTTTTTGGCATATTTGATAGATTTTTCATATTTAAGCTTGAATTGGAGGGTTTTTAATGACTAAATCAGTTAAAATCTTTCACAAAAACTGATCAAATCAATTGAAATAGACACTTAAGTGTTTAAAAAGTGTCCAAAATCTTTCGTTAGATAAACTTGAAATTTGAGGCCCTTACCGGCTCTACTCCTTTACAGTTTTAAATGCAATCAAGAGGGCAGCTAGTGCCCCCATATTTTAATTAATTTGTATTTCATATCATCTAACCTCTATGAAACAACGGTTGGAATAATTATTTTTTATTTCATATCTTCTATAAACCTGACTCAGATTCAATCATGGTTCTTTTATTGACATGTTATATACATGGCATAGCTGTCTAATAAAATATTGTGCTATACCATTATAAAAGGATTCTATACAATGAAGTATAACACACAAAAAATATTGCACTATGTGTTGATTAGATTCTATAAGGCAAAGTATTTAGTTAAGAACATATGTGAATTCATTTCTCTTTGTTTAGCTTATAACTATAAATATATTTAAAAGTTTAGTACATAGTATATTTTTGTTCAAGTTTAATCTATTTAAAACAATTAATTGAACTGCTGATGCCATACAACAATCATTTTCCAATTGAGGAGTCAGAAAATTTCTAATATGACATCAAAATTTTGTAGGAACCTTTTTGATATCCAGTAATGGCGGACAAATAGCAATAAGGTGTTTTACAGTAACTAGTTTCAAATATATTAAGAAGAAAGTTTTTGAAACATGAAATAGATATGCTAAATAATACTTAAAGCATTCTTGCTAGTACAACTTCAGTGATGTGGTATTAAGATGGGGAAAAAACAGCTGCTCCTAGACAGGTTTAACTATAATTATAAGTTTGGTTTATCTATAATTGTTAGACTGGTTTTAATATAAGTGTTAGACTGGTTTATCTATAACAGTTACTCCAGCATAACTCCTTCCTGTCATCATGCTAGCACTAAGGAGTGTCCATAAATTAGTCTTAGGATCAAAACATTCTATGGAAGCAAGATTAGAAGATCCATCATCGCCACCAACAACATATAAGTAACCACCATTTGACACTACACCTGAAAAATATCAAAACAGATGTACATATCAAAGAAAGGAATAACTTAGTTAATTACAATTCTAACAAATTTATATTTCATATTTTATGTTATTAATTTTAATCATACTGAAATGCACTATTAAAAAAACTTGTATATTTCAAATTTTGTGAAATATTACAGGTTGCATTTCTGTAAATATTGACAATGCAATTTCCCATAGGAACTCCTTTTACGGCTAAAACTGTACCACTTTTACTATGAAGTTTTGAAAAAAATCTTATCCTAGAATTGAAAGTTCATTTGCACCACAATTTTTTTCAAAGGTCAAAATATAGGGCTGTGCAGCATATTTTCAACGTTTATATGCCCCGAACTTCTCAGAGTTGAAACTTACACTAATTTTCTTAACTACCCCTACCTCGAATGAAAGGTTACCACAGATTTCAATGTAAACAATATGCACGTGTTTATTTACTGGTAACATTCCCCAGTTCTGTCTCTGCGATATGGAACACAGAGAGCATAACTGGGAACCAGTATGTAAACAAAATTAATTTTCTATGAATATTCTATTTCTCCCCAAAAGAGGCGTGTTGTCAGAAACAGCTGTATTTACAAAGTGCAACCTATACAGACATTTATTCAAATAGAAAACTCTCTAAAATCAGTTTTTCTCACATTATGACTCATTTATCAGAATTATAGTCTTAAAGAAATCACTGTGTATACTCTAAGTTTTTCTTTACTATACATTTTATACCCCCTCCCCTGTTGCAATTTTTTAAAGAATTTGAAAACAAGACTTTAATTATTGCCAGCTTACCCTATTTACATATTTTCTGATAAAAAATACCTAGAACCTGTTAAAAACTGTTTTGATAACATATTGAAAGCATATCAGAATATTATAAATGTAATGTTTAGCAGTCAATCATCACAACATTCAAGATTATATAAAGTATCCAATCCAGCCTCTGTCTCCAGTCCACATCTTACTGTATGCCTATTTGTCAATTAAAGAACACATTTTCTGCCTCAAATGGTCAATTTAGAATTCTTGTCACAACAGTATCATCTGTAACCATATATCTGACACAATTTAGCTACTATATATACTAGAAGTGTTCAACCAAAGCCATATTTGCAATAGTTGTATGTATGCAGATACCAGTCTGAGATATAAATTCACTTAAAATGTTGTAGAGATGACTGCTAACATCTGATTTTTGCATAACTTCCAAACATAGTTATTGTTTCTATATCAAGAACTTTAAAATCAGAAAATCATAGCATTTACAAGTTAAATTATTTGTTTTATGACCCAGGGGGTAGGCAATTTTCTATGTTTTTTGCCCCTGGGGCCTCAAATTTCCTAAATCATTCTGCTGTTTCTAGCAATTTGAAATATTTAGTACATATTCAGGATAGAACACACTATTGTAAGTTTTCTTGAGATATTTTTGTTTTTCTAGCTTGTATTTGTTATGCCGTGGTGACAAAAAAGAAGAATTAGGTGTTGCGGCTTAATTTTGGGTTATCGAAAGGATACAAATACTCCATAAATAATATTCAGGAAGGATCTATGAGTTTCAATGACTGCGAAGAGTAAATATAAGCACTTTTTAACAATTTTACTTACAAATATGCAAATGTTATGAATTAATTTTGTATCCAGGACTTTAAGTAAACTATGTATACTGTAAACTGTGAATTTATGCTGAGTCATCATATCTAAGGCCCAGGATTCTATCAATCTTCATTAAATATTTATAAAACTTCATATTTGAGTTAATTTCTTTAAAATCTGTGAAATAAAGCAAATTTGGTTAAATTCTGAATGTTCCCCTTTTTCACCCTATATAGGTTGCATTTCTGTAAATATTGACAATGCAATTTCCCATAGGAACTCCTTTTACGGCTAAAACTGTACCACTTTTACTATGAAGTTTTGAAAAAAATCTTATCCTAGAATTGAAAGTTCATTTGCACCACAATTTTTTTCAAAGGTCAAAATATAGGGCTGTGCGGCATATTTTCAACGTTTATATGCCCCGAACTTCTCAGAGTTGAAACTTACACAAATTTTCTTAACTACCCCTACCTCGAATGAAAGGTTACCACAGATTTCAATGTAAACAATATGCACGTGTTTATTTACTGGTAACATTCCCCAGTTCTGTCTCTGCGATATGGAACACAGAGAGCATAACTGGGAACCAGTATGTAAACAAAATTAATTTTCTATGAATATTCTATTTCTCCCCAAAAGAGGCGTGTTGTCAGAAACAGCTGTATTTACAAAGTGCAACCTACAACCAATATAAAAAAGAAGATGTGGTATGATTGCCAATGAGACAACTCTCCACAGAAGCATACCAACACAGAAAAAAAAACACATTTCTACATAGCTCATTGGTAAATATTCCATACATCCTTTGTTTCAATCTATATTTCATATAACATGTATATTTATTTGCAATAATGGTTATCTAAAATCTTTTTTGTTTTGCAAAAATACTTACCTTTTCAAGAACAATAACTTTAATTTCAAATGGAGGGATTGAAAATAAATTTTCGTATTAATATACAGTAAAGGACTATATACAGTATCAGCTTTTCTCAATGTTGAAGTTACCAATAATTGCTTTAAACCAAGTCCTTTGGACAGTCGTGGATAGTTGTCTCACAGACAATTTTACCAGTTCTTTTTATTTTCATATTCATTAAAATGCTATTGTTACATTTTAGTCTCCCTTTTTAAAATATTTGCTCCAACATCCTAATATATAAATCTTACCAGCATTCCTTCTACAAAGATGCATGTCACCAGACTGTTTCCAGTCATTAGTTTCTGGGTCATACATCTCCACACTTTTCCTAACTAACGGTCCATCATGACCACCCACAGCATACAGGGTGCCATCCACTATACCTACTCCTATACAAATGAAAGAGATATGTTAATATAGCCATACTAGGACATAAATATATAGCATAAAACATAGTTATACCATTTTCTATATAATCCTTAAAACACATTTTATCATAGTTGTGAATGAAGTTTTAAATTTGTATACAAGTATTAGATCTTTAAAAAATGACAGTATTAAAACTAAAGAACAAATTTGATTGAAAATCATAAAATTAAAACCTTGTAAAAAATTGTTTTGATTTTTTAAATCTATTTGGGATAATAGGATATTTTTGTTATACATGTACTGTCATTCATGTTTCTGTACCACACTTTTTTTTAAAGGTATATGAAAATTTATCAGATCTTAAATCATTTCAATATTGTCAGATCCATAGAAAACAATTTGAGATCATCCAACTTATAAACATGTATTTGCATTGAGGCCCTAATGTGTAAGGCAAAGTTCAGAAATGTTAATACTGATGTCTAACAGACTTCTTCTTCCTGGTTTCGAGTCGAACTCTGTACTAAAGTGTAATTGACACTGACTTAAGTCTATATGAACTGCTGAAAGATGTTATTTAATAGGCTGATGATATATTTTGAATTCTAGGGGCTAGAAAAGTAGCTTTATCAATCTTACCTTGTAATTTTGACACAAGTAATAATTCAGGACAAGTTTTACGAAAAAAAAACATATTCAGTTAAAACATCTTGTTATGAAGCATGATGAATTTGCTTATGTTTTTTGGCGGTCATTTCATAAATAAAGATTGACAGATATATCTTGAGACACTAATATTTTAAGGATTTAATTTCTTCATTAAGATTCCTACCAGCTCCACTCCTTCTACATGACATGTCTCTGACAGCTATCCATTTATCTGTTAAAGGATTATAGCACTCTACAGAACTTAAACATTGTCGTGAGGCACCATCATATCCTCCTACAGCATACAACATTCCTGGAAATTAAATGAAAAGTTTGAGATTATATTCCTCTAGAAAATTTTCTGACTTTAAGGTAGCACAATACAAAGATTTTTCATCCCCAATCAGACATCTTTAAACTGGTGTAATTCCACTCATCCTTCTTTAAATTTTATAAATGAGGTACCAAAAGAAAGAAGAATGATTAATCTTTCAAATTGTGATAATTTCATTATGACATAATTATTACATAATTAATTGTTATGTAATTAGTTGCTATATTGTGATGCCCATACTTGAAAGAATTTAGCTTCTTTGTTATTCATAGCATCCCAAAATATTTTATAGATTCTTGCACAACACAGTTTGACCTCCAAAACCGTGTCTCAGATTTTTCCTATTGTATTTCATTCTCTCATAAATCTTCAATGAAGTTTGCAACATCAATTTATAAGAGATCACTAAATTCAATTGAGTATAAAATTTGTTCTATTGATGTTTTGGGAAATCTGAGACATAGTTTTGGAGGTCAATCTGTGTTGTACAAGAATCTATAAAATATTTTGGGATGCTATGCTATGATGCTATAAAATATAAAGAAGGATGAAATGAATTACATCAGTTTAAAGTTATCTGATTGGGAATGAAAAAATCTTTGTACTGTGCTACCTTAAATCTGAATTAATTATGAAGTCCATTTAATAGCATATGAAGTGTTGCAGCTAGCCCTAAATAGAGGGTTCACCTCCCTTCTTTCTCTATTGTGCTGATTTTTGTCCTTTCTGTGCTCCTCTTGTCTTTTCTGTTCTGTCATTTGCCCCTTATGTTTTTATATGTCTTTTCTGTTCTGTCATTTTGTCAACGTATATTTGTTTTACCTAACAGAAGTTCCAATGGAAACTTTGTTATAAACATTGTCATAATATCTATTCCTGTTGGAACAAATATTCTATACCATTTATTCCGTTAGGAACATTTACTGTAATATTAATTCCTGTGGAAATAATATTCCAGAATATTTTTTCCTTTTGGAATTTATATCATGAAGGAACTTCTATTCCGTGACAATTTGCCTCTTATGTTTTTATTTGTCTTTTCTGTTCTCCCCTCTGCCCTATGTTCAATAATTTGTCATTTCTGCCCCCATCCCTAGCTCTTTATGATCTTATCTTGTCTTTTCAGGGGTACCAATTTTGTGGGTTGAGGAAAACTTGCATGTTTATGGTTTTGCAAAGTCTGCATACAAGCCTACAGAAAATTTGTTTTTGATGTACATTTAATTTTGTGGTTCACCTGTACCCACAAAAGCCACAAAAATATTTGATGTTTTGGTACCATTGTCTTTAATAATAAATAAGTTATGTCAAACAGAGCCATCTGATCAGTTACTAAAAGTTCCTCTGATAGCAATGAACAAATTGACTGTCATATTATTACTCCAAAACTTTTTCAATATGGCCAGTGACCTACCATTTACAACCCCAACACCAACACTACTCCTTCTTGTACTCATGTTAGATATTGTTCTCCATTCACCAGTTCTTATGTCATAACACTCAGCTGTGTCTAAACCTGAAAAAAATATGGCACTCAAAAAATATTAAATATACCAAACAATCATTTAAATTTCCATAAAATTTTTAACACAAAGATAAATGAAAGGCAGAACACAAAAGCCAAATAATAGCGAACATAGGGAAATTTTTCATGCATGTCTAATTTTAGCGAATTAAAGAAGTATAAGATTTTTGTGATTATTTGATTTTGTTGTTTTGTCAAAGTTTATTTATACATGTAGGCCGTTGGAAAATTTATATTGGTTGAACATTGTTCAGCTTATACCAATATAATCGGATTCAAACTAATAATAATGAATCATCAGTTGTTAATTTAGTTTACATATTTGGCCTTTAGTCTGGCAATAATACAACACCTCCTAATTTTAATATATCTAAATTTACATTTGAAAATAAGGAGATGTGGTATGATTGCCAATGTCACAACTCTCCATCAGAGACCAAATGATGTAAAAGTTAATGGCAAATGTATTCTTCCAAATGAATAATGTAAACAATACTTTATTAAGTTCATGCATTGGAAGTGCTTTTCTAGATTTACCTTCATCAAGAATGCTTTAACTGAAATATTAGAAAGCCAAGGATTTATAAGAACCGAAACAGTTGAAGAGCTATATGTATAAGTGGTGAAGGACCTAAAAATAATAGCCAAAATGAACTTACGGTCAACTGAACTGAGGGAGTTGTCATCTTAGTTTCTTAATAATTAATAAACAGACATAATAACTAAGTTACCTGAAGACCCATCAAAACCACCAACAGCATATATAAGACCATTTAATACAGAAACACCTAATGTACTTCGCCTTGCTTCCATACTGGGACAAGCAGTCCATATATCTTTAACAGGATCATACACATCTACTGTCCGTACTCGTAAACTACCATTAAACCCACCAACAGCATGGACTAAACCATTCACAACCGCTACACCTGAAACAAAGTCAAATGTTATATAAATTTGACAGATCTTTTATATTTATTGCATCATTTTTTGACATTACATTTGTGCAAATTTAACTTTTGGTTGCATTATTTTTTCTTTCTTATTTTTTTTCTTTTCTTCACATCTCTATGCTCCTATCTTTCTTTAATTTTTATGGAATTCAATGTCAAGATGTGTATCCTTTTTTAATTCTATATATTTTAAGCAATAGTAAAGTTGGCCTTTTTTTGTGAAATTTGAATACTGTGAAAGTACTTTTATTCGTGGATTACCAATTTTCGTGGTTTTCTTGGATGACTTTATCCACGAATTTAAGTGTCCAATGAAATAAAACAACATTGTCCAAATCAAGACATGGAAAAATCCCCATCAATAGGTTTGACTACCGATATGATTTACAGAATATATTGAATAACGCCAAATATACTTTAATAGCAGTCGCAGAACTACAACCACATGCAGGAATATACCCATTTAATCTTTAATAACCTAAACTGTACAACTTTTGATCTTTCAATTCTCATAAAAAATATTTTTGATGGATAAAAGTCAGATTTCCGGTATTGATATGCTAGTATGATAAAGTGTTTATTTTATATCCTCATAGTTCACGTACATATGGGAAATAATAATTTCATGCTGGGCTTGATTTTGATAAGAATTATTTGACAATTCAAGATGCGTTTATAGCATTTGTTTATGTTAATGTTTTCGTTAGGTGACATGTTTATGGCCTATTAACACCTTTGATGGTCTTTAATCTGTTGATCACTTTATCATGGGTTAATTAGTGTTATCACTACGATTTACACAGGTCAATGTTTACTTTACAATTTCCTTCTATCCAGACTATTTGTAACCTTCGTTTCTAAAGGCTTTAATTTTTCAATTTTTTTTTTTTTCAAACTAAAATCTATGAATTTAAAAACCCAAGAACATGTAAATATTGCTCAAACCACAAAAATTGATACCCACGAATTAAAGTACTTTCAAAATAATGACCTTTCAAACACAGAGTATGTTCACAAATGAAATGTTTCTAAAAGTATTGTACAACAAGTAAAGTAAATAATACTGCTTCATTCAAAGGGAACATTTCATATGAATATGATTAAGTTTTATCATCAATTTATTAAGTATGTATTATGGAAAAGTAAAATAAACAACAAATAAAAGTTAAAACATTATACCACATCGACATCGCCGTGATGGCATTTCTGCTAATTGAAACCATCTTTCTTCCTTGAAGTCATAGCATTCTACACTTCTAATAGCTTTAGGTGCTTGACCTCCAATAACTAATAAAACCTACAAAATATACGAAATATTAATATACTTTGAACCACAAACTCAGGAATTTCATAGAAAATTTTTCAATGATGGAGCCATTACAATTGTTAAAAAAAAAAAAAAATTTCATAAATATTGCATTACTCTTTTAAATACATATAAATATGTGTTTAAATAGATGTGCTATAACCATATATAAAATACTTCTTATTACATGTAATAGATTTTCTTAAAAAATTACATTGATCATGCTAATTAAGCCCAATTGTACAAATTTATTTCAAAAGGACTTTCAAATCTAAGGTTCATGCCTTGTTTGCTGAGAAAATCTAGTCACAAGGGGTACTGTAAAGCCAAAGGTGGAGATAAAAGTTCAAAGGAGGAGTAGAATCTCTGAAATAGCCTCTAGTGATTTCTGATCTCCACTCTGAAATAGCCACTAGTGATTTCTACCTGGTAAAATACTTTTTACTGCTGAATGGCTATATCACTCAGGATATATCACCATCTAAATGGATTTAACAATATGAATATGATAGACATCAAAATTAAAATTCTTTTCTTTACATTTTCTAGTAAATCAAGAGAAAACAATAGACTATTTTCATATCACTGACTTTTGACTTCGGATTATATAATTTGTCGACTGGTTACCTTGGGCATCATGATACTCGGTCAAGTAAGAGCAACCAAAATAAGTAAAATCAAACATATAATCGGTGTAAATTGAGGGGAAAATTTACTGTTTTCTGATGATTTTGTAGTGAAAAAAAAATGTTAAGCAGATAATTTTCCCCAAAAATTGTCCTGATTGAAAGTTTGTTTTTACTTCTTTACCTTCAATATTTGATTGGTTATTCTATAAAAAATGTAATACTACAATACCTTTGGTAATCCTAGAGGAGTTCTTGGTAATGTTCTTGGTGTTTTAAATATAGCTTTTTGTTCTGTTTTTAATAAATGAAATTTCATAGCCTCTATAAGAAAGTCTTTACATCGACTACTAGTTTTAATCATTTGTTCCTCTTCAACTTTTTGTACAAGATAGTCCTGTGTCATTAATGGAAATCGCACATTTTCTAAAAGTTCTGATAAAGTTTGTTCCCTATTTGATATGTCATGCTGGACCCAGGAAATTACAGCTTCATAAACCTAAAATGGAAAAAATGATATTGTATTGTCTTCTCAATAAAGGATATTCCCAGTTCAAATAAACTTTTTTTTTCACTGGTGAAACCAAAATACCACATTTATACAGGTAGTTTGAATTACCAGCGAGTTATTGATTTATGTGTTCAATATTATACAGTAAATAGGGGCCGCCACGAAATTGCCTGAATGCGGTTTTTAAAGTGGCGTTAAAACACCAAAAATCAAATCAAATTATACATAAAAACAATTTCATCAGTTAGTTATCACTTAAAATCATATGAAAATTATCAATAAGAGTTTGAAAAGCTTAGACCTACCGAAAGAAATGAATATTGTTTAATATAAATATAAATATAATGAGACAATAAATATCTGCACACCTACACATCTTCATGTCCCCATACAACCATTATAAGTCATAACTACAGTACCATGCAAAGGCATTGATTTGATATCGTTTTTTTCCGATTTCAGTGTTTTTTTGAGCCACACCCAGTATCGCAGATTTCACTCCCAAATTCCTCCAAAGATTCTCTACCAACACCATGTGGCTGTTAATTGGTTTATTGACCATCGGAGGTACTAAAAATTAACGACGCATGACAACATAATCAGATTAGCCAGATAATTAACCTATGTACATTTAATCGATCTTGATTGCATAGGTGTGCTTTAAAATCACGGCATTCAAATTTTAACAAATGTTTTCCTTTCTTTGACAGATAAAGATGTGAAATTATCATTTAAGTAGAATAAGATAATTATTATCTTATATGTTTTTGTCCCATGCCATTATCTTTGAAATAATTTTACAAACAAAAAAATATGAAGAACAAACTTATTATTTTGTGTTTCTATTACAGTCAGGTCAGGTCATACATTGTGTTCTTTCAACAAAGACGATGCTGCCACCATTAGAATCTTTTAAGACTTACTCAATAAGCAATATCTGTGCATTGATTGTTCATTATCTAAAAATCAACTGGCTAATAAAAAAAAATGTTGTTTTTAAGGTAACTCGATTGTCCAATCTATTCATCGGATCAACAAGTAAAACTCAATTTATTGAGCAATGTAAAATATTATGTTTCAGCACCTCGGTGCATTTATACAGACTTGAATAATTTAAATTACTAAAAGAAACTGTAAAGTGACAACTCTGTTGAACAAAGGGAATAACTTCAAGTGATTTTGCTAGCGTTCGTCATTTTCATATTTTACGAAACGGTTTTCAAATTGACGAAAGTGTTTTATATCTATTTCATCATTTAAATTGGGAAAGTGTTAAAACATTTTAGCATTAAATTACTATAATTTTATCTGTCTTCATGTTTTTGATGTTTGTGACGCTCAGCCATTTAATGTTTACAAAAGATGATAAAAGTTGTGATGATAAGTAATCTGCTTATCGCCATCTCATAAATCACTATTCCTTTAATTATTATTAAACCTCAATTGCCCATCATAATATTCTATTCCAGTTATATCAGTCAGCATTTCATTTTCAAAATTTCTTAATAGCCCACAATTGGTAGTTCTTTATTGTATTTTTGTCATTTGAACAAAAGTGATCCCCAGACAATTTCCTTCATAATTTCAATATTTCATCAACCATAAAGGAGTGGTAACGGCTGATTTTGGCCTCAAATTTGAGGTTCATCTGACAAAAGGTTTGGACTCTTTTAAAACACTTTAGTGTCTATTTCATTTGATTCAATTAGTTTATGTGAAAGATTTTAACTGATTTAGTAATTAAAAACGCTTCGATTCAAGCTCAAATATGAAAAATCTATCAAATATGCCAAAAAGGGTCACTTTTCAGATGGTTTTTGGCAAAAACGAAAGTGGCCACATCCGTGTTCATCCTCAACCTTTATAAATGTTATGTCTTATAATCAAATACAACTTACATTTCAATATCAAGAATGAACACAAATGCGGCCACTATCATTTTAGACGGAAACCGTCTAAAATTGAACTAAAATGCTATATTGTGAAGATTTCAGTAAATTAGCAGGACTTAATGATGCTGGTACCCAATATATGTACATTTTATTGTCGAAAACAGCCCATATCTATGTAAAAGGAACATTCTTCCTTCCATTAGATACCTAAAAGTTTACATTTTAACAATTTTAACTGCTATATTTTGGGACCAAAAAGTGGGCTTACCAGACCTACTCCTTTATATTATTGACCATGGAGGTATAACTAATGTTCAGGTCTATGTTCTGTTTTGACTGGTAAAACATAAAAAATCAAATAGCTAAAGAAGATGTGTTCACGTTTATTCAGAAAAGAATTATATTTTAGATTCCGGTTAATCAATTGTAAAAGTACCGTGCAGAGCCTTTAAAACCTGAATGAATTTTACCACGGTCATCCAGAAAGGTCCACTGAGTTTACTGTTACATGATATTATTTCCCGCCCTTTAAAAATCTCATGCTGTGGATAAAATCAATGTTAACTATTTTTAGCATTTAACATTGTTAAGTAAGTCAAGTTCAAGTTCAACCCAAACTGTTGATAACTGACATGTGTATCGTGGAATTGTCTTCGCACGGCAAATATTTTATTTTGAATCTTGTAAGATCACTGTTCAAAATACACAAATTTACATTAACTGTGA
Source organism: Mytilus galloprovincialis (assembly GCA_037788925.1). Taxonomy (NCBI): domain Eukaryota; kingdom Metazoa; phylum Mollusca; class Bivalvia; order Mytilida; family Mytilidae; genus Mytilus; species Mytilus galloprovincialis. Next base: position 44,076,041 of record CM075337.1, on the reverse strand, counting down.
GAAAACAAATATTATACAAAGACAAATTAATGCAGCTGTGGAAGTTTTCCTGTTGAAACCGAAATGTATTATTATTCTTAAAAGTAATGACAACAAATCGTAAAACGAAAATGCTATAATTATTAAGCATAACGTATGGTGAATAATATTTTCTTTTTTAATTGCATATACAAAACTTTGTGACACATAATTTTTATGATTTTCTTTAAACTGATCTCATTAATTTAGCGGAAGTTTCCGGTTATTTAAACACAAGTATGTCCATTTCGTAAATAAAATATTAATTTACTGGTGAAAACAACGAGGTCAAAATTAAGTACAGTTTTTATTTTTATAAAACTTTAATGCAATTGAAATTTTTATTCATTCAAGCATTTAGATAATCGCAAAAAGAAAGAACATTTAGGTAAAGATATTTTTAGATTGGCAAGCAAGAAATACGAAAATATTTTAACTTATAATTACCACAAAAATTAAACTTAATTAGTATAAAAAGACATTTAAAATTATACACCTGGTTGACACTTAAACTGGTACAGTAGACCGGAAATATCATACATTTTTTTCCCGTGTCTGAGGGTGATATGAAGATTTGTTAACCCAAGAAAAAAATCATATTTCACGAGGACATTGCCCGATGGTAATATGACTTTCAGAGGGTGAACAAATCTTCATATCTCCCTAAGCCAAGGGAAATAAATGTTTTATTCCACTGCCTATACTTTTGTTGAACTTATGAACATAAGATATTAATTTACATAATTGTTTTCTTATCCGTTTGTTTTTTATAACTAAACATGTCAACATACACAATGATAATCAGTACTGATTGAAATTTAAGATCTCACTGAAATTTTTTGTAAAAACAAAATGACTCTATACTATCTTTAAAATAAACGATCAAAACATTTTAAAACATTAACCGCTGGTAACATCGCACTAGGCAATCCCGACGTTCAGAGGGGAATATGAAGTTTTGTTTGACGTCACATGGGATAGTTTCAACCAATCTTATGTTGATTTTGCTATCAACGTCAACATGCAGTGGAATAAAATTCTTTATAACCGGTACATCAACCTTTACCTGTCAGGTAATCCAATTATCCTATCAGTCGTGTGTCGGTAGAGATCAAAGTAGGATAAGGGCAATTAATTCCTGGTGTAGGGAGTGAGCTCGCTATCACAATAAACATTTACGCGATTTTGGGAGAGATTACTCCTAAATTCCTCCCAATAAATTTTTGGAGGAATATTGGAATTTTTCATAGTGACTCTGACATTTTCCTTGGTGTAGGGTGTGGGGTGTGGGAGAGCTGGTCCTCTTGAATGGTACTGTATGATCATGGGGAAAGTATCAAAGTAAACAAATTTGAATATATAGAGTGATCTAACATATTCTCAAAAGGTCTTTTGAGATTTCTTGTCTGATTTCATCTCCAGAGATTTGTTTGAAACTGTTATCTCCCCTTAAGGGCACACGAACAGTTTTGATCTTGTGGTAATTGTTGAATAAAATTTTGCATACAATAGTTTTTCGAAATTCAAATACTATGTAATTTAAAAATAAATAGGGTCTTAATTATAGGCATAACAAAGCAAAACCTAATTTTATATACATTTACTTGTTTTCAAGCTAATAATTTAAATCAGTCAAAAATGCATATTTCTGCAGTAAGAAACATTTTGATGTTGCAAAAATATGATTAATCTTATGCTATCAATTTCACACCTCCCCTGACACTGTCTTGTATGCTCTAAAGGGGAACAGAAACTATATAGCTATCCATTGCATATTTTTGCGCCTGTCCCAAGTCAGGAGCCTCTGGCCTTTGTTAGTCTTGTATTATTTTAACTTTTAGTTTCTTGTGTACAAATTGGAGTTAAGTATGGTGTTTATTATCACTGAACCAGTATGTATTTGTTTAGGGGCCAGCTGAAGGACGCCTCCGGGTGCGAGAATTTCTTGTTGCATTGAAGACCTGTTGGTGGCCTTCTGCTGTTGTCTGCTCTATGGTCGGGTTGTTGTCTCTTTGGCACATTCCCCATTTCCATTCTCAATTTTATCCATTGCATATGACATACCTGTTCTTCAGTAATGACAGTGAGTCTGTCACTGGAGATCAGTTTACATACACTTTCACATGGAAGAGACAGGAATTCATCGTAATGTACAACATCCCTGTAAAAAAATAGATATGAATAATTTCCATTGTTAAATGATTGATAAGTATGCTTCTATAAGGAACCAGATGCTCCGCAGGGCGCAGCTTTATACGACCGCAGAGGTTGAACCCTGAACGGTTGGGGCAAGTATGGACACAACATTCAAGCTGGATTCAGCTCTAAATTTGGATTGTGATTAAATAGTTGACACAGCATAGGTTTTAGACACAGAATGAATGTGGTCTAATGAACTTAAAATAATTTGTTTGCCTTTGAGCAATCACTATGCTGTTGAATATTAATCCTCTCACAAAAATGTTTGAAGAAATTTTCTTTTTATTTATGAAATCTGAAATGAGAAAAATTTAACCCCCCCCCCCCACCATTTTTTTTTCAAATCCCCCTTTCCCTTTTTTCAAAACTGATCTCAATTCAAATTTCTAATGGAGTTTGCAACAATAACTACTCATTTAAATACATCATAAAATATTAAAATGTAACAAAAAGTGCTTGTTATCACTGAATGGTAAAGATTGTTTTAATTTATCAGTTGGTAGTAAAAGTGAATATACATTGTATATTGTATAAAACAATGATTTAAGTTGATTCAACTACTATTCTGGACAAAGAAAGATAACTCCAATCAATTGAAAATTTCTTGCTATTGCACAATATTGTGCAATTAGATATTTCTTGCTATTGCGCAATACTGTGCAATTGAAAATATTTGCTATTGCACAATACTGTGCAATTGAAGATTTCTTGCTATTGCGCAATACTGTGTAATTGAAAATTTCTTGTTATTGCACAATACTTAATATAATAATTTTGGATCCTGATTTGAACCAACTTGAAAACTGGGCCCATAATCAAAAATCTAAGTACATGATTAAATTCAGCATATCAAAAAAGCCAAAGAATTCAATTTTTGTTAAAATCAAACTTAGTTTAATTTTGGACCCTTTGGTATTTAATGTAGACCAATTTGAAAACGGGACTAAAAATTAAGAATCTACATACACAGTTAGATTTGGCATATCAAAGAACCCCAATTATTCAATTTTTGATGAAATCAAACAAAGTTTAATTTTGGACCCCGATTTGGACCAACTTGAAAACTGGGCCAATAATAAAAAATCTAAGTACATTTTTAGATTCAGCATATCAAAGAACCCCAAGGATTCAATTTTTGTTAAAATCAAACTAAGTTTAATTTTGGACCCTTTGGACCTTAATGTAGACCAATTGGAAAACGGGACCAAAAATTAAGAATCTACATACACAGTTAGATCCGGCATTTCAAGGAACCCCAATTATTCAATTTTTGATGAAATCAAACAAAGTTCAATTTTGGACCCTTTGGGCCCCTTATTCCTAAACTGTTGGGACCAAAACTCCCAAAATCAAACCCAACCTTCCTTTTATGGTCATAAACCTTGTGTTTAAATTTCAAAGATTTCTATTTACTTATACTAAAGTTATGGTGCGAAAACCAAGAATAATGCTTACTTGGGCCCCTTTTTGGCCCCTAATTCCTAAACTGTTCAGACCTCAACTCCCAAAATCAATCCCAACCTTCCTTTTGTGGTCATGAACCTTGTGTTTAAATTTCATTGATTTCTATTTACTTATACTAAAGTTATTGTGCGAAAACCAAGAATAATGCTTATTTGGGCCCTTTTTTGGCCCCTTATTCCTAAACTGTTTGAATTAAAACTCCCAAAATCAATCCCAACCTTTCTTTTGTGGTCATAAACCTTGTGTCAAAATTTCATAGATTTCTATCTACTTAAACTAAAGTTATAGTGCGAAAACCAAGAAAATGCTTATTTGGGCCCTTTTTGGCCCCTAATTCCTAAAATGTTGGGACCAAAACTCCCAAAATCAATCCCAACCTTCCTTTTGTGGTTATAAACCTTGTGTTAAAATTTCATAGATTTCTATTCACTTTTACTAAAGTTAGAGTGCGAAAACTAAAAGTATTCGGACGACGACAACGACGACGACGCAAGACAACGCAGGACGACGACGCCAACGTGATAGCAATATATGACGAAAAATTAAAATTTTTGCGGTCGTATAATAAATCATCCAATTTAATTAGTAATCCATATGCTTTTGAGTACACTTATACATGTATCAAGTTTTTTAATTTAATTTAGCAGACAATTTGTCAACAACACTTCACAAGACTGCAATTTTATCAAATTTTGGTCAAATACTGAAGTACAAAGATTGTTACATTGAATTTGACATCACAATGTGTGTTGATGTGGGTGAGATAAATAATGAAACATGAAATAAGTGTTATGAATCAAGTAGGAAAATATAGAAAAATAAAATCTGCTTGCAAACTATTAAGTCATTCTGTTGAGACAATAATTTTGAAGGACAAATGGACAAACAGACAAGATAATTTCTATAAAGCTCAGAGGATAGTAATCATAAGGCAAATTATAAATTATAAGGCCAAGAAAACTTCAATAAGTACGAAAATCAAAATCAAGATCAGTACAGGACAAGATACTCACACAAAATGTTGCTCAGTGTATGTCTGAGCATAGTTTTTAAGATTGGTACAGGACAAGATACTCACACAAAATGTTGCTCAGTGTATGTCTGAGCATAGTTTTTAAGATTGGTACAGGACAAGATACTCACACAAAATGTTGCTCAGTGTATGTCTGAGCATAGTTTTTAAGATTGGTACAGGACAAGATACTCACACAAAATGTTGCTCAGTGTATGTCTGAGCATAGTTTTTAAGGTCTGTACAGTACTAGATACTCACACAAAATGTTGCTTAGTGTATGTCTGAGCATAGTTTTTAAGGTCTGTACAGGACAAGATACTCACACAAAATGTTGCTCAGTGTATGTCTGGGCATAGTTTTTAAGGTCTGTACATGCATGTAGGTCGGAGAAAGCTTGTATACCCAAACAGTTTGATGGGTGTAGTTGAGACTGTAGGAAATCACAACATGCATCTCTAACTTCTGTCATCTGTAATATATTGGCCGCAGGCAGTAATGTCTGAAATAAGAAAGCAAACATCTCAATACTGTTATAAGATAAATGTACATGAAAACTTGAAAATCATGTGAAGTTGTTTTAATTTTATAATAATCAACATGTGCAATTAATATTTTTTTAAGATCATTTAATATCTCCATAGTTTTTACATCATACTTTATTATTAGATTGGTTGCAATGAATTCCTGTGATTTCCAAGAGAAACAAAAATCAATTTTCACTAAGAAATGAAAACTGATAATTTCACTCCTCTATGTCATACAAAATTTTGTAAAATAGTCATATTTTTTTCCTACATGTACCTGAACATTGTCTTCTGTAACATGAATTTCTGAAGTATATATAAAGTCAATAAGAAGCACCAGAGCTTTAGGATCTATTTCTTGTAGGGTAATACGCTCTGCTTTTGCCTCTGCTAGATCTTGTGTAAACATGGCATAGAAATATGAGGTACATGATGATAGAACTACTTTATGTGCAGGGATTTCAGTGTCTGCTGCAATCAATATGACATCACACAACAGACTTTCCCTGAAATGAAAAAAAAACATACTTCTATGCCAGATGTCAACTAATTTGTACAAATATAACACCAGGTATATAAACCTGCTTACTAAAATGTACTAAATAAGTAGAAATCTCATTCATAAATTTTCATTTTCATACTGCTAAATTTTTCTCAAAGTTTCTGCATGGTAATGTTCATCACTAAAATATAAATTTTTTTGTTGGTATTTTGTTACCAATTTCCGTGTATTGAGGGAAACTTGCCTTTTCAAGGACATTTAATTTTGTGTTTTTGCCAAAGTCTTCATACATGTACTTTACAAGGCTATAGAAAAGTTGTAATTGGTTTAAATTTGTGGTTCACCTAGGCCTCTACACAAGAAATCCCTGAAAATTGGTATTCCACGTATAATAATGAATCCACACTATACATTGCTATATGAAACTAGCTTATAGTTCTTTCTGAATGAACTTAACATTCAGGACAAGGCATAATTCTTTTTTAAATCATTTCATTTAATACAATTTCATTTTTGTTTAGGTAATGCCTCATAAGTTTTAAACTAACCTTCTCAGCTGGTTCAGAACCTCAAATGCTTTCTGTGTATGTTGCTTATGTTTAAATGCAGGACGTTCTCGACCTTGCAACATCTTTGGACGTACATCCATGGTTGCCATTATGTAACCATAAAATGGTCCAGCCTTTAACTACGAAATAACCTACAAAGGATACGTTCAAATATGTATATAATGATGTAAAGGTCATGCCTTTTCTTTCTTGTGACATACGTACGTGTATAAATTTACAGGAGCTGAACTTTTATAGCAGTAATTGCTGCATTTTGTGTAGATTATATCTTAATTGATGTATGCGCATCTTCTATTAATTACTATGGTTATCTAATCATAACTGCTTTTCAAAATGCTACTTCAAATGTGAATGTGAATGTCAGAACAGTAATTAGAAACTCTGGAAAAAAAAAAGAAGAACTGAAAACAAAATTTATAAATGAGAAAAAGAGAGTGTTATAACCAACCATTATTTTTTATCAAAGCTTGGAGAGGTACATGTATATCCACAAATATCTTTCTAAAGATTATTGTGAAGAAAACTTCATTATTATCAAATTTGAAAATAAAACGTCTGGCATACACGTGTACTGAGATAAACCAATTGATATAATAATGAGGTTTTCTTCACAATAACCTTTAGAAAGATATTGGTTTATCTCAGTACATGTATATGCCAAGCGCTTATTTTCAAATTTACAGCTGTAAGAGTTATTTCCCCAAGGTTGGACCATCTTGAAATTTCAAGTGTACTTGTCAGGACTCTTTTTTTGTTTCTGTTTTATTCATGAATGATCCAAATTCAAACCTTAGTAGCCATCTTTTGTTTCCTATATATACACAACAAAATAATTTGACAACATTTAAATCTTTTTCCCAAACTGAAACTGCACATTAACAGATTGATCTTACTTCTGTCAGTTGCTCAATAAACTTTACTTTTATAGAATGTATTACCAGGAGTAGGAAACCTGTAACGCTGTTGACAAAATTAAATATGTTTTTTTGTACTTCAGAGTCAACATGGTCAAAAGTCAGTAAATATGAAAATTTGCTACTGATATAAACAAAAACAATCTTTATTTGTCAATCAAGACTCCCTGAGGAGCAACACAATAACAGTTAAATTTAAGTGTAATGGCAACAGGTGTACAATTAATTGTCATGATTGTGGTGATTTTTTATTAAAGCGTTAAGTATTTCAAATTACAACACATGCATGACATGACAATAAAACTAAATATATACATGAAAAGAGAAACAACAAACACAGTGTATTCCCAAAAATAACAAGTGAGTGAATACAATCAGGACCATTGTATTATTGAAAGAGTCTGAGGAAGGGGCTAGTTATGTTTTTTTTTTACTTAATTTTGCTCTTCTAGTCTTTGTTAAATTATCTATTAATTTGATCATTATGTTATCAACCATTGGATCTTCATTTGACATCAACCATATAAATTTTGATTGGTCATTTAGAAATTTATATAAGAAAATTTAAAGGATAAATATAAAATGAAACTGGATCCTTCAGTTTTAATTGGGTCAATATCTTTAATTGTTTTTACATAGGCGGTAATGGTAACGGTTTTTCCTGTAGCCTAGTCCATATCGTAATCTTGGATATGTATGATAGCTCGTTTCGAAGCTGTGACATTTTCACATATGTGGTTAAATTTACGGGGTAGGAAGTGAGATTACTTTTTCCGTAAATTAGCATAGCCCGAACATCCTTTCGTGATGCGGCTCCTTGTGGTAAAATATACCCTTTTTAACACAATAAGTTCTTTGAAAATTTAATACTTTGAACACATTTAATACCTCCATAGTTTTTACACATTTATTCTATGTTCCTTTTCTTTCCTAATCACCACAAATGGTTAAGCTCAGTCATTTGTAAAAAAATAGAAACATGTCCAATATCACTACACAGAGATTTTTCTTTAAACATGACTTTTGAATTTCTCATTTCGCGGCGCATTAGGGATGTTGTCCCAATTGATAGATATTAAAGAAGAATATAAATTTCATCTTTTTCAATCTCATTATTTCATAATTTACAAAATCTTTTCTTCAGACATGATTAATGCTTTCTACTTGTACAGAAATTGGGGTATAATCAACCAATCAATAGTTCCTGCCCGTCTAAAGTATTTTACAATAGCTGACAGAACTGTAAGAAAAAAAAGCATTTACATGTACATGTACATGTACTCCTAAATCATGTAAGTCAAATTTCATGAAAATTAAAATTGTCTTTTGATGTTTTGTACATGTATAAGAATAAGAATATTTTGTATATAAATACACCTATTCACTATTTGTCCTATTTCTGGACATCACAAAGTAAAATTTTGAAATCATAATAGAAAATATCTGATGCCACAATAGAAAAATTATTGTTGTCATGGTTGTATCAATAGGATAAGGGCCACAGATTCTAGAGTCAAGCAACATAGATTTCCAAATAGGGATAAGGTCTATTGACAATAATATTGAGATACTTTACATCAATCAATCAATGCCAATCTAATGTGTGTGTCACATAAAACAATAGCAATGTATCTATTTTTCAATTATGATAACTAAGCAAATTATGATCTGATTTGGGGGTGCAGGTCGTTTCGCAACCTGGTCGTTTCGTAACTAGTCGATTTGTAACTTACTAGGTCGTTTCGTACCTGAGATGTTTTGTAACCTTATATCAATATATATATAATAATAATATGAGTTGTAGGTTACATAAAAAATAATAAAAAGACTTATTGATGTATATATATATATATATATGTACTTATTAAATAATTGATTGCATATGAGTTAACACTTTACAAGTACAGTTTTGCACATAAGCAAAGAATTTAAATTGTCCATCATCATTTAGATTTTGATTTAGGCTCCTGACCTAGGATATTGTCTATTTATATGAAATATAGTTATGCAGTTTGTTTAGTTATGGTTGAATGCATCTATTTTTGCAATGTTATCTCAATTATTAATAGAACATTTTATTTATTCACATTCATCTTATTTTATGACATGTTATATGTACCCTGAATGTTGTGAAAACATATAAATACATAAAATTACAATTTTAAGACTAATTATCAACAAACTATTGATTCTAAAATTAAAAATTAACTTTTCATTTTATTCAAGAAGTAAAAACTGAATTGGAAGAGGTTAGGAATAGTTATAATGTCAGTGATATCGTTTGCCTTAAATTAAAGCCGAAATTCGGCTTTTTCCCCTAGAGGAAATTCCCAATTACTAAAAAAAATGGCTAAAAATTCCTCCCAAAAAGTTTTAAATTTTCCCAAAACAGTGATGGCATTGGTAGTAATGTTTGTAAATTTCGTATTCATGTTATTATTTTGATATTAGAAAGCACTTTTGAGATCCAGTTTTCTAATCAGAATCATCATGGTGTTTGTAACACATGTGGTTTTCAATGCATTAAGTACCATCATTGTTTCCGTTTCTTTCCCCTCTCCGAAAAGTACCTTTCAGGTTGAGGTGTAACACCACTAATTCGGGCCCGGCCAGAAAGCACTTACCAGAAAGTAGTACATATTTAACACAAAATAGTTCCTACGCATGAGTGTAACTGTCAAAATATGTAGGATATTTAGGTATTTTTGGCATCAAATGAAAGCTGAAGGACTGGTGATCATTGTAGAACACTTTTGGACTATTAATTTTAATTATTAAAAAAACTGCATCAAATTTTAAAAAGAGGGTACATTTTGTCTGTTTGTCAGATCTGAAGTACCTGTTTTGGTACATCCAACGTTCCGGGAACCAGTTCTTTCTTATATGCCATTAAAGGTATGTTGATTTTTTCAGTACAAGACACCATAAAGTGTTGCTTTGACATGTAATGATTGCCACTTTATTTGAACTTAAAATAAAAGAGGTGTGCCTACTTGAAATGGAGGAATTTAACATAGAAAGCAATGGGACCAAGAATTAGTGGTGTACTTCCTTGAAAATGTCTGACAACCAAAATATACATGAAAAAACAGTGCAAAAAAGACAGCAAAAGTCAGCAAAAAATCAGAGATGTGTTAAGAATAAAATATACAAATTTCCCTATTTCAATAAAAAATATGCATTTTTCCCAATAAAAAACGGTAGAGGTAGTTTTGAAAAAAGACAACAATATCACTGAATGTGACCTGTAAATTATTAGCAACGACAACTAAAGATTTAGCCTTCTTTATCATAGTATTTAGCAGTCTGCACCAAAAACTTTTTCAACTTCTAGTCCGAAGACCAATACTCTGACATTTTTCTGATTGGGCTAAACAAAGTTTTGCAAAAACTTACTAGTCCAAATATTTTACTAGTGTGGGGCATCGGACTAGTGGCTAACTGTGCAGACTGTTTAGTCTTTTGCCCTGTGCTCATCTTTATGTTGCTTAGTTCTTCATTAATATTCTTTTTTTTTTTTCTATCATAAGTAGTTTCTTTCATGTTTCTTGTTTTCAGTCTGACAATGTTGGAGCTTACAACTACAGAAGGAACACCTAAGCTATTGACATCTTTTGTGAGTTGTTCAATCTCTGAGACTGTGTGATGCAGGTAATTTGTCGCTGTTTCATTTTAACTAATTATTTTAAACTAACACTTTATAACCATATATAATTACACCAGGTACAAAAAGTCTCAGTTACAAATCAACATAGTTACGAAACGACTAGCATTCAATTTTTTTAAGAAGAAATCAAATTGTATGTGTGACGGGATTGTTCCCATAGAACATGTGGTAGATACTTAGTCGGCGGTAAGGGTTTGAGCTACAAAGTACTTCTTTCGCTTAGTTAGTTAATGCGCTGCCTAGTACATTAATTAATCATTACACAGAGGTCCCATATTATCAGATTGTAACCTAGTCTAAATAATTATGACGTTGATATAACTATAATTTTGGACTAGACTACTTCTAACCATACCACAAACACTAACAGACAAACAAGCACTGCAACAGACAGACACTGAGACAGACAGTATTGTTGTGAGGATTGGCATCATTTCAAAATATTAATTTGTATTACAATATAATGCATAAGTACCATGTTTATTTTATGGAGTATGTTATTATGTTAATTTTCAAAAGAAGTCTGCAAAAATGACTTTTTTTCCAACCGTCATCTGTGTATTGACATTTTCTGCCTGGAACCGGAAAAGGAAGTGGTTCCGTAAATAAGCAGGTGCGCAAACTCGTAGCTGGTCGCCTACGACTTATTTACATATGGCGGCCAAGTGTGAACTTTCTCTTTCGGCAAAAATATAGAATTAATTAATTAAGGTTTATGTTTAGAATGGGAAGCTAAAAAACATCATGTCCGTTTTACAGGTAATTATCTATATTCTCTTGCATTTATGTACTTACTTGCATATTTTAAATGGATTTATTTGTGGTTTTAATTGGTTTTTGATTGAAAATAAAAGGATGTGACATGTGAGGACTTGAAATTGAACCGAGTAGGTGATTTAACGGTAAATTGTTGTACAAGTGAAGGATATCTAAATCATCTATTTGTATAAGAGAAATATCAAACAATAAATTAAATGAAAGAAAAATATAGTTAACATTATAATAATATTTATTATTTTATTAAATAGAATGAAAATGTTTATTAATGACAAATAAAATTGGTTTAAAATATGTTATTCCAGGTACATTTAAACAGAATTAAATTATGTTCTATATACAAATTGATAACTGAAACTATAATACAATTTTGTTCCTATAATATTTAGCCTATAATCTAATTACCAATGTAATGTCATGAATGTGTAATTATGTGATCAGTATTTACCATGTTTACTTTGTTAATGGTATTGATTGCAGTAATTAAATTAAACTTTGTCAAGTCCAGAATACTTATTTGACACACTGAAAGGGTGATTTTATTTGACATCTAGATTAGTACATGTAGTATGATTAGTTTTTCTAAAAGTTTAAGAATATGTAAATGAAGTTTGGGTTAGGAGCCAGGTTAAAGATCAAAAGTGTGATACCATGTAAACTGTAATTGTGTTGAGCTGTAAATGTGAATTTATCTGTGAGAAAACTAATAATTTAAGTTGAAAGATATTTGTATAAAAAGGATTATCAGTTTAGTTTCATATTCAGGAAGAGTAATAGATAACTAATTGTAAACAAGAAGAATGAGCAAGCGAAAGGTAACATAATACTCAAACAACATCTTTTTAGACCCAGTTCTTTTATTGCATGATCTGTTGTACATGAAGATCAGTGAACCTATCTCAGATTAAAATCGTCTGTATTAGACTACACATTTCATATGCACAACCTTTTAAATTGCATGAATAAATGTGTTTGATACTAACATGAATGTGTTTTGTTCACATATGTTGTGGGAAAAACCTATCACTGTTTATATATAATTGTTCTTTTTATCAATATTGGCATGGTGCATGTAGGTTCTTTGCCAGTTTAATTGAACTTTGAATTGTTGTCAACATTTTAATGTTTTTAAAAGTACAATTTTTCTAATAGTTTTTTTTTTGCATTATATTTTTAGTCATGTTAGTTTGAAAAAAAAGATGTAATTAGCTGCATATTTATAATTTTAACTGCATGTAGTGTTGTTTTAGGTTTCATCCATTTTCAACTGTCATCATGTTAAAAATACAAATACTCTCTTTTTCTCACTGATAGCACGATAAAAAAAAAAAAACAGTAAATTTTTGTGCTATTGATGAATTTTATTGTCATTTCCATATTATGAAGAACAATAGTCAAAGTACTGAATATTTGCTTGGTTTAATTCTATACTTGGTGATGGTACCATCAAAATTATACTCTGTATGTTACATCATTTCTAGATCTTTGTCTTGTGTTTATTATTCATGTGTATGTTGATATATAAGCATTATAAATCTGGTGTTGGTTGATTCTTTTCCTCATTCTAACAAAAAAATCCTGGAAAGTATTTATCAATGACGAAAATGTATATATATATACAATGTATCATGTACATGTATATATATGTCGAATATAATCAAAAATAAATTTAGAACATACATGTACATGTATGAGATTCAGGATCTTGAAAGTTGTAAAAAAGAACCTTTCTTACTTATAACATGTTTAAAATAATTGATATATATATATATATTAATAGTGCAACAATCCTTAATATAAAAAAGATTTAAATTATTTGAACAAGGATGAATAAATCACATACATGTATTTTATGTCATGAACATTATTACGTAACACACATTGAAACAGGAATGCAAATGGACATGTGTATATGAACTGTACTTAAAACATTTAACAAGTAGAAAGTAACTGCATGATAAAAAAAATAAGAATGTATAACTTACAATGCTTACAAACATGACAAATGAACTGAAAAATTTAAGATGAAGACTAATTTATGACTGTTATATACATGTACGATTATTATACTAGATTTGTGCATCTAATAAAAGTGATATGTTTACTGTTCATATCACAAATTTTATTTTAGTGAATAGGTCTCTTCATATGATCATGATGAAATATTTTTTTGTGCACTTTGTACAAAAATACACATATCACTATACAAGTGACATGAATTTTATATAGCTAATTGTAACTAACATTTTGTTTGATAGTTTGCAGATACATGTACATGTAAATTTATGATTGAAACAAAAATTTGTGAATGTAAACAAGTCATTTGTATTGTAGGTTTATTTGAATTGGGCTAACTCAGTTTTAGCTGATATAGATAAAGAAGTAGAAGGGATATCCAGTATACAGGAAGGACAAGTGCTATGTCAGCTAATAGATCTTCTCTGTCCAGAAGCATGTCTTCTGCAGAAACTACAGGTATTGATTCAACAATTTTTGTTTTCCTTTTAGATTTGACACTTTATACATGTTGAAAATATGTGAATAAGGCTTAGAATTATATAAAAAAAAAAAAAAATCAGAAAAGAGTCTTTAAAAGCCATAAAACTTATTTCCTGGCTAATAAATCAAAAAGTTGTTTGTGAATAAAAATAGATATTTATTGAAATGGCAGCAAGAATTACATGACTTAATAATAAAATTTAATTTACATGTAGATCTAATTCTGGGAATGTCACTTAAATGCTGCTGATTCATGTGAAAGTGATCTCTTCTGACAAATCTGCTAAGTATAGCCCATTGTTGGCTCTTTACCTGGAAACAAATTATTTAATCAATAGAGGCTTAGTATGTCGGTACAATTTATAGATTTAATGCATGAAGAAATTGCAATAAAATCACTATCTGCTTCATTATTTTGATTAAGAGAAAATTAACAATTAATAGACCTATAGATGTCATGGTCAGCTGAAATATTGATCATGATATTTTATCACATATACTGTAAGTTTGATACTAAAATTGCTTGACACATACTATTTGTTAACAACTTCATGTAGAGGTACAAACATGTATAGAGAATAAGTCCAATATTAATCAACATTTAATCCAAAAATTTATCCAAAAAAGAGTGTAAATTCTTATATAAGAATTCAAAGCTTATCAGAACATTAAACACTTTATACTAGTAGATAATTTTTGCTTCTATGAAGTTCAGATGGAATACACAAATGAATACTATTTTAATGTTTACATGGTATATTACAGGCTTCAGGGACATCCCAGTTACCAGAAATGTACATACAGACAGCCTTAGACCACATGAGGAAGTATGGCATCAAACTGAACTTCTCAAGCCAGGGTAAGAGTAGTTTTATAGAGGGGGGTCTGGGGGGTTGGAACACCCTTTTTTTGGGGCGATCAATGCATTTATTTCAGACTTCATAGAGAACAAGAAATTAAACATGCTAAATCGTCTAAGTTTGAATTTTAAAAATTTCAAAACCTACACAGGTTTAGTTTGATTTCTGTTTCTATTAATGATTTTATTGTCACTTTGGTGTCTTCTGTTTCTATTAATGATTTTATTGTCACTTTGGTGTCTTCTGTTTCTATTAATGATTTTATTGTCACTTTGGTGTCTTCTGTTTCTATTAATGATTTTATTGTCACTTTGGTGTCTTCTGTTTCTATTAATGATTTTATTGTCACTTTGGTGTCTTCTGCTTCTTTGTGTATACAAAAGTAAATAATTAAAATAAACAGTCTATATTGGCAAATCAATTTTTAAGAAAATAATTTGTAGATATTAAGAAATGCCTGTTATAGATCCCCTACTGTTTTGTTATAGATAATCAATATAGAATTTAAAACAAATTACATAATATGTTGGATAGTACACAAATGTATCTTTTTTTTTAGGAATATTGAAGTTGAAAAGATTATAGTCAACTGGAAAAATTACATTAAACTTGCTACTTTTCAGTTTGAAGTCTATTTTATAAATTTGATGGCTTCATCACTTATAAACGATTTGAAAATTAAAATCAGCGTGACGTGATTCAAATCATTTACCATTTAATATATAGTGAAACATTCTTACTTATGGTTAAACCTTTTGATCTTCTGTCTATTCCACTTTCAATGAATCTTATAAGCCTATTAAGAAAGTTCTTTTTTATCCTTCTTCAAACAGTAATTGATAAAATCAGTGAAAGGTTAAGATTTAGATGATATAACAACGGTAAAACTAATTCTTTATACACGGTAATTGATTAATGCAATTAAATTAGAAGACATGTACATATCTGTTTAATTAAAAATGAGCATGCTTAAAACTGGAGATTTCAAAGGGATAATAACAAAATTACAAGTCACAGATCATCAACAAATTAGAAAAATCAGAAATCCCAAGGACGTATGTTAGTAATACGTCCTTGGAAATACTTAATAATATAGCCACAAATTCTTCTCTACTGCAATATTTAGATCAATGGTATTTTAAGGATGTAAGGAAACAGCATTAGAATTTGCATTTGACTAAACTGCTTTTAGATACTAAGGTCAAACTGTTCACAATAATATTTGTTATACATGTAGGCAGATTCATTATCCTAAAAAGAAAGAAAAAACATTTTCTGAATAATTTTAAAAGAATAATTAAAATGAAATCAACCATACAATTTGCAACAATGCATCATGCTTAAATACCTTCAGGTTCTTTGTTAGATACCTGAATAGCACAATAATTATATACAAGGTAGATCTATTAAATGAAAAAGAAATTAAAATACTTAATCTTTAAGCCTGATGTTCTTTTAAACTTTTCTGCATTTATCAGTTGTACAATGCATGTTTATACTCTTTTCTTTTTTTAAATATATCCCACAAGAGTTTCAATTGAAATAGAAACCATTTAATTTGAAAAGTAATTGAAATTCGCTGACTTGCACCTTTTATCATGTATTGGCAACAAAAGTAATGAGGGAATTTAAATGCAAATTCAAGAATCCAGTACAGGATTGTAAATGACAAAATAATTTGTCTCACAATCTAAATGTGTAAAGCAGGTCTGATTAAAACCTAGGAACTAGTGATATGGATTTGTTTAATCAGTAATAAAACTCAATGGTTAAGATCACTTTGCCATGTTGTTTGTCCTTATGCCCTTTAAGGAATCAAGAATGTTCAAGTAGTTGAAGAAAAACATAGCTTCCTTACATGACTTTCTATGGAAAAGTCTTAGAGTTTGTAAACTTGAAAGGAATTATGCTAAACCATGCAAGTGTTTATGTGAACTTAGTCCTTTTATCAAACTTTATTGTTTCTGATATGATTTAGTCCAATGACAAACAGTTTTTAGACTACACTATATAATCATGTACATGTATTTTAAGCTGGGACAAAATCAGAACAATGATTCATTTACCTCTTTATGAAATAATTACTCTCTGAGATCAGTCAGTTTTCTATGTTGTGTTTTTTTGTACTGTTGTTAGTCATTTGATCTTTTTCTTGTTTTGAAATGGAATTGTTGGTTAGTTTTGACTTATTAGGTTGGATGTCCCTTTGGTATATTTTGTCTTTCTTTTAATGCTCTGTTTATGTGTTTATTTTCTGATGCTTGTCTGAACAATCTGTCTGTTACACAGCCTCATAAATGCATAAAATACAGCTTTCAAAGATATACTTATTACATGGAGTTCGACTAGAACAGTACTTATACAGTGCACATTATATAGTGAACTTGCATTTAATTCACAGTATCATAAACTTATCTCCTAGACAGGATTATAAAAAGGAGCATCGGGATTTACAGTTGCATTATTCAAATCTGTAACTGTTTCACTATTAAATCTTACAAAGAAAAAGTAGGTAGGACTATAAAAACCAATTCTCCATTCAAATATATGCTAATTATAAAAATTACAAGATTACATTAATTTACATGAAAATATCAATTTGTCACTTTAAAAACTCAGAAAAAAACATCACATTAAATGCCTTATGAAACTAGCAGGATCAAATTAATTGAAGGGTTTAACGTAAGTAGATTCTTGTAGTTCAAAACACTCCATTTATTTTAATACATTGATATACGCTAAAACATATCTTTATTTTGGCCTTTAACTGTATTCATTAGAACGATACATTCCATATAATACAGTTCTATGTCATTTAACATAATGATACTTTAGGTCTGTTTTGCTCCAATCGTCCATCTAAATTCTGCCAAATGATATTTCAGTTGATTAAGAACAAATTAAAATGTAGTTGTAGTTCATACATTGTTCTGTCGTCATTGACAGAATTATGAAAAGGTTATACTTTATTATTAATATTTTGTAGTTAACACTTGTAATATTTGTTGTCCGATAAGCACAATTTTTGTCCTGATTTAAGTATCTGCCAAGTGACCAAAAATATTTTCAATGGTACTCTAAAGATTTGGAACAATTTATTTCTAAAGGAGTGTTTAATATTCCAGACATTATTTGCATATTTACATAATTATATTTTGGTTCTGTGACAAGAAAAGTGGTCTATTATAAAATAATTTGTAGAATGTACTTTAAATATTGTTAGAGTTGTTGAAGGGATTTTAAAGACATTTTGAGGCATTGATAATTTAAAACACTCAAACACTTGTAACCCAATAGTGAGAACTTTTTATGAAGACTGTTTTCTGTTGAAAGGAGGGATATATAAGTTTGAATGCTGTTTATTTTTTCCCTTATACTGGCATATACAAGTCTATAAAAAGTGGTATGATTGCCAATGAGACAACACTCTCCATAAGAAAACAAAATGACACAGAAATTAGCAACGAGTCTAATGGTCACTGACATCATATTCAAATAGGATTTGTTCTTAAAAAAAACATAAAGAGTGCATTCCTAAGGTTAACCTGGATAACCCATGTTCATTCATTTTCAGCTGACCTGAGTCTCTTTTATGTTATATCTTTTTCCAAATAAATTTTAAAGTTTGCTTCTAAGGAGTTTATTACTTAAGGGAATAGAATATTCTTTTCGTTAAATTTATCTTTTTGACCAACATTGGTCTAAGTTTACACCAAATTTCACATCAGGTAGAAATTTTTTTACTTTATATGATATTCTAGTAGTCCTTCTTGGTTTATAGCTCTTCATCCTTTTAAAATGATTCGAATATTCAAATATTTAGTCCATAACCCATTGGCATAACCATAACATGCTCACAGACAATGGCAGAAAAAAAAATTTAGAAATGCATGTTCTATAAATTTGCATAGTGCAATAGAGTTACATATAATATTTGAATATAAATATAAACTACAGGCTAGGTTAAATAAGTACAGGAATTGCAAAAAGTCATTGTGATTATTAAAAATTACCCAGTGGCATAATATTCAATTCATAATTCAATAATTGTTGTCTAATAACTCCTAACACAATGAGTTGCAAGAATAAAATCTAAACAATTACAAATTTGAAATCAATTATTCAATTTAATCCCTCCTTGACCTTAATTAAATTAAATTCTAAAATTTGAAATTAATATCCCCTGATTGTTATTTTGATAATTAGATATTTAGTGTGTCCATGCTGTTGGTCGCATGTTTGACTTGTGTATCCTTGGAGGATATTTACTATATCATACAAATCTTGCATACTTCAGTTCATTGTTGACTTGGTTTTACAAGTTGGTAATTGAATTTAATTGTATATATTTGACCAATTTTACACCTGGGGTAAGTTTTTAATTTGATTACACAAAATTACTGTTTTTACGGGCGCACTACATTTGCGCGCATTTGGGAATTAAAATGTTTTACGTTTGCGCGCAGCTTTTGATTACATTTGCGCGCATTTATCTTACAGGTAAACTCAGGTAAAAAAGGGTATATAATAAAATATTGATAATATAAAAATTCATTAAATTTGAAAATATACTTCAATCATATATTGTTCATATCGTATTCTAAGACAAAATATAAAGTGTGCATGCTAAATTCTGTTATAACTTAAGGCATACATGTAACTTCATTGCGAATTTTTCAGGGTGAACAAGTACTTTATAAATTGTTATTTTGATGGAGAGTTGGCTCATTGGCACTCACACCACATTTTTAAAATTCATATATCTAAGTACCCCGAATAGTGATCTCTTTAAAATTTGTAAACAATCTATGTTAGTTTTTAAAGTTTTGTCATGTAACGAACATTTGAAGTTTTTTTTTTTAATAGCAAATCGGATTGATAGAATATAATGCAACAGACTTATCCTGCTTGTATCCAACTTCTACCTCCTCGTGGGTGAGCAGGTGACTTGGACTAACGGAAAGGGTACTTTTACTTAAAAATAATTGAATAAATTTATAGATAAATAAGAGTTATTGCCTAAGCTTACCTGAGTTTACCTGCCAAATAAATGCGCGCAATTGTAATGAAAAGCTGCGCGCAAACGTAATGATTTTTGCGCGCAAATGTAATGGTAATGCGCGCAAACGTAATGCACCGGTTTTTACCTGATTAAACATTGAGATGTTTATTCGTTGTATTCAGTGTCCAAATATCTTAATTGAGTGGTTTTTTGTTTGAAAGAAGCAAAATATTATGAATAATAATAAAAAGTAAATGATTCTATTTTAAATTATTTACATCTTTCTGGTACATAACCTTATGGTGCTAAATTTGAAATCATGTCATTAAGATCTGTCAACACTCAGGGCTTGACAGTCTGGACACCTGTCCATCATTTGAAACTGTTTTGTACAAGTATCTAGGATAGATGTATCTTTTCATTGATTCTTTGTTGTAAGGATGCTGTCTATATATAAATTCTTTGTATGTATGTTCTCATTATCAAGAACAACTTTGTCTTTATTGTGGTATGCTTAAAAGTCAGAAGTCCTACACCTCAGTAAAATAAAAAAATTGGTTCAGGCAGTGAGGAGAGTGTGTCAACAAAACCTAGAACTAGTCAAAGTCCAACATAATTCTGACATCTGATTGCCTTTGAGTATATCAGACAATCCCAAGCCCTTTCTTGTCACACAAAAAGCTGTCAAGACATCAGAAAAATCTCTAGACTACCCTAGGCTAAAAATAGTTTTGATGGAATAGGAAATACCTAATAGGGTTATTGGCTAACTATAATTTAAGGAAAACATATATTTTGATTATAATAATGTTCAATGAATTTTTTATTTTTCTGTTTCCAGATATAGCAGATGGTGATATAAAATCCATGCTAGATGTCTTGTGGCTTATTATACTTAATTACGGGATACATAATATAAGTAAGTCAAACAGTCAGTCATTTATAGTTGGATGAATGTTAGAAAATAGTAGCATACAATAAGTAGATTTATTTGGTTTATGTGTTTTCTTTTAAAAGTAGACATCTTGTTGATTTTTTTTAGTAGATTAACTTATTTTACAGATTTAAGTTGATGCATGTATAGAATATATGAAGTTATTAAAGACACATGGTATTCATAGCAAAGAATAAGAATGCAAAAACTTTAAGTGGGTAGAATCATGGCAGAACACATTTGACAGTTGAAAACTAACTGTCAAAAAAATAAACATTAGGAATTGCATTTATTTTTAGAAATGAATGTTAAAGCATACAAAAATCAGTTACTGAAAAGATTACTGATTACATGGAAATTTATGTTAAATCTTCAAACTTAATAATAACTTTTTTTCTATTTATTTTGAAGGAACCACACAAGTGGATAATTTCGTTAAAGGTACAACTGTCATTTTGCTAATATCCTTACCAATAAATCTCAAGAACCTTTGACTTAAAGACATAATATAGATATAACCCTTTCTTCAGTATAATTTACAATTTCTGATATCGGTTTATTGGGATAATCTCTTCCTTAAGGTGGTGACTTTATTTACTTTAAATTACTGCCCAACCAAAATGTCTAACAATGCAATTTTCAGATCCTGGTTTATATTAACTTGGTGTATGTTTACCTTTTGATCTGTTTACTTATATTACAGCTATTTTAACTTTGTTACTGCTTTGAAGGATGAAAAAGTGGTTCTCCTTGTAAATTTTTATAAGTTTTTTCTTTTTTAAATAATTGTACTAACATGACTAAAATCCTGTGAGAATTCAGAAAAGAATATGGGATATAGAGGATAAAGGATATATATGGGGATGGGGAATAAAGGGGGTAAAACAAACCTGTGGATATGGGATATATGGGGGGAAAAAAGCGTATTAAGCCGTAAATTGGGAAATGAGCCTACCAATCTGTGCCCCCCTCTTCATGGTTTTAGTTTACCTTGTTTTAAAGTCTGTAACTGGTTAATCTGATCTTAATGAATTTGAACCTATAATATAAGTGATTCTGATCTTTTCTCTTAAACAATCAAATTTTGTCAATTTAATGAAAAGCTTGTGTACACACTTTAGGAAACAGAGCTCTTTTTTTTCTGGCACAATAACTGTCATATTTAAAAGTATCAGCAGTATTTTCATGACAATTTTAGAATAGCTGTAATATTTTTACTCCCAAAATCTGTTTTATTTATAATACTGTTTATTCTAGGTGCATATTGTGATGATTTTAACACAAGTAAGTTTTGGGTGTGTCGCCCGGAATCTAGAATGTATATTGTATAATTTCACGAGAGTTATCTCCCATTATTGCACTTTAACTTGATATTGTTATACATCAACAACAAAATACATGCACTATGTATCATAATCTATTATTTACTTTTATTTAATGGTATTTCAATCTATCCTGGGCACAGTTTTTAAGGAACTTGCATCTTTGTCATTTTGTCTCTGGTTGACAGTTGTCTCAGTGGCAATCATACCACATCTTCTCACTTTTTAATTGCATGAATTTTACCAAACATTTCTGACAAGAACTAACTCTTTTATTGGTTTGATGTTTTGGTGAAATGAAAAGAAAATGAAATAGGTGTAAATGACAATGTATTAATATAAAAGAAAAAGGCTCAGAAAAATGATAATTCTAAGGGTTTCATCTCACAGTAAGGATATCTGACAGTGGCACTATAAATAATCACCTCAAGCACCACAACTGAATATCATCAATGAATTGGAATTTGTATTGAAAATTAATCATGATTAGATTATTGATGTAGAAATAGAAATATTTAGATGAATTATGATTTAAAAGATCATGATGAGATTAAGACCATGAAGACAGGAATCATGATTTAGATCATGGATGTAGAACTATTAGTAATTATTATATATAAAATGCTTGTAGAACATGAAAGAGCTTACTTAATATGTATAAAATTATAGATGTATAGGTTTAACATTTTTGCTGACAAATTATATTGATATATGCAAATTATATAAAAGATGTAGAGCTTACACCACCATGTTACAAACCATAAGTAATAAAAAAGCTATTAATAAAGACCTACAGTAGTTTTGCAATTTAAAAGAGCTCTAGTCTGTTTATAATTTGGTAGTTGATTGATTTAGGGCATTTTGACATGTCAAACCCTTACATATGATAACAACAACAAATTAATAATCCACAACCAATTTTTTTGGACAATAACACACTGTAGGAAAATTAAACACCTAATTTTATACCATTCCCACAGTCCGTTTAAACATTAACAAGGGTTGATAACTCCTTTGTTCTACAATAGATCTATTCACACTTCTATACAATAGGACATAGGAAAGATTCACCAAAGATAAATGTCATATTTAAAAGAGGATTAAATAACGATCGTCAGAACAGTCTGAATTTGAAATGCTTACTTAAGTTTTTTATGTTTTATTTTGGTTTATTTTTGTTGAATGAGTGAATGACATACACAAGTACTTGGTGTGAAAATGAGAGCTTCTTATCATTTTAAATAGATGTCTTATAAACATTTAAATTATTTTTGTAAGGATTGCTTGTATTCATATTTGTTTAACAGTAGTTTATTTTTTTCATCTTTTTTTTTTTTTTTTACGTCAGTACAAATTCTGAATAGTGTTTAAAAATATATATTTGTGATTTCATCCAACTTTTCTATACCTTAGATTTGTATTTGCTCTCATCACTTGCAGTTTTTTTTAATAAAAAAAATCAGGATGTAGCCTCTTTAAGTTTCAATCTTTAGAAATATATCTTGATCTTTTTTCGTCGGTATATAAGGTATGATTTACTGCTGCCATGTATGTGAAAAGAACTTACTGTAATTTGTCAAAAGAATTTTGTTTGAATAAAGGAGATTAGAGTGGGACAATAATTTCAGTTTAGCAAAAAAGATAATTCAAGTTTTTCATACCTCAAACTAGACAGGTTTCTTAACAAACAAAAAATTATAATACTTTTTAGGAAAACATGATTATATTGAGGGAATGAATAACTAAAAATCCCAGTCCGGACTAAATTTCTAAATAACTTCAAGATATGCTATCACAAACTTATCCTTAAAATTAAGCTAGACTTGTTCAACTCTTGTTCAACTTCTTGTATGAGAGACCTTTAACAAAAACACTTGAGTTTATGGTCAAAATAAAATTACAATGATCAAGAGCTTTGACTTGTTTACACAGAATAGCTATCACAATTATAATGTCCGTCAAAGGCTTTGATTTTATTACTTAAAATAGATTATACCAATATCAAACTATAATGACCATACATACACTGTTAAGAATTTCACCTTATTGCAGTTTTAAATTTAATGTCAATATTTGATATATATATTGATTTTACTGATCCCGTTATATACTAAGTTATACAGGTCTTGTACCTATCCTATGATTTCTTAATACAGACATTGTAAAAATATTTTATTTTGGAATAGTAAGGTGATATGTACATAAGAAATCTGATTTAATGAATAATTTAAGATATAAGGTGGTATTATATTAAATCTAAAATCAACCGATATGTGGAAATGTATTGATCTGATAAGTCAAATTAGGAGAAATTCATCGTTGAGTACGCCCAATAAGAATACGACAGGGAGAATTGTTAGAAAATGCTTATAGATTGCATTTATTTATGACATGAGAATGTGATATCCTGTAGTGATATTCAAATCTTTTTTTTTATGTACCAGAATTTGTTGATATTCAGTTCCATACAAATTACATATTTAACCCATTAACCATCTGAATTTGGTATTAGAATTCAACACCTATGTTCACCTTTTTTTTTTTTGGAGTTGAAATTTTGATATAAATCAGATGAACTAAGTACACCTTAAAAAACTGGAAAATTTTCTTTATGAATGTATGCAACAATCACATTTTGACTGATGCTTAAGTTTTGGTATAAATAGGTTTTTGGTTAACTAAGAAAAACAAAACACAAAGACAAGATGAAGCCTCTTACATGCAACGTGTACAATTAAAGTACATTGTATCACCCAATAGTTTTGATAACATTCCGAAAAACTCAGAAATTTAGGATTCTTCTGTAGGTTTAAACATCTAAGTTTTAAAGGTTAAGATTTAAAGAATGGAAGTCAATCTTTAACTAAACAAATTAAATGGTTTTGTTTAATTCTTGTGAATTCAACAGTAAAATAATTGTAAATAAATAATTAATTTTATTTAATAAACAATTGTATCTTAATTTGGACATATCAGTAAACAAATTCTTTACAAATTTAAAAGTTTAAACATTTTTGCTCATTCAATGAATGGTATGACACAAGTCCTAACATATTCCTTTTCCCACTCGAGAATCTTGTCTTGTTAAAAATTCACAGGTATAAATTGTTTAGTATTTATTGGTAAAATGTTAGAAAATAAAATCTATAAACTTATTTGAGTTTTATGTGTTGACTATTTTTCTGTATTGAAAGGTGTGAATTTGAATAAGGCCATCATGTTTACTTATAAATCTTTTTATGTGCACATTATTGTAGCTGTTAAGATATATTTGTGTCTTTAAAAAGTGGATTGATGTAGAAATAAACCAGGATTTGGTGTATTTACAGGGAGAAATGCCCATCAAAGATCAGTAGGAATAGGGAAGAAACTATTATTGGAATGGTGTCAACGACAGTTAGATACAGATTTTGATTCTAGGAATACTCTCACATACAAGTAAGTATATGGTTTTCATCAAGAGAGGATAACCTGGAGTTTTTTGGGTTTTTTTTCTTTAAATTTTCATAAACAAAGTTTTTATTGCAATCTTGAACTGTACTATTTATACTATTTTGATGGATAAAAGATGATGGGATGGATCCTGCTTTTCCTACGTAAAAGTTGCAATAATAATTATAAGTCTAAGTCTTTTTTAAGGATTGATTGATTGTTGGTTGCTTTATGCCGCATTAGCACAAAAAGGCTATATCGCGGCAAGAGCTAATTCGAATATTTTTACATTTTTACAATTTAAAGCATATTTTTAAAATAAGACAAAAAGTTCTTCAATATACTAAAATTCTAGACTAAAGCAAATTGATTATTTACAAATAAAAATCAACAGTAAGAAAACATGATAAAAATTAGAAACGACTTAAATATAATAACATTTTTATGCCCCACCTACGATAGTAGAGGGGCATTATGTTTTCTGGTCTGTGGCTCCGTCCGTCTGTGCGTCCGTTCCTCCGTTCGTCCGTTCAGGTTAAAGTTTTTGGTCAAGGTAGTTTTCGATGAAGCTGAAGTCCAATCAACTTGAAACTTAGTACACTTGTTGCTTATGATATGATCTTTTTAATTTTAAAGCCAAATTAGACTTTTGACCCCAATTTCACGCTCCACTGAACATAGAAAATGAAAGTGGGAGTTTCAGGTTAAAGTTTTTGGTCAAGGTAGTTTTTGATGAAGCTGAAGTCCAATCAACTTGAAACTTAGTACACTTGTTGCTTATGATATGATCTTTCTAATTTTAAAGTCAAATTAGACTTTTGACCCCAATTTCACGGTCCACTGAACATAGAAAATGAAAGTGGGAGTTTCAGGTTAAAGTTTTTGGTCAAGGTAGTTTTTGATGAAGCTGAAGTCCAATCAACTTGAAACTTAGTACACTTGTTGCTTATGATATGATCGTTCTAATTTTAAGCCAAATTAGACTTTTGACCCCAATTTCACGCTCCACTGAACATAGAAAATGAAAGTGGGAGTTTCAGGTTAAAGTTTTTGGTCAAGGTAGTTTTTGATGAAACTGAAGTCCAATCAACTTGAAACTTAGTAAACTTGTTGCTTATGATATGATCATTTTAATTTTAAAGCCAAATTAGACTTTTGACCCCAATTTCACGGTCCACTAAACATAGAAAATGAAAGTGGGAGTTTCAGGTTAAAGTTTTTGGTCAAGGTAGTTTTTGATAAAATTGAAGTCCAATCAACTTTAAACTTAGTACATATGTTCCCTATAGTATAATCTTTCTAATTTTAATGCCAAATTAGATTATTACCCAATTTCACGGTCCATGGAACATGGTAAAGGATAGTGCGAGTGGGGCATCCGTGTACTTTGGACACATTCTTGTTATATTCTATAATAAATCCCAATTTCTTTTAAAAATGCAACAATATTTGTAAATGAAACATTATTAAATAAATCATACATATTATTGACATTGAAATGCTTCTTACATGTTTAATAGTATACTTGCAGTTGCAAGGTACACATTGTGGTTCATCTTCATTTTTTAAAAGATATTCTAGTATGACCAATACAACATCTAGAAATAACACACTGATCTGTTTTGCACATAAAATTATTAAAAGGTTTGCCTAAATTAGGTTTAACTTCATGTAATTTATTATCATCTTTTTTACTCCATTCATTTTTCAATATATTAAAAACATATTCTCTAATATTAGATTTAAAATCAGTATATGGTATTTAAAGAGGGTAAGGATGAGTTTTACAGAATAGAGAATATTTAGCCAATACTTCAGAAAAATGGGGCAAAAAAATCAACTACTAGCTAAAAAAAAACCCCCCAAAATAGAATATGAAGAAAAGAGATTAATGTGCCAAAATAAATAGATAATAGAGAAAAATTGCTTATAGAATAAAGAAAACAGGATTGAAGGACAAACTCCTGCATCCATACCCTCTTTTTGAAATTTGGTACAGACTTCCATAATGCATGTAATGGTACCCTTTTCATCTAAAGGTCCTAGAAAACACAATCATGTATCAATGATTACAATATCACCTTTAAGCACCAGCTAGATGTTTCACAAAATATAGTCAGACCTACAACCAGTTGCTAGTAATTAGTCTTTTTGACTACTATGATTTGCTTTTGGTGTGAAAATTAATGTTTAAAATTTTGCTGTACTAGTAGTACATGATTTTATTTTCCTTTTTATAACTAAGAACATTTTAAAATGCATGAATTGTTCACATATAGATTATGATTTAGTATAAAATGATAATCCTAAGTCCAGTTGTATTGCTGATGCACTCAGCTGTGCAGCTACATTAGTTTGTACAACTAAAAAAAAAAAAGAAAATGTATTGCCATTAGAAATTAATGCATATTTAATAGAGGGATTCATAATAAAACAGTTTCTACATTTTGTAGAATGAATGCAATTTACTTAGATATCTGTTTCACTGAAAAAAAATAATCTATTTTCGTCATCCAGAAGTTAAATTTATAAATTAATTTCTTCATTTCCTACATAGCTAAAAAAAAAGATTTAAAATTGTAAAAGCTCTTCTACAGGAAATGCATGTTGTATTTCACTTTTAAATCACAATGATTTCCAATAGCTAAACAAGGCCTCTCACTCAATACATTTAAAAAAAGGACAAACACATCTATATCTGGCAACTCCCACTAAACAGCAGAGAAATGAACTCATCATCAGCAAGAATGTTATGTATCTTTTAATATTTTGAAGTTTCCAAAGCCATAATATGAACTTTTGCAATTTTCACACCTAAGGATACAAATGTGCTCTGAGAAACTTGTGCCAATTACAGATCTTAGATGTATTTGAAGTTGTTTATGGATCTTTTAAGATCCCTGTATTTTCAAACAAGTCAAATCAAATATCATAAGTCTCACAAACTCACATCTTTGACTTGATATACACATGTGAGTTATTATGTGACATAAAATTTTGAATGCTTGTAAAACATACCCTGCTCTCAGATAAAAGTTGTAGAAATCTATCTGGTTTCATTTACTTGTGTTCATTATGTAAAACCTTTTTAAGTGCATACCAGTTCGATATTTCAAACGAGATAAGATCAACTTTTTACAGTTACATTTGAGGAATATTAAAACATGAACCACAAATTAGTTTAAATGTTACATATTACTATTGAATTCAAACGGTAGTATTGAATAGGCAAGTGTTTTCCTGCCGTGATTACATGGTTTGCCGACAGATGACGCATTTTATATTACAATATATTAAATTTCAACATGCAATTTTCTTTATATATAATTACGTTATTTAGAATTTCTTTTACAGTTCAATTCCCTAATGTACGTTATCAATAAGGTTGATCATTATCAATATATATATTATTTAAAGGTGGTATTTATCCCCTTAGTACCAGGTAATTTATGGCTGAAAGGAGGCTGTCTTTTACTACCCTACATAATAGAAACATTTTCCTTTTCAATGAACACAGTCTAAAATGCTTCTGTGTGTAAAAGAGATAAATTGATCTCTACCTGTAAGATCTCTCGGGTTTATATGTCCTTAGAAGTTTTATTGAAGAAATATTAGAAAATAAATGGTAAATGTGTCCATTGGACACAGATTATGCCCCTTTTGCATATACTGCATATACTGTTATAAAGGGACATTACTAGAGAACTGTAAACGTGATGCCACACAAATCTATCATTTTTTTTTGTCCTGAAAGTTTTATTGAAGAAATATTTTTAAATAAATGGAAAATGTCCCCATCTTTCATATAACATTATAAATGGACTTAAATAGTTGTTAATGTCTGTGTCATTTTGGTCTTTTGTGGATAGTTGTCTCATTGGCAATAATACCACATCTTCTTTTTTATATTAAAGTATAAAACTGTAAATGTGATGCCACTTAAATTCGAATTTGGTCTGCGTTTATGGTAATAAGCATTATGTATAAGTTTCATTAGAATTGGTAGAGGAAAACTAAAGAGATGAAAAAAATGTTTTGGGATGTACATATGAATGGATGGGCAACAGTAACACTTAATGACCCCTTTACCTAATGGTGGGAGTGTATAAGAATGGAATAAAATGACAAAATAAGTACTTTCAGCTATTATTTGATATGATCCCATCTATTTTGAACCCATTTAATGATTACTTAGCTTCAAATAATAAAATTTTTATGGGATCATGGGTAAGGAAAGGGTTCCAATAAAGAAGGGGATTATAGGGTTGAAAAGCTAAGGTAACCAGTTTGGATGGGAGTGCTAGCCTAAGGATATAACTAAGATATATGGTCAAGTGGATGTTAGAGGGGAGTGTGTGTGTGTATCACTATGAGCTCTTAAACAAATGAAGACCTTTTGGATCAATATGAGGAAAATCAATATAAATATTTCATGGTCTGCTGAGGTTGATAATTTTCAATACTAATTAAAAGTCAAATCTGATTATTGTTCAATTATGTAAACAATACATTCAACATTCATGACATACTCAATTATCTTTTCATAAAGTCAATATTAAAATTGGAATAATTCTGCCATTTAACTCAGATAGAAATTGATTTAAATTTTTAAATTACTTGTGTGTATTTGTCATAATGAAGGTTGAAAACAATTTTTGAACAAATAAGATTTCACTGATTCTATCAGTGATTAAAGAATGATCTGTCAGTGTATGTCAAGTTTTCTTCAGACTGTGTCCTTATGCATAACACATTAAAATTCTGGCTCAGTGTATGCATCTAGTTTTATAATGGTGAGACAACCATATTTTATTATAGCGGTGCATATACAAATGTTGTGTCTGCTTTTATGTGACCTGCCAAAAAAAAGATTGCCTTTCTTCCTGTTTTGTACAAATAAATTTTAAAATTCACTAGGAATCAACATATATTTACATTATAATAAATCTAAGTTTACAACTCTTCTAAACAGAAGTAGTTTTTATATCATTTTAAAATTTATATGACTGTCAGATGATAAAAATTCAAGTTGACATAAAATTTCTTATCAACACTTTTCACTTCAAAGTCAAAAGTATTTCACCTTATATCTTAGTAAAATATTGTACTTTGAAGAGTTCTAAATGGCGATCCAATTGAAAACATTCTTTTTAAAAACTTTCTGACATTAGAGGCTTGGAAAGTAATACAAAACATTAGGACAAATATATAAGTTTCTTTATTGTATATTTAAAGAACCTGATCAAATATTTGTATGAGGGGATTTTAACATTTTTAATGTGTTGTTGCATTTAAAACACATTGAAATCATGAATGAACATGTTGAAAAAGTTTGGAGTGTGTTTATAATTATTTAATTTATGAGCTTTTTATTATTTTTCTATTGATTTTAAATGTATTTGCACTTAAAAAATGTTTTTACAAGTTATAAGAAGTGGGTTTTTTTTAAATATATATTTACACCAGTTATAATATGTGGTAGTTTAAAATGTACATATCTCAATTATAATAATAATATCCCTCTCAAATTTTCTCCTTTTTATACGCCCGTCGTCTTTTAGACGGGACGTATTATGGTATACCGTTGTCCGTCCGTCCGTCTGTCCGTCCGTCCGTCGTCCACACTTCGGACAATAACTCAAAAACACTTTCACCAATTTCCATGAAACTTAAGTGAATTGTTTATATCTATTGACGTAAGCTCCTTTTCGTTTTTTTTTAATTTCAGATTTTAAGTTTTGGATTTATGGGGCTTTATTCATAAAAAAGGGGGGATTTTCAACACTTCAAACAATAACTCAAAAAGGCTTTCACCAATGTCCATGAAACTTTGGTGAATTGTTTATATCTATTGATGTAAGCTCCCTTTCAATTTTTATAAATTTCAGATTTTAAGTTTTGGATTTATGGGGCTTTATTCATAAAAAAAGGGGGATTTTCAACACTTCACACAATAACTCAAAAAGGCTTTCACCAATGTCCATGAAACTTTGGTGAATTGTTTATATCTATTGATGTAAGCTCCCTTTCAGTTTTTATAAATTTCAGATTTTAAGTTTTGGATTTATGGGGCTTTATTCATAAAAAAAAGGGGGATTTTCAACACTTTGGACAATAACTCAAAAAGGCTTTCACCAATGTCCATGAAACTTTGGTGAATTGTTTATATCTATTGATGAAAGCTCCCTTTCAATTCTTATAAATTTCAGATTTTAATTTTTGGATTTATGGGGCTTTATTCATAAAAAAAAGGGGGATTTTCAACACTTCGGACAATAATTCAAAAAGGCTTTCACCAATGTCCATGAAACTTTGGTGAATTGTTTATATCTATTGATGTAAGCTCCCTTTCAATTTTTATAAATTTCAGATTTTACATTTCCGTGTTATGAATTTTTATGCTTAAAAAAGGGGGGATTTTTCAATTTTGGGACAATAACTAACACTTTCACAAAATTTTATGCAACTTTGATAAATTGTTTATATCTATTGACATAAGCTCCCTTTCCATTTTTATAAATTTTAGATTTTACGTTTTCTTAAGTAATGAATTTTTATACTTAAAAAAGAGGGATTTTATGAAACTTTGGTGAATATATTAATGATTTTGTATTTTGATTTGTATATATATTTCTAGTTGATCATATAAATTCATTTAAAGCATAAAAGACAAGTTAAAAGAGCAACGGGCGTATCATGCGCTAAAGCGCAGCCCTTTATTTTGTCTGTTATACTTTATCTTGATTGTATTATCTCTATACATTGTAAGTACTTCAACAGGCCTAATTTATGAAATTACTGGTTTTGACCTCAGACAATTTCATGTAGGGGAATAAGACATTTACCACCTTGTCCTTACCCCTTGCAGGTCTCTTGTGGATATTTTTTACTTAATTTAATAAATTCTTCAATTGAAATATTGAACCATATTAAAAAAAAAATTAAAATAAGGTACACTACAAAAAGAGATATCGAAGGTTAATAAAAAATAATGAAGAACAATTGCATACCTTAAATACATAAAAATAATTATAATCAAACAGATCTCAAGATTTATTGCCTGCATATTAATAGAAATGTTTATTTATAAGCCTACATAACTTTCAGGGTAAAAAATTTGTAATTTATAATATGCAATTAAGGTAAATGTATGATGTATGACCATAAAGCCATCAAATATATATTTTTACATATATTTATAAGTATTGTGATGATAATATATATATATATACCAGTTCCTTTGTCCAGTCTTTAACTTTTTGAATGCACTTATATGGTGTTAATTTCACTTAAGTGAGTTAAGCCTTCATAATATGCTAATAAGATAAACCTTAAGAATTTTTAATAAAATAAAAATTCATCAAAAGCCGTTTACAATGCAAGTGTTTACTCGTTAATGTTTTTATTGGGGATCTAGTCATGTTTGATCATTGGATAATAGTTGTTTAATATTCTGTGTAATTTACACACCTAGTAAGTTTAGCAAGTGAGATAATAAATATTTTTAGTCTGGTACACAAGTTAAAAAAAATATAAGGGTTTAAAGGCATTTTTCATGCAAAATATAAATTGCACAGTTTTATTGCATATTTTATCCAGCTATAATGTCCCAGTCAATCCCCTCAATAGAACTTAACTTAAAAATCTATTGTTTTGTTTGCTCAAAGTTTTGTCACTGGACATTCGTTTGTCAAGGAACAATCAATCAATCAGTTGGCCAAATGTATACTGTTTTCCTGTTTGAATGGATCTAGTAATTTTTTGGGCCCTTTATAGCTTGCTGTTTACTTTTATAAACTGTGACTTGGATAGAGAGTTGTTTCATTGGCACTCATGTCACATCTCTCTATATCTATGTTTCAAATTATGGCAAAAGTAAAATTCAATGCATAGATTTGAAATGTTTTGTATATTTGTTTTACAGCCTGTGCACTGGTGATTGGTTCATCAAATTACTGAAGAAATATTCCAGTGTTTCTGCCATTGCTTCAGAGGTATGAATTATGACTACATGTACTACCATGCTAAATGAAAATAATACTTTATGAATTTATGCATCCTATTTCCATTCTTGATTTACCTTCATCAAGGACAAACACTCAGTCAATAAAGTAAAAGGACCTAAACACATGAAGAGCTATAGAGTTGATTCATTATTATTTATAAAATACCAATTTCACTGGCAATGTTTTTATATATTATTAATTCGTATATTTTAACAAATTTGATTCGTTTAGGGATAGTCACATGTTAAACTATATTTTCGAAGGTAGAGAGAAAACGGCGGATAGCAAAAAGCATATTGCACGGTTATTTTTAGAATATCTAAAAGCCAATATACTTTGTGATGTCATGTAATGAATTTCAGGATATTGTTTAACGTTTTGAAACAAATGATATCTGTGATCGATTATTTGACGAAAACAATTCTTCAAATACATAAGATGTCCAAAAAAAATAAAATAAAATAACAACTAATTATATGTTGTTATTGTCAAGAAGACAATGTAATATCTATTAAGTTCCAACAAACCTAAATGACGATTTTGATACAAACATGGTCGGAAATTAATAATATAACAAATATAGCCTTTGTATGAGGTCAATACAGGATATATCGACCCAAAGAAGTATATCGACCTCGGACTTCGTCCTCAGTCAATATACTTCTTTCAGGTCAATATATCCTTGTATCGACCTCATACAAAGGCTATATTTGTATAATAACATACCGTATATTTAAAAAATAAAAATTGATAAAATGATAATGTTGTATTTTTCACCCTTAATGTCCCTTATCGTACCTCTTAATTTTGTACAACTGAAACCTAGATATATTAAGAAAATAAGATATGGTAAATAAACATATTTTTTTTTTATCAGGATAGCATCTAATATGAAGAACTAATGTAATGGTAATACCTTTTAACTTATTTTTAATGGAAGAATGCATTTCTTAAGACTCAATGATGCACACATAATACATTAATTTTTTTAACTACAAAATTTTATATATTGTATTTCAGGATAAAGCTGAGCAGTTGAAGATTCTTTTAGATTTAATAGAAAAACAGTATTCAATTAAAAGCAGTATTATAAAGTAAGTCTTCTCAAAGTTTTTTTTACAGATGAGCATGTATAATTTAAGTAATACATGTATGATTAAACTTAATTATACAACAAATCATGTTCAAATATATTTAGTTTTGGAATAAATATTGATCTTTTTTTCCATATTTTAGACGGTAAATACTTTTCACATCATTTTATGAATAATAAAAAAATTACAAGATCAATTGTCTTTGATCAAAGGAGGAATTTTGAGTCTCTTGATTTTTTTTATAGTTGTTTTTATGAACATATATAGATTAAATTCTACTGAGCATAATATATCATACCCCATCAGAGCTTAAAGCATCTGCCATAAACACAAAATTCAGCAAAAGAAAAAAAAGAATAATATATTGCAAAAGACAGGCACTGACCAGACAGGAGCTTGAACTTTTTATGTTCTAGAATCTAGATCATGTAGATTGAATGTACAAAGGTTTTGATATTCATAGTGAATTAAATTTAATTCAATATCTACATTTGACCTTGAACAGGCTTTGTAAAAATACTTCTAAGATATACTAATGGTATTTTGATTATTTTACAGTGCCTCAGACATTGTAGATGGTACAGTAGATGAGCATACGTTGATGATCTTTGTTTCCCTCCTACAGAGAAAGGTAAAATCATTATAGGATATATTTATTGTAATTAAACACACAATCTTCACAGTGATATTGTTTGCCTCAAATAACAGCCGAAATTCGGACTTTTCCCATAGGCCTAGAGAAAATTCCCAATTACTAAAAAAAATGGCTTAAAGTTCCTCCCAAAAAGGTCTACATTTTCCCCAAACAGTGATGGCATTGGTAGTAATGTTTGTAAATATCGTATTCATGTTATTATTTTGATATTATAAAGCACTTTTGAGATCCGGTTTTCTGATCAGAATCATCATGGTGTTTGTAACACATGTGGTTTTCAATACATTAAGTACCATCATTGCTTTTGTTTCTTTCCCCTCTCTGAAAAGTACCTTCCGGGTTGAAAATGTCTGACAACCAAAATATACATGAAAAAAACAGTGCAAAAAAGACCGCAAAGGTCATCAAAAAATCGGAGATGTGTTTAGAATAATATTTCCCAATTTCAATAAAAAATATGCATTTTTCCCAATAAAAAACGGTAGAGTTAGTTTTGAAAAAAGACAACAATATCACTGCTTCAATCATGCCTAGGGATCCTCTATATGGAAGTACGGTAAATGCATTGTTTAAAAAAGATATTGATAATGAGGATACTTTGAAAATGCATAATATAAAAAAGAAGATGTGGTATGATTTCCAAAGAGACCAAGACCAAATAAAACAGAAATTAACAATACAGGTCACAGTATGGCCTTCTAAAATGAGGAAGGTGCATATTACATAGCTATAAAAGGCCTCAAAATTACAAATGTAGAAGAAATAAGAAAGCTTGCTTTTAAGAAATAAGAATGAAACACAAAATGACAGAGACATAAGTTAGACTACAGCTTAACCCTGAACAGCAATAGAAAAATGTAACATATTCAGTAAATAATTGTCTAAAATATTTTGAAAGCACAAAGTTAACCTGTCAGCACAAAGAAGATTGAAAAACTATTTATATATTTTGTAGGTTGATGGCAGTAGTCTTATAGATGAAGGATCTTCAGTAAGTGGTTTACATTGATTTTAAGATGTTTGCTACTCAGTTTCAAAATAACAAGCTTTTCATAACACTAGAATATATAAATAGAGGATTAATAAAGAACAAAAAAAAGCAAAAACAATATATAGGCCAATGTGCTTGTTTTAGAGATAATAGCCATTTGGCGGGAAAATGTTCTCTCTTGACTTGTCATAGCTTTATCATTGACAAATATAAGTTCTTAAAAACTATTAAAAATAACAAGGATTTTATAAGACTTTTACAGATGGCTTATAATTATACATGTAAAAGATTTATAAAATAAAAAGTGGGGGTCAATGGGCAAATTTTTTAAGGCATTAAAATGGATAAAACCAAAGGATTCCGAAAATCTGACAAAAATCCCAATACATGCCAAGTGAACATCCTTAAGAAAATTAATTGAGAATATGTCAGTCAACATCCCTTAAAGAGTTTCTCCATCAACTCAAAACATTTAAAAAAAGAAATCAGCATACTGCTTTATTAAAGACTAAGTTATGATACCATGAGTGACACTATAAATAAGTTTTTGTAAATATAAAAATACCATAAGCCATTTCTAGCTTTTGATTCTTATGTTTCATGCATGGTAATAGATATAAAAAAAAAAGATGATTGCCAATGAGACAACTCTTCATAATAGACCAAATGACACAAAAATTAACAACTATCGGTCACCATACGACCTTCAACAATGAGCAAAGCCAATACTGCATAGTCGTCTATAAAAGTCCCCAAAATGACAAATAACGTCTGGATAAGAAGGAATAGCAGATCCAAACTACTAGAAGTTGGATATTAAAAAAAAAAATGAACAAACAAACAAAAAGGAGAAATTTAATGGACTCAATGATCATTGTACAAAGGATGAAATGAGGGATGAATGAGACACATACTTCACATTCTCCTCACTTTAAGGGTGTGAGCGTTAAAATAAACAAAAAAACTCTTAGACACACACACTTTTTATTTCTGTCTTATTTTGACACTGCTTTTAAATAATCAATAAACAGCTAAATACAATTGGTCTTTAAGTTACACATAAGTAATGTTTTCAACTGAATTGACAAATTTACATTTTATTTGCAGAAGTCAGATAGCAGGAAAAATCCTTCAGATGAAACATCAGACTGGTTTTCTACATCTAATGGTTCAGGATCAGATTCTCAGTTCTCTAGGTTACCAGTAGAAGCAGAAAGCATATTAACAAAAACTATCAGTGATACAATTTCTGATCGATTTCACGAGGAAGACAAATTAAGTGCCTTATCACGATCTACTTATGATTCAAGGGACAGAACTCTAGAGAGAGAAAGTTCACCGCATAGTCGTCATATTAATGGAAGCTATGAACCAAAAAGAGAAAGTAAATTAACAAGTGATACAGTCAGATCAACATCTCCATTACGCAGACCAAGAGATCACAAAGCAATAATGGCGGAGGCTAAGGAAAAATTAGAGGAGCAAAGACGGAGGAGAGAAGATGAAGATCAAAAAGTTAGAGAAAATGAACAGAAACTTTTTAAAGAAACGGAAGCTAAAAAGATCGATACTAGTATAAAACATGATTCAGTGAGGTCATCACATAATGACATAGAGGAAGTGATGCGTGAAAACTTGCCACAATATTCAACTGGTCCCCCACAGTATTTACCTGGACTAGGTAGAGGTGTCCCCATTTTCGTGGTACCAGGTCAGAATCCAGAAACAATGTTTTTATTACAAGCCTTGCGTCAGGCTCGTCATGAAGCAAACTTTCATGATCAAGACTCTAGTTCAAAAAGTTCTTCAGAAGAAACTCTTCCTAAAGCGACACTTTTAGATTTAGAAACTGTTGATGATATACCTCCATCAGAATATCTTCAGTTTGAATCCGACAAGAAAGCTGAAATGTCCACTCCTCGTGGTGTATCACCAAGGAGATCTAATTATGTTCCATCACCTGAATTTTTACCCACGAAAAAGTCCATTATTGATGTACTTGGAAATCCACCAGATCCACAAACTAATGTTGTGGAATTTCCTCCTGCAGAAAAAGATGATAGGAGACATTTCCCACGAGTGGAAATTAAAGAAGATGTTAAGGTTAGAAGAGAAATGGGAAGAGATCAGAGTGATGAAAGATTGTCTCCAAGAAGAGACAATTCAAATCGACCACTTTCTCCTGGATATGATTTTATTGATGAAACTGTCTCTATTAATGATAAAGACACTGTGCCAAAAACAATTCTTAAAAAGTCATCAAATTATGGAACTTCAAGTAGGGATTCAAGTTATGAAAGAACAAGAGATAGGTCGCAAAGCCCAAGGTCAAGTGAACATGAAAGTGGATTACGTTCAAGATCACCACGGGATCAGATGGAAAGAGATCGTTCATTGAGTAATGACAGGACACCTTCTGGTAGATCATTATCACCAAGATCTAATAGATCTCCGAGACATAGATCATCTGATCTAGATAGGCTAACTGATAATTATGATCGAATTCAGTCTGGTAATCAACATCGAGAAACAGCTCCTGGGAGTTATTCAGATTCAGTTGATCCTAACACTAGACTTGTCAAAGTATTTCATCAGGAACTGGATCTTCTTCGGATGAAAATGGAGATGCTTGAAAAATCCCATTTACCAGACGACGGTGATTTAGAGGATTTGAATTCATTAACACAGAGATTAAGTGAAAAGATAAAAGAAAGATTAAGTAGCAGATCACCTCGCTCACCAAGGTCACCTAGACATAGGTCAACCTCACCAGATTACACAAGAGGTAGACTTTTTCGAAAGAATGATGTAGAATCTCGTTCTTTATCTGAGAATCGAGTCTCGCCATCTTCAGATTGGAGGACTTTGCCTAGTGAAAAGTCTAATAGTTTACACAATTTGCCAGTAAGCATAGATAAGTCACTTAAGGTGGATGATGATGGAAAATTACTATATTCACCAAGATCACAAGGCAAGCCAATAACTTTAGGATATAGTAGTCCAATTAGGAAAGTTTCCGATGAAATTTGGGGAATGAGAGAAGAAGAGTTTGCAGGTGTTACAAATGTGCAAAAAGAAAAATGGAAGAAACTTACTTCTGCCCGTGATATATCAGATAGCGATATTGTAGAATTGAAACATGCTCTAGGAACAGTAGTTGCTGAAAATGACATTTTACAAGCTAAACTTCGAAATTCAAATACTGACATTCAAGAAAAAATGAGAAAAACAGGAGAAGTTTTAAATGACTGTAGATGTCATTTATCAAAAGCTCAAGCTGAAAATATGGAATTACGCACACAGTTAGAAAAAGAAAGAAATAGAAATGAATCTTTGGAGGCTAGAATGAGAGAATTTGAAAAACAAGTTAAAGATCTAAAAGGTGTTAATAGTGAACTAGAATCTGAATTAGAAGAAACAAGAAAGTTACTCAAGGGATCTAGCAAAAAGGATATTCCAACCATGCAGTCATTGGCAGAGGAACGAGATGGACTTGTAGAGGTCTTAGGTACAACTCAGACTGAAAATGAAAGACTCAGAGAGGTAAGGAATGTAGAAAACAAGTCAAGGTCAAAACAGAATAACATAAACTAGAAATTTCTTGAAGTAGATATATACTCTTTACAATTATTACCCTTTAGTAAGGATACATTTGTATATTTGAATATGTCATCGGAGTTTAAGGAATGCCGAAAAATATTAATTTCAAATAGCTTTGATGGTGTTTTTTTTTGTAACTTTGTAACTTTGTGGAACTTGTATGAGATAAATGCAAAATATCTCAAAAGAATGGGTATTTGCCAAGAGTCAACAACACAATGCACATGAAAATTGAAAGACTTCTGAAAGTCAACACTAATAGAAAATTGCCTGTACAATATTTCAAGCACTAAATTCCCCATCATCCAGAAAAATTCATGTGGATTCATTGTTATTCATTGGACACCAATTTTAGGTTGTTTCGTGGGTACAGGTGAACCATTCATTCAAATGTTCACCGAATTTTCAAATTTTCTATAGTTTGTATGTAAAGAGATGCAAAACCATGAAATCAAATATGGTTGAAAATGGAAGTTTTCCTCAATCCACAAAACTTGATGCCCATGAAATAATTGAATCCACATTGACTAAATGTCAGAGATGTTTTATACAAGAAGAGCTAATCATGTAATCTAATTCTTTTTCAGGAACTGGAGAGAGCCCAGAAGTATGCATTTAAAGCACAAACTACTATAGTTGACCTTAAGACTATCGTTGATGATGCCAGAAAAGAGAGACAACAATTATTTGAGGAAATAACTAGGTTGCAAAGTGAAGGACATCTTCAAACTATCACTGGAATTATAAAAAAATATATGGACAAAGGAATATATTTAGATGTTGAACCAATTAATGGTTTCAAAATTCCTAGCAGAACAGCTTCTCCAACACCAAATGAGAGACGCTGTTCTCCCGTACCCAAACAGAGGCTGAGTAGATCAGTAGACAGTGTGATTTCACCAAGGTCACGGTCAAAGTCCCCCAGAGCAGAAACTCCAACAAAGCATGTGCCAGAAAATACTGGTACCAAATCATGGTCTATGTCTGCTCAGCAAACTTATTCAGGACTTACTCGTTCATATCAGGAACCAACTCCTAGTCAGCGTTCTTATCAGGATCCTGCTCAGCGATCATATCAACAACCAAATCAACGTTCCTATTCACCGGCTCGTCATTCATACAAGGAACCAGTCATGGCTAGCAGTCCACTCAAAACTCCATATGGGAGAGTTAACGGACTGTCAATTCCCATTACACCAGTAGTAAATGATATTATTTCTGATGATGATGATGATGATGATTTTGAGGATGAAGGCATTGAAGGATTCCATTACAATTACGAAGATATTTCACCATCAGTTACATCAAATTTAAAAGAAATTTATCCTCATAGAAGAACGAGGTCATATAGAAATAACTTTTCTAGTTCATTTGATGAAGGTCGTGTGTCTCCAACCGTAGACGATATAGAAGTGAATAGAATATTATCACGTCATCCTGTTAGGTTAGACTTTAATGATACAGCTGACAGTTTTAGAAGTAGGTCACCAAGAAGGGAAGACAACTTTAATGTAAGCTACGAGCGAAGCAAAAGTCCAGGCCGTTTAGATATAGCCGATTTGTATGAAATGAAACAGCCAGTACGACAACAAAATTACA
Organism: Mytilus galloprovincialis; assembly: GCA_037788925.1. Taxonomy (NCBI): domain Eukaryota; kingdom Metazoa; phylum Mollusca; class Bivalvia; order Mytilida; family Mytilidae; genus Mytilus; species Mytilus galloprovincialis. The sequence continues at coordinate 44,034,398 of CM075337.1, read as the reverse complement.
ACATCTATGGCAACACAAATAGGAGACCTGTGACGAGAAGTGAATCTCCTAGTAATAGGTATTCAGATCAGAAAAATTACAGTGGTAAATCAGGAGAGATAAACAATAGACTATTTATAGCCGCTTTAGATAACGCTGTCCATGATGAGGGTTCCAAAAAATATTACGATGATCATGACATTCCTGAAAAGGACTCATGGCGAGACCGTAAAGATCGCCTATCATCAAGCTATGGACCTGAAGTATCACGGGCAGCTAGAACTGGTGTACGAAGTAATGGGGTCAAAGGAATTCTTAAGAATACAAAGGGTGAACAAAACTATATGATAAAACACGGAACCTCATCACCTCTTCATAGATCTGTTTTAGAAAGGTCAGTTTCCCCTGCAGCAAAAACGCCACCAAATAATAGAGACATTAACAAAAATTATAGCAAGCTAGCAAATAGTAGTTTAGCAAATAACAAAACTTTTGGTAATTCGGGTAAACCATCATTAGCACCAGCTAGTTCAGGCAAGCCCTTGTTTTCAGGAGCTAGTAAGAAATCTGGCATTGTACGGAATCCTAAGGATTTATTTGCTGATGTTAGTCTTTCTCCTGTACGCACTGCTTCACCATCTAAATATCAGCACACTCCACTGTAAGTATATATAGTGCTTGTGTATAGACAGCTTTTATTTATTTATTTATAAATCATTGTAAATTACCATTTAATATTTATACATGTAGTTAATAAATTTTAAGGCTTATATTGCTTGAGTTGAATGAAGCTTGATCTGCATTCTGATTGCTTTTTTCAATTTTTTGTTCTATTCCTTGCTTTTGAAAAAAAAAATCTGAGGCAAGATGTATTCATTGGGTCCACTGCATTTTGAGCTTGTGTATTAGCACATCACCTTTTTGTGGCAAATTGCATACATGGGATCAGAGCTTTATTTTTTAGTTATTTCACAAATTTTGGTATCACATTTTCCAAATGAATCCGAATCATTTATAAATGATCTACATGATCTAGTGCATGCTAGCCTATGTTAACATATACAATTTATCTACTTTGCATTCAGTAATATTCCTAATCCTATTGGATAATATTTTTCATTAATTTACTTGATCAGAATGATACAATGTAAGTTCTCAATAAAAATTTACAGTAATTTTTTAATGAAAAAAATCAAATTAATGCATGCAAGTCTTCAACATTGCTCAATATACCAGCTTTTTCTGAAATTAAGAAAATTCTTAACCTTCATTTCAATTAGATATACATGTATACTTTATAAAATAACAAAGAATGCAGTTCTCCAAACATTCCTAGGAATAATAAATTCCATTATGTTTATATATAAAAAGAAGAAATGCTGAGTTTATTTTTTAAACATAATTATTTTCTGTGGATGCACAGCTTGACTTTTTACTGTTTATATTGTCATTGTCACAATAGTGTTGAATATTTCAAGTCCAAACTGTATGTTTCTAATAAATATATCTATTAATTTAATCTTGATTTAGTAGTAGGTGCAAATTTTAAAGCAATTTTCTCATGTTTTTGATTAATGCTGATTCACGGCTGAACAAAGATTCAATTTAACATACCTTTTCACAAATATTTTTGATTTCCCTTAATAAATGACTCAATAACTATTGTGACTTTGACACGGTTGTTGTTTTGCTTACTAGTTTCGCTTATTTTTTAAGTGGCAAGTACAAACATTATTTTGCTTTCTTTTCAGATTAACTGTCAAATAATACAGGGTGAAATTGCACACTTGAGATCCCTGCACATTTATTTCCACATTTATTTCACGCATTTGTGTAATTGTTGTATTGTTCATGTTGATTTATACTCAATTGTTTATCATGAATTAATTGTTTATGTTTTTATTCTGTATCAATTATATACTGTTGCTTCATGTCCTGTGTTCAGTATAAAATATATTAGTGACCATTGGAAGTATTTCATTGCAGTGCCATGTTCTGTTTTGCGATCTTCTGGCATCAAATCTTGCAATAAAGGATATTCTATTCATCTTTATTTATTTTTTATACATTTTAAATTTTTAAAACTATATGTGTAAATACTTCTATTTGATCTATTTTAAATGTTTATAAGTGCATTTCACAAGATTAAAATCAGAAAATCAGAAAATGGCATTGAAATGTTCTGCTAACAGTTAGTGTTTGGGAGTTAAAGATATTCGTTCACCTTCATAAATTCTCTACTTGTAATTGCTAGTCATAAAGTTGAATATCAAGAGTTACTTGCCCTTTATTTTTTGGTATCAACTGGGAATTAACTTCCATTGACTTTATTAATTTGAAGGCTCACTGTTGTGCAATATAATTCTGAAATAAATTTTACCAAAAAAGGGGAATGGAAAAGAACTTTACATTAGAAACACTCAAAAATAACAATTCTGTTTTTCAAAGGAAGATAACTCTAGAATAAAAATGATTGACAAGTAGAGAACTTCTATGGATGTTCCCTAATTCTATAGTTAGCACCTGGATAAGAAGCAGAGAGAAATTGACCTGTTACAAATTTTTGGTTTATTATGACAAAATATTTAAATTTGATAACTGCATTTTTAGAAACATTGCAAATAAAACAAGGGTAAATACAGGATGAATTATTCCCTGTAAAAGGATTATAAGATATATGTTTAACAAAGAATTTCAAATCACATTGTAACATGTATTTTAATAATTTGTGGATGTTCAGATGCATTTCAATTTCTCTGTGCTTTCCTTTATAGTTGACCTTCAACTTTAAAATGTGGTGTGGTTGATCTTAAATTGCATTAACAGCAGCAAATAGATTTAAAAAAAAAACAGTAATGATATATTTTTTGTGGGATATATGACTAGTCATATAATTTACATTGCTAATTGCAGTTGAGTTTTTATGGTTAATGAGTTCATTAATTTACTAATTTTAACATAACTTTTCAATAACACACACATTTTGTTTTTCAAATTCAAAATGAAAAATGCTTAATGGTCAAATCAGGTCAATTTTATGAGGCAAATATATTAAATGCATAACCTTATATGGTATTATATCAAACATAAGCAAACAGCCATAAATGCTATCATTGCTCAACCATTATATAATCAAGACTTCTACACACTGTTACCAGTTGAAAGGGATTTCTCTACTTTTCAACCAGCACCTTCTGATAGGAACATATTTCTGTATCTCTCTATAAGTAGACAATCTTCTTTTGCACAGTGATTCTCCGACACCTCAATTAACTGAGGAAGAAAAGAGATATGCAGATCTACTTGTAGACAAATATACAAAGCAGCTTGGATTCAATACCATATACAGCTGAAATTATAGGTAATTACATCTACCGGTACTGTAAATTAAAGTAAAAAAGAAAATTGAAGCGACTACCTTTAAAAATATTCAAAAGCAAAAACAAAACAATAATCCTTTATTTAAAAACTCTCTGTAACATACAAATGTAAAACCTGAGGTATACATATATAAAAATTCTTAAAACACTATAAAAAACACTTAAAAATGAAATATTTAATGTATGTTACACTTACATTTACATGCTTTCTATTTATGACTTGATCAGAGGTTTAGTGGTGCTTTATGCTTGCATGATATTGTATTTCAATAACAGAAACTTAACTGTATCTACTGTGGATTCAGAAAGATTTGTGGGGCAATATTTTTTTTATTTAGTGGGTCTAGGCAAAGTATTAAGGTGGTACCCAACACTTTCCCTAAAATTAATTTGGCTTGTTTAATTTTCATAAAATTTTGACAATGTATTTACTTTGACCCTTCAACAAAAATATAAAAAAATCAAAATTTTTGAATCAACCGTTTTGTCAGAAAAAATACACTGGTTATATAGCAGTTTGACAAACACCAATTTTGATCATTGAGAAGCTTAATATTCCATTAACAACACAACGTAATTAAAAGGTTTAGCTGACTTTACAGAGTTATCTCCCTGTAGGGTTAGGTACCACCTTAATTGTCTAAAAATATACAATTATTCTTCAATCTATGAAAAATATTACCTACAAAAATAAATGAATCCACAGTATTAAATATTTATGTTTAAATATAAAATGTATTCATATATACATACAAGTGCCAACATACATTAATAAAAATGAGCTGATTAAAAAAGAGGATAGCATCATGACTTAATACATGAAACTATAGACATCATGTTTTTGCTTGTTATATTTATTTGTATATCAGGGACATACACAAATATATATATATATACATATAATATAAGATTATAGTCAGAGATACTGTGTACACAAATATGATATGTTCACTATGACTAATAATAATAATTATATAACTACATATACTTTATTATACAATGGAACTTTGGAAGCTGTATGATAATGGTTTAACTTGGAAATTCATGTCAAACAGTAAACATATTGTGAAGAAAAAAAATCTTTAAAAAAAAAGATAAGGTTGAACCTTTCAAGTTTAAAAGTACCCCCAAAGTTCAAATATAAGTCAGATTATTGTCATGATGTTTCTTTGGAAAAGGATTTTAGGTAATGGCAAATTAATATTCTAGATTAGTTTGGAATGAATGGGGAAAATTGTATAAATTAATTGGGTGAACTAACATTTTATCTTACTTTGAGTTCAAGAAGAGCAGATGTAATGCAGACAGACTCTTGATCTAGGCATAGTATTTTCAAAAGTTTGTATTTATTGATCTGGACTCAGTATTTTCAGTAGTATATTTTCTAATTTTTCCCACTTTATATTTCAGATGTCCAAGTTACAGAATAAATTGTACTAGTGCTGCTACTTTCCGCTAAAGGATTTATTTATATCTCTTTTCTGTATTTTATGAATTTTGCTAGACATTTTTTCGTACAAAAATTATTGATTTTCTTATTTTGTGAAAAATAACTATTAATTGTTGTCTCCCTTATATTGTGAAACATGGTTAAAGGGGAGATAAGCAGTTTTTGCTTGTCATATTTTTTGTAGAATCTTTTTCTCAGATATTTTAAATATGATTTTATTTATTGCACTTTTTCTGCTTTATATGTATAATTTTGCTATTCATTCATGAAAAAGCATTGCTGCAGCTAGTTTAATTCATGGTGCCTTTGTATTCAAACTAGAAAAAAGTATTTCAAAAGTTCTTTCATTAGGTTTTTAAAGACTATTATAACGAGAGATAAGGAACTGTGTAAAACATTCATCAATTTTACCACCAAAAGGTGCTTTAGGTAGAAAAAAGTCAGTATTTGAATTCTGAAAATAGAACAGTTTATTTATCTTTGCCAGTATATGAAGTAAATAGGATTGTTTTTGTATTCACAAGTGTTTAATTATGTGTTTTAATGTGAAATGCTGTGATAGTATTGCTAAGTTATTTATTTTTAAGATATATTTTCTACTATTATTATCCAACCTACCCCAAATTTATAGGGGGCTATCAGATTTTACCCATGACTGACTACATGAACACCGTCCTGTTCCTTTTTAAAGTTTTACTTCAATTAATAAAGTCCATATTTTAATATTCCATGATAATTTATAAGTGAAGTTCTATGTACAGTACAATAACACTTGAGTCAATTTAACCTACATTTCAAAATTGAATGACTGTTAATGTTTTTACATCAAAGGTTCACTTTATAGATTCCTATTGTAATATATGAACAGTATTTCGCTTCTATACTACAGTCTTGAATATTACCAGACGATACAGCATCTTTTATGTAATTAAACCAAAATTTATGTTATTGGACCAATATTTTCTCATGTTTTGAATGGGACACTTGTGTCGTACCGACACATCATGTATTTTTGTATAAATGCATTGTTATAATAATCATATTATTTATAAGATATCATTCCGTCCAAATTTGTATGATTTAACAAATTCTTTGTAGCATTTGATCAACAGATTGTTTTTAAGTTTATCCGCTTTGACTTTCAATGAAGATTTTAGAAGTGTGAAATATACACATTTTTCAAAATTTATGATTGTAGTTTTTTGTTTCTATTGTTTTATTTCATGTTACATTTGTACCTCTTTTTATAAAATGTTTTTTTTTTTTCAATCTTTTAATGAATAGTACAACTTACTAAAAATTAATATAAAAATTTTCTCTATTTTTTTTAATTTGAATTTTACACTTTCAAAAGACAAAATGATAATACCATTTTTATTTGACATCATGTTGATGTTTTTAAACAAAGCATTCTTCATAGCATTTATCCAATCTTTCAAGTTTAATCCCATTTGTATAAAAATCATAATTTTTCAAATCTTCTCAGGATTCATGAGTATATGCATTTAAAAAATCCAAGTGCAAGTACATGAAAATATATTTATTGACTAAAATTATTGAATTTATTCTGCAATCAGCTACCTATTGCACATAGTTTTGCTTTATTTTTATTTATAATACAAATAAATTTTTGCTTTATTTTGAAGAAAGACAGTCTCTAAATTTTTTGTCTTCTTAGAGGGCTTCATTTAAGTCATGTTGATTTCTATAAAATTCTAGGGCAAAAACTTGGGGATTAAAAAAATAAATAATTAAAACGTCAAGGGTAAATTGCAGGATAAAAACAACATATATATTTTGTTTGAAACAAAGAGAAAAGCTTTGAGAGCATTGCTTTTTTTGTCTTGTTTCAAAAGCCTTCACAATTAAATTTCTTATGTTGCCTTCTATGTACAAAATATTTTATATGTATTTTTTTTCTCCTGCTATCAAAGTACAAGGTGCAAATTGTTCATCATTTGTCCATTTGATGATGTACCGTTTAACAAATACACTTTGTCTTTCGTTTTCCCAAAAAGAGATTCTTTGAATTAGTCTGAGATAACTAACAAGTTTTTCAGTATTGTGATGGTTCCGTCCAGGTAGAGGGAAAGTAATTTATTTAAACTTTTACATTTTTTATCACATTCCATATTTATATATAAGCATCATCTGTGATATATTTTATAATAAATTAGTATTTATAAATTTGTATTATTTTTCTTATACAAAAGTCCATGTAATTGCAATATTTATATTTTATTTTCCTGCAACCATAGTTACAAAAGCATGATTTTGCCTACAGTTTTCACTGGCGGCATTACCAATTGCTTGAATTAGTTGACACTTTAAAGACATATCTCTGTGTCAACATTTTATTCATATTAAAAACATTTCACCACTCCACAAAGTCAAGAAATTTTTTTTTCAGCTTTTTGAACACTTTTTTAAAAAGATTGCTGTCAAATCCTAATGGGTTCGTAAACTTTTTTTCATTTTTTTAAAACTTATTTTTAGGATAAAGAACAAGGACTAGGAATTTTCTATAGTCTCAAAACCAGAACACTTGAAAAATGAGATGACATGGACTTTTGTAAAGAAACTAGTAAAGCTATTATGAGCACAGTTAGATATTGTATGAATGTGTTAATGGTTTGTTGTCAAACAACTAGTGAAATCATGCCAAGAAATAAAAGAAGTATTTTCATTTATATTGTGGAGTTTTATTTTATGATAATGGCATTTATTCAAAATACTTAATTGCCCAGACTTGATAAGTCTTGACTTACACTATCATAGACATTCCATCATCAACAAAAGTTAAGACTCTGAACTGAAAACTGCTGAAAGTTTATATCAAATGATGGTCTTTCCTTGATATGCAGAAAAAAAAACTTTTTCATCACAGGGCAATGTTAAATCATCTTTGCTAGCCGATGGTTACGATCCAGTCCCAACCTCACCAGGGAAGTCTTTGGGCTAGTTTGTAACCCGTTGTCTAGGGAAAATGATGTCAAACCAGCTTTGATGATTAGTAACCAAAAATTACAAACATTGCCAATCTCTGCTGTGACTGTTGACCTAAAATAATGGGTATATACACATGTTTATAAAATAGAGGGATGTGTTACATGTATGATTGCCAATGAGACAAACTATCCAACAGAGTTCTTATAAAGAGGCCTTTGTGGCAAAAGGTAATTATCTACCAAAATTTGATAAAATGTCTGGTTTATGAATTAATATATGGAAATAAAAATGTTCACAATGTTTCAGTTTACCATAGTCCCTGTAACTGACCCAAAGTTCAAAAGAGATCTTTTCCTTTCCAAGAGTTCAAATGCTTGTAATGTGTCTGTCTAGCTGGGTTCATACGAAATTGACCTCATTTCATGGTTTTGTTTTCGTATTTTTGTCAATTTATCATATATACCATAAGCAATAGGTCAACTACTAGTATATTTGGTGTCTGGAATGATTATGAGGTGAACATGTCTGTCTGGCAGGTTTCAAATAAACTTTACCTCAGTTTCATGTTAAATTAGTCCGTTTTGTAGATTTAGTTGTTTGAACTGTTTCTCAGGTACTATTAGTAATAGGACCGCTATACTTGGAGTATGGAATGATTGTAAGGTGTACATGGCTGTCTGGCTTAGTTCATCAGAATGTGACTTCATTTTCATAGGACATTGTTTGTGTTAATTTTATGTAATGCTTGAAGTAAAACCATCATATTACAGACCGTCAACTTAAATTTCAATGATAAGTAAAACAGGCGAGACATTTCAGCGTGTGCTTTCTTGTAACCCATTGTGTAGTGATTTTGTTTATTATCTTGAAAACAAAAATAGATAGACACTCTGAATAGCAAAATATTCAACAAGACAAGATCTTCAAATAAACCAAACCAGGCTGAAATTGTCGTTTTTGGAGTTCTTGCTCCTAAATGACGACATATTCCATTATGTTTGGGCATTTTTGCCAATCTTGAAAACTGAATAATAAACACTTTGAACAGCGAAGATCATCAGCAACGGACAAGATATACAATTAAGTAATGTTTTGCCGAAATTATTAGTAAGTAGTCACTTTATCAGAGTAATTGCCCTTAAATGACGTTTTTATCCTTTTTTTGTGTTGTGGGCAAACAAATAAAGAAGAAAGGAGAGAAACAGTAAATGAAATAAAAATAGCAGCAATACAAGATGAAGAAAAAAGAGCTATTGCCATGCATTCTATTCTATCATATTCCACAATGTTGAAGATGCACATTGACCTATAGCTAGGTTAGCGACACATACACTAAAGTAGCCCCTAGTTTAATGTGTAGGAAAACAAAAGGTATACTTTGGTAACGAAAATGCTGTGTATATTGAAATTCAATGTGAAATGGCTAATGTTAACATTTCATTCCTTTATATTATTCAAATTGCTGAAAGTCTCCGATCAACTACATTGAAAACTAGCCATACGTCTTTTGTTACAACTTTTCAATGTAAGATTGGTGCTCCCTCCAGTGTCAGATATATTTTATGCAATGTTTATGACATTTAGTGAATACGTAACAATATACCTTACAGATAATAGATGAGATATAAAGCAATATAACTTGATCATTTTTTCATTAAAACAGCACTGAAGATGAATTTAATGTGCGCATTGAAATAAAAAGTTGGCTTGAATATTAAAAAACCAGAGGACGACCTTAGCTCTGAAGATCAAAGACACTCAAAGTGTTTTAATAATATTATAATTATCTGTGGCTTTGTTAAAATGTTAAAACAAATTATGTCTTCAAAAGTAAACAAAACTGAATCAACATTGATATTCATATAGCCAGTACCTTGAAAAATATTAATCTATTGCAGGTGCTTGTAAAGATGTTGTTGTATGTTTTGTACACACATGTATGAACATCGTATTTAAAAAAAAACAGGAATTACTAAAAAAAAATTAAAATAGAATAGTACTAAAACCCTACTTCTCTTGAAAAAAATTGACGTATAGACAAAGACGAATAACAACGGACCACATGTGCATGGGAAAGATAGTTTGGTCGTGGTTCAAGCACATGTATCATGTGGTGGGTTTAAACCGGTTGTTTAAACCACCAAATGTTATCCCATTTTCTAGTCTAAATCGTATGTCATAAAAGTTTAACGCGCAATAAAAAATATCTGCACAGTATGATAACAACGATATTGAACGAAGAAATAAAAAAATAAAATGGCACAACATTTGGAAAGCTAGGATAACTGAACTTCGTATGAGCGCTTGCAATGGCGATTGCATATTGTTACTTCATTGATAAAAAAAAAATATAACATGGTCCTACCACTATAAAACCAAATCTCATAAATCACACAGTGCACCTCATTTATTACCCTAGTTTTATAGATCAATATACTCTATATGGATTATTCTAGGAAGTACATATGTTTTCTAGTTTATGTGATCTTTAATACGGAAGAGTTCATATCGTGTGGTCAGATTGATTATAATGAACTCTGATTATAAGTTATGCATTTATTGTCCTGTCACAACTTTGACCACCGCATAGTACATCAATTTTTTACCCAGTTTTCCTCAAACATTGTGTGGTTTGATAATATTGTTGTGGTAAATAGGCATGTATGACAATTTGTAATTCTATGAAACAATAATGTTGTTTTATACACGCAAGAATAAAAGTACATTGTATAGATCTAAACCTGTTTGATGGATTATGAACTCTTAGTTAAACAATGTGTATTCAAGTTTCAATAGAATAATCATTAAAACTTAATCACATTGTTAACCCCTGTCCGTCCGTCTGTCCATCCTTTCGTTCATCCTTCCCATTATGGGTATTTATTTTTTCAGATGACTTCTCATACAGTTTGAATTGATAGCACCTGAGATCACCCCCAGTTTATTTGGTGGGATTCGTGTTGCTTATATAGTCTTTAGTTTTCTATGTTGTGTTTTGTGTACTTTTGTCTGTTTGTCTTTTATCTTTTTTTAGCCATGGCGTTGCTAGTTTGTTTTCGATTTATGAATTTGACTCAGTGTCCCACTGATATCTGTCGCCCATTTTTTGAAATCTTAATTTTTATTGATATTAGCTCTTTTGGGATATAGTTAACTTTGTAATTTTACGGATTATATACTTGAAAAGAGGTATCCGGATAACTCCTCCTGCTGTTTGAATGCTTGGAAGTTTTCACTTTGCTGACTGTTTGTACACATATTGAAGGTGTGCATGCGGTCAGGTTTTTTATTTTTTTATTTTGGAGATAGTTAAACTTTTTCATTTTTGGCGTATAAACTTGCAGAAGAGGTGCATAGTGTTACCGAATAACTACTCCTACTGTTTGAATGCTAGGAAGTTTTTCCTTTGCCTGCTGTTTGTTCATGTATATATTGAAGGTGTTCAATTGGTCAGGGTTTTGATTTTGATTGGTATCTGCTTTTTGGGGAGATATTTGAACGTTGTCATTGTTGGTGTATGTATTTGCCAAAGAGGTGCAAATATAGCGTTTTCGGTTGACTTCTCTTACAGAGAGCCATAGACATATGTGCTCGCATGCTCAACTTTGTGTATTTTGAAATAACACTTTGCTTCTCCCAGACACATACATATCTCAAAGAAAGTCCTACATTAACTTTGTTATAACTAATATAGTTTATTCAGAGTGGACTGCGGGGACATCACTTTGTCGAGTTTGTTTATGAGGTAAATCCTCGAAAGTAATTTTTTTACCAACAAAAAAGGTCCTCACCGGCTATAAAACAAATCTGCATGATAACTGGTGAGTTAAGAACATCACACCACTAAAAATTTGAATGTTTAAGGGGTTTCTGCTTCTGTCATATCACCTTCTTTGCGGTCGCTGAAGTGTAAAAAAGTCAAAATCTATAGTTGGGTTCAAAGAGGACAACCCTGTCGTAAACACTCTAATTAATTAATAAGTGTGACTGTGCCTGAACTGTTTATCTGAGTACAGTTGTGACTGGCTAAATACATAGATACTAGAAGATGTTATCGAAAATACGTTAGTATAAATAATCAAAATTACATAGTCATTGTTATAAAAATGTCATGTAGGTACTTCTGTCAGCAAGACAAACGAGGTGATGATTCAGGACCCGGATTTTCGCGTTCAATCCAATAAATGATATAATTTATTACGTTATTATTTCCCGATAGATAATTCATTTTTCTGGTACAACCAATGAACTGTATTCTTTCAATAAATCCATTAAACGAATTAACAACTTACTTTTTAATTTCAATTAAAATTACTATGCAATATTTCGATGCTTTTTCATTGACATCATCGTAAGGGAAAAACAGACCATGTCATACTAAATATCAACAAATTATATTGATCACAGTATTAAGATAAATATTTTTGTTACATACATGTTCCCTCAAGCAAAGAACTTGTAAATGATAAATTAAAGAGGTATGATTGACATGATTACTCAAAGTTATAGGTTGAATAGCATGTTACATTTCTTGCATTCTTCATGTCATGTCGTCTAGAAATGAACAATTTTGTTTTTTCGTTTGAATTGTTTTACATTTTATTATGTAAGGGCTAGCATTTATAGCTTGGCATGTGGTATGGGTTTGCTCATTTATGAAAGTCGTGTGGTGGGCTATAGTTGCTGACAGCTACGTCGATTTGTCTCTGCACTCGGATATCTCCTTATTTTATAATGATAAACATTCTAGAAAAAAAAATAATAGGTGTAAGAGATGTCAGAAAATGTTAGAAAACCGAAGCGTTTTAGTGTAAAAATGTGACAATCATAGATTGATTATAAAAGTGGGTGACAAACTTAATAAAACTAATCAAGCATAACGAAAGTATGCTCTTTATTTAACACCATATAAATTGTATGCGTCCAAATCTCTTCTCTGGATTTATCTTCTTTAGGAACGATCGAGGCCAAAAGTTTGGGGGAAAAAATTGTAATGTCCGTAATAATATTTTTACAAATTAGGCATACAAATAAATCATGCCTCAATTAAGTAATCCTTGTTTCATTTTACTGCCAACTGAAAAAGAGACAAAGGGTATCTTCGGTAGGGTTATTTTTTTTTTCCGATATTTGCAAAACACCTTGAGGATTTTTCTGAATATACTCTATACTTTTGATACTACATCTGACATCTGGTACAATTTGACGCAGGCGCATCTATAATTTTGGAAGGATGGTATGCATGTCAAATATTTTTAAGTCGGATAAGTTATAATTTGGTACTATAACGTTTAAACGTTTAAACCCCGGTGTATTTTTATGCACCTGTCCTAAGTCAGGAGGCTGTTGTTTTCGTTTTAGTTGTAGTTCATAAGTGCTTATCGTTTTTTATATAGAATAGTCCGTTTGTTTTCCTGTTCCATTTTTTTTATTTTACAATAGTCATTTTGATGCCCTTTATAGCTTGCTGTTCGTTGTGAGCCAAGGCTCTGTGTTAGTGACCGTTCTTTGACCTACTAGTATAATATTGTTAAATTTTATACATAGTGACTTTGTTGGAGAGCTGTCTCATTTGCAATTAAACCACATCTTCTTATTGACATATGATAATTCATTAGAGTTTGGAAACAAAAGATTAATAGGATTTGTTTGTGCATTATGGTTTTTGTAACTCTCCGTTAAACTTTTACAATTCGTATGTTGTTTACACCTGGTTTATTTTTCATGAAAGATGTTTTATTTTAAATTGATCATTTTCATGTTTGAATTGTTTTACACTTGTCATTTTGGGGCCCATGTATAGCTTAAGCTTGTTGTTCGGTTTGAGCCAAGGCTCCGTGTTGAAGGCTGTTAACCTTTTATATATTGTGACTTAGTTGGAGAGATGTCTCATTGGCACTGCTACCGCATCTTCTTTATTATATAAGCAATTGAAAGATGGAGTAAACTAATTTTACTTATTTTAAACTTTATTGACAAAATTAAAAATAAATGCAAAACAATTATCTGAATAAATTAACTTCTTTCCACGACACAGGAACAGATACACGATCTTGATCTGTGATAAATTATACATGCAGCACTATAATTATTAATGCAAATTTATTTGGGACTATAACAACATATATGCCTATCAATATAATATTTCAAGAATGTGCAGAATTACATAAAAATGTCATTTCATAATGTTCGTACATAAAATGGTCTATGAGGGCTGTACGGAAATCTTGTTTCTGTATTGAGATCGATTCGTCTTGACATGTTTATTATATTGGATGTTGATTTACGCTGTAGAGCATTTCCACTGGCACTTGTCTTTAGTGGTTTCGGAGTTGTAGATTTTTCTTCGTTCTTCAGATTTATTTTCACTAACTTTTTCAAATATTTGAGAAGGGAATCCATTTTTGCCTCTTTTTTGTCAGACATTTTCACGCATTCAAGTTTAGTACATACAGCCTAAAAAAGAAAGAAATATTCTTATTAATTCAGTGTATATAATTTTTTTAAATAAATTAAAAAAATAAAGCAATTTGACAAGAATGTTTTTTATTACAAACAGATACTTATAATAATGATTGGTAGGAATGTATTAACAAAACACCAAACTCTATAAAAACTGACAAAATAAAACGCTCTAATAACGGAACGACTGAAAACGACGGTCATATTCCTAACTTGGTATAGACTTTTCCCAAAGAAACGTATGTCTAAAACCTGGTTGGTTTGGCAGCTAGCTATTGAATATGGAAACGGATTGTTATGATTCCAACACCGTTTGAGTGCATTTATCATCATTTCGTTGCATATAACAATTTTGCTAGTCTTCTTAACTTTTTTACATAATTTCTTCATTTAGAAGACAGAACTCCGAAATTATATATTTTCCTTTGCAACTACGGTAAATCAGATTTGTTTTACAAAATAAGAAGATCTGCAAGACACGAAACTAAACAGCTCCTGTTAATTATCATCATTTACATATAGTATTGTTTAATGTCTATACATATACATTTTAATGCATATTAGTTAATTGAAATTGATGGATCTTTGATAATTCCTTACAACGAGTATACGAATACGAAAGTTTTATTTTGATTCGGTTCACAAATAACAATACATTGTACAAACATTAGCTCTTAAGAGCTTTTTATCGAATATAAAATAACATAAACACGACACTAAAACACACAACATGCAGACAAGACAAAGCACATTCTAAGATAGTACCTCGCCACTTTGATCTTGACAAGCACACCTGTTTCCACAATCGTCTATGGTCAGAGCCTTTCCCATTGGTATAAAGGTGTTACCAACGGCACAACCTATAAAGAGTAAAAAAAAACGTCAATGAATTAAAAACATCAGAGATGAATTAGATTAATACTTTATATTATGGTGTTTTGTGCGAGTCTGGTAGATATGTTGTCTTCTGTTTTCGTCTTAATTTGATATTAAGCCGAAAAATGCCTGTCATCTATCGTAAAAGACCATGGTCATGACATATATCTTCAACTGCCTAAAGTCAGACATGGTATTGCTTAAAAAACGTTTGAAAAATAATTAGATGTGGCATAACTACCCACCAGAAAGCAAATTAAAGGCTGAGGATGTATGCTTTGTTTAAAATTTGCTATACATATACTATTTTTATGAAATAGAACAACGAGTGTAAATACATCTAAAGGTTAAATTGAAAAAGTGAAAAATAAAAAAATAAAAATTTATAAAATCGAATAACACATTAAAAAAAAAACAGTACGATAAACAGACGCAGAAAAAAGTAAAAAAGACTGATTTTTCAATACCTATTGTAATATAAATTATTACCTGGTCGACAATAACAGTTAAGATCTGGGATATAAGTAGGGCACATCCACACTCTTTCGTAAACACACTGTGAACCTTTCGAACAACCCCTGGTGAAGAAAACATACAAGTGTTATCAAAAATCAGATTCTTGTTAACTAGCATGGGAATAAGCATATCCCTTCGTTGCTACAAAGCTCATATTAATATGTCGAGAAAGCGAACAAATTACAAAACTGTTACTATACTTGTAAGTTTATGTTGTGCTATACTTACTAAAGCAAGTTGATATACATAAATTATCGATGATGTTCATGTTGAATAAAAAAAACCATACAATACAAAACATGTTAAACAAAATGCTTAACATAGAGAATGAAACGCAACTGTTTAGTACATATAAGCTCGCATGTAAATTGCTTCTATACCTAAGTTTATGCCCTTCGTCGATTTCTGATTTCTAATTGTACCTTCGTATTGTATGTTTTCCTCTTATTATAAAACGAAGTTCAGATATTTTTATGCATGAATTCCATCTGAAGCAGGGCTTATATTTACAGGATAAATATTTGTTTCCAAAGACTTTTTTGTATTTTAACTTATAGACAACTTACGTTTTATGACAAGGCTTGTGAAGTGACTTGATCTTCACTTTATGTTCTGTTGGTATTGCCTTCACTAGTCTTGGTAATGGTTCCGTAACCCCTAATTTTGGATCCTCAGATTTAGCCAAAAGTGCTGCACTTTCCGATGGTTTTGTGTTTAATAATGACACAAGTGGTGTGATTTTAAACGGAACACCTGCTCCAGCTCCTTTCAGAGGAAACTGGGCACTTTTAGTGATATCTGGTAGAGCAAAGCGTTCAATAACATACAAAGGTCTTCCGGACCAAATTCTTCCGTTGCATACTGTAAGTAATTCAATCACGAGAACAAAAATATATCCCAACATTATAGTAAGTTTCACGTAGAAGTTCTTTTCCTAACTAACTAAGTGTTCTAGTCCTTTTATTTTCTAAGTTTGTGTATTGCAGGAACTTTGTATATATGTCAATTTTCGTTCTCCCACGCTGCATGCAATGACGTCATTCCAACATAGAATAGTGCCTACTCGTTCTTATTTTATAGTATGGATGTTTGTTTATGTATTCACGGGACTTCTATTTATAGTATTAAACATTAAAAACAAATAACCTTGCATGTATTGCAGACCATGGTTACATAATACATGTAAACATATAAATATACAATAAAAAGCATGCAGGTGTACATCTACCCCAAAAAACAAGTGACGTTACATTGGTTGCGTTTTATAATAGGAACCTAAAAGATGTATCTTGTCAGGTCAAAAGTGTTTATTATTGTATAAAGTGACATCGGCAACTGGATAAACAAATATGAAGTATTCCAAGAATTTTAATATATAAATATCAGAGACATATAATACAATATTATATGTCTCTGTAAATATGCATTCCTTAAAAATATAAACATTAAACATGTTGATATTAGTACTCTAAAAGTATATGTTACTATATCTTACTAACAGTGCGTTAAAAAGATAATTAGCTGAGAACGTTATCATTGTTTTTTTTATAATATTCTTCGAAAAGAATACACACCTGCTACTAGTAAATAAATATATATCGTCGAAGTCTTAGAGCAAAATGTCGTTAACACATGCAAAAATGTTATCATTCCAATTTTTTTTTAAAAACTTATTTCTATTAAAGAAAAACACCTTATAAAATTAACCAAATACTAAATACAAGCTGTAAAAATATGCATAATATACAATTTCTCATCTTGATTCACAGATCGATTGAATTTTAAAAATGTTAAGACATAAAAGGTCCTTGTAATTTGTTCTTGAGTAGTAATTAATTCCTTTTTCTGATGTTATACAATACATATCCAAAATAACACGACTTGCACAAGGAATGCTAGTAATTGAAGATTCATGAACCAAAACCTTGTGAGACAGCATCTTGTGTTCAAACCCCAAAGTATGACATTCTGTCCTTTGATATCGATTGAAATATAAAAATAAGAAGACGTGGTATGATTGCCTTTGAGACGTCACTCCACAAGAGACCAAATGACATAAAAATTAACAATTAAAGGTCACCGTACGGCCTTCAACAATGAATAAAACACATACCGCATAGTCAGCTATAACAGGCTTCGAAATGATAAATATAAAACAATTCAAACGAGAAAACTAACGGTCTGATTTCGGTAGAAAATGATGAACAAAAACTGAAACAAATATGATATACAGCAGCAAACGACAACCACTAAATTACAGACTCCTGACTTCCAAAATTTATATCCACTAATTGATGTTATATTTGTTGTTTCTCCAGTGTTCGTTGGCTAATACTTCAAGCATTTTCAACATGAGAACAAATTTTCCATAAAGGCTATGCAAAATATGTCGGAGGAGACTTGGCAAATTCGGACTGTCTCATGTAAAATGAGAACGTGTAAAATAAGGATCAAACATTTTTGTCTTGAAACAGTTAGGTCCCCTACATACCCTCCAAAAGTAGTTACAAAGAATGTTTAGTGTGCAGTTTGCGCGGAACACCCACCCTTCACGATACACAGAATAAAACGCCAAAATTATGAAGGGACATATCTGCGCATTTATATATCCAACACACCATCATTATTTGATAAAAGATCGTGATAACCATATTTACAATATATAACTCTATGGCACTTGCTCTCAAAGATTGGCTGAAGTCTCTCTTTCCGTAAGTTGATCTTTATAACGAGCAGCAACGTTCCATCACAATGTGGATTCAATCTGACCTCTAAAACGAGTAGCTACTTAGCATTGCCATGAAGTTAATCTATACTAAATACATGTGAAGTCACTCTGACCTTGATAATGAGAAGCAACGTTCTGTCACCATGTATAGTCAAACTGACCTTGATAATAAGTAGCATCAGTCTATTACCATGAAAGCCAATCTGACCTTGATAATTAGTAGCGACATTCTATCACCATGAAAGCCAATCTGACCTTGATAATAAGTAGCAACAATCTATCACCATGAAAGCCAATCTGACCTTGATAATAAGTAGTAACAGTCTATCACCATGAAAGCCAATCTGAGCTTCATAATATGTAGCAACAGTCTATCACCATGGAAGCCAATCTGACCTTGATAATTAGTAGCATAAGTGTATCACCATGAAAGCCAATCTGACCTTGATAATAAGCAGGCGACATTCTATCACCATATGAAGTCAATCTGACCTTGATAATAAGTAGCGATATTCTATCACCATGTCAAGCTAATCTGACCTTGATAATGAGTAGCGACATTCTATCACCATTTGAAGTCAATCTGTACTTGCAATGAGTAGCGACATTCTATCACCATGTGAAGCCAGTTTGACCTTGATAATAAATAGCGACATTCTATCACCATGTGAAGTCACTCTGACCTTGATAAGGAGAAGCAACGTTCTATCACCATGTATAGTCAATCTGACCTTGTTAATAAGTAGCATCAGTCTATCACCATGAAAGCCAATCTGACCTTGATAATTAGTAGCGACATTCTATCACCATAGGAAGCCAATCTGACCTTGATAATGAGTAGCGGCATTCTATCACCATTTGAAGTCAATCTGACCTTGCAATAAGTAGCGACATTCTATCACCATGTGAAGTCAATCTGATATTGATAAGGAGAAGCAACGTTCTATCACCATGTATAGTCAATCTGACCTTGATAATAAGTAGCATCAGTCTATCACCATGAAAGCCAATCTGACCTTGATAATTAGTCGGGACATTCTATCACCATGTGAAGCCAATCTGACCTTGATAATGAGTAGCGACATTCTATCACCATTTGAAGTCTATTTGACCTTGCAATGAGTAGCGACATTCTATCACCATGTGAAGTCAATCTGACCTTGATGAGATTCACTTGTTGTCGAGTATCGAGTTGCGAGTTGCGAGTATCGAGTTGCGAGTTAAGAAAGTCGAGTTGCGAGTTACAAAAGTCGAGTTGCGAGTTAAGAAAGTCGAGTTGCGAGTTAAGAAAGTCGAGTTGCGAGTTACAAAAGTCGAGTTGCGAGTTAAGAAAGTCGAGTTGCGAGTTAAGAAAGTCGAGTTGCGAGTTACAAAAGTCGAGTTGCGAGTTAAGAACGTCGAGTTGCGAGTTAAGAAAGTCGAGTTGCGAGTTACAAAAGTCGAGTTGCGAGTTTCAAAAGTCGAGTTGCGAGTTACAAAAGTCGAGTTGCGAGTTTCAAAAGTCGAGTTGCGAGTTAAGAAAGTCGAGTTGCGAGTTACAAAAGTCGAGTTGCGAGTTAAGAAAGTCGAGTTGCGAGTTAAGAAAGTAGAGTAGCGAGTTACGAAAGTCGAGTTGCGAGTTACGAAAGTCGAGTTGCGAGTTACGAAAGTCGAGTTGCGAGTTTCAAAAGTCGAGTTGCGAGTTAAGAAAGTCGAGTTGCGAGTTACAAAAGTCGAGTTGCGAGTTAAAAAAGTCGAGTTGTGAGTTAAGAAAGTCGAGTTGCGAGTTACAAAAGTCGAATAGCGTAAAAATGCGGAAACGAAACTATTTTAATTTTTTGGTATGACTGTTTAACATTTTGGAATGCCGATTTCTTATAGAATTGTATACAGTATTGTTGATTATTTTTGTTGTTTGGACTTCATCCGATTCTCTTGTAAAAATGTAATTGTTTGCTTAAATAATCACTACGTTTAGTATTTTCTGAAGAAGCAGATATCCTTATGAAATACAGCGGATGGCTTGCATTTTAATTATTATTAAATTTCATAGCTAGCAACGTCATATTAAACGTAAAGTGAGATAGCAACCAAACTATAGTACATATGAAATACCCCTTCTGCAGATTGCGTTTAGAGTGGGCTTTTTGGGGCAGCTGCAGAGCCCGGCAATATTCGGTAGGGACCGCAAAATTTATTTTACATTGGCTATAGATGAAGGGGAAACGAATGGCATGCATAAAACCAGTGTTGTGTGTCTGACATAAGTCAGGAACCTTTATTCTTTGTTGCTCTTGTATGTTTTTTTTTAAATTTTGGTTCATCTTTATGTTTAGGAGCATAGAATGGCGTCCACATTCTTGATCTAATGAACATTGTGTTTTGGGCCTTCTCGGGCTCCCTGTTGGTGTGCGATTATTCGCTGTGTTGAAGACCCAATGACTTTTGATTCAATTGTATATTTCTTTTGGGTTGCTGTCTCTTTGATTCATTCCCCGTTTTTATTCTTTAGTCTATACATGTAGACGCTTGTAAACACTTTATTTGCACCATTTCAGTACAGTTAAGATTTAATTGGAAAGTTTAAAATTTTTAATGCTACATCGTGAATAAGATTGTTTTTAAGTATTCGTCCTGGGTATTGGATAACTTACTAGCTTAGGTTTAAAAATATATAGTGTTCAAATGTTTGGGATTGTCAATTATGAGCTAGTTTTCTAAGAATTTAATTTGGATTGTTTCACTTTTTAATGTTTGAGCCGTTTATAGCAGACTTTCTATGGTGGCTTTATAAATCCACTTAATTTTACCTTGGTAGTGCCTCATTGCAAATCATACCACATCTCCTTATTTTTAGGAAATTATTCTGTAGTTTTCTAGGACCACACATATCATGAACCATAATCCAGTGTACAATTCCGGGGGCGGATCCAGGATTTCGGAAAGGGGGCGGAGTGATAAATTTCGCCGAGCAGAGCGAGTCGAAAAATTTTTGGGGATCTTTTTTTCTTGCTTAAAAACATAAAATAAGTGTAAAATGCATTTTAGTTAAAGTGTAGGGCTGGACATTTTTGGTTCCGTATTCTCTACATAGATTGTCTATTATAAAATGATTGAATGGATCCAAATCTATGTACTATTTAATATATTTGAAGTGGAATTTGTCAGTAAAAAATGGACACGGGAAATTCCCGTTTGTTGTATGGTTAGTTAGCATAACTTTACAGATTTCTTGTTGTGAACAAGATATATATACGGCTTTTCAATGAAATTTACAATACGACCGACACGAAGAAAAACAAACAAGAAATTTTTATTCATTGAAATGTTTGGTTGAAATGTTTCCCCCAACAATGGAAGCGAGGGGTACAAATCAACCAAAAGGCTACGAATGAATCGAAAACGAAAATGAAGTTGTGAATAACGTTCGACACATGGAGTGATAAAGGCCACACCCAGCAGGCCGGTTGCAGTCGGGCTTTGAAAAAAATATTTAGTATATCAGTTCGGCGGAACAGACCTTCCGGTCAGATATGGGATTCGCATGCAACCCTCCCCCCCCCCCCAAAAAAAAAAAAAAAAAAAATACGCCCGGTTTTTTAGGTGTAGTAGAGTATAATTTTCTGTTGGGTGGAATTGTGAAAAAGAAGGCAATACGTCCTTGCTCAATACTTTGAAGGTGTCATCCTTAGCCTAAACATGTGTTACTGAATTTTAAAATGACTGAGTGACGGCTTTTTTTCAACGTACGTACTTGTCAACTCCACCGTAGCGAATCACATAACTTTGACATAATCAATAATATATTACAGTGAATACGAGCGAAAAATATCTTTATAAGTGGAGAACTGTCGCATTAAAATTAAATACACAGCAAAATTCACGAAGTCTAGGCTGCTTATTAATCATTTTATATATAAAAAAAAGTGCCAGCAAAAGGGGGGCGTACGCCGTCTACCCCCCCCCTTCTGAATCCGCCATTGAATTGGTACGTCCGATCCGTTGCTTTCAAGTCTTGTGCTAGACAAAACTTTTGGTTTAACTATAGTGTTTATTGCTTTTTATAATATTTTTGAAAAAAGCATACAAAAATCTTCATTTTGGCAAATTATAAGAAAATTCTGTCTCAAAAAGTATATACTTAATCAAAGTGAACTTAACAAACAATGCTGCAATAGAATGTACAATGGCTACCTTGAGGTCGGTCTAAAAAAGTTGACAAAAAAAGATCGATCTTTAATCTACTGAAAACGGGAAAAATCGATCTTCAATCGGTCTTGAAAAGTCCACTTACAGATTTGGTTTTAAAAAAAAATCGATCTTATTTGAATATTATATCTAGATATGAAAATATACCCCCCCCCCCCCCCCATACCCCCAACACACACACACAAATGTTCGCTGTGTTTAAAAACGATGGATGGAATACGAAAAGTAATCATAGATTCCGCTATTTTGTGGATTTTCTTCTTAATCGATAAGTTATAATTCTTTGCTGCAAATAATCATCTACAAACGCATTGACCGTTCGTTAGTTACCGATAGTCTATACACACATGTCTTAATGAAATTTTTTTTTAAATACTTCCAGAACTTAACTTAAGTATCACATATAACTCTTTAAAATTCCCGCAATCACGGGAATAACAAAGTTCGGGTAAATGCATGCTTTGTTTATCAAATGCGATTCAAACCTGAAAATTCGGTGTCAAAATATATTTTCGTAACTCGCAACTCGACTATTGTAACTCGCAACTCGACTTTCTTAACTCGCAACTCGACTATTGTAACTCGCAACTCGACTATTGTTACTCGCAACTCGACTTTCTTAACTCGCAACTCGACTATTGTAACTCGCAACTCGACTATTGTAACTCGCAACTCGACTTTCTTAACTCGCAACTATAATAATAATAATAATAATAATATCTTTATTTAGAGAGAGTAACTCATTTGGATTACACCAATTTTCAATAAGGCTCTCTTAATACAATAATAATTACATTACAAATAAACAATGCATCAATAATAATAAATTAAATAAAGATTATGTACAATTTAAAATACAATAAACAATTATGATATGGCATTACAGTAAAATATGATGGTAATGTTAAAAGTACATAGATTTGTATTTATGTTTAAATTCGGATACTGTATTTGATTTTTTTATTGAATTAGGAAGAGCATTCCACACTTTTGGTCCATTGTACGAGAAACTAGACTTATACAACTCTGTATTTGGTTTTGGAATAATAAAATTATCTGAGGATGAAAATCTCGTATTATATTTTTGGTTTGCAGAAGCTGATACAATAAGACTGGACATATATTCTGGAGCTAAGCCATGTTTTGCCTTATACATTAGTAATGATTTGTGATAAAGTATTCTTTGTGTGATTGGCACAATGTTACATTCGTGAAATAATTCTCTTGAAGGTTTGGTGTAATCATGTTCGTCTAAAATTATTCTTGCTGCCCTTTTTTGCAGTTTTAGTAAACTATCTAATAGAAAGTTATTACAGTTTCCCCATATTGAACAACAATAATCTAAGTGAGGTAAAACGTAAGCGTTATAGTACATTTGTCTAGCTTTATGATTTAGATATTTCTTTATCCTTTTTAGTAAAGCTAAAGAAGAGTTAACTTTTTTGATTATATAATCGATATGAGAAGACCAAGATAGAGATGCATCAATAAAAACACCTAGAACTTTTTCACATGTACTTTCTATAATTTGTTGTCCATTTAAAGCAAGATTAATGTTTTCATTTGATGTAACGGAAAGCTTTTGTTTAGATCCAATGCATATAGCTTTCGTTTTAGATACATTTACAGCCATCTTATTGTCATCACACCAGCGAAAAATATCTTGTAAAACCGTATTAAGTTTTTGACTGATGCAACTTTTGTTTTGTCCAATGACTGATATGGTGCTATCATCAGCAAATAAATCGGTGTTATGATTAGGATTAGACAAAGGAAGATCATTAATAAAAATTAAAAACAACACCGGTCCTAATACGGATCCTTGAGGTACACCCGTTTTTTGTTTTTGTACGTCTGAAAATGTATTTGAAATAGATACTTTCTGATATCTGTCAGCCAAATATGATGTAAACCAACGTAATGAAGTATAAGCTAATTTGTATTTGTTTAATTTTTGAATAAGCAGTTCATGATTGAGAAGATCAAAGGCTTTTGCAAATCGCAACTCGACTATTGTAACTCGCAACTCGACTATTGTAACTCGCAACTCGACTTTTATAACTCGCAACTCGACTTTCTTAACTCGCAACTCGACTATTGTAACTCACAACTCGACTATTATAACTCGCAACTCGACTTTCTTAACTCGCAACTCGACTTTCTTAACTCGCAACTCGACTTTTGTAACTCGCAACTCGACTTTTGTAACTCGCAACTCGACTTTTGTAACTCGCAACTTGCAACTCGACGATAAGAAACCCTCGACCTTGATAGCTAGTAGTGACAATCTATCACCATGAAATATAATCTGAGCTTCATAATGAGTAGCAACGTTCTATCACCATGTATAGTCAATCTGACCTTGATAATAAGTAGTATCAGTCTATCACCATGAAAGCCAATCTGACCTTGATAATTAGTAGCATCATTCTATCCACATGTGAAGCCAATCTGACCTTGATAATGAGTAGCGACATTCTATCACCATTTGAAATCAATCTGACCATGATAATGAGTAGAGACATTCTATCACCATTTGAAGTCAATCTGACCTTGCAATGAGTAGCGACATTCTATCACCATGTATAGTCAATCTGACCTTGATAATAAGTAGTGACAATCTATCACCATGAAATACAATCTGAGTTTCATAATGAGTATCAACGTTCTATCACCATATATAGTCGATCTGACCTTGATAATAAGTAGTATCAGTCTATCACCACGAAAGCCAATCTGACCTTGATAATTAGTAGCGACATTCTATCACCATGTAAAGCCAATCTGACCTTGATAATGAGTAGCGACATTCTATCACCATTTAAAGTCAATCTGACCATGATAATGAGTAGAGACATTCTATCACCATTTGATGTCAATCTGACCTTGCAATGAGTAGCGACATTCTATCACCATGTATAATCAATCTGACCTTGATAATAAGAAGTGACATTCTATTACAATGAAAGACAATCTGAGCTTCATAATGAGTAGCGACGTTCTATCATCATGTGAAGTAACTCTGACCTTGATAATGTGTAGCGACATTCTATCACCATGTGAAGTCAATCTGACCTTGATAATAAGTTGTGACATTCTATCACCATGAAAGACAATCTGAGCTTCATAATGAGTAGCGACGTTCTATCACCATGTGAAGTAAATCTGACCTTGATAATGAGTAGCGACGTTCTTTCACCATGTGAAGTCAAGATGACCTTGATAATGAATAATAATAATAATAATAATAATAATAATAATAATAATAATAATAATAATAATAATAATAATAATAAATTCTTTATTTAAAGAGGGTAACTCAATTAGAACTAGTATAAATTTCATTGAGGCCCTCAAATAGAGCAGAGATATTCTATCACCATGTGAATTAAATTTTATCTTGATAATGAGTAGCGACAGATATTTGATCACTATTTGAAATTTGAGGTTAATCTGAACTTGATAATGGGTAGCGGTTTTTCAGCACTGCGTGATACAATGTGAATTCAGTCTGACCTTAAAAATGAGTAGCTCCTTTCCATCACCATATGAAGTTATTACAATCTGAACATGTTGACAAACACAATACACAGGCAAATTTTGCTCACATTATTTTCACATGAATCTCACTCGAAATTCTCGTGAAAAAAAATCCACATGAGATTCACCTCAAACGAGCTTATACACGAAACTTCGAAAAAGATGCTTCTTATTTTGTGTCTTTGAAAAATCGTCGTATGAATTTAGCTTCAAATGAGTAAAAGTCGGCCAGTAGCGGTGCACAATTAATATCCATTATTATCCCGACTTTCTGGGAAAATACCAATCCACCAAACTTTACAACTATGTTGACAATAAAATATACAGTTCTTGATAACGTTTTTGTGAAAATAAAATATCCAGCATAAAGATGGTATGTTTTCATCATCCCTTTTTTTTTTTTATATTAATACCAAATGAGAGGAGGGTGAATTTCTCAAAACTCATCTTTCTTGGATAGTATAGGGATATGGACCGATGTGGCAATTTGTGTTACTGTGGCTCAGGCGGATTGGTAAGTACATAAACAAATTATTTTAATATGATATAACTTCTTACTAAGCAAGAAATGTCAAAATCCTACTTCTGGGAAATAAATTAAAAACACATTGTTTAACCACATCATTGTTTTAAAAATAAGACAAATCCATTTATTTATAAAATTGCAATGCATAAGTTAATACATTTGTAAATGTTTTAATATGGTATAAATCGATTTCAACAACAAAAATCAAACATTCTGTTTTTTTTTTTTTTTTTAAATACATTTGATATGATAATTATTCCAAACAAATGAATTGACATATGATCTGTAAATGCCAGTTACACAAATAAAAATCACACTTTTAAACTACAACTACATTTTTTTTATTCCTTATATTTATCAATTGATTTGTTTTATTTTGTTTTGTTTTCTTTGTTTATGTGTTGGTATTTTTATTAGTATGGTGTGTAATGTTTATTGGTTTGCTTTTTATTCAATGCTAATTTTTTCTTGATTGTACGTTTGTAAAATTATGCATGTTTTATAGTTGTACATTAATCACTTCGGGAACACGTCTGATATAGTGATAATGTATTATGAAAATACAAATATTTTATTGCTTTGTTTACTTCTTGTTCTTTTTTTTTTTATTATAAGAACATGCATAACTGGTTATTACCGGTACATGTATTGTAGTCCTTTGGAATTTATGAACAAGTTCTTTTCATCTGTTTCATTTAATGAAGAATTCTTGAGATTTTTAATCTGTTGTTACAGTTACAATTTTTGTCATTGTGACCCCAACGTGACATAGTCCTGTTTCCTATCCAGTTTTTGGTTCTGTTATTGCTCCTTTTTATTTCTTTTGAAACAGACTTTTAATATCGTGCCATCTTATTAAAATCTATTTGGTTCCTTGAATTATTTTTAATAAAATGACAACACGAGTCTCGTCGATTAGAATATCTAGTAGGGCACATATACTAGTAGTTGTCTACACGACCAAAAAAAGCAAACCAAATTCTTATTAGGGTTTAGCATTTTATTGACTAAAAGTATAAAAGGATTGGACACTAGTAAATCATATCTATATTTACTCTTTATCGAATTAAACAACAATATAATGTTTGTATGAACATGCAGTAATATTACAAACAATACAATAATTTTAGAGTAACTATTTTGAGCACACGAAAAAGGCTATAAAAAAGATCGCAGTACAATAGCAATGATGATGATAATGTGTATGGACTTTATAAGATATTATATAAGCTTTCAAGCCTTTCGCTGAATTCGAATCCACTGTATTCTTGATTATATTTCAATGGGAGGGGTATACTTTTAATTGTATGATATGAGGTAAGTAAACGCTGAGTGTCATTTATTTCAATCTTTATGATAAACAACATAATCATATTCACTAAGTAATAAGAATTTTATTGATATTTTATACAACGATAATAAAATGGGACTATTGTCATCTGCTTGTCAACAATGAAATTAAATTATCCTGCTAATTTGTTCAAACAATAAATAACTTCATTTTATGAAACGAGAATTACACAAGTAAACGTTTAACAAGACAGAAAGCAACACATGGTTCTCCTTCATAGAGCCACGAACATTAAAACGTTACAAAGATAGAGATCAGCAGCCCATCCGCCTACATCAGGTCTATCTTTACAAAACACTGCTTCGCAAGCGAACGATGGTTTTAAAGCGGTAGATAAACCATATAAACTTGAATCTGAAACTTAATCTGTTTGCCAACTTTTTTTTCACACTGAGGTTTCAAGTTTTGAATAGATTTTCAATCGAAATTGCCTTTATTCCAGAAGAAGGAAGACTTTCCCTGAATTCTGACGAAAACGGCGACAACCACGCCAACAATTGATCCGGGAAATGTAATCCATGAACTTTTATTGACTTTGACTTCGTATTGTCAACATAGAAATAAGGCGAGTCTCCCCTAGTCGGTCCTCTATCCTTAACATCAGGTTTAAACTCGACCGGTTTAAAAGGGTTTGGTGTTGTTATTACATATCTGCTCTTTTCACATGGTATTTTCGTACATGCAGTCTGAAAAAGAATAATAAAAGGTACTGACTTATTCTTAATAAACTTACGCAACACATAAAGTGAAACAAAATATCAACACTCAAACAAACTGGTCAGGAAAAAGAAGAAAAGTAAACCATGACCATAATTAATTTTATAAATAAGGAAATGCCTGTACCAAGCCAGGAATACGACAGTTGTATTCCATTCGTTTGAGCTTTAGAATTTGTCACTAATATTCGCGATTTGAATTTACCTTGTAGTTCGATACATTTGTTATTCTACTTTTCACCCCATATGGGCTAGATCATTAATTTTTTTTTTAGATCAAAGGTTTTTGTCAAATGTCATTCAATTTTGACGTGTGTTTGATGAAGATACGTTTCATATGTTTTGTCTATCATGACTTAAATAAAAGAACTTTCTATTTATACGTTCATAAAAGTGTTACAAAACTTTATTACACTCCAAAATTATTCAGAACTTTGATGATGTAGTGTTATACAAGTTATGGATGTACAAAAGTTAAACCCAAATAACTGAAAACTGTAGACATTCACGTATTAACTTATAAGGGAGACATTAAAGTTTAACTTAAATGCAAACAATTTGCGTTGCTAGAATATTCAGGTTTCTCTTTATATGGCGATGAAATTTGATGTGACTGTCATACAAGTGAGAGGTTTAGCGCATAAGAAAATGCCTGTACCAAGTCAGGAATATGCCAGTTGTTGTCAATTTGTTTGACGTGTTTTATCTTTTGAAATTGCCATTTGATAAGGGACTTTCAGTTTTGAATTTTCATCGGAGTTCAGTGTTTTTGTGATTTTATATGTTTAATACTTTTTTCCTATTAAACACGAAAATATGGAGATAGTATACGCATACCAGGTCTCGAGGTCATAAAAATTAAGATTATGGCTATCGCACTTAAACTCAGAAATCAACAAATCAAAATACTGGATTTGGGGTTTCGAACACAAGTTTTGTACTCTGAGTATTTAGTAAACGGAAGTACAGACCTATGGCTTATAATTCAAGTTTAGTTTCCTTATTTAAAATATAAATCTAGCTACCACTAAATGGATTTATTTTGGATTGGTATTCTTACCCGCTCAATCATCGGTTTAATTAAAACGTAAAAAAAAAAACAATTCCTAATCGCATATTGTAGTTGTAGTGTAAGCATTGATCTTTAATTGAAGTTTAATTGAAGTCTGGAGCTGGCATGTCAGTTAACTGCTAGTAGTCTGTTGTTATTTATGTATTATTGTCATTTTGTTTATTTTCTTTGGTTACATCTTCTGACATCAGACTTGGACTTCTCTTGAACTGAATTTTAATGTGCGTATTGTTATGCGTTTTTGAGATCTCACAAACATGTTTAACCCCGCCGCATTTTTGCGCCTGTCCCAAGTCAGGAGCCTCTGGCCTTTGTTAGTCTTGTATTATTTTAATTTTAGTTTCTTGTGTATAATTTGGAAATTAGTATGGCGTTCATTATCACTGGACTAGTATATATTTGTTTAGGGGCCAGCTGAAGGACGCCTCCGGGTGCGGGAATTTCTCGCTACATTGAGGACCTGTTGGTGACCCTCTGTTGTTGTTTTTTTATTTGGTCGGGTTGTTGTCTCTTTGACACATTCCCCATTTCCATTCTCAATTTTATTGATCTTGATGATGTAAATTTTCCTTTTCATTGCAAGTACACGAAATTATCGAGGTTTGGTAGAATGTACCGGGTATTCATTGATCAGACATTCGTAACTGGCATTTACAAATCATATATCAATTCATTTGTTTGGAATAATTATCATATCAAATTTATTTAAAAAAAACCCAGAATGTTTGATTTTTGTTGTTGAAATCGCTCTATACCATATTAAAACATTTACAAATGTATTAACTTATGCATTGCAATTTTAAAAATAAATGGATTTGTCTTATTTTTAAAACAATGATGTGGTTAAAAAATGTGTTTTAATTTATTTCCCAAAAGTAGGTTTTTGACATTTATTGCTTAGAAAGAAGTTATATCATATTAAAATAATGTGTTTATGTACTTACCAATCCGCCTGAGCCACAGTAACACAAATTGCCACATCGGTCCATAACAACAGGCTGTCCTAATTCAATTAACATATTCTCGTGCTTACATCCTATAAAAATAAATTTAGTAGATTAAAACCCTAAATGTTATTCGTTTTCATGTCATAAGGTGATACATGTAATTTCATTAAAAAGATGTGTTATTAATATTTTACGATCTCCATTATTTGAATGTTCATAAAAATATAAAAGAGAGCCGAAAGATATCAAAGGAACATTCCAACACATACGTTCTACATTTGGGTTTGTGCCAGCTCTCGTTGAATTTTCGAGACAAATGTTTACGGTGAAAGAATGAAAACATGTTGGCCCTTTATAGCTTGCTGTTTGGGGTGAGTCAAGGTTCCGTGTTGAAGACCATACTTCGTCTTATAATTGTTATAATTTTTTTTTATACATTGTGACTTGGAAGGAGAGTTGTCTCATTGGCAAACATACCACATCTTCTTATTTATGTATGTCCATGATTATGCATGAAATATTTGCCACTGGACGCGAAGCAACCAACAACCAATCAACCATATTATTTATACTTTGATAAAGATTTGTTTACAAAAGATCAAACAACAAAAAAGCCAACCAATTATACTTACCAGGTTTGCAAAAACATGCACCTGCTTTTTCGCCTTTAAAACAAATATCGTTTTGATCTGATAAACACACTCTGCCTTGCGGACACCCCCTTAAATAGAAAATTGGAAAATGATAAATACATGTTAATTTTAAGACCTATATATAGACTATAAAAAACACATAACCATCTTCAACTTTATATTTTCTTTTAGGATATCGTCCTGGCTGTATAAAGTATATGTTTTCTTTGAAATAAAAATTTACTGAATATATAGTATTGATGATTAATTTTTGACAATAATATTGTCAGTGATTGTTATACTTTTTGAGTAGAAAGATATCGAATGTAGCTGTAATTTGGACGATATTTGTGGTTAACAAATTATCATAAATATACAGTCTTGGGTAAAAAGTGTTTAACCTATT
Organism: Mytilus galloprovincialis; assembly: GCA_037788925.1. NCBI lineage: Eukaryota > Metazoa > Mollusca > Bivalvia > Mytilida > Mytilidae > Mytilus > Mytilus galloprovincialis. The sequence continues at coordinate 44,002,680 of CM075337.1, read as the reverse complement.
GAAAATTCTCCTATTATTTGATATAATAACACATTTGTTTAAAGAATTCTACTGTCCAAATTGAATGATTGTTTACCATTAAACACAGAACTGTTTACAGTTACTTGCATTGTCATTTAATTTATCTATAATTTATAATTATCATCGCGTAAAGACAAATATGAATTTCTGCCCTGAAAAAAATTACATATATGACAAATCTATATAGGAATAAATGACACTTAATTTCGATATTGTACTGACTTAATTATGATTTTCTCAGTAATGGCTGATTATAAACATATTTCATTATAACCATAAAAACTGTACACATTTGTGAGTCTAGCATTAAACATAAACTTATCATCATAATCGGACACAAAAGTAGTTTCGAAAATGTTTTATAAATAAGAATTCTTAATTTGCGAAACAAAAACAAAAATTTTGGTTATAGCAAATACATAGACAAAACAAACATAATGAAAACTAATGTATTACTATATGAAATAAAAGTGAATTCGTAATAGTTGCAACACTTTTGACATACGATACCTTTCATCCTGCTTCAGACTTATAGATACATCTATTGCAACAATAAATTCAACATAGATACCAAATAAAGTACGAAGTTAGAGAGTATTGAAAAACTCCAGAAGGTAATCCCTAGTATTCCGAAACATCTAAAGATTTGTAAACAGTCATGACTGTTTTTTTATTTATTGCCTATTTAAGATAGGACATGATTTTTTCTCGAAGCAAAAGCTACTTACATAGTGATGCAATTGTGTGGTACACTGACCGCAGGTTTCATTGTAGAAGATGGAAACCTTCCAATCATGTGTTCTGGAAAAGTAATTTTCACCTCTGTAGTTGGCTCCCTACTGGTTGTTGTCGTTGCCACTGATGTTGGAGTCGTACTATTTTCGGAATCGTTCCTTATTGAAGTATTTGTAGTTGAAGCTATCATTGAAGTGGTAATTATTTCGGAATCAGTCTTTGCTGGTATAGTTGTCGTTGTGGCTTTTGTTGGAGTCGTAATCATTTCGGAATCATTCGTTGTCGAAGTATTTTTCATTGGAGCTATCGTTGGAGTGTTAATTATTTCGAAATCAGTCGTTGTTGAACTAGTTGTCGTCGTGGCTATTGTTGAAGTTTTACTTATTTCGGAATCACTTGGTTTTTTTGTAGATGCCGCGATCGTAGAAGTCGTAATTATTTCAGAATCATTCGTTGTCGAATTATTTGTCGTTGGAGGCGTAATCATTTCGAAACCAGTCGTTGTCGGAGTACTGGAAGCAATACGGGTTGTAGAAAATAGTTCTTGTGTTGTTTCATTCGTAGTCGCTTCCGGATTAATGTTGAACAATTCTGTAGAACTATTTGAGGGAGATGTAGAGTTATTCAAGACTTTTTCTGTTGTTAAGGACTGCGTCGAGGTAGTGTTAGTTATTGGCGTTGTGGTACTATCCACTGTTGTACTTTCAGTCGTTGGCAAATTGGTAGTACTTAAAGTAGTTGACGAAACTGTAGTACTTTTCAAGGTTGTGCTAGAAGGTAATGTAGTTGTTGATGGGATCAGTTCAGCTTTCTCTGTAGTGTAGATTTCTCGTATTTCTGTTGGTTCATTTGAATATGGAGTTGATGATATTGTGGTTGACTCTTCCAAAGGTGAAGTTGGTAGTATTTCTGTTTGGTTTTCTGTGGTAGTGGATATTATTGTAGACTCCTCTGAATTTGTTTTTTCGGTTGTCAACTCTTCTGGAGATGAAGTTGATAACATTGTAGTTGACTCGTTTGATGTCAGAACCGTTGAAGTTTGTTCGTCATTTTCAATCGTTGACATTGTTGTAGAAAATTCTGTATTATTATTTGTTGAAAGGGTACTGTTTATGTAATTAGTCTCATTTTGATCTGATGTTACTTCTGTTGTGACCGGAATATGAACGAATATACCTTTTATTGTTCTGGTTTCTGGTGTTGTCGATTGATCCTCACGTATCATAGGTAGATATAGTGGTATTCCCATAATTTTCAAACCATGTTTCATATCTATTGCTTCAGTAGTTGTAGGAATGTTATCCCCCCTTTTAACAATTTCTGGTCCTTTGGAAATTTGTGTGGTGGTAGGTAAGTTCGAAGTAGAAGACATTAGTATTTGCGAAAATGTGGTTGTTGGTTTTTCTGTTATTGCGGTTGTATGTGCTTCCGTTATTGTTGTTGCTGTTGTAGGTGCATATGTTCTTTTGGTTGTTGTAGTTGCATCCGTTGTTGTTGTTGTTGAAGGTACTTCAGTTGATGTTGAAGGTACCTCCGTTGTTGTAATAGGTACTTCTGTTGATGTTGTAGATACTTCCGTTGGTGTGGTTAAAGGTATATCCGTTGTTGTTGATGGTACTTCTGTTGTTGTTGTGGTTGTAGGTGCCTCTGTTGTTGTTGATCTTGTTGTTGTAGGTACTTCCGTTGTTGTTGTTGTTAGTACTTCCGTTGTTGTAGGTACTTCTGTGGTTGTTGTTGTAGGTCCTTCTGTGGTTGTTGTTGTAGGTACCGTTGTTGTTGTTGTAGGTCCTTCTGTGGTTGTTGTTGTAGGTACCGTTGTTGTTGTTGTAGGTCCTTCTGTGGTGGTTGTTGTAGGTACTTCCGATGTTGTTGTAAGTTCTTCCGTTGTTGTTGTAGGTATTTCCGTTGTTGCTGTTGTAGATAATTCCGTTGATGTGGTTGTAGGTACCTCCGTTGTTGTAGGTACGTCTGTTGTTGTTGTTGGTACTTCTTTTGTTGTGGTAGTTGGTACCTCCGTTGTTGTGGTAGTAGGTACCTCCGTTGTTGTGGTTGTAGGTACTTTTGTTATTGTTGTTGAAGATATTTTAGACATTACCAAAGGACTTTTTGTTGAGCTGGTAGGTGTTTGTGTTGAATGTTCAGATATTGATGTTTTCGTAGTAGTTTGTTCCTCTTTCACTTCAAGATGGCTGTAATCTATTGGTAGTCCAGATGGTATTGAAATGTGTCTTGATGTTGGCATTTCTGTTGTCACTATAGGTTTAACCGTTGTTACAATGGGTTTAAAGTTTGTCACAATAGGTTTTACCGTTGTCGCAATAGGTTTGGATGTCGTAGTAGGTAATTCCGTAGATATTCCCTGTGATGATTCAGTAGAACTAATCATGTTATCTTGAACAGTATATGTTGGAAACTTCGTGTAAGATTTTGCAAGTTCATCCAAGATCATTGTTGTAATGTTATGTGTTAAATCCTCCATTGAAACAGACGTTAGTGTACCTTGTGTGCTTGTTTTCTCAACAGACACATATCTTGTTATAGGCTCAAATGATTTTGTTGAAGATTCTTGCAGAGGTTTAATATTTAACGAATCGTTGTCGTCAGTGTCGCGCCATTTCATTTTACCTGACTTTTGAGTAGTGGTGTGTGGTACTATGGTAGGTTGAAAAGCTATCTGAGGTAAACCAGTGCTGGTTGTTTTCTGGGTAGTAATTGGAGATTGTGTTGTTTTAAGTATGCGAACGCGTTTCACGTCGTTGTTTTTCAAAGTTGGTAACCTTGGTGCTTGTTCAAAAAAAGCAGGAAAAACAGGAGGGACAATAATTTGCGGCATTGTAGTCTGGTGTAACATAATTGGTGAAAAGGTAGTTTTAGGCTTCGGTCTAGGTCTAGGTCTTATTAAGACTATCGACGGTGGAGGTTGTCTTCTAGATGTTGGTCTACGCGTGAAAACTCTTGGCCATGGAATTGGTGTTGTACTTTCAAATACTGAATGTACTGGTTTGTTCTTGGCAATTGGAATAGGTTTCATAGTAGTTGTTTGCGACACTGGTTTTGCAAAATTAATGATAACCTCATTCAAAATAGGCACAGGAATAAAAGCAGATACTTTTGTTGTTGTAGGTTCTGTAGAAAGAACATAGTCACTTATAGGATTAAACAGATTTATTGACTTTGATCTTGGTGGTTTTGTTGTTGTTGTACGAATTGGCATTACCTTTGCTGGATAAGTAATCCTTGCTCTGATTGGATGAGGTTTTCTTGGAGCAGCAGTGTATCTATATACTGATTTAGTTGACGGATTGAATTGTTTTGTTGTTCGGTATGTTTTCCTCTTTACATGTTTCGTTGGATTTCCTATGCCAATTTTTTTACCGGTTAAAACTGGATTTGTAGACGGATACCATTTGACCTTTTTTGTATTTCTACCCACAGGGTTCAACATTTTACCCCGCATTTTATCCCTATTCACGTGTAAGGATTTTGGTTTCCATTTGTACTTTGGTGGTGGCCCGTCAAACGGTACACGTAATCGTGTATGGATAATCGTAGGTGGAAACCTAGGTGGATTCATGTTAAGATATTTCGCATACATATCCTTTGAAGGTCTATATACTTTTGTACTAATATGTTTGACTCGTTTTTTCCTCTGGATTTCATTCCGTCCTTTACCATCACACAACACTGATAAAAACACAAAAACAAAACACGAAACAAAATAAAATTTCATAGTGAAGTTAACTCCTTCTCATAGAACTGAATATCCTTTTCTGACTTGTATTATTTAGTCATAATATCCACACAGTATTTCAAATTTAAAAACAATAGCTTTACACATCGTCTGGTCGAATACCTGTTCATTTTTGTTTGTTATGATAGTGAGCGTCCCCCATCACTGTTGATATTTGGTAACCGAAGTGTCCATGCGTATTGTTTATGTGAGGATTGATGCAGGAATAATCGCACGATGTCTCGGCAATGAATGACCGATTTTGATTGATAAATGTGTGAACTTATTCCCTTCAAGAAAAAGCGGCAATTCGACTTTTAAATATTACTGTTGTAATAACTCAAAAATATTTGAAATATAACACGTATAACAAAAGTAAGTAGTTCCAATAAAAAAATTCCAAAGAACAATTATAAAATTGAAGGCTCACTTTTACCAACAGCTTTGTTTTAGAAAAAATATAACTATTATGAGAACGAACAAGAATGACGTCGCGCAAACCAAATGGCATGAATATCTTCTACATTTGATGAGTAATTTTATGACATTTTCCCTGTTTTAGCACCTGTGTGTATCTAGTTCCTTTTGATGGTTTCCTCTAGGGGACAACTAAACTGTCAAAGTTAGCAATAAAACCGACAATCAGAAACAAGCTCTGTTGTTACCGGTCATATACTTGTAGGTATAACAAAAGTCATAAGGTCCAGTGATTGGTCATCTAGCTAATCGTTCAAAACATAACTGACGAGTCCTTGGATGTTTTATTGTGGTTTTTATTTAATGATTTTCGGAATCGATATCTTAAAGCAGAAGTTATATAGGTACTCAAAACGGGCAATAAATAAAAACTACAAAATAATTCGCGCATATGATTGATACAAAGTACATTTAGGATAGACAGATGTAAATACATTTCAAAACAAATTAAAAATTATCACATCGATGTCATAATTATTTAGTGAAAACAAATCTTTGCGCAGTTACTCTTTGTCATAATAAGGCAGCTCAAGGTCAATTGATTTTATGATCTTATTGAAAATATATTTTTTAAATGTACGATATCACCACTGGTGGCTTATCGTTAAAAACGTATGATGTCATTATTTGTAAGAAAATAGAAATATAATCAGGAGACTTTATGGTATATATATTTGTCTGCTTTTCTTTTTCAACATTTTAGCAGCTCTGTTAAGACAAATATGGCAGTTTTATTTATAGTAGTTTGGTCGGCATTTTTTTTTAACGATTTCAGAAGATTTGGTCGGCTTTACCGATTTAGATGATTATATAGTTTTATTTCGATGAGTTCAGCTGTTTAGCTTCTTTACATGATTTTAGCAGTTTGATTAAGACGAATTTAATTGTTCTATTTAGTCCTTCAGTTTGATCCGCATAGGCCTTTTGGCCTGTACAGCACTAACCTTTGATCAAGACGAGCATGTGTAAAGAAACACAATTTGACGCACGGAGTTCAGAATTAAAAAAAAGAGATGTAGTTGAACTGCCATGGAAAAAAACTACCCACCAAAGACCAAGGGACGTAGATGAAATATCAGTGTTTTATAGAATTCGCTGGGATCTACATAAGTGGCTGCCAAAAAGTGATTTGTTCATAAACATTTAAAAAACAATTTTTGACAAGTTTTATGTCTAGTTCTTCGCATTTGTGAGGAAAAAATCGAGTGTTCTGATGTTCTTTCTGTGATAATCTTTATATAACACTCAAAATGGAATTTTCAAATTACGAACAATTTTAAAATATGATGATCAAATTTGTCCCATATAATCTAACTTTCTTCCTGAAAGAAACACATTGTTATCTGTTGTAGTACTGAAAGTTTAAGCGAAGGATTTGAAACTATAAGCTTTGCATCATTAAAATAACGAATTAGTATATCTAATATGCTTATGACAATAGACTTATACTATTGTGCAAGTTCTTTGTAGATATTATGAATTGACTCTTTCAATTAAATATATAACGATTGTTTTTTTCTTCTCTTATTTTTGTAGCAATGAACGCATTTATAATAATATTTTAAAACAGGTTCAGGTCGTAATATTTCAAAGGAATCTATTTTAGTGTAATTTTTTTTAGGAATTCTTAGTCACATAGTGTTGCTTTCTAAAACAGAAGTTCCGGGACTAAAATGGATAAAAGATCACACAGGGTACTTAGATAACAAGGACTGTCCATTGACGTAAGCAATCCTTACACTGCATGACCATCTTTTTCCTTCCGGTCATTAATAATCATATTTCATTAATGATTATTTTAGTATCAATTATATATCAATGAAGTTTGTATTTTTGGACATAAGTCATTTAAGGTCCTGCACGCGTCAACAATTCACAAAGATGTCACGTAATGCCAAAAACAATAATAAAAAAATGCCGCTATCTTTTTTTGTTACGTTGGACATTTTTATTTCGGACATTTCCCCCCAGAACGTGTTGCAAATGTGGCGCCAATGTAAACGTACATGTTCTAATATCGCTCATTTCTGTCAAAACATTAATTACCTATTAACTACATATCGTGATTGATTATGTATACACATATTTGATTTTTTTTTGTCATCTTAAGATTTGACGCAATTTTTGTACAGTTTTATTCATCTTCAGTTTATACAGACCCGTGAAATCGACAGGCACTCGCAGAACGGGCGAGAAAACTATAATTGTGATCTGTTCATGTCTAAAGTAAAACTATGCTTGGTTTAAATGCTTTAACAGTTAGTGAAACTTAAGCATTTTACACTTTAAGATTTTGAAAAGAAGAAAAAATCAAGTTAAAAAAAAGCACACACTGAGAGTTGGAAAATACAAACCGACGTAAAAATGAAAGAAACAAACTGAAAATGACACAATTCACACAGATGGTTATGCTCTAGACTAATTTAGTACATCATGCAGGTTTCCTGTTAAATCATTAAAAAAGATCTTTAAATGTCAAATATAATTTGTTCATGAAAAAAGTATGGTAAGAAATAAAATTTCTATATTTCCTTTTCTTAATTTTGATTCATTAGTATCCTGAAACCATTCAAGCAACAGTTTGAAAAAAAAACCGGGAAAAAAATATCTTATAAATTTAAAATAATGTAAAGTTAAAGTACCATAGAAATAAACGCAATCAATAAATACAATAATATCAAAATATGCTTTAGATGCGTTTGTCTATGCACATACGGTTACATATGAACCTAATAAAGGAACCTTTTATTGGACATGGTGTGAGATACGTGACCTTTTTTTTTTTACCAAAAAATCACACACACACTTCAAGTTCATTTGATACGCTCTATACGTAACCAGATAATGAGTTAAATACAAGTAAATGACTACTTTCAATATTTCATAGTAAACTTATGTTTGGACACAAAACGTAAAATGTGGATGTTTTCACCAGAGTGTATGTCTTAATTAATGACAACATCCGAAATAAAAAAAAATGAATGAAATATTTGTTCAATTTGAAGAAAAAAAATTGAAATAATAAAATTTTGCTAGCAAATATATTTCACCCATGTTCATGTTATTCTTTTCAGTCCGGTAATAGTTTCCTTAAAAAAAATAATAGCCAGAAACTAGTTCCATATGACTTTAAACGTGTTTTTTTCATGAAATGTTTTTGTGAGGTCTTGATACAGAAGGTTACCTATAACCAGATGTATATTTCACAAATTTCAACCATACTTGCCGTATTGGTCGTTATAGGTAACTTTAATTTACTTTGCATGTCCAAACGAAACCTAATAGTATGTTAATTTGATATGTTCAAACTCGAAATCTCAATGTTTTATTTTAAATCTTATTGTGTTTTGCTTTCAATCTCAGTGTGTATTAATTTTCGATTTGCATTGTGTTTGCTTTTTATTTACTCTGACGGTGGATGTTTTTTTTCGAAAAAAAAATGTAAAACATACACATGTGTACATACAATCTGTACATTTAGTAAAATGTAGTAAAATGTATGTAGACTGTAAATAAACTCATCATAGATACCAGGACTAAATTTAGTATATTACAGATAAACCTGTAAATTAATGTTCATCTTTTTCGACAAATGTTTATATATATATCCCGGTGAGGGAAGAACCTAAAAGTTGCGAAAGCAAATTTACATATAATGAAATTCAAAACAGTGTGGCTGTGGCCATTGATTGACACATTAAATTCATTCATTGACTGGGACGATTTAGGTGAACGTTTGTATGTAACGACCACTGCTCACTATGTACTTTTTAAAGACACTTAAACTATGGGGTCACCAAAGGTTCTCAACACCTTAAGGATGTACTTAGGTGAGGTTAGGTGAAGATTAATAAATTAAGAAGTTAAAATTGATACTATAAGCTGGTAGAGCATCAATTAAGGATAAAAATAAGCTAAAAATATTGATAGGTCATGGACCTCCTTTTCTAGATATTTGAGATTTAAAATATGGCGAGAAAAGGCTGACTCGGACTTTTACCTTATATTTGCATTGGTATTATTAGGTCTCAAAACAAAAGAAAGAAAATTAAGAATATTTTAAAATTTTGGTAAATGACCTTTCATGAGCTATTAAGTCTTATATGAAAAAATAAATTGGTGTTATGGGGCAAAATATTTTACATTGTATTGTATAGAAAAACACCAAGGAGTCCGAACATTTGACGCAAATTCCAAAACCTCACCTAAGTACATCCTTAATAAAGTAATTCGAAAAATTAATCAGAAATAACACGGTGTTTTGATTTATATCAATTATATAAATCAAAACATAAAGGTTATTCCTGATTAATTTTTCGAATTATTTCATAACTAAAGGCGTTAAGAAACCTTTGGTGACCCCACATTTTAAATGTCTATCGTAGGTACGTCGTGAACAGTGGTCGTTACAGACAAACGTTCACGTAAATTGTCCCAGTTAATGGATGAATTTAATGTGTCAATCAATGGCCACAGCCACACTGTTTTGAATTTCATTCTATCTAACATTGTTGGGTTGATGTTTAGATCAATGCACGTTATCGCACACACTCTCCCTCTCACTTGCACATATATTCCCTCTTTTCGTCGTCTACTCACCCTCTCACTTGCACATATATTCCCTCTTTTCGTCGTCTACTCTCGCGCTCACTTATCTACTCTCGCTCCCACTCATCTACTCTCGCCTCTCGCTCTCACTCTCGCTCCCACTCATCTACTCTCGCCTCTCGCTCTCACTCTCACTCTCGCCCGCACACATGAACTACTCTCACTCTCACACATCGTCTTCTCTCGCTCTCACTCATCTACTATCGCTGTCACTCATCAGTGGTCGTTACAGACAAACGTTCACGTAAATTGTCCCAGTTAATGGATGAATTTAATGTGTCAATCAATGGCCACAGCCACACTCGCGCTCACTTATCTACTCTCGCTCCCATTCATCTACTCTCGCCTCTCGCTCTCGCACGCACACATGAACTACTCTCACTCTCACACATCGTCTACTCTCGCTCTCACTCATCTACTCTCGCTGTAACTCATCTGTTCTCGCCCTCACACATCGTCTACTCTCTCCCTCATACGTCGTCTACTCTCTCCCTCATACGTCGTCTACTCTCGCTCTCACACATCTTCTGTCCCACTCATTCATCCAGTTCCGCTCTCTCGCTCTAATTCTGCCACTCTCGCTTACTTTCTGTTACTCTCACTCGTTCATTCTTAATTTTACTCGTCGTCTACTCTCGCTCTCATTCATCGTCTACTCTCACTCTCACTCAGCGTCTACTCTCACCCTCACTCGTCGTGTACTCTCGCCCCCCTGTCCACTATATATATTGCGCAAAGTATTTAGACTCGTCAGTGTGTGCATACTGCCTATCACGCAGAGTCTCTCTTTCGCCTACCCCAATATTCTCCCATATTACTTCACTATCTATTAGTAAATACGGAGAATCTTAATGGATACGACACTGCAAAAGTTCTACTCCTTCAGGGCTGTAAATTCCACAGTCTATTAGGGACAACACCAGTGTCTGCCATTAAGTGGGAGAGGTTGGTACTCATGCCTTCAGTTACCTTCATTAGATATGAGTACAAAGTTTGTAATATAAACAATAGAAGAATTTTTATTACATTACAGAGTAGTTATTTTTCTGGTATTTAAAAAAAAATATGTTGGCAAATTTATTTAAAATTAAGAACCCATTTTATTTTTTGGTCTTTTGGCACTTTGCTTTTTGAATATTCTATTAATTTTTTAGTTCAGTAAGGTTAATGATTTTTTTCTTATTTTGTCTCCTTAAAAAAATTGTTTCGCGTTGACATAAAGGGTGCTAACTGTGGTTATTTCATAAGATATATTGTTGAGATAGTTCAAAACAGTTCACGTGTAATCAGTGAAGCGTTAGAATATAAACATAAACAAGATAGGCAACATCAAATGGAAAAAGCTGCACTATGTTCGGAACTGATTCAAAGAGGGATAAGTTCATTTTTAGAATATGAATATAAGTATATTCCTTTTTAAATCACTAATAGTCATGATTGAACAACCCCGCAATCTGGACAAAGTACCAGTTCCTTACTTTTTTCTTTACAGAAAACCATCAACGTACTGATGTTTACTTGCCGGCAAAAAAGCATTTACTTGCTAAAATCAGTAGCAACAACAAATACAGCAAACAAAACACAAACCAAGACTACATGTATAGCAATTCCCGTCCAGAGACTAGACATTATTGATATTAATTTTATAACAATCATCATAATCTGATTAACAGGTAAACCATATACTTTAATATAGGCAATTTTGTTGTACATCTGTTGAGATCCATTTAAACTGTACATTTTATGAGATGCTTATAAACTGTACATTTGGTGAGGTGCTTACAAACTGTACATTTGATTAGATGCTTACAAACTGTACATTTTGTGAGATGCTTACAAACTGTACATTTGGTTAGATGCTTACAAACTGTGCATTTTGTGAGATGCTTATATTCTGTACATTTGGTGAGGTGCTTACAAACTATACATCTGTTGGGGTGCGTATTAACTGTACATCTGCTGAGATGCATATTAACTGTACATCTGTTGAGATGCATATTAACTGTACATCTGTTGAGATGCATATTAACTGTACATCTGTTGAGATGCATATTAACTGTATATCTGTTGAGATGCATATTAACTGTACATCTGTTGGGGTGCGTATTAACTGTACATCTGTTGAGATGCATATTTACTGTACATCTGTTGAGATGCATATTAACTGTACATCTGCTGAGATGCATATTAACTGTACATCTGTTGAGATGCATATTAACTGTACATCTGTTGAGATGCATATTAACTGTACATCTGTTGAGATTCATATTAACTGTACATCTGTTGATATGCCTATTAGCTGTACATTTTTAAAGATGCATACACTTTGTACATTTGTGAAGATATATATTAACTGAGTATATACATATTTACCAGTATTCCTTTTCATAGTTGTAGAGTTGAAATGCATCTTAGCAAATGTATACTTAATTTACAGCTTAAAAGATGTACAGTTTATTTGCATTCTAAGCGATCTGCAGTTAATATGCATATTACTCAATGTATATATAAAGTTTGTGTGTACTAAAGTAGCTCAGTGTGTCCGTTTCGGGAGAACGATTGTTATTTCACAAACCACGACTAATTCGGCTTCTCTAGAAGATGGACCAGTTCCAGCTTATAATGTGGTGCCTCAATAAAATGAAAAAGCGAATCGAGATCGAAGAGTTTGAAAGTCCGACGAACAGACTGTCAAAGTATGACATACCTTAGTAATATGTGACAAAATGATTATCAGTAGCTGTCAATCTCTTGTTGTTGTTGGTTGAAGTGTTTTAAACCCAATTTTACCATTAAAGGGTCTTTATATAAAATAAGATGTTGTTTGATTGCCAATGAGACAACCCTCCACAAGGGACCAAAATGACACAGCAATTAATAGCTATAGGTGACCCTACGGCCTTCAACAATGAACAAAGCCCATACCGCATAGTCAGCTATAAATGAACCCAAATCACAAATGTAAAACAATCCAAACGATAAAACTAACGGCCTACTTAATTAATTAATGTACAAAGAAATGAACAAAAAACAAATATGTTACACAGCAACTAACGACAAACCAGTGAATTACAGGCTCCTGACTTGGGACAGGCACATACATACATAATGTGGCTGGTTTAAACAGGTTATCGGGATTTTGTATATCGTTAGCTAAGCGACCACTGTCTATCGGATCCCATTCTGATATGAAACAGCAATTTGGTATAACCAAATATAAACCGATCCAAACAAACCTTGTCATGAACAATTGGTTAACCGTACATTTAGCATTAAATGGAGTCTATGTTTTATAAACAAATTATCAACAACAAAAAAAAAACTTACCAAAATAAAAAGCGCAAATACCATAAAGCAAAAAAAAAAAATAAAAACACCACAACGATAAAGGGGAAACAACTTGTGTACAAAAAAAGAGGACAAAAAGCAACACACACGTTACAACAAAGACCTGCACACCTATATACATGTAGATGACAACACAGACTGCTATACAAATGCAATATGAATTCTAATAAACATGTAGCAGGTAGTTCGAAATTGTGTTACTGTATTCTAGGAACGTGATGTAATTTTTTTTATCAGCAAAAATAGGCTTTAGTGTGGACAGTGCACTATTACTTTCAATTTTTTTCAAACCTTTCCGAATTGATCTCTACATGTTCATACATCAACTAGCAAGCAAGGGTCAAATAACATTGTACAAAAATATTGTCACTGGAACTTTAAGGTGAAGTTGTGATTTGGTCCAGTAGAAAAGGGTCAACATGAATAAGTATGGCTGAAGCTGTCAACTGAATTCAAGACCCTTCTTAACACAAAATTTACCATATTTTTAGTTTAAGCTAATTAAGTTCTCCGCAATTATGTTTTTAGTTGTCCCAATCGTTCTACACCACACTGTAAAACGTTGTTGAGAAAGCGCAGGTCAGTTTTTGGGGAATTAGATTGTCTAAAAGAAATGAACTGCGAAATAAATATTTTATCGGGCTAGTTACAATAAGTAAATAAAAGAAAATATCAAAAACATTAAGTAAAAAGAAAAACAGATTTAATGTAAAACATAAATAAAATAAGAGACAGATACGAAAGCACATTTCGATCAATGGTAAGTTGAACGAGAAATAAATAAATAAGATCACGAATACTATAAATAATGGATTACATAGATCATAGTTTGGATTTTCATCAGTGTTTTCTTAACTAGACACTGGAAATAACATGGAATCTGTTTTTGACTTATCTGATACAAGATTCATTTCTGAAAGTCTGATTTTAGAATCTATTGGTAAATCTTGATTTCCTTTAAATCCTGGTAATTTGTTTTCTGTTAAAAATGGAATTGGCGGAACAAAGGTTTCTTCTGGAAAATTCGGCTCTAATCCGGGTTCTTTAACAGGGAAATTTCCTCCTTGTTGACCTGGTATTGGTAGAGGATATTCCATACGTTGTAAATATCCAGGGAAATCTCCACGCAGGGGACCAGCATCTGATGGTCCAGTCGGTACAGGTTCTATTATTAAGCCAGTTGTAGGGTTGTTAATAGATGGTTGTTTTGGATTGCATGGAATATCTGTGCAATTAGCCTGAAAACAATTATTGAAATATTTATAAATTGTAATAGATATAGTAAAAAAAAAAAAAACAGAAAAAATATTAAGACTTATGAACGATAGATACCAATAAGTCGAGACAGTTTTGTTATTTTATTTATTTTTTGACTAATGAAAGGTCGGCTTATTATAATCCATGCAGTACTCTATTTGGCCTTTTTAACTTTTTTTAATTCGAGCGTGACTGATGAGTCTTTTTTGGACGAACCGCGCGTTTTGCGTAAATACCAATAGCAGTAACCACCGTTAAGACAACAGCGACCTCTCACGAGTGCAAATTTCGGTAAATGAAAACCATTCAAAATGGAAACTTACCCCTCCAAATAAACTGTTGCATGAACACATATTTCCACATGGGTCAATAATCGTAGTAACTCCGAGTGGTATGAATGTATGCTGTAAGCGACAACCTGAAAGTAAAAAAACAAAACATAAGAAAAACCAACATTTAAAGCTGCAGCAAAATAACCACAAAAGGAAGGATTTTACAAAATTCCAAATTTATTATATCACATACACAAAATAAACTACTACAATATAAAATCTTCTTTTTGTCGATATGTGCAATTTCGTAGATTTTAAAAATGTAATTTTAAACTATATATCAAATATTAAGTTCCGTTTAAATACTAGTGTTACATATATTTGTTCCTATTGGAATATTATTCATCTTAAAAAAATTGGCAGTTAATGACTTTTCAACGCAATGCTGCCGCTCAATTGTAATTTTTAGTAAAGATTCTTGCATATAACCAAACGTTTCAGTTTTTTAAAATAAGGAAGAATTTTACTGTATAATGTGTTTACCTCTTTGGCAGCGACATGGAATATCTTTGACATCCTTAGGGCAGATATAACTGTTATTATATACACATTCACTTCCAAGGCCGCACCCTCTGAAATTATAAAAATAAAAAGTCAAACAACTATTGAATAAAACTGCGCACGTTTGATAGTACTGCAATGAAATTATAAAATAATTTTCGTAATATCATCTTAAAACTAAGCACATAGAAACACTTGTAAGCATCAAATCCAAGGACAATATAATCCTAAACGGTAAATCTGGTGTGAATCTAGGCGTAGAAGCTGCAACTTTTTGTTAAAGTACTCATACATTATTTTTAATAAGATTTAATGATATATTAATATGTATGTTAATTCAAGATACTAAGCAGATGGTGCATTCGGGAACCCAAAGTACAAACGCAGCCACACTAAACCAGCGGTTGATACAAATAAATAGCGAAGCCTTCTGAAACTAATGTAATTGATATATTTTCGTTAACTTCCCTTAGTGTAGAATTTATTTATAACTGATGAAAAAAATATGTAGACATGTAATATAAATGTTTCAGCAATAAAAAAAATATAAAGAAAAAAAGGAAGAATCTTACGTTTCCTGACATGACTTTGGTCTTTCTACAATAATTGGTGGAAGCTGAGTTGTTGTTTGCTGTTCGATGTAGACGTCTCCCTTTTGGTTATTATTGATGTCAGCTCCGGGAAAGATAGGAACTTGTGGGGGGTCTGATACTACAACAGGTACTACAAATGATGGTACATCAGGAAGAAAGTTATTTTCATTGTTGGTGTCTGGAAAAGTTGGAACTTGTTGAATTGTTGGAACTTGTTGAATAGTTGGAACTTGTTGAACAGTTGGAACTTGTTGAATAGTTGGAACTTGTTGAATAGTTGGAACTTCTGCTATCCATTCTCTTGTTGGTATCTGTGGATCTTGAGTTACATGTGTTTTAAATTGCGGAATAACATTATCTACATCAAGACCTACAATGCCATTATTGAAAACTGGAGCTGTTGGTTTCCATGGTGGTAGATCATACGTATTTAGATTTGCAAGTGGATTTGGAAACTGGCGATAGGAAGATGGATACACGGTACCGACTGGAAATATAGCTGTTGGAACAGGATTTCTTTCAACAAAACTTGGAGAATCATACGGTATCAAAATACGAGTGTGTATAAAAGTTGGTGGCAGACGGCCCGGATAAAATCTTGCTGGAGGCGTGTAGACACTGGTTCCCATATGATATTGCCTCCGATACTGGTACTGATGACGATGGAAGAAATACGTCCCGGAACAAAGTCCTAAAACACTGGCAATTATTGGTAAAAGAAAAAGTTTTGCCATGTTAGTTGTGTGTGTGTACTTTTGATAATGATATTGATCTTGCATACTTTTTATTTATAAAGCCTCAATACTGTATACGTAAAATTAGAATCATGTTTCTGAGAATAGACGTCACATCCTGAGTTAACGCATACGCAACCCAGTTGTTCATATATGGTAGGTAATACACAAGAATTAGGATTGTTCAAGCTTGATAGTGGATGTCAGACACCAATTGGGATATCTTCAACTCGTTCGTTTTTTTTTGCTCATCATTCAAGATATATGATAAAAACCCAATACTTTAAATGTTTATATGAGGTTACATTGATAATAGAAATATATGTTTTAAAAACTTTATCGTCCATTTGACAATTTTCAAAAGAAATGTCCCCATATTAAACCTCTTGTTTGAACACCTAGGCATTGTTTGTCCTCATTAACATACCTGTTTTACAATGAAATGACAAGTATCTTGTCATTCATTACGACGATTGTCACTTGTGGTATGACCTCATGCCTTTCTTTGTCACTTTTTTGTTTACTTCCTACCGATATTACCATATATGGCATTCCTCATTCTATTACCTAGTGCAGTTTATAATTTATAGTCAATACTGTTTAATGATAAGGCTGAAAAAGGCTTTGGATATAAGACATACATCAAGCACAAGTGTATAAACAAAAATATAAGTACAATCTTTTTTTTTCTTTTTTTCTCAGTGACCTACACCTTTATTGCTAAATTGATAACTCGTTAAACTTAAGAAAACTGTACTTACATCACAAAATCACGAGACCTTCTTACAAAGCATTCATTTTAAAGCCTTTATTTATGCTTAGAACCTGAAGCTAGGCGATTTGATTAATAATTGGTTGCTTAATGTCCAGTTGCGAATATTTCATGCATGTTCATGACTATTATGCGATTTGAAGTTACTCAAGTATATTGCCTTAATATACAACCTACACATTTGTACAATTATAGAAAACGCAAAGCTATATTATATACTGTATTTCTGTTATAGCAAAGTAACTTTGTGTAAATGTTTGAATGTACATTATATATAAACGTTATGAATTTATTGAAAAGAAGACAAGCAAAACAAGCTTACACTTTTATTCCTCCATTTTCTGATTATCATTCTAAATGCATTTTTACAGAAGCACCATTGGTGCATTAACCGAAGTACAACAGATATTTTTTTTTATTTTTAAAGTCTAAAGTCGATGTTAATATTATTACAAAAGTTAAGTCTCAATTGGTTTTTTGACCTTGACCTAGACCTTTTGTCAAGCAACTTTTCAAATTTTAGGGGACACACCTTATCGATCCACCAAATATAGTAGTTAAGATCTGATTAACGACTAAAATGCCATTGTCTGGAGAGAAATAAGATTGAAAATTTTAAGTCACTTCATAGGTACTGTGATTTTGACCTTTGACCTACTAACCAATATTATAAATGGTCTGGTTTTATCAAGATTCATTCTCTGTGTACATTTGGTTATAGTTGAATATATGGTTCTAAGTTTACATCCCAGCTCCTTTGTTCTAACAGGGGTGATCTGAGCCTGATCACCCCTACCAGATCACCCCAGTTTGAGTTTCTTTGTTATGCATGCTTTCCTTTGTTCTGTAACATTTTGGCGGGAATGTAAAATCCACTATAAAACTTATAATTAATTATGCACCTATCTATTAAAATTCACGTAGAAAAAATCTTGTGCTGGGATTCGAACTCAAGACCTTTAGCATATCAAGCCACGACACATACCACTACACCAGGACGACTTGATACGAAATAATAGTAATTTGACATATTTAAAGGAAGCAAGATCTTTTTATAAGTGGGGCGAGTTGTCAAACCTTTATTCAGTGGGGTTTTAACCATTTTCGTTAATTAGTGAGTTTTCAGACTGATTGTTCAATTTGATTTTACACTTTTTCAAAGTGAGGCAAGTCGGTAAACAAGAGTGGGACGATATTTTTAAAAAGTGGCGATATAGTGTGGGCCGCTTGGCAAGTGGGGCGAGTTGACGTTGTTTGATATCTACTCATCGTGTTTGGGGTTCAAAATGGGTATACATCATATAGTAATATATAAAGTATATTGTTATGGTTGTGTGACGTTCTAAACTAGATTTTATTAATTGTAAATGGTTTTTCGTCTAATCTAAAACAGCTGGGATGTAAAATAGTTATCCCAGTCGGACTTGGTGTGTCAGTGTTAGATCACCCTCTGGCCTCCGACCATCGGGGTGATCTTACACCGACACACCGCGTCCTTATGGGATAACTATTAAATATCACACAAACAGTAACTCAAATCATGTGCCGATGTGACCTTTACCCTCTACAGTGACTTCTAATCATAAGAGGTCTTCTTTATCACAAAGGCATTATAACACCAAGTTTGATAAAAGTTGCACAAATTATTCAACAGATTAAATACGGAAATGAAAAATAGCCATCTGGTAAAAAATATTTGTATATGGCTCAAATATGTTTTACTGTGAACCGAGATATCCGGGCCCTAAATTTTTCGAAATGTGCGTTCTTAACAATACTGACTTTTTTATACCGAAAAAACTTGCTGATTTATATTCTAATTTACATTTGCACCATAAATAAATAAAGATGCAACGCTTCGAAGGAGCGGCTCGTTTACAGTCGGAACACTTTGTAAAGTTATGTAACAAAGCAATTCTAAAAATTTAAGAATCATCACTTAATCCATTTAGCTATCAGATGACAAATACATAATTTACAAAAGTAAAGACCGTGAAAGTATAGAGAAGAAAACTATACCTTTGATTCGGTAAACCGCTTTTTTATTCTGTTATAAATGATTATATCATGACATAATTGTCTCTTATTTCAAATGAATTAGCTCTCACCGCGATATAGCCTTTTTATGCTAAGGCGGCGTAAGACAAACACTAATCAATCAATCTTATTGTAAATATTTAGAACATAGGTATTCTCAAACCACATTTGTCGTATAACTTCTTGTGATTTAAAAAAAAACTTATGAAGCGACATCCTTGTGCGCATCACGTGTTTATGGGTTAAGTAAACCATCGACTGGTATGCTTTGGACCCCAAGTTTTGTATAAATAAAAGTTAAAAAATAAACTAGTTAACTGGCATGGAGAATCAATTCTTCATTTAAATATTTTGGATTGCACAATTCAAACTATCTTGTCAACGTGACAAATGTCGAAAATTGTGCATTGTTTTTGTTGTGTGATTCGCATCGATCCAGCATCGATCTATTAACCGGCAGAAACAATTTTGTCAAGTAGAGGCGAAACATACCGAAGGGATATTCAAGCTCTTAAGTCGAAATTATACTAACAAGGACATGACAAAGAGCGTCTTCGTTCGCTGTACGGGATGTATAGATACGCAACCACATGCTTATAAAATATACCCTCATTTGCCCGTGGCAAACCAAACATCTTGCCTTCATCTCGGGCGGTCCTTATTACATGACCTATCTATTGTATGTAATGATGATTTTTCTCTCGTCCTGAGCATCCAAGAAACTTTTGCCAATGGACGTTCAGCAACCAACAATCAATCGATCAATCACTCATTTTATTTGGGTTTTCTAAGTGAAGATAAGTTAACGACATAATCGTCAACCAAAAAAAGGACCAAGCGCGATAACTCTACTTTACAACATGAAATAGGTCGCACTCGCCAACTGTCCAACACATCGATATATAAACCTATCGAAAACCAGGCCTGACAGAACTCACTACTTTTTGAAATGGTTATAACTTGTGTACCAATGATGCAACTCCGCTAGGCAATTTGTCTGTAAACACTGTTTTGGTGCTGTTTTGGCCTTATTGTTTGTTTTAAAAAGCTCTTCATGCTCTTGTTTGTCTTGTTAATAAATTTCGTTTTTCAATCTTGTGTTTTCTATTATATAAGTTACGGCATTTCAATAAGAATTTGTATCTTATCTTTTTACCGATGTGCGTGTGTTTGGTTTAAATTTCCAGAGTTTTCCATTGCAGCTCAAAAAAGAAACATCGTTCATAATGATTGTTGCATCATGATCTGATAGCATTACCAGTTATGGAAAGATAAGTTAAGGCGGTTGAGTTAACGAAAATAGTAATAAAAAGACAACTGCGATAGTCCATTTTTCGCCAGTTTTAGTTGTTTAAATTGATATTTGTCGAACAAAGCTGCAGAACTCAAGAAGTCTTGGTAAAAGCTGTAATATATATGCTTTAATACTATGGTTGTTGTTATAACCTCGTTATAACCAATACAAAAAAAAATGAAAATAATATACTGCCTTTTGGCATGTTTGGTGTCTGTATGCTTTTTGGTGTTTTCTTGAAACATATGACTTGGCTCTGTACTTGTACATCCCGTTATTTTGCTATTGTGAAACAATTTTGTATTCGTATCTTTCATTTTTGCTAATCTTCGTTTACTATATGCCTTTTTATGGTTCTTTGATACATATATGACGTGGCTCTGTACTTATACATCCCGACATTGTGTTATTGTACAATGGCACATTTGTGTATTTCTTGTCTTTATTTTTTGTTAATATGTTTGGTCTATATGCCAGTGGCAAATATTTCTTACAGGAAGGTTGGAAACTATGTTTACAATTCATTCCCGATTGTCACGTTAAAATTATTACTGAAAGACAATTTGTATCGGCATATATAACTGTAACATTCTGTTTAATAATATTATACAATTACAAAACAGGTATAAAAGTAGTAAGAGTTGCCTCTCTTAGCCTTTATAGTCTCTATATTTTATCTATATGTATGACAAATTTGAAACATAACAAAAGGAGAGACATACAATTATCAACAGTATACATTGAAAAAAGGAATTACTGCATGACATATATTATGCTGAAGTTTGGCATAATGTCGGCTTTGAAGACATTTAGAACTCGTTCAACAAAATCTGAATATCGACTAAGTGACATTTGTAGCATTTATACCAGTCTCAATTTTATTTCCATCGATGCAATCAATTTGAGTCTTGGAATAATAAACATGATAAATGTATCTGATTGCACGTAAAAAGCGGCGCTAAAGTATTTGTTTTACTATAAGTGGCGATTTCTCGAAACCCGCCGCCGTATATACAATTCCTTGATTATTAGTCTCACTTGTGAGTTTTTTTGTAGCCAAATTTTTATTTCCCGCTTCTAGTTATCTGAAAAATAATAAGCTCTTTGAAGGTGATGTTATCAAATATTTTCTTCGTATTTTATGCTGTCGTATTATCCAAACCTGTCTTTTCAAATATATTTTGATCATCGAAAGGCTGAGAATAATCACATTACACGGTGATGCTAGAAATAAATAAACAACGACAAAAAATTATAAATCGATGAAGAATTTGAGAAAATGATTCATGAATTTGACTAATTTGTTTTTGTTGGTGTCATAAATCACGTGATTTCCAAAACTAAACTTTATATACCAAACGGTTGAATTATATATTTATTAAAAAAAAATAGTTGACGAAGTTTTAAGCATCTAATAGTATGTCATTCAATCAAAACATTGATCATTTTTATGTTATTAAAACTTTAAATCCAAATGTTATGCTATTGTCTATGATTTTTACAGACCATTCGTGATTCTACAGATGTTTTAACACATAAAAGGTGACTGGTGAATAGAAATGTGGTACCTTTAGTCTTCTTCCGACAGGCCGAGTAAAACCTTTGTCAAAGGCGGGTGTCCAATGGTTTTGTAGGATGTATAAATACACAATTATCATTCTCGATCAGAATGGGGATCGTTAAATGGTATAACTAGTGTATAGAGTTTCACGCTCTCTGTACGTTAAGAACCCTTGTAACAACTTTTTAGGGGTCTGTTTTTGGCGTAGTGGAAAGACTGAAATTCTTTTCCTCTCCATAAACCATTATTTTCCAGTGGCAGTCAAAACTTCCAGACCTTCATCCAGGTCGACACCATTACATAACCTATTTATTGTATGAATTGTTCATGTGTTATCATCCTGAAAATGCATGAAATATTTGCTACTGGATATATAGCAGACATCACATATCAATATATTCCTGTTTTAGATATATTTATCGTTGCCTTACTGTTCAGCTCCTCGAATCAAATTCAATTTTAATGGAACAATTTATTCTTAAATCATTTTACATTTTTGTCTATGATTTATACCTTAAGGTGCCGCAAATTAAAGGAGTAGGTCCGGTAAGGACCGATTTTGGCCTCAAATTTCAGGTTCATCTGACGAAAGATTTTGACCACTTTTTAAACACTTAAGTGTCTATTTTATTTGAATTAATTAGTTTATGTGAAAGATTTTAACAGATTTAGTCATTAAAAACGATCCGATTCAAGCTCAAATATGAAAAATCTACCTAATATGCCAGAAAATGTCACTTTTCAGATGGTTTTTGGTAAAAATGAAAGTGCCGCATCCGTGTTCATCCTCAACCTTTATATATGTTTTAGTTTTAATATCACGCAATTAAGGTTGACTTTCCGCTTAGCTCATCAAATTTTATTTCAATGGAAAATGTAATTTATTCCTAAATTATTTTTTTCTATTGCTAATATTGCAAGTTGCATCAAATTGATTTTAGTATCTTGTAATTTTCCTTTGAATATATGTAATACTCACACACTCACGAGTCAGTATCTATGTATTTCACAAAATTTATTGTTGCATTACTGCTTTAGTTCCTCAAATTCAAATTCATTGTTTTAGTTTAATCGTTTAATATTCTAAGGTGCATCGACTTCAAGTTAGTATCTTGTAGTTTTTTTTATCGAATTTATGATATATCTACACATTTAAAAGTCCTTGTATTACTTTCACTACAATTGTTGTTAATACCTTGCTGCCTTCATGTAGCTCCTCATATTTTATTTCAATTGATCAATTTTTCTTAAAATCATTTTAGATTTTTCAACGGCTTATTATGTAAGGTGCCTCGAATTTGTTCTAGTATCTTGTAAGTTAGCATCGAATTTACTTAATCTTCACACATTTACAAGTTATTAGTGTTTCTTTCATATTGACATCTCAATTTGTTATATTTGTATTACCCGCAAGGATTTTGTCATATTCAGGTGATAATACTTAACATGGATATTTCAGGGTACATTTCTGTGTTTAAAAACTATTTTCATAAACATAAAATCGTATGGCAATACTAGTATGATTGCATGCCAAGTAGACAACAATGCACCAGAGCCCAAATGACAAAAAAGTAAGACACGATAGGTCAGCAAGCGACCGTCAACAATGAACAAGGCCAATACAAAATTTTCAACTAGTATACCAAAATGTCTCGACCGGATAAAATGTGGAAAAATTCAAACGAAAACACTTTTAGTGTTTTATGACAAGTATAAATATATATTGTTGTAAGGTTTTTTTTTCATATTAAAATCATTGCTCTTTCGCCTGTTTTGTAGCTATTGTTTTCTTTTTGTCATGTGTATCCTTGCTACCTAGCTGCCTTCAACAATGAGCAAGCCGGTACTGAAAAGCCAGCTTATATTCAAAGGCCCCAGAATGAAAAATGAAAACGGTTCAGTAGCCGGAATTATGCTAAACTATGATTTTTAAATGTGTTGTGTTCTTATGGCAAACAATATTGTGATAAAAGAAATCTGATTTTGATGACAAACCTTTTTTGTTTAATTTATTTACATTTCTATTTTCGGAGAGATTATTAAGAGAGGACAAATTGTAATTATGCTTGCCTTTTTGATGAAAATCAACTTAGATTGTCCTTTTGTTTACTTTTATGTTTCGAGTGTCGTTGGCTTGCTGTCTCATTGAACTACAATGAACCATCATCTTCTTTTCTGCAGCAAATTGTTGGTTAAAATATAAACCTGGTTGTATAGCTAGCTAAAAGTGCATACACGTAAGAGAATAAAGAACAACCTTGTCATATTGGACTTTTTCTATTGTTCATATTGAAAATAATAATATATTTTAAAATTGTGTAAATTTTATTTAAAGGAAAAGGGTAAAAATAGCGAATTTCAAACAAAACTCGATAGTCGAACTAAAGGATAAACAATACCATAGCTTGAATAGAAAGCAGCATAAGGAAAACCATAAATCCGATCTCACAAATATTAAAAACTAAAAGTAGTTAAATCGTGAACCCCGTTATGGAATTCGGATCTGACACGCAGGTCTATATGCTGAATACAGCTTATCTAACTGCGCTTCAGCATAAAGACACAATTGATAAAAGGGGGACTACAACAGTAGATTCATTATAAACATATGCGTTAATAATTTTAAAAAGAAGATGTGGTATGGTTGCCAATGAGACAACTCATCATTAATTAGAGAACAAATGACACAGAAATTAACAGCTATAGGTCACCATACGGCCTTCAACAATGAGAAAATCCCATACCGCAAAGTCAGCTATAAAAAGACCCGAAATAAAAATAGAAACGAAAAAAAACCCGGCCTAGTTAATGTACAAAATTAAATGAACGAAAAACAAATATGTAACACGGAAACAACGACAAACACTGAATTACAGGCTCCTGACATGGGATAGGCACATACATACAGAATAAGACAACTTGACATATCTTTTATTTTATATACAAGGGAATGTCAGATACTAGAGTACATAACGTACTTCTTTTTTATTCATTTTTTAAGTTTGTATTTATAGTATTTGTAAATTTTGAAAGTAGTTTGTCAACTATTAAATTACTACCAAGTCAATAATGTGAGCTGTTAAGTTACTTTGTTCCCTTAGTTGATTCGAAAAATAAAATTGAGAATGTAAATGGGTAATATGTCAAAGACACAACAGCCCAACCAAAGAGCAGAAAACAGCCGAACACCACCAATGGGTCTTCAATGCAGCGCAAAAATGCGGCGGGGATAAACATTTTTTCAAAGTTCATAACCCTCCCCTAAACTTCTAGCCAATGTAGAAACAATACGCACAGTAAAACTCAGTTTAAAAGAAATCCAAGTCCAATGTCAGAAAAGGTATCAAAAGGAACTAAACAAAATGACAATAATACATAAATTAACAAAGGACTACTAGCAGTTACTGACATGCCAGATCCATTACTTAGTAACTCAATTACTTAATAAACTGATTGGAATACTATGTTCTGTCATATGCATTTCAAGCACAATCCTTTCCGTTAGGGGGTTAGCATCCTGCCATCATGAAATATATGAGAATAATATAACCCGTATCATGCCAACAACTGGTTTAAGAATAAATATGCTTATTTCAGATGCAAAGACCCTATAAGTGAATCAATATTAAAGCCAAAATATGCCATCTTTAATGACCTGATAACAGTATTGTAACTATATCCCTTCTTAATAAGTCTGTTTAAAGTTTTGTTTAGCTTTTGAGGTGAATGCCGACATGTTAGTGCTTTGTAAAGAATTTTACCATAAAAATGAATGTATATATATATACCTGAATGCTTTCTTGATTTGTCAGTCATTCCGGATTTTTTGTTTTTGGAAATACATTTGAGTTCAGTTCATTTGAAAATATTTATTTTAACTAAACTACGCTTCATATTAAATACGTGATTTTATTCAATACACACATTTAAAGGGTACACAATGTTGTCATATAAGCACTGTAACTTAATAAAAGTTCATAGCATAAACACGTGATTTTCTAAATGCTTGTTATGATATGTTTGAAACTGAACTGAACTTAAAAGAAAACATGCCCTGGCTAGGAATGCAGACTAAAGAACAACATTCTTAACGATTAATAGAACGGTTTGCACTTCCTTTTCATATGAAAGAGCCATCAGCATTATTAATTTAGATACATAACACTACAGGGAGATAACTCTATAAAAGTTCGATGAATGTTTAAATTCTGTTCTTTTGTTAAAGAAATACTCAGCTTCTCAATGGTCAAAATTAGTGTTTGCCAAACAGCTATATATATAATGACATTTTTCGATCAAGTTTGTGGTTAAAGTATTATGAAATTTTTCTTTGTTTGCCAAAGGGTCAAAGCAAATATTTTGTCAAAATTTTATGAAAATCAAACAGCCAAATTAATCTGAGTCAAGGTGTTTGTTATCCCCTTATTTAAAAAAAAATGTTTAGACTAGAAAAACACGTACAAAACGTCTTTATGTTTGCATTTCAATACTGATTAGACTGCATATTTAGGGGGTAAATAATTCGTAATGCATTACTAATTACTAACGACCTGACCTAATATTTTATAAGAAGGTGTTAATATTTATATAATTGAAGATGACGAAAAAACATACCCGGAGAAAATCTATGATTAATTGAATGCTATTGGCGATAAAAATCTTGTACATATCGTTAACTGTCCATATCTCAAATCATCAAATTGTCACATTTTCTGACAGTTGTGACGTGTTTCTTCCCATACAAACATATTACACATCATTTTAACCCAAAATCGGTATATAAGCTAATCAAGGTATTTCTTCATTCATTTTCAATTTTCGTAGAAACATGATACCCATTTTCGTTTTTGTCTATTGCATTTGTGGCTTAAATGCACAGCAATTTGGACAACAAGGACAGTTTCCAGGCCAACAAGGACAATTTCCAGGTCAACAATTTGGACAACAAGGTCAATTTCAAAACCAGCAATTTGGACAGCAAGGACAATTTCCTGGCCAGCAATTTGGTCAACAAGGACAGTTTCCTAATCAATTTGGTCAGCAAGGAATAATAGGCCAAAATGGATTTCAGAATCAAATTCCCGGACAGTTTGGTCAGCAAGGATTTAATGGAGTAAATAATTTTGCACAAAATCAACAGTTTATTCAACAAAGTGTTGGCAATCCAAACAGTTGTCACGTAAGGTACGTAACCTATCATTGTAGTCCTGTAAAAGTAAACGAAGTCCGACTTTTTTCATGATACTTGTTGGTTATAAGATGTACAAATTTGTTATTTTTGCAACATAAAAGCCAATAGGATAACGCGAACTGAAAATGTTTGAAAAAGAAATTAACGATTCAAGTTTCCCTAGTAAAATTATTTTTTCTTTTAATTGATATTATGACTGTTTTGAGGACTACGTCCTCTCCAAACTTTTCTTATGATAATTTTTTCCCTTCTTTATGAAAACGATAACACTTTATATAACTTTACTTTTTTTTTTAAATCAAAGGTTCTGTATGCACCTATTTGTGTTTAATTCTGTCATCAATACACATACAAAATAGTATTTTGACCCTTAGATGTTTTCTACCTCTCCGTTGATACATAAATAGAATAACAACAGCAGTAAGAATTGCCACAATATCTAAGATGTTTTTTTCAAGGCTAATATATTCTTAGTGTAATTTAAATTAATAGAAAATGTTAGAATCTTCATTAAAAAAAATAGTTTTCTGCTGTTCCTTCCAAAAAAATATTCAAAAGAACTAGAAAAAGATATAAGACATGGTTTGTTTATTCCAGTAAATTGTAGTTTAGTCATAAAAGTTTATTATTAATTATGTCAAACAGTAGTACCTTTTACAATTTTATAATTATTTTTGTCAGGAGGAAGTTAATATTATTTACTATTTTTTTCTGATAATTTAAGAGGAAATAATTGTGACAGGACTGGGGGCCTTCAAATCAATGCCAAAAACAAACAAGATTACATGTATCATAACCCGAATAATTGAGTTGTTATATTCCGTTGATTTACCATTACTCTTTGAAGGAGCGATCTATTACGGGGTTGGACTGCATTTTTCGGGTGAAGACTATCATTGAAAACAAAACTAAACAAAATGACTACGAAAGAAACGAAAATTAAATGAATATGGTTATATAATGTATTGTTATATTACAGAGGATGTGGAATAGGACAACAATGTGTTTACAGAAGTAACGTGGGTCTGCCTTATATATGTCCTACATGGATCCCAGTCCTCCCATGTCAATGTATTCCTGGTAAGTCAGATTTATTCACTATTTTGTTATGATCAACACGACGGGTTCCACATGTGGAGCAGGATCTGCGTACCCTTCATGAGCACCTGAGATCACCGCCAGTTTTTGGTGCAGTTCGCTTTGCTTAGTATTTATTTTTCTATGCTGTGTTTTGTGTACTTTTGCTTGTCTGTTTGTCTTTTTCTTTTTTAGTCATAGCGTGGTCAGTTTATTTTCGATTTATGAGTTTGAATGTCCCTCTGGTATTTTTTGCCCCTCTTTTATAATATTTATAAAACCAAAAACAATGAATTGTTGATCAATTTTACGTCGTACAAGTGGATAAGCTGAATTTATTCCATTGAAGAAAAATATAATGCCACAGTTTATGTGAATATCACAATTGTTATAAATATTTGAATTGTCAAGAACAACTGTTATGTCAAATTAAATAAAAATGGTGAAGAACTGTATGTTGCCTTCTGTATGCAATTTTTTGCCTGTACTATTGACGTAAATACTATATCTTCAAGTGTATCTATTTCATAAATATTATGTGGACACGAATCTTACGGTCTCGGTTGACATTCTCTCATTTATATTGAAAAAGAATTTTTAAAATTTCATTTTTTATATGTATTATCTAATGATTACGATGCAATTGAAATGTCTTTCTACATGTTCTTCTTCTTTCTTCTCACATAAGATTTAAGACTACTTGAACATAGAATATAATAACACTTTTCTGAAGAAATACGAAAAGTGATATATTCATTCTAATGGTTTATGAAATTATCAATTTGAACAAATGATCCTATATTTTTAACAGGCTGCAGGGCCCAGAATCAGTTTATACAAGTTGGACAAACAAAACAGATCGACACCTGCGGTAATAGATGTACTTGTAATACACAAAACGGACAGGTAGGTTCATAATAAATCAATCATTTTGTCAGGTCAAAAGTACAGACTTGGCAATGATAGTGTAACAACTTAGAAGATCTCAAACGAAATGCTATACATATATTAAAATTTAATTTCAAAATTCTTTAATAATTTTTTTGTCTAAGAATGATAATTTTTTTTTTTTAGTAATTTCTTAACATGATTGCAGCAAATCTTTTAAGCTTTTAACCAAAAACATATTATATATAAATTTAAAGGGGAAGTGCTATCTTGTGTTAAAGAGTTATTATAGAAAAAGAAGATGTGGTATGATTGCCAATGAGACAACTCTCCACAAGAGACCAAAACGACACAGAAATTAACAACTATAGGTCACGTACGGCCTTCAACAATGAGCAAAGCCATTTTTATTTTCAAATTCTATTGAAGTTATTACTCCACAAAACATGGAGACATGGGTAAAAGTCATGCATTTTTTATAAAGGGGGAATGTTTGTTTTCCCTGGACAAACACTTTTATTTCTTCTTTGAAATAAAAAAAAAAAACCTATTTTTTCAAAAAAATAAACTTTTTAAAACTATATATTGAAATTATTTTTATTTACCTAATTTTCAATGGAAACAAACTATTTTGTTCACTTCTCTTCTGAACCAAATTGGCTTTTCCAAAGAAATAATTTTAAATCTAACCATGAATTAAAAAAAACCCACCCTCATACCCAAACAAAATGAATGATCGGTGTCTTAGAGATACGCTACATATAGACCTAGTCCTACAAGTGTTTATGTTTATTAATATTTCGTTTCTTATTTCAGGCGTCGTGTACACAGATTGCTTGTAATCAAGCCAGCCCTGGAACACAACCACAAACTATTGGCACGATTCCAGGTGTTGTCCCAGGGGCTATTCAGGGAGGTATTCCTGGTGCTATTGGTGGTATACCTGGTGCCATTGGTGGTGTACCTGGTCAGGTCGGAGGTATACTTCCAGGAGGTATACAAGGTGGGCCACAGGTTCCAATCGGAAAGAAAAAATAAATTTAAAACAAAAACGGAAAGTACCACGTATATCGAATAGAGTTAAATAAAAGACTAGCCATGGAGTATCGGTAGATAGTGTACACAGAATATATGAGCAGAGAGAATGAAAAAAACCCACAGTTGTATAATATGATACAAAAGTCCCATAATATAATTTGCTTTTTATACTTTCACCTAAAGTTTACTTTGTTGTATAAAGTGTTGTATATATTAATATGTTTGATCATTTGATTTTAAACAGAAAAAAACCTTGTTTTTTTAAATCATTTTAATAAAAAAATGTGAAATTAAGTTTTTTATTTATATTTGATTGATTGATTTATCAAATGTGATTGATACTCCAACATGAGGTTTGAATCTAATTTAAGATTTCAATTCAAGAAATCCTGTATGGAATGATATCGGCCGCTGGGAAAACAAATAAAAGAGTCCTGGCAAGACGATAAACACATTGACAAGTATGTGTTCTTAAGGTAACCTAGCAAAAAGTGTCATCTTGCTATCTAGCCATCTTGTCACCTTGCCAGATCCCGCCAAATGAGTATGTCTATAACACTCTCTTCCCGAACAAAACGAGTTACTTCAGGATTCTGAAACAAAACAAAGCGGATATTACCAGGAAATAACTTTCAGACAAATTTCAGCTCTTGTCATATTGTTCAAGAAAACGACAAGTGAACTCTATCTTGACTGCATAAACTAATCTCTTTTCTTAAGTTGTTATATTAGAATTGCAATGACAAGGCCATGATTTTATCAATTTTGAAGATATAACGTACAGCTGAAATATCTTGTTTACGCGTAGAAATGATAGTAAAGTGCCATTTGACTCGTGACAAAGTTCCTCTCCATACCAATTAGAGGTTTTGCATTAACACATGCAAACTAATTATGTATTACTTTATTTGTTCAATAAGCTCCTTTTTTTATTACACCCTATAATCGTTTTAACCAAAATAAATGTTCAAATTTGAAGAGATAGATAATATCTTAGATTCTATTCGACTGTGGGTTTTTCCATTTTATCCCTGGCTGGCCATACCACTGAAAAACATACCCTTTCGACTGTAATCAAACGTTTTGATTCCTTGAAGTTCTCTTCTCTTAGAACTTTTGGTCGCCCAATAAACAATAAATTCTGGTTCCCCGATAAACAATCATATATGATCCTATTACCCGTTCTTGACGGGGTTCTACAATGACAAAAATGGTAAAAACTGCAGTTCTGTTTAAACTTGTACATTTAAAATCATGTATCTTACAACGCACGCTATTCATATCCATTCGAAACTACCGAACGCATGTGAAGGTGTATGCACATGACACCTTGACACCAAATTTTAAATGCCTGTCACCGAAACCCAAATTATGCTCAAATGCAATGCTTCATATGACGAGGTCTTTTAAAAGAAAAAAAAACCATGAAAAGAAGTAACATGAACACGATTCAAATGAGACAATAAAAATGTAAATTAAAGGTATCTATTTTTTAAAACACCACATAGCATGCTCACAGTACAAAGATCTGTCTACTGTTGGGTATAAATTCGTTTTTTCAAATGAATTTCGTTTTCACTATGTGAAAGTTTCTTGGATAAATCATTAAAAGAACTCCGATATGTTTTAGTATCGACCGTGAACTGATTTATTTCTAATAATAATCTTTATCGTCATATAAACAAATAAAAACATGTTTGTGACAAACTGAAAAAACGCAAAATAAAAGAAAACTAAACGCTAAAGCAAAGATATAAGACTTTTTGTTTATAAAATGAGCAACTGGGTAGCAGCAACTTTTCTTCTGATTTTTTGTAAGTTTTTCATAGATTTGTTTTAGTAAAGAAAACAATAATAATTTTCTACTTCCATGTCTAGATTTTCCAGAGTAAGCTTGGCATTGGAGTTGGTTCTTTGTCTGCCTTTGGTGCTAACTGCCTGAAGAGCTGCCAATGACAACGAGGCAAAGCGTCAGCAATTACATTACGACTACCAGATATTGGCCGAGCCTTTATCAAAATACTATACAATTATATAAAAATAAATATATTTTTTCTTAAAAAATTATTACTTTAGAAGATTTTGGGGACTTTTATAATTGTTTTAAATAACTACTTGTATATAGTTATCAAAGGTGCCAAGATTATAATTAAATACGCCGTATATATTAAACAAAAAACTTATTTTCTACAAATAAGTCTTGAGTCTCAACTGGAAAGGTTGCAATACTTGTGAGTTCCGGAGTCTATAAAAAAAAAAAAAAAAAAATAGAAAAAATTCTCCAACAATTCCATCATAGGGGAGCTACCATTTGATTTTTATGGGGGGGGGGGGGGGGGGCTAGGATGAAAAATGTTGTCCTGCATTTTTTTTTAGTTGTAATCTCTGTCCTGCCTTTTTATTTTTCACTCTATTCGGTCCTGCCTTTTTTTTTATTAGTTTGTCCTGACTTTTTTTCATAAATTGTCATCCTGCCTTTTTTTTTTTGCAAAGTGTCTCATCCTGCCTTTTTTTTTACTCAGAACTCCTGTCCTGCCTATTTGTTTCAAATTTCATCCTAGCCCCCCCCCATAAAAATCAAATGGTAGCTCCCTAGTATATGCACAACTTGAACCAATGTGCAATCTTCCTGTTTAGTTTCAGGGATCTTGGTTGAAAACTGAAGATTGTCTTTTGAGATGATTAAACTATAAAACATGTATTATTTTAATTTTAGTTTCTTGTGTACAATTTGGAAATTAGTATGGCGTTCATTATCACTGAACTAGTATATATTTGTTTAGGGGCCAGCTGAGGGACGCCTCCGGGTGCGGGAATTTCTCGCTACATTGAAGACCTGTTGGTGACCTTCTGCTGTTGTTTTTTTTCTATGGTCGGGTTGTTGTCTCTTTGACACATTCCCCATTTCCATTCTCAATTTTACCTTCTTTCATAAATATTTCCAACAAAGGACTATCAGTGGAAAACTCGTTTGCCTCGTTTGATATCCAATAACCGATAAAGCATCAAAGAAATTTCGTTATACTCGTTCAAAATGATGACCATACTCGCAAATCATCTCTCAACCCAGCTGAAATGCGGAGTATGAGCCAAGTTTGCTTCACATTGCAAGTTGCATCGATTAACCAACAATAAAATCCCTTGCCTGACCGACGACGACTTGACAACCAAAATTCTAGTCAAGAAAGTGACTGAAGCTCACGCACCTTAACTTTGTTTCAACCAAGAACAACAACGAGCCATTATTTTAACTCAAATTAGCGGGCCGCAATTAGCCTATCTTTCGGTTACCTGAGGTCCATGGATGGCGCACCTTTTCGTTGTTTACAACCAAGAACAACAACGGAACCTTGTTTTAACTCAATTAGCCTATCTTTGTTACCGGTCCATGGATGGCACACCTTTACTCTGTCACAACCAAGAACAATTAAGAACCGTTGCATCAATGGATGGCGATAATAATTTACTCTATGCCCAAAAAATAAAATCTCATCTGGTGAAACGGATTTTCCCAATCTGCAAAAACCTTTAAAAAAAAATGCGAGACCACGCGAAGATTTGTATGGTAGGTATTTCTCAAAATCCTTAGCTAAACGGTCTCTAGTTAATAGACCAATAAAATGTCAACTGAACTTGTAAACCAATACGCATATGTCCGATGTTTCTGACACTCCTGGTACTACCAATCATGAGTTGTAGTTTTTGAAACAGAAGGCTGATATCAAGTTGAAACAAAGGATGAACTCTTTATTATAGAAGGTAAAAATATCCAAGTTGGAAAACTCAAATTAGTTTTTGGTTATTATGCTTCTATGGGCTTTAAAAGTTTATTGATGTGCTTAATTAATGACTTTTTGCATCTTATTTACATGCTTATACTTACAAAATGTAATATATAGTATGGGGTTTCGATATATTTGTAAACAAATACATGTGGTTTCTTTATTTTTTAAAAGCATAAATTCCACCGAAAAAAGACGACAGAAAGATAAAAACTGACCTTTTTAAAGCATTCATTTGCATTCTTGCTTCTGGCAATAGTTATTTGGGAACAATCATAAAATAAGGCAATATTTTGATCAAAAAGAGAGAGTGGTGTACATTTTGTTCTATTTTCAGGCGTGCTTGAATTGGACTATTTCGTCTTAAAAACGTGTAAAGCAACACTATTTGATACATCATCTCGGTTCAGATTCTGTTATTTCAATAAATTTAGGCTACATTTTGATATAGTAACATAAAAAAAATTCACAGTATCAAAATATAAAATAGAATATGTGGGTCAAGTGAAATTCCTTTGTTATGAGTCATGGCAATAGATAAGTTGTGTTTGAAAAAACAAATGTTTAATACAAATTAATAAAAAGCACAAAACGACAGATTTACAAGGTAATCTTAAAAATGCAGATCTTTAAAAAAGATAGTCTTTTTCAAAGATAAAGTTCCATAACTCCTCTATGTCATTTCAGAAGTTTATATAAAAAAAACCCAACTAAACAGAGGTTATTTTCGTAGATATACCAAAGTTTCATGAAAACTGGTCAAAGAACTTTTGAGTTATAATTATCCGAAAACTGGGCAGTATTCAGGTATTCGCGAATATCTAATGAAGTTTGCAGTATATCATTTTGTTCGCCCAAACTGAGTAAGATGAAGCATCCATTTCTCATTAGATTACGTTTTTGTATTAATTTTAAGAAAAATACACCCATGGACGTAAATGTTACATAGATATTAAAAAGAAGAAAAAAAGGAAATAAATTATAATTCGTCGTGTACTTTTCTATCATCAACTGGATCTAATTCTATTGATGGTATGTCTTTCAACCAAAAATTCATCACTTCTCGTCTTAGATCCTGCTTCAGTGTTGTGATTGTATCAATGTCCAAGTAATACTTCGACGTTGTGTCAAACGGTTTCCATTCGACTGGTCCCTCAGGAACACTACAAAACAAATATTTATCATTTAATTTGGCAAATGGTTGCTTTTTTGTTTGTTTATAAGTTTCTACATACTTTTTCATTCTTGACTTTCAAATGTAAAGTTTTAAGCGTCCTTGGTGATTGCAATTCCACAATGACACTAGAGGCTCTATAGAGTCTGGGTTGATCTCCTGCGTCTTTCACAATTGACACATTTTGGTAAAAACCTTTATGAAAGCGGAATAACAGCATTAAGAGTAAACTAACAGTTTTAGTGATGTTAAAAGTCTTGGAGATCTTCTCCTGTTGATCATATTACTTTTTGTTTTTATTGTTTATGATCTTTTATAGCTTTCAAATTAATAGAGGAAAATGCAAAAAAGACAAATTATCATAAAAGAGCAGTAACCCTAACACTGAGGTGACTTATTAATAAGATATCCGCCCCGATGTGTGGATCTTATCTTGTTAATAATTTTTTACTAGGTCATCGGAAATTTTAATAAAATTAAATGCCCCAGCGATGAATTTTGGTTGAATTTGGTATAGTAGTTTCGGAATTGTTTGTAAAATTTACAGGAACAGACGAATTACGACGACAGACACCAAGAGACCAGGTCGGCAAATGATACAGTTTTTATTCCACAGTGAACTTTTGACGAAAGTTTACATGCAATCTATTTTTCACCAAGTCAATTAAAATATGTATGTAATAAAACTATATATTTCCTTCACGTGCTACTTTTTGAAAAAATTGGGTAGACATTTTAGACATTTACTTAAAATTTCGGTTTCTTGGACATATCAATCCTTTTGAAAGACATACTTAACTTTTTTGCTACAAAAGATAAACGCTGGCGGATTTTTGTAAAATAATATAGAATATCTTCCCTCCATAAGTATGCTTTGAAATTTGTGTAACAATTCTTTTAGAATTTATTAATTTTTATCGCATTTTCATGATTTTAGTCATAGAACGACTTTTTTTCAGTAAAATTTTCTAATTAAAAAAATCATCGGTGAATTTTGTTTACACCAATCAGCACTAGACTAATTGGTGTAAACAAATAAATTATAGATTAGATATATTTGGTTATTATACCTTCGTGCGTAATCATGGCAAATGTCATTTTAAAAAAAAGAGGGGTCTATGAAATCCTTAATCATGTTAATGCTCGTGAACTTCTTACTTTTGTGGGTCTTTTTAACTTTTGTTGATTAGAACGCGCGTCACGTGCACATACAAATATGAATACTTTAGTTTCGTTTATTGTTTTGCAAACACTTTAAAACGACGAAGAGTAAACACTATGTAGATCATAAGGTGGTACCAAACACCTCGACTAAAATAATTTGGCTCGTTTAATTTTCATAAAATTTTGACACAAAAAGTCACAATATTAACTTTGATCCTTTGACACAAATATAAACTTTTGTCAAACTACTCTATATCACATATACACTATGTTTTATCATAAAGAAACTTAAAATTTTCCTCAACAATAGAATGTTAAACGTTCAGCTGAATTTACAAAAGTTATCTCCCTGTGGTGTTATGTACGACCATAAGGCGTTATTATCTTACCCTTTTCTGGCGAAGGATGTCCAATATCCAATTATCGCATTAGCGATTTGTTGTTCTTCTGGAGTAAATGCAGTATTATTCATAGACGGCAATAATACTTTAATATCAAACATGAACTGTAATTCTTCTCCATGGCCAGATCCCTTACCCCATTTCGGAGCGAACCCCATTAGGGGTTTTTCTTTCGAAAAGAGATACTGGTATGTCCTGCCTCCAGAGGATACATGATAATCAAGCATTCTTTTGACAGTATATCCAAAACAGGAATCGGCAATGAATTCGCTTGCTTTCATACTCTGTTCATCAGTAGAAGTCGTCTCTGATGTGTAAAATTTACAAATCTTGTCTTTAACATCAGAATCGTTATTGTAAAATTTTTCTACGAAAGGCTCAATCATTCCCTCACAAATGAATTTGAGTGGGATACTTTCAGAAACATTGAAACCAAAGTTTTCTTGAAGTTTTGGGAGTATTCCCATTGCCATCATAAGACCCTCGTTTGAGGTAAAACCTGCGATTAGGTCCAAAGACCCGTAAAATTGGGCAACATCCGACTTTTTATCCTTTAAACTTCGCAGGGGGTGATCCGGATATAATTCACCATCTACAACTGGAATATATTGCGGTTGAAAAACTTCAAGTCTGTCATCGGGCATTAAACTAAACATATCGGTGGCCTTTAAAAGCTCACTTACATCGATGTCACGAAGGCAGTCCGTAAATTTATACATGTCGTTGATTGGACAGGAGGTTTTCTTTGCAAGGTGAATGGTCCTTTCATTTATTTGCTTCTTAGTTAACATATTTAACTCATTGACTACACCACTTTGGGCTATTACTCTCTGGAAAAGCCCTTTATTCTGTGGTATCAAAGATTGAAATGATACACTCCAACCCCCCGCTGATTCTCCGAATATAGTAACAGACTCAGGGTTCCCTCCAAAAGATGCAATGTTGTCGTGTACCCATTGTAGTGCAAGCTTTTGGTCCCATAGACCGTAGTTTCCCTTGGAAGCTGGGTGGTCAACTGTCAAGAAACCAAATACATCCAATCTATAATTTATAGTCACTACTATAACATCTCCTTGCGTGGCAATCCATCCTCCATCGTATTGATTGGAAAAGCCCATGACTAAACCACCACCATAAATCCACACCATAACTGGCAATTTTCTGTTTTTGTCAACATGGTTTGGGACATACACGTTTAAGAATAGACAGTCCTCTGACATTTTAGACGGCTTAAAATCTGGCATCCATGGTGTGACGGACTGTGAACATGCTGCTCCAAATTCTGTTGCATCCAATGTGTCCGTCCATTTATCGACCGGTTGTGGTTTTGTGAATCTCAATGGACCGATGGGGGGTTTCCCAAAGGGAATTCCACGGAATTCATATACGTCCTTTCCTGTTTGTTTATTCTGTGTCTTTAGTCCTTTAATTGGACCACATTCAGAGTTGACGAGTGTAAAATCAGCAAGTGCAATATCCGCACACACCAGTGTCATAAAAACAGTAAATATAAAAGCGTTCATTTTGTTCTTTTGGCACCTTTTCATAACCTGAAATTAAATGTTGATATTCTGATTAATTTTTTAATTTGTTTAAGTTTGATCATCACTGTATATCGCATGCGAGCTTCCTGTGAGTAAAATAATATTTTTGGGACTCAGACTCGGACTCTTCAATGAAACAACTTCCCTACCCCAAGAGGCATTTAGCAAAACATCAAGTTATATTAGTATTGCTAGTTGTTCTGCATAATAATTATTATTTACTATGGTTAATATTCGATTTCTAGAATTAGTCATTCAAAAATTATTGTTTTAGACCAAGCTTAATTTTGACGTATTAAAATACGAACCAGAAGACCTTGGGTCTAATTTGATCGACTTGCAATTTGAATATCTGTCAGATCCATTCAATTTGATTAAAACATCTCCCTCTATCCACTCACATTTAGTGAGGACTTGTTTTAATGAAATAAATTGAAATTGAAATTGAAATCTATTGCCATTGGCGGATCCAGAGGGGGGGGGGGGGGGTCCGGGGGTTGGAACCCCCCTTTTTTTTGGCCGATCAATGCATTTGAATGGGGACATATAGTTGGAACCCCCCCTTTTTGTCCTGGGTTGGGACCCCCTCCCCCTTTTTAAAATGGCTGGATCCGCCACTGATTGCAATTACCAATCCAAATTATCAAGACTTTTATATAGATATATTATGAAATATTTCTAATTGAAAAAAATGTAGCCTTACCTGAACTTACTTTCTTTCTTGATAATTACACAAACTGACTGAATAATCATATGTATATAAAGCGTCCTCAGATTTGAACTCTTTATTTATATGAAATAGCATCCCTACACCATGAGACTTTTAACAAAATTACCGATTAAAATCATCAAGACTGCCTTCAGATAGCTTATTAAAAATCCATTTGCAAACATGTAACCTTACCTGAATTTACCTTCTTTCTTAATAATCACCAAAAACTGACGGAATCAAT
Organism: Mytilus galloprovincialis; assembly: GCA_037788925.1. Taxonomy (NCBI): domain Eukaryota; kingdom Metazoa; phylum Mollusca; class Bivalvia; order Mytilida; family Mytilidae; genus Mytilus; species Mytilus galloprovincialis. The sequence goes on along the minus strand of CM075337.1, from coordinate 43,963,468 downwards.
ATATGTATATACATGTATAAAGCGTCCTCAGATTTGAACTCGTCTTTATTTACAATGGCCGTTGCTAAAATATGGATGTGTTAATATAATGGACACATTAATTGGGTTGCTCTACAAGTGAATTGACTATTCGTTAAATTAATGGATTTTTCTCTTCCAGTCAATCCCGCAGCGTACAACCGAGATGTACCTTTTTTCCCAGATAGATACATTCGTATAGAGACACCAGGGGCGGATGCAGTTATTTCTAAAAGGGGGTTCCCAACCCAGGATAAAAGGGGTGTCCAACTGTATGTCCCCATTCAAATGCATTGATCGTCAAGAAAAAAAAGGAGATGGGCTCCTACCCCCGGAACCCCGTCTGGATCCGCCACTTGACACTGCTGTTTTAATTGCTAAGCATTAACGTTGTAGTGTGTACTTCATTTTATTTTCATCGAATTTAATTTGTGTTGCATTTTTAGTCCAGCTGGATAACTGATGTGATTCAGAAGACCATTTTTTAAAACTAAAAAAATGAAAGTTTTCTTTTGAAAAAGTGAATCTACGAAGATTTTTCTTATCATATTTATTAAGCCTAGTCTAACCTTATGGAGGAGAAAATAGGATCGGCTGTCCCTATTTTGATGTTTGAAAGTTGATTTTAAATATTAATCCAAGTAAAACATGTTTATTTAATACCTTCGTTAATTTATACTGTACACTTGGATTACGCAATGTCACATTTATCATACTTATTCATATAATAATTTGTCGAATTTTCTGTTTTTATTAAGAAGGCTCGCGGGTATAAGATTTTCAGAAAAAAATTAAACATTTATTTTTCATTACAAATTTCATTAATTACCTTTAGTAGTTATTAATTTATCATATGGTACAAAAATCATTCCAAAAAAATCAATTCGTGTTGGCCCCTGGTGGTGACTTTTAGAATGTAGATATCATTGAAAAAGCTCCAAATTATCTCCCTTTGGTGCAAAAATGCCATTTAAAAAAAATTGAAGTATCTTTTTTTAACTCATCGGTGACCTATACTTTTTATTGTTGTTTTCGAACAAGCTGTACATAAACTTAATAATTTTAAAATTTAAGCGATTTCTGTAATTTAGTTCTTTTTTTATTTCGATATTACCGCTATTTCTGCTATTAGTTCAACTGAAAAAAGGACATTAACAAAAATGTATGCTTCTTTCGAAGGCAGATTGTGAGCGTAAATGAACGGCGACCCCATCTTTTAATTTCATTTTTCTATAAAATATAAGATAAAGTTCATCTATAGAAAAGATATAGCGAAATCCTATATTAAATAAAAAATTTGATTTAGACCCGCGAGCTCCCTTAACCGTGATTATTGTACACATTGTGTCACCTTGAAATCTCCTGTCTGGTAATCAAGCAGATGATGTGTACTTTTTGCTGTTCAAGGTGAACAAGAACATTTAACTATCCTCTCCGACAGAAAGACCCATTTTGAAAGGGTATATATAAAAAAGAAGATGTGGTATGATTTCCAATGAGACGACTCTTCACAATGTGTCCGTTTTGTAAATACGACGTCACTTTTGTTAAAATCCTCTTTCTTGTTATTAGAGAAGAACACATTGGTGTATGTTCAAGAACCTTTGGAAAACCTCTCAAATGGGACACACATCCTTTTCAAGTGGTAGTCCGAATTTTTATACCTTATCAACGATTCACTTCCTCTGGACTACCTGCTTTTTTATGTTACTTTCTAACTGTTCTTGTCTTAAATACGCGTGAAATATTTGCCAATGGACATTTATTTCTCCAACAACAATCGATAAATTTATCTTAAAATAGACATTATACCTCAATGTGACAACATTGTTGAGGCCGCACAAAAGCCTTAGACTTTGTCAAGTAGTTGATGTCCTATATATTGTCACTAGACACACTTGTAATCGATTTACCGTTGTACTATTATAGGTTATTTACATTATTTGTCATGTTTTATATGTCCTGTAGTTTGTACACTTGGAATACGTAATGTCATATTTATCATGTGGACTGGTTTATCAAATAAAATATTTAAATTTGAATTCATTTCAGTATTTTACTATCAAGAAACGAGATTATTGAATCCAATCCAATAAATTCTTTCAGATTTTGATGCTATTACAGATCAATAAACTTACAACAACTTATCTATTTGAACTCGTTAAGTTTTTAAAATTGCGATTGTGTTACAAGCAGATAGATGCTTTAAACCTTGTCAAAAAACTGTTTATACACATTTTAGAGTATGCCGCTACAAGGTAAAATGTAAATCTGGTTAGGTAAACATTACTTATACCTTGTTATCATCATACAAATGTATGTTAATACATGACGTGTGAAGCGGGAATCTTGCACCAAGTATACTCGGAAACAAACAAAACACTAACAAGTGTTCCTTTGCCTGTAATCACCTTGTTTTCGATTTCTTCTTAGTGTTTTTTTTTGCATGTAGATTTCAAATATTTTATTATAAACAAAGTTTATCGTGTATAAGTATACGACCTGAAATACTTAGGGAAACGATTGAATAAAATATTTGTTATCGTTAAAAAATAAAATAAATAAAAATAAAAAAATATCGTGTATTGCATGTGTACAAACAAATAAGTCACACATTCTGAGGTTAGGATTTATGAATCAAAGAAATCAATCTTTAATTAACATACAAAGAGAATGTGCCATGGGTCACATGTTTTAGGCGAGTGACTTTAACCATAAAATTAAATTTTTAATGCACCTACCTACATGTAACACACGGCTAAATTATATATCATTTGAAAGCTACACATCTGTACTATCTGTTTTGCCCGGTCGTAAAAAAATCGTACGGTGCAATTTCCGTCAAATCAAGATCAAAGGCCAAGGACGAATAAGTGCATATTTTCTAAGATTTCAGCCTGATTGCATAATATGACTTTTATATACTAAATTCACATATGCAAACAATTTAAACTTTTAGCAGAGAGATTAACAGTCATTATTCAAATGCATTTTTTAATATTTAAAGCGTATTTTTGACAGAGAGCACATGTTTCCTGAAATTCGATTAAAAGTTAACAAAATGTGTAAAACCCAAATTTTTCTTTCTGGTGCAAATGCTAATCAATTAAAACTAAGTAAAACCCTGTAATGACTATCAAAGAAGTTTTTGACATCATAAAATTTCCTAAAATTATACTTACTTCTAATCAAACAGCAAATCATAACAACTCATACAGTTGCCCAAAATACCGCCATCTGCGAAAAAACAGCTTTTAAGCATTTCTTCCTATTAAACATTGTATGTGGTCAATATAAGATTTAATAAACAAATTCTTAAGAATCTGAAAAATTTAGAGTAAAAACATATGTGCACGAATCATCTTATTGCTTGAAATAAAGGGGGTGAAACTAAGAGATTGCAATCTGCATTGTAACTACCAGACTGAAATAAACATATTTCGACTTTTCTAATTGTTTGATTTGTAGCTTCATTATAAATACTGATGTAGTGAAAAGACCTTTTATTTATCTAATGTGAATTGAAAATTTAGGCCAAAATAAATAGAAAATAAATTGATGAAAATTGAAATTTCAAAGAATTTCAAAAACTAGTAAACACATTATAAAACTTGACTACTTGATTGCTTAAATTGCGTTGTTCATTGTTTACATGCATTAATTCATCAAATAAGAATAATTTTGAAGAAAAAATATCCATTAATACGCAACGATTCTAGTTACAACTAGACTTCCTGAATAGCTTGAATGACTAGTTCATTTTTTTATACGAGGATGACTTCATGCAAGAGTTTCTGATGACGACTGAAAAGAAGCTATCATTATCTTGAAACTTCACTTTCCATTATATAGATGATGTAATCTCACTGAATAGTGCAAAATTTGTGACAATGTTGGACTCGTATTTTCCATTGAAATTGAAAATAAAAGACTCAACAGATATAGTTTACTCTATCACGTATCTTGAAATCGATAATGAGGGTTGGTTGAGAACAAGTTTTACGACAAAAAGATGAGCATAAAACAACCCATAAAAATACCCCTACTACCAAATTATAAACTTTTCATTTCTATGTAGCAACATTAAACATTATAGCAACGCCTGCATATCTATACTAAAGGAGGAGACCGATTTCATTGAGCCTCAACTCCTCTGAAATAAAGGCAACTATAATAAACCGCTATTCAATAGTCATCAATCGATTTACTAGTAACTGAAATAAATCCGGGTCACAAAGCAAAACCTAGGAAAACGCATCAACTATAAGAGGAACACAACGATATAACAGAAACACAGAACTGTTACAAAAACAAACGCCAACATACAAAGAAACAGATTATTCGATACCAACTGCCATACGCCTGACTTGGTACAGGACATTTGAAGAAAAATGGTGGTTTAAACATGTTTTAAACCAGAGTTCAAATGCAAAGTTGAAATCATCCCTTTGAAAATTTCATGGACGCCACTACGAGTTGGTTGACAATTATGAGATATCTGTTTCGCCAGATGACGACTGATAAGTTCCATCGACGTAACCAAATTGTCGTCATTTCTGCCGTGAATGTCACCAACCGAATAAGGCTTGGCACCGAGTTAGGAAATACATGAGCCACAAGACGGGTTAAAGAGAGCCGTGGTGTAGTGGTTAGTGCATCGGATTACTAACAAAAAGGTTCCTGGTTCGATTCCCGTTCCGTGACTGAATTTTCGGCTCTTCCTTGACACCATTTGTGAGTATGGTCTTGAGGAAACGATGAAAGTCCGTCGGAAGGGGACGATAAATGGCTGACACGTGTTAAGAGAGAGCCATATATGCACGTTAAACACACCTTTGTAGATTTCGAAAAAGAGCAGACTAATGCCGCTACAAGGCAGCACTCGCACCCGCAAAGTGGAAAGCGATTAATTTAAGTTGCAAAACTTGTTTCCCAATCCACTATAAATAAATATGTTTAAACTAATACGGGTGTCACATGTGGAACATGATCTGCCTACCCTTTGGGAGCCCCTGAGTTCACTCAAATTTTTTTTGGGGGGTTTGTGTTACTCAATCTGTAGTTTTATATGTTGTGTTTTGTATACTGTTGCTTGTCTTGTTCGTTTTTTGCCCGGCTTTGTCAGTTCGTTTTTAATTATGAGTTTGATGTCCCTTTGATATACTTCGTCACTATTCAAGTAGTAAAAGGTTTAAAAATTATAGATCAGTGTAGCTAAATGTATCATGATAGCGATTTGGTTCTATATATATATCACCGTGAGCAAATTAAGTTATGTTGGCGGATATTTGTCTTATTGCGTTAATCTTCACTTTACTTTGAGATGATTTTTTGGCCGATTTTCATTACTGCAAGTTAATGTCTTTAAAGTAAAATAATACCAAAGGGACAATCAACATCTCAAACCATGAATCAAATAAAGTTAATTAAAACCATGAACAAAATAAAAGTAAAGTCCAAGAGACGAACAACAGTCCAAAAAACACAGCATACCATGAAAACGAACACTCCTAAAACAGCGAATGATCTTATGAGGTCAGGAAGGGTATTTTACTTTTTCATTTTGTTATTTCACAACTGCTTATAGTGTTTTACATACACAATGTATTTTTAAAGCTTATGTAGAAAATACTCAAAGCATCTTTTCTTCAAATAATTAAAGCGATTAAACTTCTAAACACATTTAATATGACTTACTATAACACGATTTTAAACTAAATAAGAAGCAGCCGCATTTTATTTAGTTCGTTTACATCCCGCTTTAGACAACCAAGTGTTTCTAAACAAGGTTACTTATTTCAATGTTGCCTACGATTTAGTCGCAAAGTAATGTTTGCATTTAAACATGATTACAAAAAGTAAAAAAGTTTGACTTCGTAAAAAACATATTTTAACCTCAATTACCTCGCATATATTCTTTTCTTACTTTAAATACCCCTTCTTTTATTATGGAAAATTATTCTCCTCCCTGATATTCACAATTCACGATGTGCTATTTTAACATAGATTAACAAAATGATTAAGAAATAATTCTCTCATGCCATGCTCTATGCTCATTTTAAGCATTATATTTGTTAATATCTTAATACCGAGCGTTAGCAAATATAATGCCTACCCATGTTATAATGAGCATAGAGCATGGCATGATAGAATTATTTCGATTCTAATAGGAATATTTTAAACTTTTGTACTTCGAAGCGGACCTATAGTAGACGCTCGAAATGTCGCCATTTTGATTTGATGAACAAAAACGTTATAGAAAAATCAACAGTTTGTCAATAAAAAAAGATCAGAAACATTTAAACTTACTTTTAGAATGTTTTTATTAATTTCCTAGCGAACAACGCCAACAAAAATGTCCATTTTGATCTCTGGTGTTGTTCAAAATTCATCTGACGTTGCAATTTCAATTGTGACGTTAATCACGTGCAGCCCATGTTCTATTCGAATTAGAACATGGCTTTGTACCCAAAGTTAAAGAAGAACGTCATATTAGAATCGCTATTTGCAGATGGCATATTGTTTGGGCAACTGCAAACACTTCAATAGAAGGCTGTTCCATGAACAATAATAAATAATTACATCTTAAAATTACAAAACAAATATTCCTTGACCTAAAACATATACATTGATCTATTTTTTTAGCATACAAATATCGATTCCCCAAGATATATTTTGCTTTTTGAATAATTTTTCATTTTTTTAGGATTTTTGATAAATTTCAATTTTCGGGAAATTTTGCGCATCAAATCTCTTGTTTGATTTGGTAATTATGTATCATGTTCCATAAAGTTCATATGATCTTTTGGAAAATTTTATGGTACAAGAATTAGAAAATGGCGTTTTATTTAGTAATCGCAAAAATTGGAATGTTTTTTCATGACCTTTGACCTTGATTTAACAAAAATTGCACCGTACGATATTTTTACGACCGGGCAAAACAGAAAATACAGATTAACAGCTTTCGAATGATATATAATACAGCCGTGTGTTAGGTGGGTGCATTAAAGTCGTTAACTAAGCGTCTTTTTGAAATAAGTCACTCGCCTAATTATCTCGCTTACATATATACCGTTATAAAGGTACATACATGCTAGATAAATCTGTGTTTTATGTTTATATCATTGTGTATACTAGGTTTCATAACATCAAGTTAGTTGAGGCAAATCAATGTTATTACTTAACATGCTTAAAGAACAAAAACTAATTTTAAAACGTGTGAACTACGGAAACGCAAAATGCACTCTCCGCATCCGCAGCAGCAGCGGGGCAACACATACATGAAGAAGAACGATTCTTTATTATTTCATACTTAAAAGTATACTAAGAATTCAAATTGTACTTTTATAAAGGACGAAGAAAACAAATCTATTTTGAAGTGATTCAAAATGTAAAATAATACACGAAGCTATTTTGATATTGATGTATCAAATCCAATATACAAGTTCACCACATTTTTTTGAACGCGTGAGTTGAAAAAGCAAAACTGACAGTTAACATGTACTTTTCCCCTCAAAATAAAGGTTGTCTTGCTTATATTTCGTTCTGGTTTTACAGGGAATTGAATGCCCTGATTAAAATAAGTTGCTTTCTTTAAAAAAAGAAAAGCAATACATGAACCTAAGACAGCTGACTGCCGGGTCACTAAAAGATTGTTGCTGAATTTGTGTTTGCTTTTGAATTGAAATAATTGACTGTGAATAGAAGAAGCCAGTTGAAAGTATATATTTACAGCTTCTATTTGAATAGTTATTTTAAAGCTCGACTATTTTATTTATTACTTGGGGATGTACATAATTTTTCCGATTATAACCATTTGGCAAATCCTAATTTCTACTAACCGGATGACTTATGCAAATTGCACAAACCTATCGCAATATAAATTTATGAACTCAGTTTGCTTTGTAATCTGGAATTCTGGATGCATTTATTTTTATCTATCATATCTTTATATTTTGTTTCCTACATGAATGCCTTTATATTCTCAACTCGTATTTGAAGTTGTCTTTACTCATGGTAGATGTTGTATGCGGTGAAACCTGTGGCATGCAATTGATTGGGACCCATAAAACATCTCAAATTTAAGGATTTCCTGATTTTACTTAAATCCATTCAAACATTCTACAGGAAAACTTAGTTTTGCCGAAGAATTTCTTAATTCAGAAGTTTATGAATTATACCTGTACACACTTTCAAAATAACCAATTTATATAAAAAGGTATGTAGATGTAAAAAGATACCAGAATTAAAATGATGTACACCAGGCACGAGTTAAGTCTACAAAAAAAGCATCAGTGACGCTCGAATGAAAAAAGTTAAAAGGCTAAATACATTACAAAGTTAAGGAATCTATTCCTTAGGTAGACAATCCTTAGCTTTTCGAAAAGGTCAAAGTTTATAATAGGACAGTGACTCAAAAAAGAAACAAAAGAGAAACAACACGAAGTCAGAATACCGTGAGTAATGATGACCGTGCTTGAAAGTCACATGAAAAGCTCATTCTGCCGTGTCCTGAATTTAGATAACAAAAACGAAAATAAGCTTTCACGAGTGTTATTGCATGCAAGTAGTATTTTAGCGCACGAAATAGTAAATAGAAAGCATCTCACTGATACTCAGAAAAAAATACGCATTTGCGTCATCACATATCTTAATCTAATAGTTGTTAAATGGCCTACATTAAATGTTTTGACTCCGGATTCATTGACATTTTATCTGGAATTTTTGAGAACGCAAACCGATCGTGTGTGCTTTTGAAATGTGATCTATAATGTGAATGAATCAAGACGTGTAGGATAGTTGGTCAACACAATGAATACCATTTTCAAAACCGTACCATAGTACAAATATGTAGATGCTATAAGGTTAAACTATTAAAACAAACAAACACAAATTGAATTAAAACTTTATAATAAACTAACGTTCCTGTTAGTAATTTTTTTCAAATTCTTTTGAATATATATAAGATCAATAAAGACAATATTAATCAAAACAAGGAGTAAACAAAGATTCACAAAACCAAAGGACATTTACATCAACAGTTATAAATAAAAATTAAGAAACAACACGAACTCCACTAGAAACCGGGAGTGAAATCAGGTGCTCCGGAAGGGTAAGCATTTCCTGCACCGTATACGGCACCCGTCGTGTTATTTCTTTGTTCAGTTCGGTAATGGTGGAAGGTTATTATGACTGAGGAAGAATAGCAGATATGATTTCTGACACACTTTTGTCATAATGGCCAATCAGCTCATGATGGCGACCGGAAATTTCTTGAGTGATGACCTTAATTTAATTGATTCATAGCCTGTCTTAAACACGAACGTCAAGTATTTACGGATGGACATTTTATTTATCGAATGAATCTATCTTTAAATTCTAACATTCTACTTTGTGAATATATTACTATACAAAATATAAGCAAAGACTTCTAAATCCATACTAAAACAGTATAAAATAATCAACATTATGGTTGTTATTAAATTTTGTTGTGATTATTTTAAATTATTTTTACGGTTATTGTGAGTTGCAAGGATTTAAAATCATGCTTTATGAATTGAAAACACACAAGTATCTTTATTCACGACCGTTTTAAAATTCAAAATTTAATAAATTTATCTTACTTTTCGTTTTATGGATATATTACAATACAAAAAATAAATAATAATTACTCATAAAACTTAAATACTAAAATGGTATGAAATAATTAACGTAGAACTATAATCACAGTGTAGATACTATTCTGTACGCTATCCGGAAGTCGCGATTTTCGAAGCGATGATTTCAAACTGGCTAACAGGACGGTTTTGCCTACGGTAACTTTTCTCATCATTTGTTTACTCCTATATCTTCAAAGTGCGTTGAAAATTTTCAAGGTATATATAGCATCATAAATATGAGTAACTGTAACAAAAACATGCATTAGAATATCAAATATACGTGTGCATCACATCAACTTGGTAGAAATAAGTGAAATCGATGGACAATTTTGCTCTCGTAGTACAAAGAAAATAATCTTTTATTGCAAATATTTGCATCAGTTTACAGTTAAATATATACTGTTTCAATATTTTTTTCGTATTTAAGTAGAATATTCGTATTTCCCATAAAAAATATGTTTTCCTTGAGGATCCCAAAATAAATTACTGTACGATCAGTCTAGAACTGACTGTATTCAAGAAGCGATTTCAGATTTTTTGACTGTATGACCAGTCGTGATTTTGAAGAAAAAACAACAGCAATTTGAAGGTATATACGTGTATCTGTGATATTACGAACTATCCAGGGAACTATAACGTGTAATTACTTTCATCAGACAATACAAATATATTTCTGATGAGTTTTTTAGACAGCAAAATAATTGCATTTTTGTTCCATCAGTCTTATTTTAAATCAAATGCCTAAAAAGTAATACCTGATTCGCTTGTGGACTTTGTATTATAGTATTAATGAATGGGTGTTTTTATAATGGCCCTGTTATATGTCCAAGGTCTGTAATAATGTTTGAGGAAGTCTGTAATGGCCCGAGGCAACGCCGAGTGCCATTACAGACATCCGAGGCCATTATTACTGACCGAGAACATATAACAGGGCCATTATAAAAACACCCATTTCTTAATACATTTATTAACCAACTGAACAAAAGTATATGTGTTGTTGCCAACTTGATATACTCTCTACCCTCTTAATGACAGTTTAGTTTGAAAAAAACATAATTTGTACTTCACCATGATAAAGCTTGTAATATACCAAATATCCAAGATATTAAGTTGAAAGAAGTTATGTTTTGAAAAACAGGATGAACAGTGATCCCTAGTTTAAAGAAGTTATGTGTTGAAAAACAGGATGAACAAAGATCCCAATATATGGTTCTTTAATGTTGGTTGCTGGTTACTAAATTAAATAAAATACAAAAAGGTATTATACTCTTTACAACTTAATTTTATTAACTTTATTAAAAACCCTAACTGTGCTCAATACATACAAACTAGGCATTACTACAGGGCCATTACAGAAAAAACAGGGCCATTACAGAAAAACAGGGCCATTACAGAAAAACAGGGCCATTACAGAAAAAAAACAGGGCCATTACAGAAAAACAGGGCCATTACAGAAAATATGTATTTTTTAATAAACAGTCATTTTTGGCAATAATGTACTAAGTTGGTTAATACAATAGTGTATCGTTACAGTTATCTGTTTAGCTATAACATTTTTAAAGATTATTTACACCGTTCGCCGTTTACCAATTGATGATAAACATAAATCAAGCTTGTCTCTTTTAAAATAACAAAAAATGGATAAAGACAGCTTTGCGTAGGGGGATAATTCATGTGATATAATTTTGGTAAGTTTACAGAAATAGAAGGTCCATAATGCATTAATCGAGTAAAAGTGGAGCAATTTCAGAAAACTTTAATGATTGGTTTAATTTAGGAGGTGTTGGAAATACCTGATGGGTGCTCCCATATAATGCAATGTTCAAGTCAGTATCTTATATAAAGTAACCCCATAAAAGATTTTTACTAAAATTCGAAATAGACGGTGCACAATACAGTCATTATCATTTATGATAAGAAATCCGAATAAGATTAATTAATAGTTATATCAGTGACGGATTAAAAAAAAAAGGGATCCGGCAGTTTGAAACCCTTTTTTAACTATCAATGCACTTGTATGGGAACATATATTTGGAATCCCCTTTTCTCCTGCATTGTGCCCCCTCTCCATTTAAAAAAACCGGCGAAACATATTGTACCGGCCCAACGGACGAACGGAAAGACGGACTTCTTTATCACTATAACCCCCCGCTTGACAAAGTGGTGTACAATTGAGTGTCAAAGAGACAACTCTACGTCTTAAACGAAGTGAAGGAACTGTGATCAATTATAGGCTACAGTACGGCCTCGGATGTGTGTAAATACATGCATTTTTATATAACAACTAAATCTGTGTGTTTGTACAATTTTAAGCATAACGGAGGACATTTCTGAAACTTATATACTAGTATACATCAAACCTTCCTCTTATTTTAGTAACATTTAAACATCCTTATAGTTAATGTAGTAAGTCGAGTACACCCTATCAAGCTAAAACATGTTTCATAAGTTTTCAGGATGTGAATGTATTGACATATATTTGTGTTATTTAGAAAAATGCCACCTTCTAATGTATCGTAAATAACTTTGAAATCACCACTAGAATACAGTGACATAAAGACTGATCATACAGTTTTAAAATATACAAGCGAGACTGATCGTACAGTGAGAAATTCAAACAAGTGTAATTTTCTTATTTCTGTCTTCAAAGATCTGGTTGAAACTTTTACCACCACTTGAAATACACTTCATTTAGTTAATTAAGTCTGGTTTTTACGTTAATTTGTACACTAAGAGGGTAAAAAGATTGTTTTTAGGTTCGCTGACTGATTTTTCTTAGTGATGCACTTGAAAATCTCTTGATTAAGGCAAAGATACGAATAATGAATGTGCGGAATTTAATTCTAAACCATTTGAGAATATTGATATCGGCTGAAATAATCATTAAGCAAAGTACAGATGATCAACTTACCGTTTAATTCAGTATACCCATCAAATTTAAAATGTGATCCAAAAAGTTCTCGCTTCGAAAATCGCGACTTCCGGATAGCGTACAGAATAGTATCTACACTGTGATAATGATTATTGTTTATAAACATTTTTTTGTAGGATGCAAGAATTTATTTAGATTTAATTTTTATGTTTCCTTTACAGATGAAATTCAATATTTAAAAATACCAAAGCAGACGATTTGTCATATAAAATACTTATTTCTTAATTGCAACTCTGAAAATATTCTGATTTCAATCAATGTTAGTTTCTTCAGAAACATAGATACAGTATATATTTTATATATATATTTCTTGGATTCCGATTGAATTAAACACTTTTGATAATATTATCTTTCTGTTTTCCGATCTACTATTAATATTTTAATCAGAATGTTCTCTCCCGTAAGTCTATGATGAAATACACAGTATCCCGTGGTTAAATCTTCAAAAATAATTAGTTTACATGTTATCAAAACAACAGAAAATACCACGTTATAATTGACCCAGATACACACAGTGTACAGTGGTCGTTATAAAATAAATATAATTGCGTCGTCAAGGGCCATCAAGGGACCATATCCAAGACGTAAATAACAACCTGTTAAGACCTGTATAAATGACCGAAAACTTTCGAGACGTTCCGGGAATTTTATTCTGACTTCCGGCCGAGAGATATCGAGTGGCCCATAGACACATCCAAAACTCGCCAATATATAAGCATGAACCTCAGGGGGTTCATGCAAAAAAAACCCAAACAAACTACTACATATTCTGCGATGCGTCAGACTTTTCTTCTATAATATTTAAGTAGTATACGGTTTCCATGTGGTCTACGTTGTCCATCTACATAAAGTGACCAATAGACATTTGCGGAAACTGTTATACACCTACGATTAGGATTACAATTACACTTACAGGTACCATTTAAATCTTGGGTCGTTTTAAAGTGTAAATATAAACCGTCGGTTCAAAACAAAGACTAACTCCTGTGATGTTTTCTATAGTTGACCAACGGGATTTCTACGAAATATCTGTAAAAATGGCTTCTTGGCAGCTTGAGGTGGAATCTAGTGGTGAAAAGACAACTCGGACCAGTAGCTTTTCGTGGTTTTTACGTTTAATATAATTTTTGTTTGTTTTTGTCTGGATTTGTTTTCCTCTCAGTTTCCCCTAACCTACCATCTTATAGCTAGCTGTGACAACTTGTCAGTTTGATGAAGTTCATTAAGTTCTGTTACTATAAATTGTTTTATGACGGCCTAACGAGATCAATAAGAAATATAAAACAACAAATATCTTTCAATGCAATTAAAATATAAAGCATATATATAGTATATTCTTCTTTACATTTACGAGCCCGTGTTGTAATAAATGATCCTTGAAATCTTTCAAGATGGTTGAAATGCCTTATTGTGGTTTGTCAAATTATCCTTATTTGTCAGAGGTGTCAATCATTTAATTTAAAACGTTACCGTTATAATAATTGGAAAACATATATCATGATTCGTCAAAATCAGTTGATTTTTTTTATCGTCATCGAGAAATGAACAATATGTTTCTTTGTGGAGTTTTTGTGGACTTTTATTTGTATTTTCGTCGTTTTAATTTTGCCCACGGTGGGGTCTTTTTTTCTTCTTGATTTATGGGTTCTAAGTGCCCCTTTTCATCGTTTTCTTTAAATAAAAGTAACTTGAGTTGCATTAAACATATACATTTTAAATTAGATCAAGCATTTCAAAGTATAGATCCCCAAGAATTTCGTTTAAATATTCTTAAAGCACCCAAGTTGTCTTTTAAAGTACGCGGATGTCTGTGAACCCAAATTTAGATTTATTGCAAGTCAAAGCACGTAAGTTGTCTTTTAAAGTACACGGATGCTAGCTGTGAACCCAATTTTAGATTTATTGCAAATCAAAGCATCCAAGTTGTTTTTTTTTTTAAAGTACACGGATGTATGTGAACCCATGCAATTCAAGATTTATAGCAAGTCAAACAATTTTCTTAAACGATGATTTTTTCTATATTTCTTTAAAATATAAACATGATAAATTAGTTACATGTATATGTTATCACATAAAATTATATTTTTTTACTTCATTCTTGACTTAAATGCTCTTTGCTTGTATAGATATTTGAATGCACACGAATATTAAGTGGATCCGAATCTTAATCAAACACATAACACATCATTTATAACGAGATATTTTCATATTTCATTAGGAATAAATTATAAGCTGATATTTAAAAAAAAAATCGCCAACGCGTTATTTACTACGTCAAAAACACGTCACAAACAGTATAAAAATACCGTTTATATTATTTGGCAAGATTTGAACGTTTTTGTTAAAACAAACATTCACTATTTAAGTCGTTTAGGAAGCATTTGTTTGTAGATACAAAAGTGTTATCGTATAAAAGACGAACGACACCTTTTTACAATATACCGCTTGATTTTTTTTAAAGCGATTGAAACTATTAATACGGAAAATGAATAAATTATATTTAAAGTGTATTTCACGCATTTATTTTATTTTCCTCCTTATGAAGAACACAGGTTTACCATCATGGCAGCTTTACCTACCCTGATGCAGACTCCACCAGATAATACACATTTCACTCGTCGTATGATTCTTACCCTGGTAGTCCTAGCTTGACCAACGACCAATCTTGTACAATCAGGGAAATATTATAGGCAATGAGGTACACTTTTGGACTGGGAGAGATGTGTTGGTCACTTGTTTTGCAAGCAACCCCGATATTCCTTTTATAAGTGAAACTCCTGAAATGTTAATTCAAATTGAAGCGGATGTTAATGGTCTTTTACGACAGAGAACCGGTCGGGATCATATGCTTTTCCCTGGATTCACATTTGTTGTGACCATACGTTTCTGCATTTGTGTGTCGTCGAAAAGACTTTACATGATGAAAATATTATTTTTTTTATTTTACTATGTATCTCAATTGGGATTTTTTTTTAATTTTGAGAGGACCCCTTGTTTTTCGTCAACTGTAATCGTAAGTCTAAGTGTAATCATAGGTATAGACCTAGTTTCCACAAATGTCTATTAGCCTTTTCAACACTGAGGTTACCCCAAGGATTGGCTGAAGGATAGATCAATCCTTGGTTTTCACCCGACCGGAGGTTCGAACTTCACTAGTTAGTGATACGTGCGTTCGTTTACACTTCGAATGGACTAGATATGTTAACCAGATGCTCCGCAGGGCGTAGCTTTATACGACCGCAGAGGTTGAACCCTGAACGGTTGGGGCAAGTATGGACACAACATTCAAGCTGGATTCAGCTCTAAATTTGGATTGTGATTAAATAGTTGACACAGCATAGGTTTCTGACACAGAATGAATGTGTTCTAATGAACTTAAAATTTTTGTTTTCTCTTAGAGCAATTCACTATGCTGTTGAATATTAATCCTCTCAAAAAAATGTTTGAAGAAATTTTCTTTTTTATTTATGAAATTTCAAATGAGAAAAATTGAACCCAATTTTTTTAATCACATCCCCCTTTCCCTTATTCCAAAGCTAATCTCAATTAAAATTTCTAATGGAGTTTGCAACAATAACTACTCATTTAAATACATCATAAAATATTAAGATGTAAAAAAACTGCTTGTTATCACTGAATGGTAAAGATTATTTTAATTTATCAGTTGGTAGTAAAAAGTGAATATACATTGTATATTGTATATAACAAAGATTTAAGTTGATTCTGGACAAAGAAAGATAACTCAATTAAAAAAAAAATCTTGCTATTGCACAATATTTTGGAATTAGATATTTCTTGCTTACTATTCTGGACAAAGAAAGATAACTCTAATTAAAAAAAAATTTGCTATTTCACAATATTGTGCAATTAGATATTTCTTGCCATTGCGCAATACTGTGCAATTGAAAAGACTTGCTATTGCACAATACTTAATATAATAATTTTAGATCCTGATTTGGACCAACTTGAAAACTGGGCCCATAATAAAAAATCTAAGTACATTTTTGGATTCAGCATATCAAAGAACCCCAAGATTTCAATTTTTGTTAAAATCAGACTAAGTTTAATTTTGGACCCTTTGGACTTTAGTGTAGACCAATTTGAAAACAGGACCAAAAATGAAGAATCTACATACACAGTTAGATTTGGTATATCAAAGAACCCCATTTATTCAATTTTTGATGAAATCAAACAAAGTTTAATTTTGGACCCCGATTTGGACCAACTTGAAAACTGGGCCAATAATCAAGAATCTAAGTACATTTTTAGATTCAGCATATCAAAGAACCTAACTGATTCATTTTTTGTCAAAATCAAACTAAGTTTAATTTTGGACCCTTTGGACCTTAATGTAGACCAATTTGAAAACGGGACCAAAAGTTAAGAATCTACATACACAGTCATGACAGTTAGATTCGGCATCTCAAAGAACCCCAATTATTCAATTTTGATGAAATCAAACAAAGTTTAATTTTGGACCCTTTGGGCCCCTTATTCTGTTGGGACCAAAACTCCCAAAATCAATACCAACCTTCCTTTTATGGTCATAAACCTTGTGTTTAAATTTCATAGATTTCTATTTACTTATACTAACGTTATGGTGCGAAAACCAAGAAAAATGCTTATTTGGGTCCCTTTTTGGCCCCTAATTCCTAAACTGTTGGGACCTAAACTCCCAAAATCAATACCAACCTTCCTTTTGTAGTCATTAATATTGTGTTTAAATTTCATTGATTTCTATTTACTTAAACTAAAGTTATTGTGCGAAAACCAAGAATAATGCTTATTTGGGCCCTTTTTTGGCCCCTAATTCCTAAACTGTTGAAACCAAAACTCCCAAAATCAATCCCAACCGTTCTTTGGTGGTCATAAACCTTGTGTCAAAATTTCATAGATTTCTATTAACTTAAACTAAAGTTATAGTGCGAAAACCAAGAAAATGCTTATTTGGGCCCTTTTTGGCCCCTAATTCCTAAAATGTTGGGACCAAAACTCCCAAAATCAATACCAACCTTCCTTTTGTGGTCAATTTCATAGATTTCCATTCACTTTTACTAAAGTTAGAGTGCGAAAACTAAAAGTATTCGGACGACGACGACGACGACGACGACGACGACGCAGACGACGACGCCAACGTGATAGCAATATACGACGAAAATTTTTTCAAATTTTGCGGTCGTATAAAAACTGGATTTCATGTTTTCCTGCTAGAGATTGGTGGTTCATTTTGGGTAATTCGGTTTTTCTCGACAATGAAAAATGACCCAACCTCCGAGTTCAGAATTTCCCACTGTGTTGAAGAACCATAATGATAGGTGGCCTTGGGCTGTTTTCTGCAATTTGATCAGGGCTGCCTCTTTGTTACAATAAAAATTGAATACATCGAACGATACGATATGTGGACAAAGGGGAATACATACAGTTCTTAATCATTCATGTTTTATATATTCAGTACGAAATTTCTCTTATCAAAACATCTACACATAGTACTGCAACCAGAGTTCATTTTTTAAAACTTTAATGGTCCGGAAGAACACACACCTAAATTATATATCGATGGAAAGAGGAAAACGTGTATAATAAGAAAAGTTGGGTCGTAAAAATCCAGAGTGGTCACAATTTTGTGAAATTGAGGTAAAAGGTCAGACCTAAAAATATCAACATTTCAACCACAAGGACAAAAAGGAGAAATATTCTGATATTTATTCAATAGAATGCTACAAAAACGATTCAATCATAAGCATATGGTATAAACGATGTTAAAACGACAAATTTGACTACTTATATGAAAAGCTGCCATTAAAAAATGGCGTTGATTTGGAACCTTCTGATTATTTTCCCTTTAAGACATAGCAAAAGAAGAAGTGACCTTGACCTTTTCACATCAATAAACTTTCATATTGTGTATAGTATTTCACTATAGTATATTACAGAATTATTTTCTAAAGTATAAAACACCAGTTTATCAAATTATTTCAATATTTTTTCTATCTTTGAAAAAAACAAAATTCAAGCGCTGAAACAGTGTTTTTAATTTTGCATCTTAAAGGTTGTGTATTTTGTGAAAATTAGTATCTTGTTATAGATAAACACATATTATGTATTTGCAAAGTCTAGACAGGGCAGTTATAACACAAAATATACTATAGTCACACGAGGCGAATGCGAGGTTTAAAAAAAAATGAGTGTAAAACAAAGTCAGTTTGGTGCATGAACATTTTTTTAGTGGGATAATCCTGGTAAAAAAGTTAACTCATTAATTTTTTAAGGGAAGGATGAAAAATTATACAATGCAATGCCAATTTTCTAATGTTGTAATTCAAAATCAGTCATGGTCCTCATATAACTTTTAAAAGTGACACACAATAGCTCAAGTATTCATAAAATAGGGACATGAATCAATCTCTTAGTCATCATATGCGGATTCAGTACGCGTATTAGCATTACAAGACACTTCCCTTTTTTATAAGAACAAGTTCGGCGTAGGACAGAGTTTGTTCAAAGCAAACACAGTTTTTGAGTACAAATGCTATCTGGAGCGTAAATACCGTCATGATTCGGTCAAACTCGTCAGATATAGTCTTACCTTTGCATAGGAAACACAAAAGAAATGTGAGTACAAAGTTTCGATCAATGTCAGTGACCCATATTCCCATATGTATATGCATGATGTATCTGCACTGCCAATCTAAAATGTAATGGGGCGAATGTTGCTACAGAAACGATTGATTTTGTAAAAGCCATCCATTTACGAATTTTTGTTATCTTTAGGGACAATATACGGTTCAGAAGCGCCTTTGTGTTATTTTTATCAATTAACTAACAAATGAACTTTTGAGCCTAGGCTCCGTGTTGAAGACCGGACCGTGACCTATAATGGTTTACTTTTATAAATTGTGACTTGGATGGTGTGTTGTATCATTGGCACTCATACCACATCTTCCGATATCTATTAACAAGCTATGCATTTCCATAGAAATACCAAAACGAGGACATAGCTCATAAGAGCACTGGTGGCAGGGTGAAGTAGTTGTTCTTCTTTTAATGCATCCTTAATATTTTCAGACACACCTTGGTGTAAT
Source organism: Mytilus galloprovincialis (assembly GCA_037788925.1). Taxonomy (NCBI): domain Eukaryota; kingdom Metazoa; phylum Mollusca; class Bivalvia; order Mytilida; family Mytilidae; genus Mytilus; species Mytilus galloprovincialis. Next base: position 43,943,777 of record CM075337.1, on the reverse strand, counting down.
TCTGAAAGTCTTAACATAGACTTCAATTTTCCTGCAGCAGATATGGCATCCCCTAAATTGAATTCAGAGCTAAACTCTTTATTTCATATCCCTTGGCCCCACTGTGTCTGAATTGTAAGGTGTCACAATATCTACTTACATGTAGTTCTGGAGTTTGGCAGTTTGGTAAGCATCAGAGACAATCTTGGGTAAAATTGATCGGTATATATAGAGGATGTGCTACATGAGAAAGGCTTTTTTTTTTTTATGGAAGAACAAATCACATCACTAACAATCGTTATTAATGAACTGACAGCAAGTTCAAATTCTAATTTTTCAGTAACTGTTTTACTTAATTGCACAGGTGTTGACTTCAATAAGTACTTGGTTATGCATGGATAAATGATTACTCACATTAATAAGCACAACTTAAAAGACTGTCAACACGTTTAGAGGACTCAGTTTTGCGTAGTTTTCTGGTTTTTTTTTAAAGGTTTGTCTTTTACACAAAAACCCTGTTTTCATATCCAAACTACAAGGAAGAAACTGAGCGCGAGATCGTATAAAAGTGTCAGGTTGTGAGGATACATGTCGATCAGTTTGATCACATGTATGGATTTCTGTTGTTTCTAATTTAAAGTTCCCCAAGGGTGACTGGGGAAACGAAATGTGGTCACTTGGTCTTCTCCCGACCGGCAGTAAAACGAAGTGGGGCGTCCGTTTGGCTGTGCGGGATGTATCAAGTTCGCAGTCACGTCCGGTCAGAATGGGGACGTTAAGTCCGATGCCTCGTGTAAAGGGAGTGTCACGTTATTTGCATGTTAAAACCCTTGCATCAACTCTTTGAGGAGTCCGAAGGTGGCCTGTTGCAATGGAAAATTTCTGTCCCAATCCAATATACCATCATTTTCCAGTGGCAGTCTAAATTTTCCCGATCATCATCCCGAATGGCCTCTATTATGACAAAACCTACCTATTGTTTTTATTGTTAACTTGTTCTCGTCCTGAACATGCATGAAATATTTGTCACTGGACGTTAAGCAACCAACAATCAATCAATCAATCTAATTTAAAGACGCACCAATTTTGCCTTCTGGTGCAAATCTCATAACATCACTGATGATTCGCCCACGGAAAGCAGAATATTAAGAGAAGTGGGTTTTAGCATCACCTTGTCACACACCAAATCTCTGCGAATCTTCAATAGTACTTTTCCCCCGACCACTTGCATGCATATTAATTGCTCCGAGGTTAAACATTGACATACAATGTATTTTCACACAATGTCAACTATAGTCATTATCCGGAAAAACCTCTTATCCGAATGATTTGGTTAACTTTTATATAAAGTCAAAATTTTATTAACAAAAATATAACTTATTTACAGAAAATACACGAAAGAACTACTATATATATTCAAATCACTCAAAAATAAATTAACTTCTCCTACAAAATCTACATAATCACATCGAAACTATCAAATTGATGGTGAAGGAAAAAATAAATGGTGGAGCTGATTGACGGATAGGAAATTTCCGTAATTAAAAAAGGTACAAATGATGTTTTTATTTTTGAGTTTTTGACAAAATTGTTTGGAATTTGCCCAACAAAATTTGCATGCAGTATCGCAATAATATGTTTTGTCCTCTCAAATGTCAAATACTATTTTTGAATCATATGTTTTCTCGTTTTCAAAGAAAAACGCGTTAAATTTCTACCTAAAAAACAGCTAACTTTAAGTTTGAAAGTTTTACTTGGAGATGGTATTATATTTATGTCTTCATCATTCCGATGATCCTTGATGATATGTGCATAGAAAATATTTACGAAAATAGCGGGAAATTTAACCAAAAAATATATTTTTGGATTTTAAGGTAACTACCCAAAACCGTAAATTGTGGGGTACCCCCATTAAAGGTATAAAATACAAAAATGTGACCATAGAAACTTTTTACGACCCGACGGAAATTAAAATATAGATATTATTCTATCATTTAAAACAATTTGCAGCCGTGTGTTATTCCGGACCATTAAACTCGTTAACTAAGCGTCTTTTTCGATGTCAGTTGCAGTACTAACATGGATATGGTATCATTAAGATAAATTATATACCTATATGAAGTTAATTTCTTTCAGAACGATTAGTCATTTTTTGGAAGAGACAACTCGGAGGACCCCAAGTTGAAATGAAAAGTGCTACCGGGCATTTAAATAATAAGATAATTATTCAACCCAATTGTAATGCATATTACATTTTGTTAAAACATTATTTGATAGTAATCGCGTGGTTTTTTTTTCTATGCCATTTTTTTTTATCTTAAATATTCCTTAGCGTTTTAGGCGGAAACAATCATTAACAACCAATTTTTAAGTTGGAAATGCTAGAACCAGAAAACTTCTATAAAGCACAATTATGTATGATACTTTGATGGATGAGTAAAAAGAAAAAACTTCATATTTTGGATAAGTTCCTATGTATATGTTAAAAAAGTCAGATGGTGAAATATGTTTAATAGTCGTCTTGTCGTATTTATATGTATCACCTACCTAGCGTTGTCAGGATTGTAAATTATAGATACAATACTAGCTACATAAAATATTACAGTACATTTAAGACAGCACACGACACACAACATAAGGAAATTACAAAAATACAAAGCATGTTGCTACACATGTCGAGTAAGATATTCAAGAAATAAAGAACAGAAACATCAATATACAGTAAGCAGACTAGAATAGCAAGCAACATATTCTGGCCAAAGAATTATTAATGCATAAACAATAAATTAAGTCTTCAAACGTATTGTAGTAAGCAAATACACATATCAACATGATATATCAAACATATAATGTCAAATGTCAAATAAACTACACAAACAAAAATTCTTACCATATCAGTTCAGGGTTGGAAATCACAGTGTTTGTTTTTATTTATCCGCCCACTGGATCAAAGTTTGTCTCTAATCGTACGGAAAAAATACGTCCAGTACACACCAACAATATTTCTCTAGAAATTCATGGTGTCGTACAATCTTTTTTTAAAGATGCCCTTCAAAGCATTATGATTATGAACTGTATTTTTCACAACAGATCGATTTTATTTCTTATCAGTATGCGCTACGTACTTTCACTTTCACTTTAAACATTGTTAAAAGATATATCTAGAGACAGAAAATTTAAACCATTGAATGAACGTTCTTTTTCACGGGTTAGATTTTAGCAATAAGAAAAAAAATATGTATGAAAGACCATCTTGTTGAACTGATGTACAATGTAACTGTAAAAATAATTACCTATAATTATATGCTTTTGCGAATCGATTACGAGGACGAATAAACAAAAAAATGGAGGGAAAGGGGGGTTTGTGTAAAACAGCTATTACCATGTCTTTAACCGATTTCTTAATCTCGTGACCTCGAATGTTTGGCCTTAAAAAAATATAAAAAAAAATAAACTTTTCTGCCTGTTTATACGATCTGATCCCAGGGAAGTATTTCAGGAACCTGTACGTAGGTCTATCTTATAAACTCAAACAAAGGGAGGGTGTTACAGGAGGATTTCAGGTGACCAGGTTATTCATTTCCACCTGCTGTTAGTCTTACTAATTTGTTTTGCATGGAAAAGACACAGAATCATGTATTTCAATTTTGAAACCAGTTATATCCTGCATATAGTTCATCAAAATATTCTTTTCTTAAGCAAGAAGGCGAAATGGTATAATACATATAATACATATCTCAGATAAAATTGAACGGGGAATGTGGTGTCAAAGAGACAACAACCCGACTAAAGTGCGGAGAACAGCCGACGATACATGATATAGTATTGCAATTCTATTAGATCAATTTTAAAACCTTAGTCAATTAATCGTTTATAAACTCCATCAACACTATTGATCACTATTGTGACTTTTACTGACATGATTTATAACAAACCTTTCTATAACTGTCTGTTACGAAATTTTGAAATTATCAAGAAACTAAGGTTTCAACTCTCCCTCAGGCAAAGTTGACCTTAGATCGATTTGGCATTTTTCAGGTATTTTTTGTATAATAACTTTTCAACTGTTTCGGTACTTGTACATCCTCGGTTTTCACATATTTGGCTTTGAATGTCCCTGATGAATTAAGGTAAATCCAGAAAAGCGCTTCGGACGCAAGAATTTATTAAACGTGCTGTTTTCATTTTTTACAGCACTGGGTCGATACCTCTGCTGGTGGACTTTCAGCCCCGCAGGTATCATAAGCTCAGTACGTAGTTAGTACCGATATACTGACTACATACTGAGCTGCTGATACCTTCCGGTACTGACATAATTTCTAACAAAAAGATATAGGAAGATGTGGTGTGACCATATGAGTGCCAATGAGACAACTCTCCATACAAGTACAATTTATAAAAAGTAAACTATTCAACTTTCTACTTGTTTGGCTTTATAATTATTTAGATCTGAGCGTCACTAATGAGTCATGTGTAGACGAAACGCGCGTCTGGCGTATTAGATTATAAGCATGGTACCTTTGATAACTATTTACCGACCACTGGGTCGATGCCATTGCTGCCCCGAGGGTATCACCAGCCCAGTAGTCAGCACTTCGGTGTTGACATGAATATAAATTATATGGTAATTTGTAAAAAAATTCTGTTTATTAAAATATGATTTTTTTCGAAAATACTAAGAATTTTCTTTTCCCATACATAGATTACCTTAGCTGTATTTTGCTCAACCTTTTGGAATTTTTGATCCTCAATGCTCTTCAACTTTGTACTTGTTTGGCTTTATAACTATTTTGATCTGGGCGTTACTGATGAGTCTTATGTGGACGAAATGTGCGTCTGGCGTATTAAATTATAAGCATGGTATCTTTGATAACTATCAGCATGCACTCGACAGTCTTGATGCCGTTATATACATTTTTGTCTGAATTTTAAAATCTTTGGGTGTTATTTTTATTTTATTTTTTTGAATTATTTTTCTTAAAGACGGAGGGAAAAGGGCAGATGACACACTGATATGTTTTCAACAACTGCAATGCATACCCTCTAAATATGAACTTGTATGAAAATACGTGATTTCCACTTCAAATTACACGAACACATGATTACAGCAATATCGGATCCCATCCCTAAATGTATGAACACACAAATAATTGTTTAATTCTAAATCGTGAAGCGCACAACAATAAAGGATGTCTACAATCTAAAACCACGAAGAGAGCATCAATTTATAAATGTCACTAACTTTCTATGACAAAAAGGGGAGTTGTTCTAACCGCTGATTCCGTTGATGTATTTATTAAAGTAACACACCATTGGATGTCTCATGCAAGATGCACTAATGAAAGGGGCGTTTTACATGCATACAAAATACATGTTTTATATTGAATTTCAAAGGACATGCCAAATGTGTATTAATTTCGGATATACATGCAGATAACACTGAAAAAATAAAACTTGAAATGTCTATCTTCCTGTAAACAGGAACTCCCTCCTCCTAGTTTAATTTGTGAATTAATCATAACAGTTAAGTACTTTTAAATAAACATGATAAAGTTCTAATTCGTCACCTTTTAAAAAGTCTTCCGGAAAGAATCAAGTCAATCCATGTATTTTATTTATGATGAACTCGGTAATACGTACAACATAGTGTTTTATTTGATGGTTAAAACACATATAATTTTTTGTATGTAAAAACATTATATCAAATGTCCAAAACTTTGTTTTGACCAAGGAGGAAGCTCCATTTTAAAAAAAATGTTTTGTTTAAGTCACCCCCTTCAATTTCTTGACGTAAAAAAGTATGATAAAAACACCTTAGTTCAAAGTAGAAAAAAAACAGAGGAAAAACAAACAAACTAACAAACTAACAAAACTAAACGTGAGACTTTATTAATCTACAACTGTCACATTCATTACTTGGGTACAGTCATTTTTCAGAATAAAATGGTGGGCTACACCATTAACAATAAACACTATAAAATATGAGAGGTATTAATTAAGAAATCATTAGCTGTGGACACATTTAAAACTACATGTGTCAAAGCGACACGAATGGGACCTTCCCAAAAAGTTTAAAAAATCTGCAATTTTAATTACACATGTGGACACAAACATGATGGTCATCTCACATATCAAAAATCAGCTCTAAATCTGGAGGTGTATAGAAAAAAAATCCGTATAACTGTGATTTTAAATAATTTATCAAAGTCCAAAGCAGATAATTTCAGCAAAAATTACCGGAGTGGAACAAAACTTAAACTTGATCTGTAACTTATAATGGTTAACTCACATACCAAAAAATAGCGCAATATCTGAAGGCGTATAGAAAAAAAATCCGTATAACTGTGATTTTCAACAATTTCTCAAAGTCCAAAGCCTGTAATTTCGGCAAAAATTAGTTGAGCGGAATGAAACTTAAACTTGATCTGTAAGGGACAACATCAAAAGTTCAATGTAGGATAAAAAACTTAATTCACATAGTTTTTTCACTGACCCCCCACCCCCTCTTAACTTAATTTGGGAAAAATTGATTTACCAATAGGGATATATGTAAAAATCGATTTTAGATATACAAAACTTGCAGAATTTTAACCCCCTACCCCCAAACTATTTGATTTAAGTTTTTTTTATCCTACATCGATCTTTTGATGTCGTCCCTAACTCATCATGGTTACCTCGCATACCAAAAATCAGCCAAATATCTGAAGGTGTTTAGAAAAAAGTCTGTATAACTGTGATTTTCAACAATTTCTCAAAGTCCAAAGCACGTAATTTCGGCAAAAATTAGTGGAGCGGAACGAAACTTAAACTTGATCTGTAACTCTTCATGGTTATCTTACATACCAAAAATCAGCCCAATATCTGAAGGCGTTTAGAAAAAAACTCCGTATAATGGTTTGTTGCGGAATGACGGAATTTCGGAATTACGGAATTTCGGAATTACGGAATTTCGGACAAGGGTAAAACTATATGGCACCGACAACTTCGTTGCGAGGCCATAAAAAAATAATTGTGCTGTTGTCACGTTAACTTAGACAATAGGCAATACTTTATTATTAAACCGTGTACAAGAGGACATCATATATACACGTATACACATTTATATACTCAACTAGAACACACCCGTGATATCGCGGGTTCGTGACTGATATATAACTTTGCGTATGCCTTATTTTAGTATTGGTATTGTCATCTGATAAAGTCGTGCCGATTATAACATGTATAAGGTGCACAGTTTTCTCTGCTTTCAAAATCTTTCTGTTTGAACCCGTCGACCTGGAACCTATCAATTATTGGTAATATTAATAATTTGGAAAACAAAAGGGCCTGGAATGGAGAATTTTTACTCAACAATATACAGCAAAATTCTAAATACACTGTTTGGAGGTGCGCCTGTCAGATGCGGAACGTACAGATAAGGTAATAGGTAACAGGTGAATATACTATTGGTATCAGTGTCGGACTCGATCCGGAACTTCTTAATTATTGGCAATATTAATTACGTGGAAAACAAATGGGCCTAGAGTGGTGTAATTTTTAATCAACACCATTGTACTATATTAGTTATATATAAAGTTGAATTCGTTGATTCGTCGTTTTTACGTGATGACGGCTGACAAATTGGACCTCGTAATTTTAGTATTATAGATACATTCACACTAGACATAAAAATGCTACATGCATGGTGAAATACAGCAAAATGTCAATTTACCAACTACAATAACATTTAACTCAAAAAAGACTGACATAAATCATAAGTATCGTGTAAGAATTTTTAAGAATATATTGTTAAGTTTTTGTAAAGTTTTACATGACAAAATGTTAAAAGCTGTTTTCATTTGTAATTTAAGAAAAAAAAAAGAGTTAGCATCAAAGCTTTAAGTGTTCAATCTCGCATGGAAATTGGTTCACAGTATGTGTAAATGACAAATAAACGAGCCCTGCATGCTACCTTATTTTTACACATCAGCATGCAGTATTTTCATTTCTACAAAGACTGGAAACACAAAAATATTCGATTGTCTATTTTGTGCAAGTTTGAACTTTGATTTTTCATGTGTTGGGTGATGGACTAATCTCGGCAATAAAAAGACAGTAAAATGAACAGTCACATTTCCTATGCCATAGGGATAATGTACATAGACTTTTGACCACTTTCTCAGGACCAGATCTTACACGAACATTCACCTGAAGTAATTGTTAAGTATTATACTTTTTGACCATAGATATGAATAAGTATGATGCCATTTTACCTTTTCTGCTATCTTTTAAACATGCAGTGAATACACAAGTAAAAAAACCTGAAGCTTGGGAAAATATGTTGAGTAAATACTGATTTTGTTTAATTACAGTGTTCAGATACACAGACTTATGAAGGGTAAATACGGGCAACATCGTTCGAGAAGTTATTATCATCCTGCGACTATTAAATAACAGTTACTAGTATGGAACATGCAATACATTGATTAAAAAATTCAAGGTTCAAAGTGATAGTTTTCATTCTTTAAATCTAATTGTTAGAATTCCCAAATTAAGTCGCAAAAATATTAATTTAAGGAAATTTCTTTCTTAATTATGGTTAATTCCGTTATTTCCATGATGGTAACTTTTCGATTTTTTTTTATTAGTTTAAAACTTTATATATTTCCCTAAATTATGGACATAACATACATAAAGTCATAATCTGGTGAAAAAGATAACATTATAATTGTGTGAATAACCGATTAAAGTAATAGCGAAAGTTTATTTTTGTTAATATAGTCACTAAGTAAATTGACCTTTATTATCGGGCTAGATAACTCTGCTTGACGCAAATACTGTGCCGGTTGTATTCATGTATTAACATACATTATACGAAGTAAAAAAACCGAATCAAACAAATCGAATTCTCCTTTTTCACCTTGACGATTTCGTTTCTAATTTGAAAGTTTTCATTCAATATATGCATAAGGCGTTGACTCTGTCAAAGAATTTGAAATGCAATTGTCAATCGACTCGTATAACTTTGATGCAATACTCTCTCCAAGATTGCTTTGTGATTTAAAGTCTTTCGTTGCATTATTTTCTAAATTTTCATATTTTAAGCTTTCCTGTAATTGGTTAGCCAGATCTGTATTCAATTTATGTTCCTTAGCCGAATTTTCGTATTTTTGTGATGTACTTTCTTGCAATTTGTCGTAGTCATTAGTATCTTGGTCTGGTCTTCTTAATTTGTCATAGTTTTTATCTTTGTTCTGTTCAATGACAAACGACGGATTTTCATGTTGTGGGGCATCTATGTCATACACTGTCATATAGTCATGTTCGTCTTTCTGTTGAGGCCTGTCTTGAATAGACATTGCTGAATTTGTATCAGCCTTTGAACACCATGTCGGATTATATTTCCTGAAATTATTACAATAATATTTCAAAATTACGTCAAGTTAATGCTGAATCTGTATCAGGAAGTTTCCTATGTCCAACATTCCGTTTCTGTTAGACAAGGAGCTAGAGATTCAATAATCAATATGCCACATTTATTCAACACCATCGACTACTGTAAAAGAACTATTTTTCACGAATCTTTAATCCGTGTTACGGCCTTTCTAGCCCATTTCGCGGCGATGTAATTTCGCGATTTTCAAATTTACTTGAAATAGAAAAATAATCAAATTTACTTGAAATTGTAAAATAATGAACTAAATAAGTTTTATATATTGTCAACGAAATATATTCGCGTTATTGCTACTCGCGAAAGCAGTGAAAATAAATCCCTCGCGAAAATATTACGGTAATAATACGTCATGATGTATGAAGAAATAATTTTCCATCTATACGCATCGAAAGTCCTTAATACTACAGATTCTTAATTTTGATTCTTTTATATTTCTTGATAAAGTTGCTCTCTTTATAGCGGTATACTACCGTTGCCTTTATTTAAAACTTTGTTAGATCTCTATTTTAATAACATCTGTTTATACAGAACCAAATAGATGTAAAAATATACATACCTTTTGTATGAATATACCAATCCAACTATACAAATGATGGCGATAATACTCACTATGACTGCTACAATTCAAAACATATTTAAAGTAGCTATGACAATGAAGTGTTTATGTTACGAAGGATATAGGTTACTTAACACGCTATTTTTTTTTAAAGAATTCAAAACAAAATCATTTTGAGCAAAACGAATTGTATTGAGTTAAGTACATCTTGATCGGTTTCCAAAATTGCTTTCGAAAAGCTTCTTCCTTAGAACTTCATTATATTTAGTTGATAATTTTAGATCATCACATATTTAACTGTCTTTTTTAGATATCAAATAACAATTCTTTATTTTCTTGTAATAAAACTGTTATAATTGGTTATTAAAGGTACCAGGATTACAATTTGATACGCCAGACGCGCGTTTCGACTACAAACGACTCATTAGTGACGTTCAGATAAACATAGTTATAAAGTTTCACAAAAACATTGAACATTTTAAGAAATCTCTTGCATGTATTAATCGTGTGTGCTTTTATCTTTTAATAGTTCAATATATAAAAAGTATGATATGATGCACCTATTGTAGACATACCAGTTATCAACGTTAAATGTCTTTTATTAGTGGAACCAGTAGTTTCATCATGATGTGTGAAAGTTATGTTTGAAACATAAATGGAAGAATTGTTGATGCTGGATTGGTTTTGATAAATTGTTACAGATACAACACTGGAAGGTTCGTAACTGGATGTTATAATATGCAAAATACTCGTGTTCTTGGCGTTTACCAAAGGAAAGGTCAATGCGTTGTTTGTCCTTGAGCCAATTGTTGATACTTGATTTGTGGAGGTTTCCTCATATTCTGTAAAACAAAAACGTTGCATATCATATTGCTACACAAGGTAGCGGCTTAAGTAATCTAAACCCAGTTCCCCTTAAAAGTACTTCTTTGCTCATGTAAAGTGTACACATACTTTGGTTCCTCGTCATATTACATTGAGTGTACCTTAATGAATCAAACGCCTTGACCCCCAAACAGCGAAACTTGTGCATTATATCTTAAACGTTTATCAGGTTTTTCATGCAGGACAATTGGATCCACGACCCCCTCCAACCCCCTCCCCCCAACAGAACAGAACCATGTTTTTTGCAATTTCCAATGCTTTAGTTATTTGCTATTTTGAAATAAAATAAGAATGTTTTTTTATACGAACAGACAATGTTTTGCAGCCTATGTAAATAACGGAGATTTGATATGATTACCAATGAGACAACTTTCCAGTTGTTGTACATTCGCGTGATGTGTTTTATCATTTGATTGACTTTCCGTTTTGAACTGTCTAGTATTTTTGTGATTTTACTTTTTTCTTAAGGACCAAATGACAGAGATTTCGGCAATTCCTAATAACCATACGGCCTTCAAAAATATGTAAAACCCACACCATACAGTGGTCTATAAAAAGTCTTAGTATGGCAAACCATGAAGGAGATGATAATGCAACCAACGCTTTAAGAAAACAGAATTTTCTTTTTGTCATAAACTTTGCGGGCTACTTGTGTCTTAACTAAAGGCCTAGTTAATTGTTTTATAAATACTGGTTTAAAATAATAAGTTATGGGATATCTTTAATTTTTCAGATTAACTTATTCTCAACACTTTTAGACTATCAAGTTTTAGTGCTTGCTGTCATATTGTATAAACACCAGTCCTGTATGTGTCGTTAGGTTCCCGTATTTCTAATCATGAAATATATCTCATATCCATTTAGACTTATATCCATTCGTTTGATGTGTTTGAGCTTTTGATTTTGCCATTTGATTAGGAACAGTCCGTTTTGAATTTTCCCCGGATGAGTTCAGTATCATTGTAATAATACTTTATAAGTCTGTCATTAAAAGTAATCATATACCGACAAGGAAATGAAAATGACACGTTGAAAATACAAAAACGGTAATAATAAGTTATCAAAGGTACAAGGATTTTGATTTAAAACGTCAGACGCGCGTTTCGTCTACATAAGACTCATCAGTGAAGCTCATATCAAAATAGTTATAAAGCCAAAACAGTACTAATTTTAAGAGCATTGAGGATCCAAAATTCCCCAAAACTGTGCCAAATACGGTTAAGGTAATCAATGCGTGGGATGAGAAAATCCTTAGTTTTTCGAAAAAAATCAAAGTTTTGTAAACAGGCAATTTATAAAAATGACCAAATAATTGATAATTATGTCAACACCGAAATGCTGACTACTGGGCTGGTGATACCCCCGGGGACGATATAAATGATACATATATGCACACTGTGGCAAACAAAACAAATCAAGGGATATCGACACTTGTGTTCGAAATTTATCTAGAACACATCATCGTCATGTGCAAAAGTAAAGCTTATTACTGGCTTGATGATCCGAACCTTTATCAACTCATTTTTATAGTTTGCTCTTATTATGTTGTTCTGTTTCACTTTTTGGAATTTTGGGTCCTTAATGCTTTTCAACTTTGTATTTGTTTGACTTTATAACTATTTAGATCTGAGCGTTATTGATCAATCGTGTGAAGACGAAACGCGCGTCTGGCGAATTAAATTATAATCCTGGTACCTTTGATTAATACTCACCACTAGCATACTTATGTGCCTTTTTCAAACTGAGGAGAATGTAATTCAGTGATTGTTGTTGTTTGTCGTACGTCATATTTGTGTTATTTTGGTGTTTAACCCATAAAATTGTTTCTGTTTACGGGGGAAATAATTTTAAAGGAAATATATTTCGGTATGTCAGGATTGAATCCTAATAGTTTATGTTTGTTCAATAGTGGAAACCGAAGATAATTTTGATATGAATTTGTTTTAAGAGATTTCGAATGGTGTCGGAAATTTATCAAAATTAATATAAGAAATACAGGGAGGTCTTCCTTAATCCAAGGACGATTAAAGTAAATGACATGAACATACCGTATATCGAAGCAGAATTAATGCTAATCAAAATATATGATGCAGCGAATCTAAAATACGTCCTTGTATCCATGGTTGTAATGCTATCTATGAGGAATGTAGCCGGTTGCAATTGTATTTGTTTATAATAATAATATTTACAATTGTAGTAATCTAATCATATTCTTCCTCCTAGATAAAATGTATGATTGATAAGTTGTGGATAAAATGTAAAAACAAACTCGGTCTATTGGAATTCAGTCCAAATCGATAATCGAGATTTACTATATCAGGATGATGAAAAAAATTTTGTACCTCGTGATCAACAGTGGGTTTTGTTTGACTTCCAAACATATGAATTATTGTGGCTCAACACAAAAAAATATTTAACTCGATAAAGATCAGTTTTATAGGTATCATTTATGGGAAGAATGATGTAACAATTATCGTCTAGATTAATATAAAAAAAGAAGATGTGGTATGATTGCCAATGAGACAACTCTCCACAATAGACCAAAATGACACAGACATTAACAACTATAGGTCACCGTACGGCCTTCAACAATGAGCAAAGCCCATACCGCAGAGTCAGCTATAAAAAGCCCCGATATGACAATGTGAAACAATTCAAACGAGAAAACTAACGGCCTTATTTGTATAAAAATGAATGAAAAACATATATGTAACACATAAACAAACGACAACCTCTGAATTATAGGCTCCTGACTTGGGACAGGCACAGACATAAATAATGTGGCGGGGTTAAACATGTTAGCAGGATCCCAACCCTCCCCCTACCTGGGACAGTGGCATAACAGTACAACATAAGAACGAACTCTAAACATCAGTTGAAAAAGGCTTAACTCATCAGATGGACAAAAATACAAGTGGACGTGGCCGGGTACTTGTACATCCCGACAACAAAAAGACACTAGGAACAGATCTGAGAGTACTCGCAGTTGTCTGACAGCTAGTACAAATCCCCTAACAACTAATAAATTTTTTTTGCATCTAAGACTAAACTATCAATTCGTACACATCCAGCATCCAACGGATTTAGTGTAAAGACGTCATAAACAGTCAGAGAAAAACATGACCTTGTGCAATGCCAAGTTACAGGTATCGACAGGTTGTAGATCCATGAATGTGTATATGTATATAACATACTAGCAATATTTAGTTTGCTTTTAAATTATTGATAACAAAATCAATATTTATACTAATAAAAACAATATTCAATGATCTTATTACAGTGTTGAGTTGGTAACCTTTTAGAACAAGTTTATTTAAAGGAGCGATAAGTTTACAAGGATCATTTTTAAATTTCCAGGCACGGTTAACAACTTTTCCGTAAAAATGAGGATGTGCTATCCCGTTTGAAATAAGTTATCTACAGATACAACCAAACTTCAAAACCAAATCTTTATATCTATGGAAAAATTTAGAAAAGAATTTTAGTAATTTATGTAAACGATATCCCTGGTTTAATAATTTACCAGTAATACATAGATTGCATTCATTAAAATCAAAAACGTCACAACAGACATGGGCATAGCGAACGAGCTGTGAAATATAAACACCGTAAGATGATGCCAAAGACACATCACCATCTAAAAATGGAAAATTAACAATAGGGAACGAAAAATCAGGGGCGGATCCAGCCAATTTAAAAAAGGGGGGGGGGTCCTAACCCAGGATAAAGGGGGGGGGGGGGGGGGTTCCAATTACATGTCCCCATTCAAATGCATTGATCGTCCAAAAAAAAAGGGGGGTTCCAACCCCCGGAACCCCCCCTCTGGATCCGCGCCTGCGGTATCTGTGTGTAGAAACCAAAATCTAGATAAAAACTGGTTTACGAAAACGCAACGAGCTCAATAAGACATGCTCACCAAACAAGGCTATATTTATTTAGAGAAAAATCAGTCACAAAGTCGGACACTGAGTATGAAAATTCGAATATTTGAAAATAAATTTATCTGAATCTACCAACTATTTGTTATTACCATTTAAGATCATTTAATAGACGTTTTTATTTGCATTGATAACCGGGTATTATTGGAAAACACAAGATTACATCACCCTTTTATAGATCAAATCTTAAAAGTTATAACAGTAATGAAAAATACCTCTGCAGTTGAAGAAAACGGCAACATGATATTCCGATAAATTTGGGATTTTACAGAATGAACGACCATTGCACATTTCAGAAGCTTTTTCTCTTATGTCATGTAAACTGTTATGGTACTGCTTTTTACACATTAAATTGCTCGTACTGTACCAAGCTTGCACAACCCGTATGGTTGTATTCGATGGACAGGTCAGCAATCCTTCTCCTCTCACTTGGATGTTAACACAGGTTTGTCCTGCAAATATGTTTAATTCATATATTATAACGTTTCATTAAAAAAGAGACACCAACCAACTATCTACCACGGACCTAAAGATGATGATGTAAACAATTACTGGTCACCATGACCGTTCGATCTTCAAAATTTAGAATTTGACAGAATGTTAAGCAATTAAATAAAAAAAAAAACCAACGATATTGTTTTTACTGAAACTATCAACGAAAATACATAATATGACAAACAGCATGACAATCACTGGAATACAGGTTCCTGGCTCGAAATAGTATAAAGTTAATGTGCTGCGTGGGATTATACATCCTTGTTATATTTTACCATAGAGTTGACCTTGTGAAAATTGACGTTAAAATATCAAATTTTAGAAAAAAATCTATTTTTGAATACTTTTTAGTCAGTATCAACAAGAGAATTGGCAGGATTTAATTAAAAAATTCCAATAAATATATAATTTTGACGAATCTTTACTGCATTTGTTAAAATAAATTGATAATAATTGAGCAGCATACCTGCAACCTATAATTGATAAAACTGTAACCGAAATGTACAAAGATGACGAATAGGTAAATAACTAACAGGTTTTTAAACGTCTTATCACGTTTTTTTAAGAAAGTAAATCTGACGTATTTATCTTTGTCATTACTGAAAAAAGCTGGTTGGTCCTTTGTAAATCTACTCCTTTTAATCGTTTTTGTTTATGATATTCTCATAATATTGCACATTTTTTTCTTTCTTCAAAAAACATGTTGCTTCTAGGAGTTATATTCTAGTCTGTATTTTTTTGTAAGCGGTATATATAGCTAGACAAGTCAAACTCAAATAAAACGGCGTTCAAGATGCCGAATGCTTTTGATTGTAATGGCCTCGCTGTTCCTGTAATATTGTGCTTGTCTTGTGTCTTGTGTGAGTGATTTCGCAAGGACGATTTTTGAGAAGAATTTCAAACCTAAGACCCTAAAATGGGTATGGGTATTGACCTTTCCTAAGTCAGGAATCTGATGTACAGTAGTAGTCGTTTGTTTATGTAATTTATACGTGTTTCTCGTTTTGTTATATAGATTATACCGTTGTTTTTCCCGTTTGAATGGTTTTACACTAGTAATTTTGGGGCCCTTTATAGCTTTTTGTTCGGTGTGAGCCAAGGCTCCGTGTTGAAGGCCGTACATTGACCTATAATGGTTTACTTTAATAAATTGTTATTTGGATTCAGAGTTGTCTCATTGGCACTCACACCACATCTTCCTATATCTATTTAATGCTTCTCCGCTCAATATAGCGTATAAAATGTTCCTACCGACGAGCTCTACATATACAATAAGCCCAAAAATGTTCGACCGTCTGTTCAAAAGTTACGACGGGATGATTCTTAAAAGTATATTTTGTGGTATATCTTTTTAATGGTAAAAGATAACATTCTACTATAAACTGCATCTGTAGTCTAAGACCTTCAATTTGAGGTCAATGTCAGCTCATGATGAATTTTTACCTTGACCTAAAGTGAACTATGTACTTGACCTTGTAATATTGAAAGGTCAGGTGGTGCTGAGTTGAATGGTGGTAGTCCCATGTCTCTACGACTTCCGGTTCTCAAGTTTTGCATCATATATTTGAGAATTCATTGTGACCATGATAAACTTCGGAATTGTCCCAATTGTTTTCTACAATGTTTTCCTACAACTGCAGATCATTTATCATTTAACAGATTTGAGATATCTATTGTCGTTTAAGAGATAATGCAATTTGAAATTTGGCGAGCGGAGGCATGTGTTTGTGAATCAACAACAGTGTATCACCTGAAATTTTCAAAAGTTGAAGAATATAGATTTTATATTTTCTATTAGTTGTATTATTGCTGTGCTAATAGAGGTTTCTCAACATCTTACGAACGGACGAAAATCGTCTTAACTTGAAATAACTTGCCGTAACGAGAAAAGAGGGAGCACTCATTTATGGAATGATTTTAGACTATCGAATGTGCACTTCCTTTCATTAAGATATACATGCAGGGTTCTTTTAAACCATTTTGAGTTGTAGACATATATTATTATATTGAATGCGAGTTCTCTCTGGTGTGTACTTAGTGACTTAGTGTCCTTTTTTTGTTGAGATCGGAGGGGCAATGAATATTTTTGGGACTATCTAGGCTCAGATCAAAGGGAAAAAGTCCTGAAAAAGTCATAAAAAAGGTAAATTTAAACTAGTAGTGAACGACTCTAGAAAAAAAATCGGTTTTTAATTTGAAAAAAAAACCTTGGGTCCGAGATAACTTTGTTGCCTCAAATATCAATTATTCACCTAACATAATAATTATTGAACTGTTTTCTACCTAAATTAGCAAAAAAAATAAAAAAATAAAGAGAAATACTGAAATAGATTTTTGAGATAAAAAAGTTCACTTGAAAAGTTATTCTGTAATGTATTGTTGATTTTTGTTTTATTTTCAAGGCCTTTCTTATCCTTTTTGTCTAGTATGTTTTTAGTATCGTACACATATTAGTATATTAATATAATTTAAATTTTTAAATGTACATTTTTAAAATAATTATATATCACAATCAGCTTTGTTGGTGCTGTAGCACTCATACTTTCCATTAGAATACACACAACTCTATGTTTTACGATATAACTGACAAAAAAAAAAAAAAAAAAAAACAACCAAAAAACATTTAAAAACATAATATATTAAATAAATAGCGGTTTTAACTTTTAACATATATATCAAAGATGCATGTACAAAATGCCGCCTTTTCTTGCTGTTAGGAGTGGATCCTAATATTTATTATTGAATACTATCGAATAAATGTGGAGACAAATGAAGAAATTAAACTGTCTTAAACGACATTTTATCTCTTTATCCGTTTTTATTTATATATATTTATCGAAGTTGCTTAATTTACACTTATTCGTGTATTAACATTAATCAGAATATATGAAAAATGGGTTATGGTTACATGTTACGAGTTTTTGTGTTAGACCTTTTTTGCCAATTTGATTTGTTTATGCATTGACCAAATTTCATTTCTCTGTGACTTTCAAAATTCAATCTATATTATTTGTAGATTTAAAGTCGAGCGCTGGAGATGTTTGGTGACCAGAGTTGGAGATTTAAATATTAAAGTTGTGTCGTCTTAAAATCACTTTTCAATCCTTTATCAAATGTTAATATCGTCGTTAAATGCATGTTATACTCGCCACTGAACGTTTTATTAAAAAAAACATCCAACAATCACTCAGTCAAATGTAAACCAAATGCGCAGATTTTTTTTAACAAAGACTACCAAAAACATTAAATGGATAAGGAAGATAAATCGAACGCACATTCGACATGTAAATAAACGAAACTCAACGTAAGGTTACGCACATTCAACAAAACAAAACTAATTGGAACACTAATGTTTAACCACAACAATAAATTACAAGGTTGCTAAATGATTATTTAATTGTTTACTATTGTCTCAAAACACGCTGCAATATCGGTACACATTTTTACTGCATAAAATTACAGCTCCCTAACGATACGTTTGTCGAGTTTCGTCCGTTCGTAAGATGTTGAGAAACCTCTAGTATGCAAAATAGAGTATTAAGAAAACTCAACAACTATTTGTTTGGGGAGAATGACTCTTAAACTTATTCTTACAAAAACAATATACTTACCATGAGTTACCCATACATGAATAAACAATAGTAACACAGAATGTAAAAACTGTACGTACTCCATTGTAACATTATTAATTTTATAATTTTAACAAACAATGAAAGTATAGATTAAATATATGAGATATTACATTCGTAGATTATACAATACTTAACAGATATGAATTTATTGATAGATTAACACGTCTAACTATTGTTTAGTATTTGATAACCTAAATCCACGTTCATCTATAATAGAAATAACCTATATTTCCCGATAAAAACGGCCGGGGCTAGCCAAAAAAAGAATTGCCTCCTTTATGACTTCTGATAGTTTTTCTTTCATTTGTTTTCACCAACTTCCGTGGCGTTGGATGGTGGTTTGCATCGTACATTAAAAAATTAAATGTGTTATCAATTTTATTGTCATCAACATTTAATAGTCTGTCATGTGCTTCGGTGATCAACTTCCAGGTCAACTCGAGAGATAAGTGATCCTATCAATCTGAAATTCAAAACTATACTTTCGTCTTAAAGTGTCTATAAATTGTAGTTACATTGTACATCCATGCTCCTACAAGATTACCCTAGCCTGAGTTTCCTTGTTCTGCATTCTTTCTTTTGTTTTGTTACATTACTGCAAAGGTGACAAATCCACAATTATAACTTGTACGGACAAGACTACTTTATTTATGTAGAACAATTCCAGTGACTATGCTCGAGTCCTAAAGCATATTGACCCACGGTCACACTCAGTCACCCTTACACCAGGTTAGTATCTAATGTTTCAAATTGAATACTCCCTTTAACCACATTAACCAATGAGCTGATTTTCCTCACACCCTATAGTGTAAAATTTTTAACAAAATAATTTGATTGATAGCGTCGAAAAAAAACCTCCTACCTCCTCTTGACTAAAAATCCCCATACCTCCTCCCCCTTGAAGTAAAATGCTTGTCCCCTTAGGTCGTCGATAAAGCAAAAAAAATAAAAAAAACTTAAAAAAACAGGATTTAAAACTAGTATGGATATGCCATATTGAATAGGATTCCATTAAATGTAAGGATCATATTAGTTGAAAAAAAGGTTACCATTATCAACCAACAAAGCCTTTGATTAGGCCTATTAGCAATACATGTAGTAACAGTTCTTGTTTTCTTTATGCATTTTTCGATAAAAACAGCATTCATTTTTCCTAAGTCTTAAAATTGACATGGCACATTATGAATACTAGTAGATCAAACCCAGCAGTTTTATCTGGTTATTTGGAAAACACACTTGACCACAAAAAGTTGATATGTATGAAATGTGGGATGATTGCCAATCAGTCAATTCTTCACAAGAGACCAAATGATTCAGGAATTAACAGCTATAGGTCACCGTACGGACTTATTCAGCTATAAAAGGATTCGAAATCAAAAAAGTAAAACAATTCAAACGAGAAAACTTACGGCCTTATAAATGTACAAAAAATAAACGAAAAACAAATATGTAACAGAGCAACAAACGACACAGACTGAAACACAGGCACCTGTCATGAGACAGGCACATACATACAGAAAGTGGCGGGGTTAAACATGTCCCAACAATCCCTGAACTTGGAACAGTGGTGTTACAGTACAAAATAAGAACGAACAATACAATAATTTGAAAAAGGCTTAACTCATCAGATGAATACAAATAGGAATATATGTATATCTAACAAAAACACAGAGTTTACGTGGCCGGGTACTTGTAAATCCCTTCATCAAAAAGACACGAAGTACAGATCTGAGAGTACTCACCATTACTGACAGAAAGTTCAAAACAAATAATAAAAAAAATATGCACACAAAACTTAAAGTAAAATCACAGAAATACTGAACTACGAGGAAAATCCATAATCGTTATCTTATCTTATTTTGATTAGACAATGTGTTTGCCTGTAGTGAAATTACACATAAAAAACCCTTCTTCGTGGAAGGATAGCCGCTTTATAAGATGAGTCTTATTGTTATAAAAAATGTCAAAAAATGTCTGTGATAATGGTGCCTGAAGTGTGTAGAAATTCTGAAAAGTAGCATATTTTACATGTTTGTAGTACATGTAGATACGAGTAACCACATTTATATTTATTAAAAGCCATCTCAACCAAGATTTTGCAAATTTTACAATAAACAATTTTTAATTTCTTTCTTCCATATTTCAACCATTTTACTGTTTAATCATTTTTGTTTGTTTGTTATATTTGCTTTTACCTTTTTTTTTTTTTTATAGGGGGTCCCTTTTTGTCAATAATACATCCCCCTCCCATTGAAGTTAAAATTTTACCAGGGGAGGATCCAGCCATTTTAAAAAGGCGGGGTTTCTAACCCAGGACAAATGGGGGGTTCCAATTACATGTCCCCATTCAAATGCATTGATCGTCCAAAAAAAAGGGGGGGGGGGGGTTCCAACCCCCGGAACCCCCCCTCTGGATCCGCGCCTGAAAATCGTCCCTTTTGTCGTAAATGTTATTGTGAAGTTTCCCGTTTAAAACCGAAATATCTAAATCCAGGAAAGGACAGCTATTACCGTATAAATTTGATTTATTCAAAGTAAGTTCCTTGGTGTAAATCTCAGCAGTATATTGAGAAAATTCTTGATTATTTAACGAACAAATATCATCAAGATAACGGTAAGTGTTGTTGAATTTATCAATTAAATGCAATTTCGACGGATTTTTACCGAGTTTAGTCATAAACTGTGATTCGTAACAGTATAAAAACAAGTCTGCTATTAAAGGGGCACAATTAGTGCCCATGGGGATTTCTATAACCTGTCGATAAACCTGGTTGCCGAAACGTACTCAAATATTATCAAGGAGAAAATTAACATTTAATAAAATATGTTTCATTTTTTATAACCACCTTCAACTAATAATTTCAATATCATAGCAATATTGTAATGTCAATAGCCAGTTTCTTCAAAGATAATCATAACATAAATGCCCCCAAAAGTGACAAATGAATACAGACATTACTTGTTGTACAAATATATGTTCGTAGAAACATCATGAAAGTAGATGAATTGTCATCTACTAATCTGCCATCATAGACAGTCATTAACCAGGAAGATAAAGGATAGAATAAAACCCAAATTACTAGTTGGCCATTCTTTTAGCGGTTTTTTTACAGATTTTTGTGTGGGGTTGCTTGACATTTATAATTAGTTATACGGTATGTCTGAAATAGTTATAAGAGGTACTAGGCTTATAATTTAATACGCCAGACGCGCGTTTCGTCTACACAAGACTCATCAGTGAAAGAGAGGTGAAAGCTATCAAAGGAATGTTCGTACATTCTGATTCGTATGAGAAAAGAAGAAAATATTAAAATAACTCTGCTTTTTATTGTTTAAAAGATCAATCATAAATGGAGTTGTCTTGGTAACTCCTCAGAGATTCATTGAAGTTACCAGAAATATCGTAATCGTCTTCTGTTTTCTGATACGTTGTCAGAGAATACACCATATCGACATCTGCTCTACGTCCAACCCGTTCGATGTGATCATAATCTTCATTCTGGACATTGAAATCACAGACCTCATCATATCCAATGTTTGAAATAGATATAGACTGAGGCATCGTTTTACCAAGTTCACTTTTTGTTAGTTTGTTAACAGAGCTGTACAATGGAATATTCTTCTGGCCTTCAAAAGAGTTTGAACCTTCTCGACACTTGTTTTTTGAAGTTGACTTTGTTGTCCTATCTTTGCCTTTACTGATGTTCCTTCTTACCATGTGCCGTCTGGAAAGTTAATAACAAATAAACACTTGATTAGTTTTGATCGTCCGAGGCGCTTTTCCGGATTGATCTTCACCAGAAAAGCTCAAGGCTTAACATTTGAATACTAAAGATGTATAAATACGTAGAAATATTTGGAGCTATCCGATAATTGAGAAACATAATCCTTTTCTTACATATTTTTACTTAATTATTGATATATTCAAATAAAAAAAATAGGTCTTTATAAACACAATGAGATATGGTATCATTTCCTATGAGACAACTGTTCACCAGAGAGCTATTATGTACGATAGGCGGCATTGAAGTAATCTATATTGAAAGTCTATTTTAAATATGCATTTCTTTTCAAGAGTGCCTGCATCTATGTTTTACGTTCGTCATACGACCTTCGGATAGTTTCCAAACTTACATGTTCATGTTACTTAACGAGGTCTGTTTATAATTTATTACAGTCACGATGGCAGTGCAAATGAGAAAGGATGAGGAGTAATACGATCCCTTATTCTACCTTTGAAATTGTAATACTAAATGAACAAAGAATATCGTAATCTGGATTCTTCAGTTCAGAAAACAAATAATTTTTAAATTCATTTTGAGTCATAAACGTGTGGAATTTGACATTTTTTACCTACATTGGTCATTTGACACATACTTGTAAGTCTCAGCAATATTATTATGTGGCAAGCACAACAAATATTTTGACCAATTTAACATTTGTACCATAATTTCTTCTTACATTTAAAAAAAAAATTCTATTCTTTTATTTGATATACATTTATGTAAAAAAATAATTAATATATAGAAATTTCATACCTAACAGCAACCATTAAAAGAACAATGCAAATAACAAACATTACTGCACTTACACTCCCTGCAATAGGGGCTACTGAAATGGAAATATATATTCCGTGAACAAGACTATTATGAATCGATTTCGTCGTATTGATATGTTCAAGATCGTTTTTCAACGATCTTTCTTTTTACTTCCAATCTACATTTGCATACACCACTGCGAGAAAAAATGCAAATAACAGTTTTGGAAGTTTTTGAATAACTATGACTATCTTAAGTTTTCTTTCTATGTACAAAAATGTATTTTACACTAAACATGATAAACGGTGTTCAATTTCGGTCCATATTTTCGGTTGTTTTCTGAATTAATCATTTGAATTTTAGAATACGAAAAATAATCCCAGAATAATGAAGACTGCATGAAATTTGTAGAATACTCCCGTAAAATGATGATTCAAGTTATGTACAAAATTATTGTATGGGGTTCCATCTCAAGTGTAGAAGAACTGACTCAGATCTTCAAATAATTCAGTTAAATAAAACGATTATGACATTTTCAAAGTATAAATGTTGTTTACTAACAATCATGATAAAAGGAATAAAAGTATAAATCTACAAGTTTTAGCTTATGAATACAAAAAAATCCACTGAAATCACCATTTCTGTATTCCAGTTGTCGTCGTTTGTTGACATAAACGTCTATTCGATTTTTGTTGTGATTTAAACCTGGGTGACGGTTTTCCCTTTTGAAATATTTCCAATGATTGTATCATTTTTAGTTTCTCTATTACTTGCTGTGTGGTATAAGTTTTTTTGGGGGACCTAGGGTTGCCCGTAAGGCTCCATATAGTGTTGCCTTTATCTTACAAATATATTATATATTATTAATAATATTGAAAATGATATAACATCTCCATAATTTCATATCAATATCTATATCTAGTTAAGTGGAAGTTGCAAATGAAACGCATTTGAACTTAACAAAATACTAGTATTCAATAAGTCACAGTAAATTTACAAACCTTGAGATTTCTGTTTTCGCTTATCAGTTTTTGATTCATGTTTTATAAATGTCTTGTTGATATGTGTCACATATGTAGGTCTCCGATTGTTGTTAATAGTTGGAATGGTATCCTCAGTCACGGTTTTTGAAACTCCAAAACGATTATTAAAAGCCCAATAATTGCATACACCTGTTGTCTTATGTATGTGATTGTGATTGGTACTCAATATATGTTCCAAAAAGTTTGTATTGTTTATCTTGAAATTATACTTTGGTGTTGTGTTTACATTTGTCTTTATTGAAGTTGCATGTTCAATTGGAAAACCTGATGTAGCGGGAAATTTTAATACATTTTCATTTGTTATTTTCCCATGAATGTGTGATGGTGACGAAACTATTATCGGTGCTTTTGGTAATCGATCTGTTTTATTGGTCAATTTGGGAACCATTGGACTGGACCAGGTTTTCCTAGATAACACTGACGTTTGTCTTGTTCTCTCGATATTTGTATCTGTAAGATAATTTATTCCATAAATAAAACTTGAATGATTCACAAGTGTACATTTATTTCTGATACAATATAAACCCAATTTTAATCTGGCCGCGAAAATAGATATCTTCAAATATAAGCAGTGAAATATTAAATTATGTTTCTATAAAAATGATGTTTTAAAAAAATGAGGTTTTAAAATTAGACAAAATTTTAGTGTTACAGATGGACAGATTTTCCATAGCATGCACGCAAAATGGATATGTTAAAATGTCTGATAATGTAACTCATCTCAAACTACCTTACTGTTAATTATTTTTTGAATTGACGCAAAAGTTGTTTGTATCTTTGAATAATATTCATTGGCTAAATATTCATGATTAAACATTACTTACCCTTGCAGTGATACATTATTTTTGCACTTATTTGTCCTGTAACTTTTATTCGACACCGATGTTGGTTGTTACAATAGCGAAATGAATCCGAATGTTCTGATTGTCTTTCATTGTTTCTTGAACAATATCTATAATGATCAAACCAGGCATCGTCAATTTGAATAAATCTCGGGTATTGACATGTTATTCGGAGTGAATCATGTGCAGGTATCACTTTACAATATTTACTATTACGTCCTAAAACATACAAAAAAAATATAACGGATGTCGATTCCATATCAATGTATACTACCATAGGCGTTTGCTTTTTTTTTTAAAACATACCAAATTAGAAAATCAACCAACAAAATAACCCATACAGATATCAATTTTCTCTTTGTCAATCATTCTTGAATAGTAAAATTATGGAAAAGAAAAGTATTAAACCTATAACCTAGGAATATCATACTTAAAAAATGATGATACAAGATTTCAGATTTCTTGAAGGCAACATTTTCCTGTTTGGATTACCCGAATAAACACAAAAATTTCACTAAACTTCAAAATGTATGAAAAATCGAAACTCAATATAAACTCAAGATATTCCACTTTGCAACGTTTAATGATAGACTGTTATATTTTCCCTTTTCATGGATTCACTTTGACAATTAAAGTAATGAATATTGAAAGAAGCGTTATAGCATAAAAATATCTGTTTTACTTGCCTTGATGATTTACAAAGTAAAATGTATGTTTTTAAAATTTCAAGAAAACCTTAACAAGTATATTTGTATTCATGTTAATATAAAATGTAGATTTTACAAATTACAAATACCTGCATTATTCAGGCATATTTCAAATATGTACGTGTTGTTTTTGGTCATAAACATTTTGATCGGAATAATATGAAATGAGTTCAAACATAAAATCATAACAGGTTCTCCGATCACACAGAAGGAGTAAACACACAGAGAGGTAAAAAATACCAAAGGGAGAATTAAACTCATAGGTAGAAAATAAACTGCCAGCGCCATAGCATAAAGCAATTTTTTTTTTATATAAGAATCTTAAATCTTAGCACAAGGGATAGTTTAGCATGTCTTGTAAACAAAACGAGCGTATGGTGTACAATTTTGGTATCTATGATGAGTTTATTCGATTACGGCCTTTTTGGCTTGTGGACATGTCTATAGAATAAAACACGTAAACTGATATGATTTGCCAGTTCAATAAGAGTAAATTAATATCTAGCGTGTTCATCAATACTTCAACAAATATACCAATAAGCACAACACAACAGTTATTGACAATAGGCGAAACATATGTCAGAATCTAATTCCTTAATACTACAAGCCACCTTAGTAGCCGTCTGTATTACAAAAAATATTAAAATAAGACCGACACCTTCTTACCGCACTGTTTTTCGTCAGCACCACTTCGACAATCTTTGTATCCATCACACATTCGTTCTTGTGAGATACAAGAGCTTAATATTCCCGACACGTGGCAAGTTGTACAACCTCTCCCTGCAAAAATGTGACACAACAGAAGAAAAATGAAGAAAAAAAACCGCATGGTAGGATAAAAATTTTGATTATATAAATAAACTGAATTAGTAAACTGTTACATTAAAAACCAGTAAAACTAAAAAAATCAAAGATCGAACAAAAGATCTAAGTTTGAACATTAGTTATTCAGACCATTGATTATTGCATGCACATAACATTTTTACTAAGCAAGTTTTAAATGATTTAACGCGTCTGTTCATGTTTATAAATTAAACGAATCAAAAGGACATGACTTTTAAACTAAACGAAACAGCAACCAGCGTACAATCTAAAAATAACACATGTCATCGAAACTGGACAATATACATCTAAAATGACCTACTCTAATTCAAATGCGGCAATATAATAATATTTACATACACACTAAATACATTTTATAGAAAATAGACACATAATAGGGTTCATAAAATGACAGATACAACACAGTACAATATTTTGTAAAGTCAAATAACGCTCAGTTGATGTTTATATGTTTGTATTGTTTCTTTGTTGGTTCAGTCTGATTGTCGGGCCAAATAACGACAGTAAAAGTTTGAATTGTATGCCAGATTTCTTCACAAGATTTAATTTTATGGCTTTGTCCTTCAATTCACAATTAAGATTTATCTTAACTCCTCTGAAACCGATACAAGGGGCCGGA
The DNA here is from genome assembly GCA_037788925.1 of Mytilus galloprovincialis. Taxonomy (NCBI): domain Eukaryota; kingdom Metazoa; phylum Mollusca; class Bivalvia; order Mytilida; family Mytilidae; genus Mytilus; species Mytilus galloprovincialis. Next base: position 43,916,267 of record CM075337.1, on the reverse strand, counting down.
TAAAGAACAGTAATAAAAACATTGTTCCTTAAAGTTTGTTGTTTTCGTTTATTGCTGTGTATGTACTGATGTTGGATGGATATGCCATATTCTTTTCCATAAACAAAACATGACGGAGTTTTTCTGCGTTTTTTAAATTCCTCCTTTTGCTCCGATATTTGAAGGAAAAACTCCAGCGTTCCAAATGTGAAGTCTAGCACAGCAGATATATTCACAGTTTAACGAGCGCTGTAGGTAGCGGTTTATAAAGACAAACTCTGTAGCAATATGAAATCAATCGCCGTTTATTTAAAGTAAAGCCCTGGACTATTTATCTCCAGCGCTGAACATTGTATGTACAGTAACGGAGTTTATATTTACAGCTCTGCCATTTACATCTCATTCGATCGACTTGAAAATCAGGTTCTTTGGAAGAGGTCAGTCACTACGATCTTCGAATGAATTAAAGCATCAAAGAGACAGGGAAATGCAATTATAAGAAACACAGGAATAGAATAAAAACATCAATTCGTTTGACAAAAAAGGTTTCTATGGGAAAATATATTATATGGTCAATAAAGAAGAGTAGAAACTTGAAAGAAAAAAAAGAAAAAAAGAGTAATTTTAAGATTATTTTTGTCTGCTTATATATTAGAATTCGAAGTAGTAAATAAAAAACATAGTCATCGAATTATCTGTCGATAATGATTAAAATTAAAACCAATTGTTATATCGTTTAGAATTTAAGTACATGCACGATGAAGAAATTTTTCGAATTCTAAAAAAGTATAATTAAGACTGTTATCTTCTTCTAAAAAAAAAACGGTTTTTTTTTTTCAACCGTTAATTTAGACAATATTAAATCAAAGCTGACCAAATGCTTATTTCACAGTTGTTTAAATATTCAAATCTAGAAAAAAATGAACATTATAAGATACAAACCAGAGAAACTACCACCAGCAAGACTTAAAATATTTAGCAATCCAAAAAAATGGAGATATAATCCACAATTCATCCTGTCCAAGCTGTTTTATAAGGTAAAAGCTTTATAGTCAATGATGGGTTTTTTTCAAATGATATACCAAATCAGACCGATACTTCAGTTATTTTTATCCTTTATCAAACAATGTTTAAAAGGTCAATATTGTTTTCCGCGTATCATATAATGACAGAAAAAATGTTGTCTTAAATAGGGAACATATTTAAGTGGCAACATGATTGATTAGTATGAAAAAAGAAGAAGATTCCAGGGTGACAATCATAAATCTATGGCAAGCTGTTTTTGTCAAATCTTGTAAATGTCCAATATTATAACAATTTCCTTCAAAACATTAGAATAAAAATGATCTGAGAATAAATTGGTTAAAAAAGACACATTGAGAACTAGATTTACTCATGGCGAATTAAAATCACTCACTGGGTGATAAAATCCTTAGATTTGCGTGCAAATTTAATGCGCACTTATTTCATACATACTTGAGTTTAACTTAAATAGGGATCATATTTAAGTGGCCACATGATTGATTGGTATGAAAAAAGAAGAAGATTCCAAGGTGACAATCATAAATCTATGGCAAGCTGTTTTTGTCAAATCTTGTACATGTCCAATATTAAAACCATTTTCTACAAAACATCAGAATAACAATGATCTGAGATTAAATTGGTTAAAAAAGACACATTGAGAATTAGATTTACTCATGGCGAATTAAAATCACTCACTGGGTAATAAAACCTAAGATTTGCGTGCAAATTTAATGCGTACTTATTTCATATATACTTGAGTTTTACTATGATGGCGTCCTAAGATTCCTATGGATGAAAATTGTGAGCATTACATCTATCATTATTTAACCTTAGGTACCCAGAGTTCACCAATATTTTAAGTTAACTTGCTGTTCATAGGTTATCAACCCTACCACATTTAAAAGTAAGGGTAAATAAATGAAAATGGACAGTAAGGCAAGTATGATTGGTTTTTGACGGGCGTAAAATCGGGAAAAATTTGGATAAATATATAATCTAGACAAAGCTTAGAAAAAGCTATCTAGTATTTAATTGTACATGCAAAGTAAAATTACTCGTATTTGTACTTTTGGAAACGGCATTTATCTTATTAAAAAAAAATAGATAAATATATACCTTTTAAACTTTTTTCTGGTGGAGGTAAGGTTGAAAATTAAAGAAATAGGGCTGTACGGAAGTTGGCACGTAATGTAAAAAGTAACTTGGAATAAGAAAGTGCGGGATAAGGATAGGATTCGTTAGATAACGATTTGTTAATTGATTGAATGTTGTTTGCTCAACACGAGTAGAGTGTGGATTTCTCCACAAACGAAAAAGATTATATGTCGACATTATGACTGATTTTAAAACAAAATTTTGTTAGAATGAACGTCTTACATAAAAAATCATTTTATTTTTTAAATACGTAATAGGACATTTATAGGAAAAGTCATGTGTGTAAAAATATCAATCAATCAAATTGAATAATTGGGACGTATTCATTGTAATCTTATAAATCTAGACTGCTGTCGATAGTTATTAATCCACAGAAGATAAATTCATAACTAGGAACAAGTATTATTTTGTGACATTATGGTTCTACATCAATCACATACGTTAACACGAATAGAGTATAAATAGAGTATAAAGTTTTCCCAAAACGAGTCATCGGATAACATAAACACAATATTACTAATTGCTCTGTCTTTTCATAGAACCACGAAAATGACCTACCGAATTAGACTATTTACCGGGTTTGTAATAACCTGAGCAACACGACGGGTGCCACATGTGGAGCAGGATCTGCTTATCCTTCCGGAGCACCTGATATCACCCCATGTTTTGGTTGGGTTCGTGTTTCTTAGTCTTTATTTTTTTATGTTGTGTCTTTTGTACTATTATTTGTCTGTTGTCAGTTTATTTTCAATGTATGAGTTAGACTGTCCCACTGATATATGGAATTTTTAAACGAACTTGACTGGCTATACAGCCCTTGCACAGTCGGGTATCTTTCGCCCCTCTTTTATACGTCCAATCTTAACATTTTGACAATTTCTACATAAAAATGCATTTTTTGTAAACAAGTAATATGACATTCCTGGTAAAATACGAGTAATGTATGGAAAAGTTACCAATGCATTGAAATAAAATTTCTCTTGTCCACAATTTTTTGAAGAACAATCCATTTAATATTTATCTCCAGGTGGACACCACTACTCTTTGACATTTAACTCCTAGAGATATCCTCAACTAAGAAGCTGCTGCTTAAGTAATTTGAAAAAAAAGAGAGTAAATAATATAGAAAGAAAATCATATTATAACTTATTGATGCAATTCGACCTATGTGCTAGATGATTTTGTTTTATGGAATATTTACTCGAACGTTTCGATGTATTTACACATTCCTGGTTTTCAGATGATAATGTTTGAACTTTTCAGTGTTATTATTTCAATTGCTTGTCCTTCAAAATACTTATCTCTTACTTATTTACCGGGTTTGTAATAACATGAGCAACAAATGTCGGGTGCCTGTGATCATCCCAGTTTTTAGTAGGGTCTTCAGTTTTCTATGTTGTGTCTTGTGTACTATTATTTGTCTGTTTGTCTTTTTTTCTTTTTTTTATCCATGGCGTTGTCAGTCTATTTTCGATCAATGAAATTGAAAGGCACTCAGGTATCTTTTGCCCCTCTTTTATCAACTATGTAACCTGTGATTAATATTACATGAAAACGTTCATATTTAAAGATCTCATTTGCAAGCGTAATTTAAACAAATATCCCCTTGTTGTGCGTAAAATATTTTTATTATATACGCATGTGCATTTCATTTTTTTGAATTTTTCACGTTCCTGATTTTGATTTTTTATGAAGAAGGGAATAATAAAAATTAAATTCAATGGACAAAACAATTGAAATAGGTGCGTAAGACACCCATACCACCTTAGTAATGAGTTTTCATAGTCAATTTGATGACATGAATATAAGTATTCATCTAAATTGTTGCAGAAAAGTCAATTTTCAAATATATAGTTTTTCAGTCTATGGAAGAAGCGAATCGATATAAACGTTTCTTATATCGAGCGATATTGCCTTATATTAACGAGTTGCATTGTGGGAAATTTCAGACGAATGTTAGCATTTGTACGAAGAAATGCAGATTTCTCGGTATAAAGTAATGACTCTTTTCTTAAAACGGGGTGACATTTAACACGACATACGTCTGCTGTATAATTTCCATAAATTAATTTATATAATAACAAGCAAGGTGTATTTAAACGAGAAAATTGAATTGTTGAATAAATGAAACATAAATGCACGATTTATTATTTGTAGATGTACATATTCTATAAATATCATGCAGCAAATCCAGTGGAATGCATTTGAGATTAATTTAATTGTTTGCTTAGCCAAAATCCCCTATATAAAGTCAAAGATACTGCTATAGTTTATTATATCAATGCGATGTTTGTCTAATGTAATAGTGATATGTTTTTAATATCAAAAAATTATTAATGCGATACTTTTCTAATATAACTGCTATAGTTTTCTAATATAAAATGAATACGATAACACGTCACAATGCATGTCAAAAAAACTGCCAACATAATTCACAAACTTAGTACACGACCGGTTTAATGTTTGAGGATCAATATGACTAAAATTTCGTAACAAAATTAACGCTTACATGAACTTATCATTTCGAAAATGTTGCTTGACCTTATTTATATTTGACAGTGTTAACAACCTGTTCAGTCAATTGTATTCAACCACATGGTTTAACCGACTTATTCCGTTTGAAGTGATGATGCAATGGCGTAATTTAAATGCGGTTATATATAGTCTACCGACCTATTAGATTCTAATATAGGTCACATTGCTATAGCCTATTCACATGGGTAATATCGAAATAGACAAAAACAAAATCGTTACTTAAAAGGATAAAAAATCATTCAACAATCCAATCCAATACAGTTTCCAATTACACTTGACAATGAATATTCAAATGGTAAAATAAATATTCCATACAAATAAGATGTACAAATATTGATGTCCCAAACTTTGAAGATACCAACTGAGTAGCCTCAAACTATAAATAGAACAACTTCAGATACTTTCAGGTAATATATGTTAATTTGTTAAGTCAAGTGCTTGTGACCATCCACAAGAACTTACGGTCATCCGGTTTTTAGTACTCTATAACTTTTATTGCATTCTCAATTTTTATCAAATTTTCAGAAGCCTTGCAAATAAACTTGTTCCAAAAATACTGAACTCCGAAGAAAATTCAAAACAGAAAGTTCCATATCAAATGGCAAAATCAAATGATAAAACACACCAAACGAATGGACAACAATTGTTATATTTCTGACTCGGTTCAGGCATTTTCAAATTTTGAAAACGGTGGATCGAACCTGGTTTTCTAGCGCCAAATCCCTCATGTGTACGACATTCTAATCAAATTCTGTCATATTTACAATGATGCGTGAACAAAACAGACATAATAGGTAAAATTGTCAAAACATTGGTACAGCAGTGTAATATTAATACTTACAATGTATAAGTACTAATATTGATATAAAAAAAACACTGCTATGATATTTTAAAAGTATTGCATTAATATTAGAATTAATAGCATTTGTTTATTTATGTATATAAGAAAAACACAGCACTTCAAATTTTACACGGACTTAAACCTTTGCTATAAGTTTTAAAGTTAGTATTTTCTTCATTTTTCGTTGCCGAAAACAACATTTTCCGCATGGAATGTCTGCATATTTACAATTGATATTTGACAATATCGCTATGTGATATAAGAAACGTTTTTATCGATTCGCTTCTTCCATAGACTGGTAATCATATTACGGTCATATCCTATTAACAATGTTATAACTAAAATAACATTACAAATGTGATAACGTTTATTTAGTGACAATTAACATTTTATTTCGAGTAGTATAGTCACTGTGTAAATTTAACTACATTATCGGGTATGATAACTCTGTTTCAAACAAATACTGTGCAGGTTATACAACTGTAATTGCATATATATTTTACGTGCACACATGTAACCAATAAAAACACAGAGGGATATTACACTCAAAAGTCTATATTTTTCAGATTGATGATTTTATTCCTAATTTGAGAAATTTTGCTAAGGAAAAAAAAAACACTTTTAGCTTTAACACGAACAACGATTCATTCGATTTCTATATAAGTCGTAGACTCTGTCTGAGATGAAGAATCAATATTGTAATCATCGATGGACTCGTATAACTTTGACCTAAGACTGTCTCCGGAATTTCTTTTTGATTCAGAGTCTATCATCGGATCTATTTCTGAATTTTCATACTTTGAACTTTCCTGTAATTGGTTGGCCAAATTTGATTTCAAGTTCCCTTCTTTATCGGAATCTTTGTATTTTAGTGATGAACTTTTTAGCAATTTTTTAAAAGCATTACAATCGCGGTCAGGTCTCGACTTTTCAACGTCCTTTTGTTTGCTCATTTCAATATTGACAATCGTAGGGTTTTCATGGCGTGTGACAAGTACATCATTTACTGATTCATAAATTTCGTCTTCCTGTTCAGGCCTATCTTGTATAGACATTGGCGTTAAATATTCAGAATTTGCATTCAATGTTGTTTTATATTTCCTGAAATTGTAATAATATAATTTTAAAATAACCTCAACGTTTTGCCAAACTGGAATCATATAGTATTACAGTCATAATTTGGTAATTAGAGATTCAAAGAGCAGTATGCTACATTTATTCATCAATATCGATTACATTATTTAGAAGTTTATAATGATGAATACGATCCGAAATCCCTTCTATTAACGGTTCCTTGTGATGCCTTAAAAATGAAGGCAACACTAGATAACCGCTGTTAAATAGTCCAATTTGAATTGTCAAATTCAGATCCGTGTAACAAAACTTCTTGACTATTAATGTCGTCTTTACACTGAATCAATTTGATGTTTGATATGAACATATTAACTACTTTTGTCTTATATACATGATTTTTTTATCAGTTGAATTTGACTTTAAAACATATCTGCATGTAACTGCATTTCTCTCGTGTCTGTACTTAGTCTCGTTTTGTTGTGAGGATGTATAAGTACCCTTCCGCATCAACTTTTTGTTTTTGTTAGATGGACGTATTTCTAGTTGTACCCATCCGATGACATCAGCCTTTTTCATCTGATGTATTTGTATCATGGTGTTTTTGTTTGTATACATTGATCATCATGTCAGATGTTCCTCTAATTCAAAACGTCTATATTAACAAATTATCCCTCTACATATAGTTGCTTTTAACTTAATATCATAAACATGCAGTAGCTCATATTTATATCAACTTTCACCTACATATAGAAATTCAAAATAAAATATCTCTTATACAAAATCATGTAACATCAAACAGTATCACACATGGAAACAAACAACATTAAACAAAAAGTAAAATCACAAAAATACTGAACTTAGAGGAAAATCATTTCGGAAAGTCCATAATCACATGGCAAAATCAAATAACAAAACGCATCAAAAACGAATGGACAAGAACTGACATATTCCTGACTTGGTACAGGCATTTTCAAATGTAGAAAATGGTGGATTTAACCTGGTTTTATAGCGCTAATCCTCTCACTTTGATGACAGATTCATCAAATTCCGTTATATTTACATTGATGCGTTAACTAAACAGACAAAATAAATAAAATAGTCATAATATGGGTACATCAGTCATTATCGTATAACAATTTTAAAAAGAACAATTTAACAGAACACAAAAACATCTATCTACAAACACACATAAACCGTAGACGTCTACGAGTAACTCAACTATAATGGCATATAAAGATATATGTTTGTGTTTAAATATTTGTTTTATCGAGTTAAGCCATTTCAATTGATATTTTATAGTGTAGATTTCCATGTTGTGAAGTTACATTATTGTTTCAGGTATGGGTGAAGGTCGGTACCTATTAAAACGTTTAAGCCCGCTGCATTTGTTTGCACTTGTCCTAAGTCAGGAACCTGATGGTCCGCGGTTGTCGTTTGTTGATGTGGGTCATATGTATTTCTGTTTTTTTTTATATAAGTTTTTCTCGTTTCTTATTTTATATATAGATTAGATATCGTTTGCCAGTTTGAATGGTTTCACACTACTCATTTTATGGCCCTTTATATCTTGCTGTTCGTTCTGAGCCAAGGCTCCGTGTTGAAGATCGTACTTTGACCTATAAAGGTTAAATTCCCCCGAGGGTATCATCAGCCCAGTAGTCAGCACTTCTGTGCTGACATGAATTATCATTGATATGGTCATATTTATAATTATCTGTTTACAAAATTTTTAAACATTTGAAATACTAAGGCTTTTCTACCTCAGGAATAGATAACCTTAGCTGTATTTAGCAATATTTTAGGAATTTTTGTCCTCGATGCTTCTTAACTATGTACTTTTTTTGGCCTTTTAAACTTTGTTAGGATTCGAGCGTCACTGATGAGTCTTTTGTAGACGAAACGCGCGTCTTGCGTAAATATAAAAGGAGTAGGTCCAGACACCTTTTTGGCTCCAAAATATAGCTGTTTTACAAAATTGTCAAAATATAAGTTTTTAGTTATTTATTGGAAAGTAGAATGCTTCTGCTACATACATATGGACTGTTTTTGACAATATAATACATATTTATCGGGTACTGTCATCATTAAGTCATGCTAAATTACTGAAATCGTCACAATTTTAGCATTTTAGTTAAATTTTAGACGTTTACATCTTAAATGAAAGTGGCCGCATTTGTGTTCATTCTTAATACTTAAATGTAAGTTGTATTTGATGATAATACACAACATATATACAGGTTGAGGATGAACGCGTTTGCCACTTTCATGTTGACAAACACCATTTGAAAAGTGATATTTTTGACGTATTTGATAAGATCATTCCGATGGCCGGAGCCAGAGGGTGATCTAACACTAACACACCAAGTCTAAGTGGGATAACTATTGTTCTTCCCAGCTGTTTAAGATAAGACGATAAAACATTTACAATTCATAAAATCTAGTTCAGAACGCCACACAACCATTACAATATACTTTATATATTACTATATGATGTATACCCTTTATGACCCCAAACATGATGAGTAGATATCAACCAATGTCAACTCGGCCTACACTATATCGCCACTTTATAAAAAATCGTCCCACTCTTGTTTACCGACTCGCCCCACTTTTGAAAAAGTGTAAAATCAAATTGAACAATCAGTCTGAAAACTCATTTTTTTAACGGAAAAGGTTTAAACCCCTCTGAATAAAGGTCTGACAACTCGCCCCACTTATAATGAGATCTTGCTTCCTTTAAGTATGTGAAATTACTATTAGTTTGTATCCAGTCGTTATGGTGAAGTAGTATGTGTCGTGGCTTGATATGCTAAAGGTCATGAGTTCGAATCCCAGCCTAATAGATATAGGAAAATGTGGTGTGAGTGCCAATGAGACAACCCTCCATCCAAATAACAATTTAAAAAAAGTAAACCATTATAGGTCAATGTACGGCCTTCAGCACGGAGCCTTGGCTCACACCGAGCAACAAGCTATAAAGGGCCCCAAAATTACTAGTGTAAAACCATTCAAACGGGAAAACTAACGGTCTAATCTATATAAAAAATGAAAAACAAGAAACACGTATAAATTACATAAACAAACGACAACTACTGTACATCAGATTCCTGACTTAGAACAGCTGCAAACATTTGCAGCGGGATTAAACGTTTTAATGGTACCCTACCTGCTTCCTTTTTCTGAAACAATAGCATAACATCACAACATAGAAAAACATACGATAAAATATCAATTGGCAGGCTTAACTCAATCAAAAAACGTAAATAAACACAATATGAACGAATAAATTTGATACACTGGATTTTTTCTAGAATAGAATGAATAGAGTCTTTTCCGTATAATTAATTATAAGTTTTATAGTGGATTTGACATTCCCGCCAAAATGTTACAGAACAAAGGAAAGCATGCATAACAAAGAAACTCAAACTGGGGTGATCTGGCAGGGGTAATCCGGCTCAGAGTACACCTGTTAGAACAAAGGAGCTGGGATGTAACGTCTTATGAAGTCCGTCCTGTGTGAACATGCACGATCATATTAATGTATCGATTGGGATATGTAAACACCATACGACAGGCCACATGTTATGTTACTGTATATCAATTGGAAAGTTGAAATCATCCCGTTTGTCGTCCATCTATGTCAATGTTGAGGAAAATATTCTTTAAAGACATGCTCTCTTTAAAAATTTCGTTTAAGCTCTTTATTTTCATAACAAGATTTCATACATAATCATATCGATGTTAAAATGTACATACCTTTTGTAATAATATACCGACCCACATATACAAAGGATGACGATAATACTCACTACGATTGCTACAATTGAAAATAATGAATACTCAGGATTTTCTTCTAAAGGAAAATATCACCTTAGCCGTGTTTTTTGGAAACAAAATTCGGAATGAAGGGTCTTTAATGATCTCCAACTATTTACTTTATTTGATCTTTCTATTATTTTTTAAATTATAGTGTAAACTGATATCTCTTGTGTAGGCAAAAAAACGCGTGTTGTTTACAAAATTTTCAGCCTATTATCTATAATAATTTGATATACGGTCCATTAATAATGAAAAAAATATTCCATGTTGTGAGTAGTGCTGACCACTGATAAAAATCGTTTTAGTTGGACAAATAAAATATATCACATTGAGCAGTATAAACGTTCTTTTCTATACGCTGCTTTAAGTGTATCTGTGTGACAGTATAACTTTCGAAACGTCACTTTCTTGGAAACGTTTTATATTTAGTGGAGTTATACGTATATGTAAGAGAATGATAATGATTATCTTTTTCTTCATGATTAAGTACGAGCCTTATTTCTTATTGCTCATTCTCTTACAAACTAAGAATTATATTGTAAAGTGCTCAAAGCTCAAATGATCTCTTGATTGGTTTTATTCAAAAATTAGTTCCATTTCAGTGTAAATTAAATATGACAAGATGATATAGTACGGTGACCAGACCCAATATTTTTAAAATTTAATCGTCAAACATACTATATGGCTATATTATATATCATTGGATTCGGAAAAATGAGTACTTTTGGAATATCGATGTCGTCAAAAAGAAATGTGGTAATAGTTTTGCACAAATTAAGGTCAAATATCAACATACTGTTTTCTTTTTTTTTCTTTCTACATTTTCAAAATTTAAAGATATAAGCAGCATTTTGTGTTAAATTTCTAATCAATTGACAATGAATTATCTCGAAAATGTGAAAAAAGGAACTTATTACTTAGTAATTGATTAATTCTGAAAATTGGCGTTTTTCAAACACTTGTTCTATTATACAAGTTCAATACAAATTCCGTTAAAGTTACAGTAGTTACCTTGATGGGTGCCGGGTGACATTCAACCTCAGCAATAAATGATAAATGTTGTTTTCAATTAAAACCTTCTATCCCGAACGTTTATTTTGCAAAAGCTCACGCGTGTAATTCATTACAACAAAAAAACACTTATTACCTCGAAAACAGTTTAAAAATCCAATCAAAATGATCCACAAAACAGATTTCATTCAGGAGTATCTTCTGATTCATCTGTCAAGGAATTTCTACATAATTCTGACCCTTGACAGGAGCAAAGCTCCGTACATGTAAGGTTTTGTTATGAACAAACACTTTTTACATGGAGATTTTCCCTTACATGAACACATAAGATCCTGCAAGAATTCTGCTGACATGTGCCCTTCAAAATAAACGGGGTGTAATGAATTAGTTAATTTTCGTCAACCGTACTCTAAGGGTGACGGAACAGGGTTTTTAGTAATGTGCGATGCGGTCAAAATTGCTGATTCACAGAGAGGTAACCTGACTAAACCTACATCTTCACTGGTGGCACGCTTGACACGCATTTTATTCATATCATGATTTATAGAGATTCTTCAGATCATGCATCTACGAAACTAAATTCTTGCACAAACAAGGGCTTCATCTTCGTCAGTACTCCCAAAGCTCTGTAACTACAATAGTGTCCTTCAAAGTCTTGTAGACTATTTTCTCACAGAGACGAATTTGTGTCGCATCCGGTAAGAGTATGTACAGCAGGAGGTAGTTTATAAAATGTCTGGGGAAAGCAAGCACAAAGTTGGTGAACGGGTGAAAATCTTCAACTATTCTTTACACTGCTAATGATCCCCATCTGCACCTATAACTCGCATGCATGTGTCATCTGTTTGTAGTAGTGAACACACAGAACACCACACCCGTATCAAAGGTCCGTATTATTATTCTGTCGCTCTTTCTCATTTCTGTTAACTTCATGTCAAAGTATAAGGCATTAATTAGCATACGAGTATTGGCCCTGGTTGAGTGCTAACCAAGTTACAACAGCCATTAACATTATTGTTTGAAATGACTTCGACAATTTCGGATTTGCAAACGTTCCGGCTAATTAAAGTTCACTATAAGGTGGAATCATAGAGGATATGTCATAGTTTTGAAGAAGAAAAACCACAAATTAAATTAGGGAGAGCCTGTTGGTTTTCTTTAACAGTCAGGAATCATTTTTCCTTCAATAATCTGATACACTTTGGTGGAAGCTGTAGTCTTTGTGCGGCTTTCCTTTTCCAGCAGAAAACTTTTTTGAGTTTTTCATGTCGTAGCGGTAAAAAAATGTTTGCTACTGTGTGGGCTAGAGAAAAGCATTGGATAATAGTTTATAATAGTCAGCTGCAAGGTCGCCAATTGTTTTCCTTTTTTTTTTTTATCATCAAAACATTTAATCAATGCCATACCACCTCAACAAACGACTCATACTCTTCACCACATTGCTGGCAGATACCATCATTAAGTCTTTCAACAACTTAAGAGGCAACGTTTACTCTTTACAGTAAAGGAAGTGATTCAGTACTTCTTCTCTGGAACACGATACATTTTTCAAATTAAAACACATGTGTTACCTTTTTACTACCAGGACCTAATCGTACAGGACTTCCTAATTCAAACATTTTCCAGATAACTACATGTTCAAATTCAGACTTGGTTGTTAATTTTTGAAATATATAAAAAGAAAAAAATCAATATCAAATAAACATATGAAAATAAGAAATCTTTTAAAAATACATAAAAAAAACCCACGATAACGAACACGAAATGGTACCATGAACAAACAAAAAAGATCGTATTGAACAAATTTTAGCAATGAAAAATCGTTGTGATACGAAATAGCATTTATAGATTAAAATTAAAGTTCAATTCTTCTTGAATAATTGATAGGTCTTTCCTTCCATTTTCTTTTAATTATACTGTCATTAATAAACATATCATATATATTGATTGATTTATTTATTGATTAGTTGGTTGGTTGGTTGGTTGATTGGTTTATTAGTTAAACACTTGATATTGGGTCTCTTGAAACAGGCGAAAAAAAGAGACCTTGGATTCCGTATTGAACACATGAAACGGAAACTTGCATTAATTAAAGGAATGGATTGATTGATTGATTGGTTGGTTGGTTAAACACATTGTTTGGTTAAACACATTGGTTAAACACGTTGTATAGGGTTAATTTAAACAAGCGAAAAAAAAGAGACATTAGATTCCGTATTAAACACATGAAACAGAAACATGCATTGGTTGATTAATTGGTTGGTTGGTTGGTTAAACACGTTGGTTTGATTAAACATGTTGGTTAAACACGTTGGTTAGTTAAACACATTGGATAGGCTCAATTACAACAAGCGAAGAAAAAAAAGAGACCTTGAATCCCGTATGAAACAGATGAAACGGAAACATGCATTGATTGATTGATTGGTTGGTTAAACACGTTGGTTGATTAAACATGTTGGTTGGTTAAACACGTTGATTGGTTAAACACCTTGATAGGCTCAATTAAAACAAGCGGAAAAAAACTTGGATCCCGTATGAAACACATGAAACATAAACATGCATTGATTGATTGATTGATTGATTGATTGATTGATTGATTGATTGATTGGTTGGTTGGTTGGTTAAACACGTTATTTGGTTAGTTAATCACGTTGGTTAAACATGTTGGTTCAACACGTTGGTTAAACACGTTGGTTGGATTGGCTTAATTAAAACAAGCGAAAAAAAAACACCTTGGATCCCGTATGAAACACATGAAACGAAAACATGCATTGCTTGATTGGTTAGTTGGTTGGTTAAACACGTTGGTTAAACATGTTGGTTTAACACGTTGGTTAAACACGTTAGTTAAACACATTGGATAGGCTCAATTACAACAAGCGAAGAAAAAAAAGAGACCTTGAATCCCGTATGAAACAGATGAAACGGAAACATGCATTGATTGATTGATTGGTTGGTTAAACACGTTGGTTGATTAAACATGTTGGTTGGTTAAACACGTTGATTGGTTAAACACCTTGATAGGCTCAATTAAAACAAGCGGAAAAAAACTTGGATCCCGTATGAAACACATGAAACATAAACATGCATTGATTGATTGATTGATTGATTGATTGATTGATTGATTGATTGATTGGTTGGTTGGTTGGTTAAACACGTTATTTGGTTAGTTAATCACGTTGGTTAAACATGTTGGTTCAACACGTTGGTTAAACACGTTGGTTGGATTGGCTTAATTAAAACAAGCGAAAAAAAAACACCTTGGATCCCGTATGAAACACATGAAACGAAAACATGCATTGCTTGATTGGTTAGTTGGTTGGTTAAACACGTTGGTTAAACATGTTGGTTTAACACGTTGGTTAAACACGTTGGTTAAACACGTTGGTTGGATAGGCTCAATTAAAACAAGCAAAAAAAAAACACCTTGGATCCCGTATGAAACACATGAAACGGATACATGCATTGATTGATTGGTTGGTTGGTTGGTTAAACACGTTGGTTGGTTAGTTAAACACGTTGGTTAAACATGTTGGTTTAACACGTTGGTTAAACACGTTGGTTAAACACGTTGGTTGGATAGGCTCAATTAAAACAAGCAAAAAAAAAAACACCTTGGATCCCGTATGAAACACATGAAACGGATACATGCATTGATTGATTGGTTGGTTGGTTAAACACGTTGGTTGGTTAGTTAAACACGTTGGTTAAACATGTTGGTTTAACACGTTGGTTAAACACGTTGGTTGGATAGGCTCAATTAAAACAAGCGAAAAAAAAACCTTGGATTCCGTATGAAACACATGAAACGGAAACATGCATTGATTGATTGGTTGGTTAAACACGTTGGTTGGTTAGTTAAAGACGTTGGTTAAACACGTTGGTTTAACACGTTGGTTAAACACGTTGGTTAAACACGTTGGTTGGATAGGCTGAATTAAAACAAAACAAGCGGGGGAAAAACATTGGATCCCGTATGAAACACATGAAACGGAAACATGCATTGATTGATTGGTTTGTTGGTTGGTTAAACACGTTGGTTGGTTAGTTAAACACGTTGATTAAACACGTTGGTTGGATAGGCTGAATTAAAACAAGCGGAAAGAAAACCTTGGATCCCGTATGAAACACATGAAACGGAAACATGCATTGATTGATTGGTTTGTTGGTTGGTTAAACACGTTGGTTGGTTAGTTAAACACGTTGGTTTAACACGTTGGTTAAACACGTTGGTTAAACACGTTGGTTGGATAGGCTCAATTAAAACAAGCGAAAAAAAAAACCTTGGATCCCGTATGAAACACATGAAACGGAAACATGCATTGATTGATTGGTTAGTTAAACACGTTGGTTGGTTAGTTAAACACGTTGGTTAAACATGTTGGTTTAACACGTTGGTGAAACACGTTGGTTAAACACGTTGGTTAAACACGTTGGTTGATTAGGTTGAATCAAAACAAGCGAAAAAAAACAACATTGGAAACTTGCATTGATTGATTGGTTTGTTGGTTGGTTAAACACGTTGGTTGGTTAGTTAAACACGTTGGTTAAACACGTTGGTTAAACACGTTGGTTGGATAGGCTCAATTAAAACAAGCGAAAAAAAAACCTTGGATCCCGTATGAAACACATGAAACGGAAACATGCATTGATTGATTGGTTAGTTAAACACGTTGGTTAAACATGTTGGTTTAACACGTTGGTTTAACACGTTGGTTAAACACGTTGGTTAAACACGTTGGTTGGATAGGCTCAATTAAAACAAGCGAAAAAAAAACCTTGGATCCCGTATGAAACACATGAAACGGAAACATGCATTGATTGATTGGTTAGTTAAACACGTTGGTTAGTTAGTTAAACACGTTGGTTAAACATGTTGGTTTAACACGTTGGTTTAACACGTTGGTTAAACACGTTGGTTAAACACGTTGGTTAAACACGTTGGTTGGATAGGCTCAATTAAAACAAGCGAAAAAAAAAAACCTTGGATCCCGTATGAAACACATGAAACGGAAACATGCATTGATTGATTGGTTAGTTAAATACGTTGGTTGGTTAGTTAAACACGTTGGTTGGTTAGTTTAACACGTTGGTTAAACACGTTAATGAAACACGTTGGTTAAACACGTTGGTTAAACACGTTGGTTGGATAGGCTGAATCAAAACAAGCGAAAAAAAAACAACATTGGATCCCGTATGAAACACATGAAACGGAAACATGCATTGATTGATTGGTTAAACACGTTGGTTAAACATGTTGGTTAAACACGTTGGTTAAACACGTTGGTTAAACACGTTGGAAAGTGTCAATTAAAACAAGCGAAAAAAAGAGACCTTGGATCCCGTATTAAACACATGAAACGGAAACTTGCTTTGATTGATTGATTGATTGATTGATTGGAATTCAAACACACATAAAACTGTTTAAATAGTGCCAAAAAACACATAATTTGATGACCTTGACCTTTGACCTTGTGACCTTCGTCAAGGTCATTGCTCCACAAGGTCATTACAAAAGACCGTATGGGTCAAGGACCTTTTGTTAAAGAGTTTTGCCTAAAAATGGCTTTTTAAAAACCATCAATGGGAGTTATGTCCCTTACATGATGGTAAAATCAGTATAGTCATAATGTAAAAAAGTTGCCCCTTGAAGTACCAATCATTTTTCACTGCTTAATTTTTCTGTATCTATAACCGTTCAATAGTTATAGGGAAATGAAAAACTTTTGAAAATCTAAAATATGACCTTGACCTTTGACCTTGACCTATATTTTCTAGTTTTGGTCCAATGAACTCAAATCTGAAGACCCGCAGTCTTTACGACTTACGGTTCATGAGATTTATATGCATATCGAAAATTTAAATATTCAAGGGGAAATAACTCCTATAATAGGTCACTTGATCGCTTCGATTTAAATTATTTGAACTTGTATCATTTGGCAAGGAACATTTTTAAAAAAACCATTTGCCGCTAAGTCTTATAGTTCATGAGTTATAGCGATAACAGTGTTTTTTGTAATTGGGGAGATAACTCCTATAAAGTTATTAGTACACTTCGGTGCCCCTAATACAAGATAGCTTTTATTAACCCGATACTTGATACCAAAGTTCAGTTTGATATCTTGCGT
Source organism: Mytilus galloprovincialis (assembly GCA_037788925.1). NCBI lineage: Eukaryota > Metazoa > Mollusca > Bivalvia > Mytilida > Mytilidae > Mytilus > Mytilus galloprovincialis. The sequence continues at coordinate 43,898,702 of CM075337.1, read as the reverse complement.
ACTTTTCTCACCGATTAACTTTGAAAAACGGCAGAAGAAAAAGAATAATAATAATAATAAACAAACGAAATACAGTAAGGTCTTTCCATTTAAGAAAGGAAAGACCTTAATAATAGTATCGGTCCAGTTCAATATTTTTGTACAAGTAGAATTTCAAGAGGAAAATCTGTATCATCATTTTGTAGTGTATATTTTGTTTCAATGCACAAGTCGAAATAATGCTTCTGAGAGAAATGATTTTGAAATTGTTGTTTTATACAGGTTTGAAATATCATATAAATGTTGATTATTTTACATTTTACGTAAAAATAAATGAAGCAAAATGAATTGAAACGTACTCTATTTTAAAAATTCAAAATATTCGTAGTGTTCAATTTTAACAAAAAAACTCTTCAATAACGGATTAATTTTGCTAAACTTTGTTTGAAATTGATAAAATAAGGTGTTACAACAATGTATATAATAACAAAAAGCTTATCACGAATGTTCTTTTAGAATGTTGGCCTCAAATCTTTTGAAAGTAAATTTTTCTTTAAAGTAAGGGAACGAACTTCGAAGCCCATTTTACAAAAATTGCACCGTACGATTTTTTAACGACAAGTCAAAATGTGAAATGTAACCTTTGAACTACTGATACTGTGATTTATAGCCGTATAGTCCGAATGACGACTAAACTCCTTAAATAAGCGACTTTTTCTTACTTGTCACCGTACTATTAGGTGACACATCAATGCAAAGAAAAGGTAGAAATTGTATACGTTTCCTGGTTGTGAGTATGAACGTAAACAGTGTAACATTTTAGCGAGGAATTATTCTTTTTTTATTTACAGTTTCAACCAATAAACACATTTGAGTTAACAAAGATTTTATTTCTCAGAGCCAATATTTCGGTCCGAAATTTGAAATCAAATGCTATTTTACTATGTCAGGGAAATGTTCTGATAAAAGACTTTTAAATGTTTAAACTTTTGATAAATCAAATTCCTTGTTTTTATTTATTTTATGGGAATACTGGTAATAATTATCTGTATTGTTTATTTTTTTTTATTTTCGTTATAACATTACAGGTACAGTAAACTTCAACAAATTTTAATTTTTTGTTTGTTTCACACTTCAATTTTTATTCAGATCCTATCACTGCGATTGATCCTTTCAGTCTGGTAAATGTGCTGCATGGCAGTTGTAACTCATTTATAGAAACTCTTTGTAAATAGACACAAAGAGTAGAATAGTCCCTTACTAAAAACATGATATACATTTATTCTCCACAATTTAGAGACATCAAACCGTACATTATCAATGGTCGAGAGTACTTTGCTATATTCTAATGGTATAATTAAAATGTTAACATCTATTTCTAAAGGTTTTTTTTAAGAAAAATGCTTGAGGTATGCTGTATTTTATGATTGTTCACAAAAATACTGAACTCCGAGGAAATTCAAAACTGAAAGTCCCTAATCAAATAGCAAAATCAAAATGATAAAACACATCAAACGAATGAAAAAATTAAATTCAAGGCATTTTATTGTAAAACAGTTGATTTATATAGTTGCTAATAATTTGGAGCTTTTATAAGCATAAGCATAAATTACACCACTTCAACCTTTAAAAATGTTTTTTTCTGCTGTTCTTAGAAAGATTTAAGTAGCAATTTAAGTTTTGCAAATAAATGTTGCATTTACTTAGCGCTTGAATTATTCGTTCAATTAAAAATACCATGCATTTATTGAGAACCACTGTGCAATGTATTGTATACATACCTATTGTCGCCGTTAAATGTCTTTTATTTGTTGAACTAGTGGTTTCATGATGATGTGCTAAAGAATTGTTTGAGACTTGATCGGAAGAATTATTGATGACAGTTTTAGATTGGTACTGATATGCTGTAACATAAGAATCAATGGAAGATTTAGTAATGAAAGTCAAAATATTGAAAACATCTGAGTTCGTGGTGCTTTCGAAAGGGAAGGTCAATGTCTTTTCTGTTCTTTGAACAATTGTTGATCTTAGGTATGTGGACGATTCTTGAGGTTCTGAAAAGAAATAATATTTATCATAAATGTATTGCGTTATACTGGATAAGATAATATTTAAAAATATAAAATTTTCATTAAGAATACCAAGTCCAACTTTCTTTATTACTCTAGCTTTTATGTCAAAGCATAACAAATTCATAGCTTGATGACAAAAGCAATTTGATAATCAACAATAGCTTTTGGAAGACTGCTATTGATAAAGGCATGGTCATAGCAGATGGAATTGAGAGTTGAATTGGATTCAAATGCTTATTCCTGAATACTATGTTTTGAGGCATATTTCAAACGACACCAAATTGCCATGAAATATGGAAAAAATAAAATAAAAAAAACTCGACCAAAACAATGTTCCCTTTTAAACAAGACACAAACAAATTAAAATAAGTCTCCCTGGCCTTAATCTTTTACCTTTTAACTTTGCAAAGACCTTATGTCTCAACGACACGCAGTTGTCCAGTTTTGATGATTAATGAAGTTGATAAATATTGTGGAGTTACCTCTACCCCCATAAAGACTAGTCGAACTGTTTCTGTAAAAATGTAATGATGTATCTCCTTGAGTAAAAGATTTCACATCCTTTAATATGCTGTACCCTACCTTTTATGTTTTTCTATATTTTACCTATGAAAATTGATTCGGTGTTCGGGAAGATAATTGTTCACAAAGAGTTATAAATGGAAGACAAGGTTTAATTAACCATTGTCTACGTAAGATAATGCTTGTTCCAAGTCAGGAATATGACAGTTGTTATTCATTAGTTTGGTGTATTTGTGATTCTGATGTTGCCGTTTGATTAGATACTTTCCATTTTGAATTTTCCTCGCAGTTCAGTATTTTTGTTATTCTATCTTGTCTATTAATCAAACATGTAACAATAAATCATAACAAATGCACTAAAATTCAAAGTCTAAATACTCGAAGCTCCATAAACCTTAACAAGATTCATTAAAAGTTTCTTAAACAATCAATGTTGTATTTGTCAAAACTTAAAGAAAATTTTTTGTCCTCAATGTTCTTCACCTTAGTACTTTATTTGTCCTTTATATCTCTTTTGGATTCGAATGTCACTGATGAGTCTTTTGTAGACAAAACGCGCGTCTGGGGCAATCCTGGTATAATTGATCAGTTTAGTAAATGAAACAATTTATAATTGACTGCTATAATATTCAAATTGCTGAGGTCACTTTGCAAGAGAAATGTATAAGATGAACCTGGTTTTTAAGCGCTCGGAACCACCAATTTGCTTGACAATTGTTTGCAGGTGAAACCATCTTAATCTCTGATAAGATTGAAAGACATATTGGGGTGTATATGATACATAAGCCTCGACCAAATTCATAATATATAAGATATGTTAGCATTAATGGACATATTAAGGCGTTAGTTTAACTTTTAAAAAGACTTTTGAACTGGGACAATGTCAAAGGCGGACTAAAAGGATTTCATAAAAAATACCCAAATCACGAAATAAATTCTTGTTTTAGTGGCTTAGCGTATCGGATCTCTGATTAAGTTAACTAAAGACAACTTTCTGTGTCTTGAATCATGGCTTGTATGCATGGTCCTTATCTTACATGAACTTAGGATAAAATTGAGAATGGAACCGAACCATCTTGGATACATGATCTTTGTTTTTCTTGTAATATGCGTAAAATGACATAGATCGTATTCGTTAGTACCACAGCTGTCCTTCAACACAAAAGATTAATTTAGAATTATACACATTATCAAAAATAGTTCTGAGGTAAATATATGTAGTTTCCTTGTGATACTTAAACCCCTTAAGTATCAAAGGTTGATTCAAAGGGATGGGGTGCCAGGGGTTGACGCTCCTTCTTTGACAATAAATGCAAATTTAAAATAAAATTGATTGGAACCCCCCTTTTATCCTTGACTAGGAACCCCGTTTTTAAAAATAGCTGAATCCGTGCCTGAATATCCAGTTTTTTATAATAAAAAAAATAGTGTGATATTTTAGAAGAATTAACAAAAAGTAGAATGACACCCACTTACCACACTCTTTTTCGTCTAGGCCAAGAAAGCAATCCTTGTGTCCATCGCACATAAATTCTTGTGGTATGCACGTTGGATCGCGAAATCCGAATTTGTACATGTAGCAAGTTTTACAATCTATCCCTACAAAGAAACACAAACAAAAGAAAAATAACAGCATATTATTGAAAAAATCATGATATTTTTTCGAATAAGTAGACTTTGACAAAGACATGACAATAAAGACAAATAACCTTCACACAGACAATGCGAACATTTAGCAAGATTAACACCATCTCCCTGCAAATTTGAGACAAAACAAAATAAGAGCAAACGCATGAGAAATCCAATAAATGTACAAAGAAATCGACTATTATGCCAAAACAATTATGTTAAAACAAACAACTACAATGTATAAAAGATACCGTCACACTAGAAATCAAAGATCGAAACAAAAACAAAATAATCTAACATATGATTGAGCATTAAAGGCTTTAAAAGCTTTGTTCCTATAGTAGCTGCTCATTCAAAGGGCGCAAGTTCCATACCAGAAAAGTCGCCTCCCAAAACATCAATATAATAATAGTAATAATAATAGCTGCTCATTCAATGTTGAGTATGACATGCCAATATCAAACTAGATAAATGTATACTGGACAAGATTGGTATGATTTAATTCTCATCTGTTCATGTGCGTTGAATAGGATATGTATGTATATTTGAACGAATTAAAGGGACATGAAGACATAAACATCAACAAGACAGCAACCCAACAATACAAGCTAATAAAATAAATTGAGATCGTCGTAATGTTTTTGAAAGTGGATTAATTTTTAACCTTTATGACAATATTTATATCGGACGGGGCAGGATATAAGCGATTAATTTTACAGAAACAGAAACACCAAGTTAGTAATAGACAGTAAAAAGGATCATAAGATTGTAGGTATTACCACTGACGAGATTTTGAACATACATTTTAAAGTGGCGGATTTTTATTGATGTACTTTTCCTTGGACTTGTTAAAAACTACATATATATACTATAAAAAAGACGATGTGTTATGCTTGTCAATAGACAACTCTCCTCAAGAGATCATATGACACAAGAAATTAACAACTATAGGTCATCGTACGGCCTTCAACAATGATAAAAGCCCATACCGCATAGTCAGCTATAAAAGGCCTCGAAATGACAAAAGTTAAACAATTCAAACGAAAAAACTAACCGCCTTATTTATGTACAAAAAATGAACGAAAAACAAATATGTTACACATCAACAAACGGCAACCACTGAATTACAGGCTGGTTGAGACTAAAGCTATGAAATCTTAGTTCACTCCCTGTCACAGTATTAGAAAACTTAAGTGTTCAAATTCAGAACACTCAAGTGTTTAAACTAAGATAACTGCTCTTGAACATGCGTGTTAAAAAATTGAAAATAGCTTGATAGATTAATTTAATTTTATCATAAGAAAATACATTTCATTTATAAAATTGAATTAAAAACATTTCTCTCTTCGACAAATATAACTAAGCACTAATAAAATAACAACAATGAATATTGATGTACCTTTGCAAATTCAACTGGTACAAAATGAACGATGAAGACATATTTTAAGAATTATTAAGATTGAAAAATGTTGTTCCAAAAAAGTGTAAAACAGTTTGTTTAAGCGTTGACATAATTCGTATTAAATTCGTTTTAAATTTTACCGGACCAAAAGCACATAGCAGAATAACTAAAATGTATTGATTTATAGAATGATATGAATTATAAATATACGCACCAAATAAAAGACAACCGACTGAACTTAAAATATTTAGCAATCCAAAATAATGAAGATACAATCCACAATCCATCCTGTTCAAGCAGTGATGACAGGGAAAAAATGCATACCTTTATCTAATCAAAGATATTTAAAACGGTTTACCAAACAGGACTGATACTAGTCAGAGTTATTTATATCCCTTATCAAACCATGTTAGTTTAGTAATTTTTCCACGTTCAAGTTTTAACAGAAAAATGATTCCTTAAATAAAAATAATATTTTTAAGGGCCACGTGATCCATTCATATAAATGATTCATGACACAATTGTGTTTTGGTGATGGTGATGTGTTTGAAGTTCTTACTTTTGTGAATATTCATGCAACTTACAATTACCTCTATCTATAATGAATTTGACCCATTAGAAGCAGAGGAAAATATTTTGTAAAAATTTACAAAAATTTACAAAAATTTACAAAATTAATGAAAATGGTTAAAAATTGACTATAAAGGGCAATAACTCCTTAAGGGGTCAACTTACAATTTTGGTCATGCGAACGTATTTGTAGATTTTACCTTGCTGAACATTATTGCTGTTCACAGTTTATCTATATCTATAATAATATTCAAGATAATAACCAAAAACGGCAAAATTTCCTTAAAATTACCCATGAAGGAGTAGCAACCCAACGGGTTGTCCGATTCATCTGAAATTTTCAGGGCAGACAGATCTTAACTTGATAAACAATTTTAACCCAATGTTAGATTTGCTCTAAATGCTTTGGTTTCAGAGTTATAAGCCAAAATCTATATTTTACCCCTATGTTCTATTTTTAGCCATGGCGGCCATCTTGGTTGGCTGACCGGGTCAACGGACACATTTTTAAAACTACATACCCTAATGATGATTGTGGACAAGTTTGGTTAAATTTGACTAAGAAGTTTCAGAGGAGAAGATTTTTGTCAAAGATTACGACGACGGATGACGACGACGGACGACGGACGCAAAGTGATGAGAAAAGCTTACTTAGCCCTTCGGGCCAGGTGACCTAAGAAGGGGGATATTATTCGAAAGTGTCAATCATAAGTCTATGGCAACTTGTTTTCCTCAAATCTGTGGTTAAGCAAATTAAATAAAATGCATTGAGAATTATTATCTCATACTTAATTTTGTTCTGTCATTGATTGTATCGTTTAAATTTTTAAATTACGTTAAATACATGTACTTTGCTTAAGGTTGATATGATAAGTGTACCTTAAATTATGAACATATCATACATAAAAAAATTAAAAAGGTAGATGTAGAAATCGTTTGAATAGCGTCAGTGGTAGTGAAAGTTTATTTTGAGTAGTCTAGTCACTAAGTAAATTCAATTTCATTATCGTGTCCTATAATTTTGTTTCACGCAAACACTGTGTGTTAAATATACATGTTATAACTTATATTGTACTTTAAACCATTGACGTATGAATATAACACTAATTTTCGAAATCATTTGTTGAAGAAAAAAATTCTTTGATAACAAGATCAACCATCCATTCAATTTCTACATAGGTCATTGACTCCGTCGGAGATACGGAAGTGCCATTGTCAATGGACTCGTACAACCTCGACGCAATACTGTCTCAAAAATTCCTTAGCGATTTTAAGTCTTCCGTCGTATCATTCCTTACAGAATTATCAAAAAAATGAGTATCCTCAGTCTACTTGCACGAGATGTCTGAACCGACTCCGTAAATCACCATCACTGGAAAACTGTATGCAAATGAAATGTAAAATCTTCATCCATACAATCCTGATGAACTTGTGTACAAAAGTACTTTCAAAAATACTGAACTCCAAAGTAAATTAAAAAAGAGGGAATTCCATAAAAGTTTACCTGAACAAACGTTATTATATATCAACCAATGGAACGAATTAAGATCAACTTACTATCATATACCTGACTTATAACAGTCATTTGCCGCACGGAAGACAATGTTAGGATGAATCTGGTTATATAACTGACAAAACTTCCCACTTGCATGACAGATGCTTATGGTTCCGTTATATTGATAAAACAAGGTGATCACCAAAAACAGACAGAATTAGTTTATTTGACAATAATTACGATAAAGCAGCAAAAACAAAAGAGTCAGAATTATGTACATACGAGTACAAAAAATGTAATATGTCAGCAAGACTGCAATGAAATCAAACAGACTGCTCTTTATGCATGTTATGCAATAAATCTTAAGGTACACGACAACCGCGTGCGATTTTAATTCTAAAACATAATTAAGGGACCTTTTTCATATGTTTTTTTTTATGTTTACGTCGTTACCAATACACACTAATATAAGTTGTATATACATTTTATATACTATCTTGTCTTGTTAAATCGAATATTTCAAAACTTAAAAGCCGGAATAAAATGGGGTGCCCTATTATATTATCGGGTTCATATTGTTATGTCGAGATGTTGGTGCTGATAGAGAATCATTGTTTTTTTCTGTTTGATGTTTTACAGGTTTTTGGACTGAGAACTGTTTAGAGCTTGTCATAATGTATATACAGTAGTCTGTTTAATTTAGTTGCAACCATTTTCCAGAGATGATGAATTACTGAGTCGGTTCAGACATCGCGTGTAAATAGAGGTTAGTCATTTTTTTTCTTTCAAAATAACGTATCGCAAAGTAGAAAAAATTCCCATCCGTTGGTTTTCTACAATCTGTTACGTGTTTGACCTATACACTTGTTTCTGTATTCGTAGAGATAATTTTGTAATGAATGATAGTGCGGTATGTAAGGGGCGAATCCGAATAGTTCATGTGTGCAATATAGTTGATACCGGAGTTAGTTTGATATGACACAATTTTCAAGAGTTTTGATGTGTCGGAAAATTATAAAAATAAATAGTGACGATAAAATCGTTAATAGAAGCAAAATTAAGAATTATCAAAATGTATAATGCAGCGAATCTGAAATACGTCCTTGTGTCCATGGTAGTAATGCTATTTATGTTGAATGTAGCCGGTTTCAATTCCATTTGTTTATAATAATAATATAAACAATTGTAGTAATCTAATCACATTCTTCCTATTAGATAACACATATGATAGATAAGTGGTGGATAAAATGTAACAACACGGTAGGTGTTTTCGAAATTTACTGTATATTTCGGTAACTCGTGACCAACAGGGGAAACACCATCCACCATAGAAAAAAATACCTTATACATAATACATACATTATCAAAGATATAATAATAAAAGAAAGTTTCAGTACAAGAGATTCAATAGAGACTACTCCCATCATTATTTTGACCATGAAGTAACACATAGAAAAACAGAACAAAAAGGAGACACTCCTTGATTTCATATTTCCGAATAGTGATGCAACAAATAAACAAATGAAAAGCAAATGAAATATGATTCACGTATCAGAGTGGTATTGAGAAAAAAACAACCCTTTGTACAATAGCAGCAGCCATGAATAGTTGTCAAACTGCGGGTTCAAAATGGTACGAAAAATGTATTTAAAATGTTGAGTGAATTTAGTTATGAAGTTCATGTTTTGTTAGACTACCTAACATATGAATTATTGAATTATTAATCCATAGAGATCATTTTCATATCATGTATTGGAAGAATAAAGTACCGTTTACCGTATAGATTAATTTTATTTTATTTTTAATTACCACCTACTCAATAATTTCAATAACAATGATAATCATAAAATAAAATAATTGCCCCACAAAAAAGGCCAATGTGTACAGAAATTGCTTGTTGTACAAATCTTTATTCGTAGAAATATCATAAAAGTAGATAAGTATACCCCTGCTTTAAAAAAAGTGGGGGTATAATGTTTAACCTCTGTCTGTCCATCTGTCCATCTGTCCGTCAATCCGTCAGTCCAACAGTCCGTCCCATTGATATTTTCGTCACATTTTACTCAGGAACTACAATACAAGGATTCTGAAATTTGGTTTCAGGGTTTATATAAGTTAGCTATACCGTGTGATGCGTTTTCAGATTCATCACTCAAAAACCTTCTGTTAACTGAACACTTGTATCATTTTACACATGATATCCAAGTTTAAAATTTTTCGTCAAATTTTTCTCAGGAACTACAATACAAGGATTTCTGAAATTTTGTTTCAGGGTTTATATAAGTCAGCTATACCGTGTGATGCGTTTTTAGATTCACCACTCAACAACTTCCTGTTTACCGAAGTATTTCGGCGGGGTATCATAAATCAGCAGTAGCGCGCAGTTTCACTTGTTTGACATCCACTACTCTGTCATTATAGACAGTCATTAACCAGGAAGATAAAGGATAGAATAAAACAAAAACCATTAGTTGGCCTTTATTTTAGCGTTATTTTAATTTGGTCAGATTTCTTTGTAGGTTTGCTTGATGTTTTTTTTTATCAGTTATGCTGTATGTCTGTGAAAGATAGCGAAAGCTATCAAATGATAATTTTTACATTCTGATTCGTATGGAAAAAGAAGAAAATATTAAAATAAATCTGTTTTTATTGTTTATAAGATCAATCGTAAATAGAGTGTTCCTGGTAACTGCGCAGAGATTCATTGAAGTTACCAGAAATATCGCTATTGTCTTCTGTTTTCTGATACGTTGTCAAAGAATACACCAAATCGACATCTTCTCTACGCCCAGCCCTATCGATGTGATCATAATCCTCATTCTGCACACCGAATTCACTGGCATCCATATATCCAACGTTTGTAATAGATTGAGACTGAGGAATTGTTCCACTAAGTTCGTTTTTTGTTAGATTGTTAACAGAACTGTATAATGGAATGTTATTGTAGCCTTCAGAAGAGTTTGAACCCTCTCGAGATCTGTTTTTTGAAGATGACTTTGTTGTCCTATCTTTACTTTTACTCATTTCTCTTTTTTTCATGTGCCGTCTGAAAAGTAAACACATAAACACTTGATACAGTTTGTGTGACACAATCGCTTTACTGGATTGATCGTCGTTGGGAGCGCTCATATCTAAACATTAGAATTCCAGAAATGAATAAACAAACAAAAGCATTATGAGCTGTAGAAAGATAATTGAGAAAGATATTCTGTGTTTTTTTTAAAATTATTTTAATAAACCATTCTATATAAATTTAAAGTCCATTGATCAGAACATGGAATTATTATATACTTCCATGATCAGAATAAGTCGTTTACATGGTAATTACGTTATCATATTTATATTGCTAATTGATCTATATTAACCAATGAGATGTGATATTGTTGCCTTTGAGACAACTATACACCAGAGATGTGAATGTACTTAAAAGTAGGCTATATTGATACTTTAGTTTACTTATACATTTGTTTATAGAAGTACATAATTATTATAAAAATAATGCTTTGAAACGTCGCACGATACTGGTGTCACCTAACGTTACACACTCAAAGACGTAAGCCAAAATAAAAACGTTGGAATGCATGTTGTTCAGATGGCTTTTTACAATAAATTTTAAAGGATTGATTTTTTTTCCGAGCTAAGAAAGGATTAATTGTTTTTTCTTAGATTGATTGATTGTTGATTGCTTAACGTCCAGTGGCAAATATTTCATGCATATTCAGGACGAGAACAAGTTCACAATAAATACAATAGGTAGATTGTTGTAATAGAGGCCATCTAGGATGATGGTCGGGGAAATTTGGACTGCCACTGGAAAATGAGGGTATATTGGATAGGGACAGACATTTTGCCTTGCAACAGGCCACCTACGGACCCCTCAAAGAGTTGTTGCAAGGGTTCTTAACGTGCAAAGATCGTGGCACTCTCTTTACATGAGGCATCGGATTTAACGTCCCCTTCTGACGGACGTGACTGCGAACTTGATACATCCCGCACAGCCAAACGGACGCCCCACTTCAGCAAGCGTTTTACTGCCGGTCGGGAGAAGACCAAGTGACCATATTTCTATACCCCAGTCACCCTTGGGGTTTTTTCTTAGATACAAGTGTGGACACAGATGAGTGTGGATAGTATGTTTGGATGTTTGACAGTGTTTTATGATAAATGTAGTTCTATGATTTTCCTATATGTGTTATTAACTGTGTTGCACGATGACAACCAACCGGAGCATTAGGAGTATTGTTTATTTTATATTTAGTTTAGTTTTTATGTTCAAGACAGGCATGGAAGCGACACTAATTGCATTAGTTACCAAATGATTATGATAGAATATGTTCCACATCTTTGATTTTGGATACATTTTATAGCTAGGAGAGCAACACATAATAGGTTCAATTTTTCGTGATTTTTTTAAATTGGGAGATGATATCTGAGAACATGATATAAGGAGCCTGTAATTCAGTGGTTGTCGTTTGTTTATGTGTTACATATTCGTTTTTTCTTTATTTTTTGTACATAAATAAGCCTGTTATTTTTCTCCTTTGAATTGTTTCACATTGTCATTTCGAGACCTTTTAAAGCGGACTATGCTGCATTAGCTTTGCTCATTGTTGAAGGTTGTGCGGCGACCTGTAATTGTTAATTTCTATGTCATTTTGGTCTGTTGTGGAGAATTGTCTCATTGGCAATCATATCACATCTTTTTTTATATTTATTTGCTAACTATTTGTATGGTTCTATCCATATATACTGAGTGCCAATGAAAACGCAACACTTGGTTTTTCAAAAATAAAATTTATATTAGAAATCATAATCTTTCAAAATGAATTGTTCTTGAAAATTAACAATTCTAACAATAGATCGATATCAAACAAAAATGTTTCATTGTCATCTTTCGGGCGCAATAGATAAACGAAACATCCAATGTAGAATCATCAAATCACAGTCCTAACAAAAAATGTTACAACCCCGTTGTGCAGCGAAATCTCGACAGCGCCGTGGAATTGATCATCCCGGACGTTTAATGTGATCTCGAGGAATGTTATTCCACTTGTCCTGTAAAGCAAACTCAAGCTGACTTTATGATATTGGTGGTGGTTTTCATCGTCTAAATCATGTCAAATCTGATGCAAAATTTGCTCTATCGGACCTTAATCTGACGAAACGCACGACTTTTGGCCAAGGCGGGTGCGAAACGTCTATGTAACCACCACTGACGATTTTTGATACATAATGAATAATTTTTGGTCTACAGAATTCGATGTTTACACCAGACGGCCGTTTAGATGTCGGATGTGGTCCTCTTTAACCGTTGAATTTCTGCACAAATGGTGCTTTACTGAAATTGCTCCATAGGATCTACCGTGACCACCATTGAACTCACGTGACCTTTGGACATCCATCAGAGTCGATATCGGACATGTTAAAGACCAAATGTATCGGTTTTGCTGAGCGTTTCTTGCTTTTTGAACCCCGGGATGTGGCTTATCATTAACTGATCCATTTTTGTTGAATTTGTGGATGATTTGGGTTATTGTATGATGTGAAATGCTTCATTGGATCATGCCTGAAACTGCATGTCGCTGGTTGTCAGAAAGTCCTGGCATTTACTCAGATGTTTATTGCAGTTTCCTTACAATAAGGGCGGGAAAATTCATGACATTAGCCAAGCTTTAAATGACAAAATCGTGAAAATGGTGCGTATGTTGAAAAGCGGTGAACTTGGTTTATGTCCGTTCAAAATAACCCTTACTTCGCATTTGTTCCAAAAATCACCCAACCGTAAAGTTGTCGACAATTGTCTTTAAAGTCATTTTCAACCAACTTTACAAAGTTCTAATATAAAATAAATAAAAATTATCAGACTTTTTTGAAAAACAAAAGTGTTGCATTTTCATTGGCACTCAGTATATCTTTGTGGTGGCTTGTCAGTATCATTAGTAAAACACTTTAAAATGTTGAATTGATCCTCAGATTAGAAGACATTTATTGGTTTCTAGTAATGACAATGCCTAACATGATGCTTGGGCCTGATGAGCTAGAAAGTAAGCTTCTGTGCTGTTTCATCAATTCTTTGATAATATCTCCTTCAAAGCTGGTGAAAGCAAAACAAATTTGGTCAATGGACAAATAATGTTTGGTTCAAACAAAAAAAAAATGCTTTTATCTCCCTGTTACTTACATTGTACATAGAAATGATAATACTTGGAGACATCCTTGTACATGACAGTTGTCTGTAAAATCTTTATTTCACAAAGAATGAATTGCATAACAATGAACCGAGCTCAAAGCAAAGCACTTTAATAATACACTTTGACAGAGAGCTCAATCCAGTGATATACTTTGTACTACAGGTCGTTCATGAACATCCATCTACCAGAACCATATCTCAATAACATGCCATTCTACATGGTTGGATCAGAAGTCCTGAAAAAGACATGATTTTTTTTATCGTATTTAAAGTATATATGCATAGGTTAAAACTTTCACAAATTTGTGGTATAATCATTCAGTGTCTGGCAACTATCAATCGCTTCATGCACAAACTGATATAGGTTGAGCACGAGTGCCCCTCTGGAAATAAAAACATACCTCCACCTAATTTTAGTCAACTCATGAAGAAACATTCAAAACTATAAAATGTTATCTAAGACTTGTCAGTGGCTATATATAGCTATTCACCATCGCCACTGAATCAGTGATATATGTACACATAAATACATGTAAGACTAAAATTAAAGTACATATATAAGACTAAAACTGACATTCGGTCTTTACCTTCATTCCCCAAGTCCTGTTCAAATCTGATTCATGATAAAATAAAAATTACAACCAATGAAATCAAAGGCGAATGAAGAGCCCCCCCCCCCCCTCCTTGTCTGGAAAAAAAAATGGTTGATTATTTAGAGAACCACTGGAGCATGATCAGAGTGGACCCTCTCTTAGCTAGGCAGTCAGTGGGCCCCCACTTATGAAAATTTCTGGATTCGCCACTGGAAATATCCCTCTAATAGACTAGCGTTTAAATCCCAGTTTTCTAATATGGTAGCTAGGTGGAACCTAAAACTAAAAAAATTGAAAAAAATATTTTAAATATATTTCAAATGCATGTACATGTGATAATATAAATTCTCCTAATTTCACTGTATTTTCCCTTTTGATGTTTTTCAACTACAGCCAGTTTGGTGTGGGTTGATGTTTGATTGTTGTACATGTTATATATCGACATGAGACTTGTTTATATACATAATACTTATTTCCCTAAATTCAAATAAAATAGATGTGAGAAATTAAAGGAAACCATATGCAAATATTAAAAAAATAATTTGCATTTGTTCTGTTGATTGATAGTGGTACACATATGAAGAAATGGTGAAATCACTTATATATAGTTCTGATCAAAAGTTTCATGATAGACATGCATGGTAAATAAGTAGTAGGTTGTTTGAAGTTTGCAGCATATTCAACTTTGAAAATCTTTTTCAGGTCTACAATCCATATAAAAATCTGAATATATGTGGTATAATTTCCAATGAGACAGCTTTCCAGAGGTTAAAATAACAAAGTAATTATAGGCAACCATACAGCCTTAAAAAGTGAGAAAAAAACAGTCTAGACATGTTAAGTAAGCAACAATTAAATTAAGAAAAGTAATGGCCTGATTTGCAACTTATAAACAACTGGTTTGGAACCCTCCCCCAAAAAAAATCAAAGAGCAGATTGCTCTGAGGGATACGATTGCCGTTGTTTCGTTGACACATGTACATGTATATATGTAGCTGGATAATATTATTTTCAAAACTAATTCAACTGCACATGTAAAATAGTTACAAAATAGCCAATACGGGATAAAAGTGTATGAACAATGCAATTAGGCCTATTGTGTTTTATTTTTGTACTATCAATTCCAAGTTTACTTTCCACAGCAGTCACTGAGACTCAGAGTGAGAGAAGGTATTTCACTTCTTATCTTATCACCTATTTTCCTACGTTAATTCTAGGAGGAACCCAATTCCTAACTCTTTAAATATTTAATTTCCTTTCGGTCAGTGATCATAACTCCTTTCCGTACACATTTATCGGTTTAAATTGCAATCGTTTTTAATATAATACACTTGATTGACAGAACGAGCTAATACTCGACGTATTGTTTTGATTCAGAATTCACGGAAGTTACTTCCGGAAGGGAGACAACTCGAAACAATAATATTGAAGACTCCATTTCGCCTGAAGGGGTGTTCTACGATGTGGACTATATTTATTTATTTTAATTTAAATGATGCATATGATTTAAAATTATGCAACAATAATAACCTTCAATAGCAGACATACATAGAAAAGATCCCATGAGTTAAAAATTAATTAATTGAATGGGGAATCCAGAGCAACCATTCAATCGAAAACCCCTCGAAGTCAAGAAAACTATACCCATGCGCATAATTTCCAAAAAAAACCTGGAGCAAGAACGTATATTAAATGTTTATTAAACGACCTAGATAGTTCCCTATTTCTTTATGGAAGTACAATCTCAAAAGGTACCTTCATAAAGGTAAAATATAAGAAAAACTCCACTTCAGTTCTTATATGACAGAAATAGATTTATCGGAATTCAGAGAACTCTCTCATTTTATCAAAACTGGGAATTCCCTCTAACGTGTTTCTAAATTTATAAAAACACTAAATATAAATACTGCTTAATTCTGATTTTCCGTGTTGTTAAAAACACGCATATAAGTCAAGGGAATTATCAAACATGAAGATTATGAAAAGAACATTATAGGAAAGTTGTTACAGTTCAATCCCTTTGTTTGTTTTTACCTTTTAAAGCAAGACAATCATAAGAATCTGAGATGTTCCTTAATGTTTAGAATAAAACGATTGACGTGAGGGCAATGCTCTGAGCCACCAGTATAAGTCTACAGATTGCTTGAAAGCAATCGTATCCCAAAAATTGTTCCAATGAAGATAAAGGCAAGCCTGGAGGGGATTTATGACATTTGGAACAACTTTTCTGAAGGATGGATACGTATAAAAATTAAAATATGTAATAAGATTGCCAATAAGACAACTACCCACAAATGTTCAAATGACAAAGCAATTATAGGAAACCATACAGCCTTCAAAAATGAGGGAAACTGTCCCAACATGAAAAGTATGCATTAATACAATTGAGAAGAGTAATGGCCTGATTCACAATTCCACTAATAAACAGGTCGGGAACATCTACCCTTCAAATAAACCAGATGCTCCACAGGGCGCAGCTTGATACTACAGCAGAGGCCGAACCCTGAACAGTTGGGGCAAGTATGGACACAACATTAAAGCCTGATACAGCTCTGAATTTGGATTGTGATCAAATAGTCAAAACAGAATAGGTTTCTGACACAGAATGAATGTAGTCTAAGAACTTAAAACATTTAATATTAAATTTGACTTTTACCTATTGTGGTCCTTTATCCAAAAATCTTAATACATGGTTTGAGGCACTTGTCGCAGAAAAAACTCCTATATATAGACTTAGGGGTCTACCATTTGATATTCTGGGGGAGGGGGCAGGAGGATTTGTTTTTGATCGGTTATTTATTTTTGTAATCTAAGAGGACAAATTATTCATTTTCTGCACTAGTGAAGCAAGATTTTTCATTTTCCTTAAAGCAAGGGACTGATTATTCATTTTCACAACTGTATTTATGATATTCGAAAGACATACAATTTCTAAATGATTTGTTTATTATAAACAACATATTTGTGTTTTCTTTAAATTTTTATTTTGACAGTATTTTTTTTTGCGTACCGAATGCTATAAATTTTTATTTTGACATTTTTTTTTTGCATGCCGAATGCTATAAATTTTTATTTTGATATTTTTTTTTGCATGCTGAATTGATATGCATGCAGTTGCATGTTGGCATATAGGGAGCTACGCGCCTGAATACAATTTAATTAAATATATTAAAAAATAACTGGGAATCCTCCCCCTTTATAAGTAGAGACAATCCATAACCTCAGAAATATTAATCTTAAATTTATATAAATGAAAAGTAAGCTTCCATAAATAAAATTCAACAATGTTTCTTAAAACTGGTAAAAGTGGTATAGTCATACCCAACATGTTGACCATAGATAGACAAACAATTCACTTGCATTCGATTCACATTTGAACTATGTGTTTGTTAGTGTAAACCGTTTCAAATGTGAATTAAACTAATTCAATTTAGTTAATGTCAATGCAATCCAATTCAAATTAGGTGTGAACTCAGTATGATTGTCGGGTAGTTTCAAACTGAAAGATACTTTTAAGGGAAGGGAAAGAAACGGATAAAACCATGTGTGTTACAAACACTGTTTATTCAAGTCAGAATCCTGGATCTCAATAGTACTTTCATAATGTCAAATAAAAACATGAATATGATAGTTACATACAATGCTACATGTATTTAATACGTATTAAATGACATTTATTTTAGTGATTGGTAATTAGGAAAAATCTGAAATTCAGGCGTAAATTGAGACAAACAATATCACTGAATGCAGTTTCTAGTCAAGTGACCAGCAAACATGGAAATCTACCTTTTGAATGAAAGGAGAACTCTTACATTGAAAATGAATGATGTAAATCTAGATTCTAATAATAGCCGAAGGGAGCTCACATTCACAACAGTTACAGCATTGCTGAATTAGTGAACAAAGCATTTTTCTCATTAACTTGAAAATCCACCTATTATAATGGAAAAAACCCGAATTTTAAGACATAAATTATAAAATTCCTGATAAAAAGCGGTGCCGAGCATGCATGTAATTTGCTTGAAACATATTCAAAGAATAAAGTTTTATAACTTCCTAATGTCATTTTTAAAATTTATCAAAACCTAAATCTTACTGTGGATTCCTATATTTTTCGTGGATGTCAATTCTCCTGGATTGTTGAAAACTTGCATATTCATCGATATTTGAATTTGTGGTTTTAACAATCCAGACAGACAAATAGCAATAAGGTGTTTAGGAAAACATGACCTAAAACCTCCTTCATATAAGACAAAAATACATGGAAACTCATACTGAATGGTCAAATGTGTTCAATATGAAAATTGCAGTTAAGATGGTAAAATCACAAATCAGCCGTTACTGTAAATGGACTATGACTTTTGAGCAAATTTAAAGGGAAATGACAGGGAAGGGGAGCAAATGCCCTTTCATTTGGTATGCAGGTTTCAAAAATAGAGGGAGAATAAGAGGGAAAGTTGAGTCATCTTTTTAGACTTCAGTTAAACTGAGACTACTATAATGTGTTATAGTAGTCTCAAAGTTAAATAATGACTTTGAACAGCGGTATACTACTGTTGCCTTTATTTATGAAGTTATGTAGACTTACCTTCTAATTTAAAAAAAAACCCACAATACTCAGAACTATGTCTAATTCACTTTGACTACTGATATGCAAACCTAAAAACAGAAAAATATATCATAAAATAGTGATTGAAAGATTCATAACACTTTGAAAGGATAATTCAGACACGTGTTACACGGGGAGCATGTTTGTTTACAAATAATAATGTCACGTGATCGCGCAGACCTCACATGTTGCATCGCCCTTACAATCCACTAATACATAACCCATTATCATGCAAACATGCAACGTAAATGTGATTGGTTATCAAATAATACAGAAATAATGCATGTACAGTTTATGAAGAAATTAGATAATCAAATAGATCGATTTTCACTTTTGACACGAATAGGTCGGGTTGACATTTTTGTCATCGGGGATAATATTGAGATAAATGGGATAAAACTGACGGTCAAAAAGGTCTAGAGAAGCACATCAGCAGAACCTTAACATTAATAAGTAATACTTAACAAAATTTCTCTAATTAATAAACTATATAACTGAAATTTCACAAAGATAACGGTAAATAATTTTGATAGTGGTGGTGATGCTGGTTAAATTGGCGCGAAATAATATTCTTACTCCTATTGCTTTACGTAAAAAAAAAATGTATAGAATTGAATTTGACTAAAGTTGAGCATAAAAAAAACGTGAATATGCAAAAGCCTGGTAATATATTAATGATAAAGTGTGTATAAATTTCCGTAAACGAATTTACCCGTATACTTCACTAAGAATTACATTTGAGCGCAAGGAGATCTATTTGTGAATCGGTTTATATAACCCCGGTTGAACTCAGGGTCGTATTAACGGAATTTTTTGCGTTGCTTTTAAATCATTGGGGCCATCTATTTTTATTACGGGTTTCCACATCTTTAAATCGGAATTATAGAAAAAATGGAATGTTGTTAGCAGAATCAAAACAGAAATGATGAACACTGCAACATTTTCAGCAAAACATAAATAGGATGGAGGATCTGTGTATTCACATTATTTGTAAAACTCTCCTTATTCCTGTGAAGCGTGTGCTTTACATCGAGGCTTTCTATGCTTATCATCGACGCCACAGTACTTCAACCAATCAGACAACGTTTATTTGGGGCATTCGACCTATTTTAACTCAGATTTTGGAATTTTTTAATCAAAATTATAGAAAAATGGAATGTTGTTTGTACATATAGAATAGAAAAAGATGAATACTATTAGCTAAAGCAAGTTTAGATGGGGTTCTGTGTATTTACATTGTTTGAACAACTCTCCTTACTGATGCCATATTTTGGAATTTCCGTGACCTAAATGGTTCGCGAAAATTAATATTTTTATATATAGTATAGTAAAAAGATGTTAAGCTTTAGTTTTATTAACAAATTAAAAATAAAAAAGTAACTTGAACTGAAACCATTTGTTTTATATACATTTTAATTATAAAGCCAATCGATCAATTTTTTATGGATAAACTATGCACTGCAAATGCACTCATCTTTGCAATACAGAATGTCAAGGCGAAAGGACTACGGCATATCTAGCATGTCAGTTCTGCACAAATATATGCAAGGGAATTAGCGGGAACAATTATTATTGCTATTTTTTTTTATCAATTTGTATTATAGCGGATCCGACTATTAAAGTCCGGAAACACTTCAGTTCCGCGAGAAAATCTCTCCCAACCCCTTCTCTATGAATCGGTAGTGCTTCAACATAAAACATTAATTTTATAGTTTTCTTATTAAGCAACAAAATAAAATAGCCGTATTCCAAATCGTCTGTGAAAACCGCAATAATGACAATTAGACGGAACGTTAGAAGTATATTTTAATAACGTCAAAATCGTATGTGGGGACATTGTATCGGACATTTTAGTTTTATCTGATATCTCGTATATTAGATTTAATTTATGGGAATTTAATATCAAAATAGAGATAATTTTTTGTACTTTTTTATCCATTATAATTTTTTATGTAGCGAATGGCACTGTATTAAATAAACATCATGAAAAAAACAGAAAACGTAACCCTACGTTTAATTTGGTTTGAAGGGGACAAAATGTCGGACAATGCTATTCAACTCGAATAATAAGAATTTATTTCAAAAATTCCTGATTATTGCATGAGGCGAAAGTGTGATCTTTGTACAAAATACTAGTATAAGACTTATTTACTTTCGACATGGGGATTGCTCTGGAATTCCCTTTTTTGGGACAATTTAACAAAAATTACGGCAACCTTTCGTGCATGGGACACATAATTTGTATCATCTTGATCCCTTTTTTTTATATTTCCGTCTTTTCGAGAGAAAAAAATCGACATTACGTCATTGCCCAATTATGAATTGCTTGTTCTAGACAAACTTTTATATCGTTTGGTTAAAAAAATTATATGTTTTTTACGGTATTCAGAATTTCACAAAACTAAAAGTGTAACGCGGGACAAGGAAATCATATTGCAAAATAAAGGTTTTATTGATGTTTAATTAATGAAAATGGTCTGTTACATATACAAAATTGCAATAATCTGAAAGAAGAGTTTAAAAGCTTTAAATGATATACAACACTTTATAATATCAATTTTTATGTTTAAAAATTAATAAGATGAATATGTCTTGTCCGTGATTTTACCAATTAAAGTAACACCAGTAGCGTGCGACGTTTAATTACATTCTTCTAACGGCATTTGGATAGTTTCAATGCTAGTGCTGACGATCGCGAGATAGCACGAGGTGTGATTAGATTTGGCTTTAACATAAACATTTAAGTTCTACTTATAAATAATCAAGAGGGTAGGGGTTGACTTTATAATCTGAACACTTCAGTTCGGAAAAACATTTTTTTTTTAGTTCCCTGTGACGTTTCAATCATGTTGAAATTATTTGGATTGTTTATTAATATCTGTACTATTCAGTGTCTCCACAGTCTGTAATTTATATTGTTTTTTTTTATATTGGTCAACACAAATGTATAATTTAGGAAGTCCTACCTTAGGGCAACAAATAAAAGAACAAGAAAAATAACAACCATCACGCTAGACACACTTCCAACAATAGGTGCTACTGAAATGAAAATTTATTCTGCATGCAAACTAAACTGTAATTAAAAGAGTAAGACAGTACATCAAGTTAGCAGCAACACATACACTTTTGTTCAGTTGGTTAATAAATGTATTAAGAAAAGGATGTTTTTATAATGGCCCTGTTATATGTCCTCGGTCAGTAATAATGGTCGAGGAAGTCTGTAATGGCCCGAGGCAACGCGTCGCCAGTAAACTTAATTTGCGACCATCAAATCCCCAATTGATTCCGTCGGAGCTTAAAATACAATACAGTTATCTCCTAATTATATATTTCTTCTCGTTTATTGTTGTTATATAAATCCGGGTGTTCGTTTTCTCTTTTAGATTGTTTCGTGTTGTGTCCTTTATCGGCCTTTCATTACTTAATGTATGGTATGGGTTTTGTCCTTTTTGTGGACACTAGGTCATCTCAGTCATTGCATATGAATATTAATATTTCATGAAGTGGAGGTTGTAAATGAAACGAAATAAACAATACTTGTATCCAATAGACC